>JALIGW010000002.1:145753533-146351033 GCA_023053685.1 Diadophis punctatus similis
GGACCCCTGCTCTGTAACAAGGAAGAGCTGATTATTCATTTCAAATCATCTGGGAGTGGAAGAAGGATGACACCATCTCTTTGTGTATTCAGAATTTGAAGATAGATAATAGATAAGTAATTGATTGATTGAGGGAAGGGAACTGAAGAACTATTGTCTATTTTTCTGTTCTCTTCATTCAAAATCAGCAACACAATTATTCAAGTTCTAAGCATGAATTGAAAAAGGTTAAATTTATTCAATAAATGAGAAAAATGACAAGTAATGATATTTATGGATATATTGCTCTTTCTTTTTCAGTAAGTTGCCAGTAATATTCCATTAGAGTTGAGTACATGCAACTATTTCCTTATTGTTCAGGAAAAATCCATTAATTACTTTTAGCAGAAAATAAAGCCTAAACTTGTAGTTCCATAATGATAATAAATTATGTTTTAGCATTCCTTTCCTACAAATCTTCAACTTAATAAGGATCTAAACCTCAAGAATCTTCCTTAGAACTACCAGATGTTTTTCTAGAAACCAATTTCCACTAATCAAATTATTATATAAAAGATACTTGTAATTATTTCCAATGATTGGATTAATATAATTTCTGACTTCGCATCAGTGCTTTAAAGAAACTAGCACAAAATATTTCATCTTTAGGTGTGCTGGCAATATAACAGGACATCCCTTATTTATTAAAATAATTTATATTCCACTTTTCCACAATCAAAATGACTTGCAATAAAATATGAAACTTCCACTTAGAAAAGGGTAGAACATACAAGTTCAATTTGGCAGTTCAAATCTCACCAGGCTCAAGGTTGACAGAGTCTTCCATCCTTCCGAGGTGAGTAAAATGAGAACCCAAATTGTTGGAGGCAATATGCTGACTCTGTTAGAGAAGGCTGTAAAGCACTGTAAAGCGGTATATACTGTAAGTCTAAGTGCTATTGCTATGCAATATCTTCTGCATAGCCTCCACTTATTCACCCTTCTGCTGAACCATTGGGTTACTTTCCATAAGACTAAATGAGAAAAAGGGTGTCCCTTTCAATGAATATCAGTGAAATTTACATAGGGATATATAGCACCATACTTTGTCAACTCTATCCATTATTACAATTTGAAATTGACAATTTTTCACCTGTAGAAATTTATTCTATCAGTGTTATCACTTCATCTCCTATTTAAAAAAATAGGATTAACTTGAAGCTCATAAATGCTTACATTTTCCTGGTAAGGATAAATTTGTCAGAATGAAGATACTGACCAGGTTATTGTATTTTTAAAAAAGTTTTTTAAAATCTGAAGCCATCCGTGGTGGGTGAAGTTTAGGGCTCATATAGGGTATTAAGAAAGAGAAAGAGAGAGAGAGAAGAAAGAAAGAAAGAAAGAAAGAAAGAAAGAAAGAAAGAAAGAAAGAAAGAAAGAAAGAAAGAAAGAAAGAAAGAAAGAAAGAAAGAAAGAGGAAGAAAGAAAAAGAAAGAAAGAAAGAAAGAAAGAAAGAAAGAGGAAGAGGAAGGAAGGAAGAGGAAGGAAGAGAGAGAGACAAGAAAAAGAGAGAAAGAAAAAGAAAGGGAGGGAGGGAGGGAGAGAGAGACAAGAAAGAAAGAACATAGGATTAAATAGTATATTTTGCATGTTCAGTAGTAGTAAATAAATAGACAGGGAAATTGTATCTCGTTGAGGCCTTTGAGGCGAGGAGAGGGCAGGCACCCTAACCCTAACCCTAACCCTTGACATGAGTGACATCAAGTTGGCCATGCCCACCCAGTCACATGACCACCCAATCACATGTTCACCAAGCCACCCCCACCCAGTCACATGACTGCCAAGCCACTCCCACCCAGTCACATGATTGCCAAACCACTCCCACCCGATCACATGACCATCAAGTCACTCCCACAAAATTAAGCCACTGCCACAAAACTAAGCTACGCCCACAGAGTGACAGTAAAAAAAATTGGAACCCATCCCTGTGACACAAGTCAGCACAGGTTGTGTTGTGAAAGGTATATAGAATAAGGCTTATTCAATTACACCTGAGAAGCAAGAGTTGAGATTAGTGGAGATGAGGAGGAATGCATACAGCCAGTCTCTCCTCCCCACCAATCACCACCAATTTTGCATTCTTCTAAGTTTTAGAATCTTGGAAAGTCAGAATTCTAAAATTACAGAAAGCCAGCATAAAGTTCTCCTTTGTAGACAAGTATGTCTAGAAACATTGCAAGAGGAGAACTTTGCAAGAAAGAATGACTGCATAAGACAATGTTTTGGCCATTTGGTAATAAAGTTATCAAAAGAGGTATGGTCCTTTTTATTTGTGGGGAGTGGGGTGGGGACTAATTAATGGGGAGGAAGGTCCTGTACCCAGTCTTAAAATAAATTAACCCCAGAAAATGGATTAAAAAACCACATTGTTGAAATGCATTCATGTTGCCTTAAATCAGGAAATTTAAGAGTAATATCTTGCAAATGTCTCAGCAAAATTCTTAGTTGATGGAATTTGAGCAACAGCATGCTGACTGGTGAGAAAGTGTCCAGATTAGAAATTCTAATGTGAGTATGCTTGGAGTGAAAATAGATTTGGATTTTGCCATGGTCAGACTATGTCAAAACTGATTGGTACCATGCTTGCTTACCATTTGCACAGAATATAGTACTGCTTGTGATATGAGTATGACTAAGGCTGAAGCTCCCACATCTTCTGAAGGCAACCTGTTCCATTGGTTGATTGTTCTAACTGTCAGAAATTTTTTTCCTATTTCCAGGTTGAATCTCTCCTTGATCAGTTTCCATCCATTATTCCTTGCCTGGCCTTCAGGTGCTTTGGAAAACAGGTTGATCCCCTTCCTCTCTGTGGCAGCCCCTCAAATATTGGAACACTGCTATCATGTCTCCCCTGGTCCTTCTCTTCACTAGACTAGCCATCCCGTGTTCCTGTAACTGTTCTTCATATGTTTTAGCCTCCAATCCCCTAATTACCTTTGTAACAGATTCATACTCTGATCTTGTGAAGTGGAGGTGATACAAGAAATGAAGATGTCAATTTAATTATGAATGAAAAGGATAAAATAACCATCAGAAAGTATGCATAACTATCACCTGAGCTATTGTAAGAAATGAATGTTTGTTGAAAGAAGCAAAATGACTGCATATAAGACCCCCACTTTGTTATTTGGAAGCAAAAGATGTGAGGAGAAAGAAAAGTAAGTTGAATGCAGAGGAAATGGATCTTTCACAATGCGTGTGCTTGTTTAAACACGAAGAAATAGGGTCAGGAATATATGGGTACCAAATGAATGCATACTGAATACAAGAATGAGTGACAGTTCGAAAGAAGTACAGCCAGTGATTTAATGATATCGAAAGAATGAATTATTGATGCTCAAAACAAATACATAAAGGAAGTTTGAACAGATTGAGAGGAAGAGGAAGATCAAAAAAAGTTATGATTGGATGGAATCAACAAGAGCATGAAAAAGAGAGAGAGAGCTGAGAAGCTGAAAGAAAGAAAAAAGGTAATGTACAAAGCAGTTTATACTGCTTGCCCTATAAACAAAGCAGTTTATAGGGCAAGCAAGGATGATTTGCAAGGATAAAAAGCTATGAAGAAATATAGTGAACGGTCTTAACTATATTTAGCTATATCTCTTTTTATTTTTTCCTTATATCTTGCTTCTAATGTCTTTTACCATCTCTTACTAAATTTCTATATTTTGCAGATAAAGGAGAATAGTTGTAGCTCAGGGTTGAAATGAGGGGTCCTTGGTGCTCTCTGAGCTTGGTTGGGTTGTGTTTTTTTTTTTTTGCAGACGTGTCATTACCCAAACTAGGTAACCTCATCAGTGCATTTGCTATAGCCTGCATAGCATTGCTTACCCCAAAAGGAAATTGTATGATATGTAGGTGGGTAGGAAGTAGAGCTCTTGCCTCACAATCAGGAGGTTATGAGTTCAATCCTAGGTAGAGGCAGATGTAAGGGTCTCCTGCTTGGGTAGGGGGTTGGACTAGATGACCTGCAAGGTCCCTTCCAACTCTGTTAATCTGTTAAGGTAGGTAGGTAAGAGGAGTCTGTCCAACAGGAGTGTAAGCCTCTTCTGCTCTCTTCCTACTGAAAAAAACCCCTGCAGCGAACAAAAATGAATGAATGAATAATAACTATTATATAGTATACATTGAATAGAAATAGTCTCCTAGTTCCCAAATGATATATAATAACCTAGCACCCTTGAGATAGCTAGAAATAAAGCTCCCAGAATTCTTTTTTTTTATTTTTTTTATTAATTTTCATATTTTACATATTACAATATTTGTAGACAGATCTAAAGCTCCCAGAATTCTTAACTGGGAATTATCTGAGGGTGTCAGATTGGAAAAGTTTTATTTAGAAAACAGAAAAAAAATATATGTGTGTGTGGAGAGATTATTATTCCAGCAATTTTTTCAGGAAGAAGGAAAAAAAAGGGAACTTATATTTTAGGTTTCACTAAGCTTCTGGCATTTAGAACAGAAAATGTAGAATAATAGGGACCTTGGAGGTCATCTAGTCAAACCCCTTGCTCAAGCAGGAAACCCTTTACCATTCTGGATAAATGGTTGTCCAATATCTTCTTTAAAACCTTCTTTAAAACCACTTTAAAACCTAGTGATAAAGCACCTACAATTTAAGCTGTTCCACTGATTGTTTTCACTTGCTGTATATTTATGGTGCTACCACACAAACATTGTTTATTCAAATTATAAGAAGATTCTCACTGTCAACATGAAATCAGTGGTAATAAAAATGAACATTTTAGTTAGAGCTGACATCACAAATATATAGAATATTAATCCTCACAGGTAGCATGCTGGTATCTTATCTGTACACTCTTTTATGAAGCCAACTGGCCATCATGTTTTTGTGGGGCTACTTCTGACACTACCATCACTATTAAAATCTATGTATCAGGCCAAGGATTATTAATAAACAATTTTCCCCTACTATCACATTAACAGAACAGAGAGAGAGCAAACACACAATGTCCCTGTTGTGAAAATAAACATTTTCACATAAATAATAGTTGAACTTTCTGTAGATATGTCATCAGGGAAACAGTGATAAGAGAAATAAGTAAAAATAAAAACAGCGAGAGCCCTTCAAAACCTTCCTTAGCTGTGCACACAAAATCAATACAAATACCTTTCACGTGGCTTTAACATTCACCACAAGATGGCTCCCTGTGCACTACTTTTAACAGCCGGTTTACTTTCTCCAGGTGACCAAACAGTTATCTCCATGAAAGGGAAATCAAAACTAGCTGCCTGTTTCAAAAAAAAAAAAAAAAGCCTGGGAAACAAGTGAGTTTTATATTTTAAAATTGAGGGCATCACTCATTATGCCATTTTTCTCTTTCAATACAGGTAGAGCATGACAGCGAGATAACATGACTTCAGCATTCCTGGGCAGGAAACATAATCCCAGGGTCTCGATGCATTGATAATTTCATATGCCTTGATTATTACGTATGTTCAATGTGCCTTTTCAACAGCTGCATATTTTAAGAGAGAGAAATCTATGAAATGGGAGCAGAATAAACAGGTCAAAAGGCCAAATATTGTTTTTATCATTTCAAGACCTCTAAGAAATTTTTACATACAGATTTGAGAGGACCGCTATTTATTTCTCATTGTCAAGAAGAAAAGCAATGCCCTGATACAACGTGCAGGGATAATTCTAGCCTAAAGCCCTTGAATGTTTTTTAAAAAAATTCTTTTAAAAAAATAGGGATGGTCTTAGTTGAAAAACTTAAAAATAATGTTTAAAATCAGGTATTCTTAAACTGCTATACTCATTTCATTTATATAGATTATTTCAGTTTACGCTCGGATTTTCAGAATTAAATGTAAATGAAAATACAGTAATTCTAAAGGAAGATACGAAACCAAGTGCAGGTAGTCTTGGATTTACAACAGTTCATTTAGTGACCATTCCAAGTTGCAACGACACTGAAAAAAGTGACTTGTGACCATTTTTCACACTCACAACCATTGCAACATCCCTATGGCCGCATGATCAAAATTCAGACGCTTGGCAACTGACTCATATTTATGACGGTTGCAATGTCCCGGGGTCATGTGATCACCTTTTGCAAATTTCTGACAAGCACAGTCAATGGGGAAGCCAGATTCACTTAACAACCATGATACCAACTTAACAATTGCAGTGATTCACTTAACAACTGTGACAAGAAAGGTTGTAAAATGGGGCAAAACTCACTTAACAAATATCTCACTTAACAACATAAATTTTGGGCTCAATTGTGGTCATAAGTTGAAGACTACCTGTAATGGACAATGGCATTGGGAATATTTGCATCCAAAGCAGATTCTTAAGAAAAAAGACATTTTTTAAAAAAAAATTTTTTATTAAGTTATTTACATTAAAAGAAAAAAGACATTTTAACTGCACCTATTCTACTAAATCCTGCTTTCAGGATTGCTATTTAGTAGAATTAATTAAGCAGAATTTAATCCTGATTTAAATTCCATTTTAATGTCAATCAGAAGCGTGACATTAGTACCGTATTTAATTGGTGTCAGCCCTATTTAATAATTTATCCTAAATCAACCTGGACTAGTATGAAGACTAAGAACTTCTTTGAGATATTTTGTGTGCCTCTTTATCAATATCCTTTAATTTATTAAAGGATAGCCTATCCAAATTAACTTCTAACCCTCTTACGGCATGAAATTCATTTCCTGCAGTTAAGATAAATCTCTGACTAGATTTTAAAGAAAAAAAAGTCACTTCGTCTACAAACACATGGTGTTTCTAGCCTTATATTAACAACTTGTAAGTTTTAATTTTTCCCAATAGTCTATGTTAATATTTATTTAATAAACTTAGCCATAATTGTTGGAAATGGATTTTGTTTGGAATACCTATTTGTTTGGAGAAAAAGGGCCTATTAATGATTACCGGTATTAAATTAATGACAATTAAAGCTTGTGTTGATAAATATGACTGATTAATTATAGAAATAGTATTAATTATTATGAATGTGAATTAATCACTAATATTAATTAGCACAATAATTTCTATATTAATTATTCTGTTTTAATTACAGAAATAATATTATATTGAAATATCATTTCCAATAATACATTTTTAAAGACTGAACCATACACAGCAGTTACACAGCAATACTCTTCCATAGTGCCGGTCTAATGGCACATCCTTCCCTCCAAAATTATACTAGTCTCAGGCATGAAAGACCAAGGCCACACATTAAAATCCAATTAAACTGATTTATTGTTCCTGCCTATGCACAGGAATCTAGTCAACTAACTATTAGTACTATTTTGGTGCTAGAAACGGGTTAACGGAATTCAAGAGGAGTTGGACTTAGTTCACTTGTGACTATATAGCAACTCTAGGCTGAGTCCTCTTTTGACTCCACCCCAGGCTCTGCCACTCCTTCTCCTACAATTGGTCCCATTGCTATTAATATTCCAAAAGGTCTTCAAGTCCAGGCGTGGAGTTCCCATGGAACTGGAGACTTGTCTAGATGACTCCATTGTTGAGGACACTACATTTTTAATTCTCCCTTCAGCTGTGGCTTGTTTTTTTTTAATGCTATTTATTGCAATGTTTTTAATATTTGTATTTGCTGTTCTTAATCTTCCTTCCTATAATCTGACTGGGGAGATATATGGAAACATCAAAAACTTGCCTACAATTTTTTCACACCTTTGGTTAACCCTAACAAAAGTATTGGCTGTTTTTCCCCCTTACAGAATAAACCCCCCCCCCAGTTTTTATAAGATTTTCTTTTTCCAGCACAGCAGACCCAAATGGATACAGAGACATGTAGATACAGAAAATATTGGAATTTTGGAATTTTCATTGGAAGAACCTGTTCAGCACTGTCAAAGACTCAGATGTAACTTTGGTGTGATTCAGCAAGGAATTCATAGGAGTTTGTCTTGTGTCATTGCATCAGAACCATAGAAATACCGTACATTAATATTTTTGCCAGCATTTAGACTTATAGACCACTTAATAGTGCTTCACAGCCCTCTCTTGCAATCTTAGTGTCCTTAAAAGGCTCTGCCACAGTTGCAAGCAAAATGGCTGATCCCTTCCTGTCTCAGTGTTCAAGCTCATGGAAAACTACTGTCCTGTGGTCTCCTCATGAGGATCAGCTGTAAGGAGCACATGTGTGTGATCTCCTGTCCTCTCCTTGCTGGAGTGTTTCTGAGGAACCCGTCTACTCATAGTTACTCACTTATTGCTGCAGCCATTAGCTCTATTTTCACTTTCTAGAGAAAGTGTAGAAGAGAGCAACCAGGATGATAAAGGGTCTGGAAAATAAAACATACAAAGAGCGGTTGCAGGAACTGAGCTTGGACAGTCTGGCGAAGAGAAGGACCAGGGGTGACATGATAGCAGTGTTCCAATACTTGAGGGAATACCACAGAGAGGAGGGGGTCAGAAAGCCAAACAAGGATGGATGGATGGAAGCTGACCAAGGAGAGATTCAACCTGGAAGTGAGGAGAAACTTTCTGACGGTGAGAGCAATCAACCAGTGGAACAGCTTGCCAGCGGAGGTTGTGAGAGCCCCAACACTTGCGACCTTCAAGGAGAGACTGGACTGCCATCTGTCTCAAATGATGTAGGAATTCCTGCTTGAACAGGGGGTGGGACTAGATGACCTACAATCAGTGGTGGGTTCCTACCAGTGCGGTCCACTCTATAGCACCGGTAGCGGCCCGCTGGTGACATCACAGTACCGGTGCGGTCGGTTGCCAGTGCCTGGGCGCCTAGGCATTTTCACACGTTTGAGGCTTCTCGAGCTGCTGAAGGGAGGGGGAATGGGCGGCAGGACCTATCTCAGTTCCCCTCCCTTTAGCAGTCCGAGAAGCCACGCCCACCTGGTCACATGGCTGGCAAGCCACGCCCACCCAGTCACATGGCTGGCAAGCCACACCCACAAAACAAGCCACGCCCACAGAGTGGTAGTAAAAAAAATCGGAACCCGCCCCTGCCTACAATGTCCCTTCCAACACTAATAATAAATCTAGAAGCATCTTCAGTGTTCACCATAATTTCATAGAAGCTCCCACCCTTTTTATTTTCTAAGGATATTTATAATATGTCTGTAGTACAAAGGTACTCTTGTACATAAACTTGAGGGGAGAAAGAAAAAATTAGAACTGTAAAGGAAAAATAAAGGCAGCTAAGGCAAGCAATGCACCAAGTTCAAGGGAAAAGTTGCTTTTTTGTCAGTCATTATGGGACAAAGAAACACTGGCTGACCTCCCATCCTGAAAATGCACCAATTGTCTGTATCTCTTTATTTCCTACCTTTGCCAAACTGCACAAAAGGACAAGAACCTTTTTACTTCCTCAGTCACATGTCTTCCTTTAAAAAGGGTGCAGAGGAAATATAACATATAAAGTGTTTTGTTGTTTGTTTATGGAAATCCAGATTTTCATTGTCTTGATTTGCTCAACCAAAACAGCTACATGTGGTTTGTGTTATGTGAGTTCTGTACACCACAGCTGTGATCAACCCTTAAAGTAAGATTTGATTTCTATGAGTTGTGAAAATATTGGAAATATGAAACTTCAAAATACCATAAAATCTCCAGTTGTCTGAATTTTAAGATCTAACCTTTTTCGTTATCCATGTTATTTTTCATCCTTCCAACCAGCTTGGTTTCTTAACTATCATATCCTCCACTTTAAACATCTGGTTATGTATGTATTTTGGATGTTTCCCAAAACTTTACAATAAATGAAAAACATACTGTGTGTGTGTGTGTGTGTGTGTGTGTGTGTATTTTATCTTGGAGCACATAAAGGTATATTTATCATCACTGAATGAACTTGATTCATTGTATGATTAAAAATGTCATGACAAGTTCTAAAGTTTCCAAAATCTAGTAAATACTATCTCAGCTGAAGAGACAATAATTTAATAAAGAAGTAAGGATTACAGTCAACAAATTCATACAAAAGGAAAGTTGGAATCTATCCAATATTAGCTATAAATTCTGAGAACATCAGCAATCGATCTGAATGCAGAAAAATGGTCCAGCTGGAAATCATGACATCTATTTTTTTTCTACAACAGAAAATTGAACATCTATGGCATCATCAAGTTTCAATAAAATTGGGCTATAATCCTAGTTCATATAATTCATTTTACCTGGTTAAGTTGGGCTGCAGAATCTTTGATGCTGACTTTCCCACGAAAAGCCATTCAAGCCCATCCTCCATGAGGAACCTCCTGAAGATTAGTGGCTCTCCTGTGTAAGGAAAACAAGACCAGCTTTAATCATTTATAAGGAGGAATACTGACTGGATATTACATCTCATGCTAAATCATAATGTGGTTTCTTTGGTTTAACTTGATAAGATGTGTGAACCCACTTACTGATCAATTAGTATGCTGACTGGGGAATTCTGGAAGTTGAAGTCAGTAACTAAGGTTGAGAAACTTGCTCTAGAGCCGTGATAGCGAACCTATGGCACTCGTGCCACAGGTGGCACGCGGAGCCATAGCGGAGGGCACACGAGCGTTGAACACTGGCAATCCGGAAGTGCGGAAAAATGCACTTCTGGTTTGCCGGTGGGCTGTTTTTTGCACTCCGGAGGGTTCAGGGAAGCTTCCTGAAACCCCGGAATACAAAAAATGGCAAAACGGGCAAAACGGAAGTGCGTTTTCCGCATTTCCGTTTTGCCGTTTTTCGCATTCCGGGGCTTCAGGAAGCTTCCCTGAACCCTCCGGAGTACCAAAAACTGCCCAATGGCAAACCGGAAGTGCATTTTTCCGCACTTCCGGTTTGTCCATTGTGCGCATGCATGGGGGGGGGGCAATGGTCATGGGCACGTGAACCAGAAAAGGTTCGCCATCACTGCTCTAGAGTATTCCCAATTATGCTTCATCTGAGATATTCACCCCTCACAGAAGCAGTGAAATTTCTCTTTCCAGCATGGAGGCAAACAATTAGTGCAGAGGTTCTATCTCTTCAAGATTTTGTCCCTGCAACCCGCTAAATATTATGTGCATTGCTTTACTGGTGCTTATAATAGTTGACTGGAAGAAGCCTTGAATTTGTTGAAGAGGCAGGAGACCATGTTGTTCTTGAAGTAGCTTTGAAGTACTTCTTAACACTTTCTTAGACCTATACACTGTCTTGCCCAGTTCTGCACAACCTTTAACCTTGTTAAGCATTTTTTCCTGCTTTTCATTAAATTATTAATGGAAATGTTGAAAAGTATTCAAGAATGAAAATCCACTTAATACTCCAATCCAGTTTGATCAAGACCCTTTGAATTATTATTATTATTATTATTATTATTATTATTATTATTATTATTATTATTATTATTATTATTATTATTATTATTAACAACAACAACAACAACAACAACAACAACAACAGAGTTGGAAGGGACCTTGGAGGTCTTCTAGTCCAACCCCCTGCTTAGGCAGGAAACCCTACACCACTTCAGACAAATGGTTATCCAATCTCTTCTTGAAAACTTCCAGTGTTGGAGCATTCACAACTTCGGGAGGCAAGCTGTTCCACTGATTAATTGTCCTAACTGCCAGGAAATTTCTCCTTAGTTCTAAGTTACTTCTCTTCTCCTTTGAGTACAATTTTCACACTTGCTGAGGACCCATAACAGGTACCGTATTTTTTGCACTATAAGACGCACAGGACCATAAGATGCACATTAACTTTAGAGGAGGAAAACAAGAAAAAAAATCTGCCTCTGCCTCCCAGCATCCATCTGGTATTCCTCTGGCTAGTGTCCTTGCACCAAACAGCAAACAGCCTGGTCAGCTTCAGCACGTTATCGCAGCCACAGCATGTGGCTCGTCAGGGCTCCGCTCCGTTGTGCCCACCACTGATCAACTGAGCTGAGCTGCTGCCGCCACCAGGGACCGCTGGAGCCTTCGCTGCTGAGCAGCTGATTGGCGGTTGGATCGGCCTCCCGGAATACCTCTGAACAGCTGTTATTGGCAGCGGTGATTGGTGGCAGCTGCGATCGGCGGTGATTGGCAGTGGTGGTGAACGGTGGCAGTGGCGAACGGTGGTGGTGAATGGCGGTGGCAATCGGCAGTGATGATTGGCGGCAGCGATTGGCAGCGGCGGCAAATGGTGGTGGTGAATGATGGCGGCAATCCCTGCCGCCTAGAACAGCTGATTGGCAGTATTCCGGGAGGCCAATCCTGGATCCCGGATCCACAATCCCAGATTCTGGGAGGCCAATCCAACCATCGATCAGCTGCTTGGCAGCGAAGACTCCAGCATTCCTGGCAGCAGCAAACGGCGGAAGTGGTAGCAGGCGGTGGTGACAGGCGGTGGCGGCAAATGCCGCCGCCGCACCAACCCCTCCCCCGCTGCAATATTCGCTCTATAAGATGCACAGACATTTCCACCCACTTTTTTGGGGGGGTGTCTTATAGTGCGAAAAATACGGTATATCCTGGGACTAAAGCTACTTCATGGTTGGTTCATGTTTCTGCCTAATCTCTGAATTGGGACAGTTTTCCAATTTCTTTGTGGGCTGGCTAGCTGGAGAAGTGACTTAATAATCAGGAGGCATCTTCATCTTCTCAAAAAATTGTAACTCGCTTCTGCAGGTAACCGCACAATATAAATACATACAGAAAAAATAATATTGATTTTAAAAATACTGTATATTGGATCCTTTCACAGATGTTTCTCCTTCTTAAGATAGAAAGTGTGGGGCTCTGAGTAAGATGCCTGTCAGGACACCATAAATGCTCCATTTCTCTGATTTCTTCTCACTTATTCATCTGATCCTCACTAGACAACAAGAGATGTCTATTTGTCTATCTTGCTTGCTTGAGAAAACTTTACATAATAGTGTCAATTGAAAGTTATCTCCAGATCACTCTTATTCCAGACTACATGCTGGAAATTCAAAATCCCCCTTTTCATTTTCTTCGAAGTACTTTGCTGAGTTCACAAGGAGGCATCCAGTGTTTTACTTCTGAATCACTGAATAGTCTTCAGCAGCCTAGGTATAGCAACTAAAAATTTAAATTGCAAAGAGAGTACATAAAATGCAAAGGCATTCTTTATTTATGTTCACATTCTACTCTCACCATTCTCGCTGGGTTAACCTAACCTGGTTCCTACAGTCATTTCAGTGTTGGTGGGTAGCATATTATTCACAACCTGGGGGAAAAAAACCCCTCAATTCTGCCTTCCGATTTCTTTAGATTTATTATTTTGCATATGATGATATGCATATTTATTATTTTGCATATGATGATTATTGTGTTGTTTTTTCTTCGTGTACCGAGGTGGCGCAGTGGTTAAAAGCAGCACTGCAACCTACTTCAGTGACTGTAGTTCAGCAGTTCAGCTGTTCAAATCTCACCAGGCTCAAGGTTGACTCAGCCTTCCATCCTTCCGAGGTGGGTAAAAGGAGGACCCAGATTGGGGGCAATATGCTGAACTCTGTAAACCGCTTAGAGAGGGCTGTAAAGCACTATGAAGCAGTATATAAGTCTAAGTGCTATTGCTATAGTGTGAAAACCGTGGTTATTTTTAATTGTGGATAGATGTAGAATATAGTACTTTTGGGTGAAGTAAAACACAAAAACACTATTGTCATCTGTATTACTAATTTCCTTTAGCTGTGCTGTTTGGGGTTCTTTTTTTGGGGGGGGGGCTGAGGGGAATAGTAGAGAGAAGAGGCTTGTTAAATTATTTACATTAGATGTTCATGCTGGACGAAAGAGTTCATCCATGGATGAAAGAGTGTCAGATCCCAGAAAGGGATCCTGCTGAATTCAGAGATGCAAGCATTGAACATTCAGCACATTTACCTATTTACATGTCTATCTGTGCATATGCGTACAAATACACACGTACATAGACATGTTCCTTCTGTTATTCTCATCTATTGGTCATTATATTCCTTCTGTTCGTATTCTTTTTATTGGTACTTTATTCCTCCTGTTTCTTCCAAAATGCTGAGTTTTTCATGCATATACAGATTTGGTTTTTCCCTAGCTAGGAAGCAGATTTATATCACCTTCCACTAGCTATGATAGATAAAATTGTAAAAATTATCTCTCATAAGAGATCCTTTTGCTGTCACGAATGATGTATATATATATTAATAGGGTATACTGTATTTTTTTTAATAGAGATAACATAAATTCGGAGGTTTCAATCAGACTTCTACCTAAGAAAGAAAAAGGTGGTTATAAATGCAGACACACACATTAAAACTGTGCAGTGTTCATTCTCTAAAAGATGTCTTGCAGATTTTTCATTGAGAAATAAATCAGAAGCTGGCTGAAACCACACCCTTCTTCTTTCTAAGTTTCTTGCACATGCTCAGTAGCACTTTACTTTGATTGGCTGACCATGTTCACATGGCTCTCCCAGTTATGAATATTCTAACAAGATGCTTCAAAATGTGCAGGAGGGCAGACAGGACACCTCTGGATAATTTCAAGCAACCATGTCCATTCCCAGAGGTTCCTGGATATCTTTTAAAGCTACTTCACAATCTTGAGAAAGGGCTTAGCTGCTTTACAATAAGGTGGGCAGGGCTCCATTCACACTTTGGCACTTTCCAAGACATCTTTAGGTGTTTTAATCCAATGTTCTGCAAAACCTGTGTGCATATAAAATTTGTGACTGCCATACCTTTCAAAACAAATAAAATAAGGGAAAATAATAAGGATTACCAGATTTTAGAGAGAGAATGCTATAAGCTTTGTTGACCTAGTAATAAAATGCACAGATGAACTTTAAAATAGTATTCTTTGTTTAGCAACCATATTGAGACTAGCAACTTGGTAATTAAGTGAACTCAAAACTGTGTTTGTGATCTTACTTCAGGTTTCCTTTGCTTTAAAGGTAAAGGTAAAGTCCCACAGGATTGGGCGGCCTATAAGAGCGTCTAAATAAATAAATAAATAAATAATAAAGGTTCCCCTCGCACATATGTGCTAGTCGTTCCCGACTCTAGGGGGCGGTGCTCATCTCCGTTTCAAAGCTGAAGAGCTAGCGCTGTCCGACGACGTCTCCGTGGTCATGTGGCCGGCATGACTAAATGCCAAAGGCGCACGGAACTCTGTTACCTTCCCACCAAAGTGGTTCCTATTTTTCTACTTGCATTTTTACATGTTTTCGAACTGCTAGGTTGGCAGAAGTGGGGCAAGTAATGGGAGCTCACTCCGTTACGCAGCACTAGGGATTCGAACCGCCGAATTGCCAACCTTTCTGATTGACAAGCTCAGTGTCTTAGCCACTGAGCCACCGCGCCCCCTCCTTTGCTTTATAATCCTGTAAAAGTGATAAACATGGGGATTGGTCATAAAGTTACTTCTTTATCATTGCCATAACTGTGAATGGTTGCTAAACAAGGCAGTCTCTAAACTAAATACTTTCCCCTTAGTGCTTCATAAGGCTGGATATTTATCTCCTGAGGAATTCAAACCTGTTAAATAGAGTATTCCTAACCTTAACGATTATGCTCCGGTTTTAACGCAGCTATTACAATGAATGGAATTTATGTGACTAAGGGCTATTCATTAACTTTTCTAGATGGAAAAGTCCATTATATATTGGCATTAAACAGAGTCCTTTTGAGCTGTGCAAAATCTTGGAAACCAACACATTTTGGTCCCTGAAACACAGTTGCAAATAGTTCCAATTCCTCTTTAATTCACCCCTATACTGGCCACATAATATCCAAAGACAGGATTGGGGGCATAAAGTCCCACTTTCAAGTTTCTCAGCATTAAAACAAAACTGCTCCACAGAGCTTTCAGTGCAAAGGATTCCAGATGTCTGAAAGCAGCTTCCAGCCAGGGTAGGGGAAGGTAGTTAGTTATCAAACGTCAGGATGATGTTTTTGGTCACTGCGATTGTTTTTAATTTTAATTTTATTGTGCTGGATGCATAGAATTTATAATGAATTGGATGGCATACAGATTTCTAAGGAGCCACACACAGCCACAACTCTGCCTGATAGTAGGGCCAGCTCTGGTATTTAACTTGGTTAATGCAGCAGAGTATTAAAATCACAGTTAATAATAATAATAATAATAATAATAATAATAATAATAATAATAATAATAATAATAATAATAATAATAATAATAATAATAATAATAACAACAGAGTTGGAAGGGACCTTGGAGGTCTTCTAGTCCAACCCCCTGCTTATGTAGGAAACCCTACACTACTTCAGACAGATGGTTATCCAACATCTTCTTAAAAATGTCTAGTGTTGGAGCATTCACAACATCTGGAGGTAAGCTGTTCCACTGATTAATTGTTCTAACTGTCAGGAAATTTCTCCTTAGCACATTGTTCTACTTTGGGCAATGTTGGCCAGCTGTTGCTGGTCAGATGAATGCATTCTAATTGGCCTGGGATACCCAAAATTTTCAGCTCATCAACCCCTTCATAAAGGCTTCCGATTGTTCATTGACCCCCATTTATTCTATGAAAATAATTTAATGAATTCTACTTTATTAAACCAATAGTACCACCACCACCACCACAACAACAACATTTACCCCTTGGATAGTCCCACTGACCTTTGTGGCCACTCTCAAGAACTGCAAATTTGACTTTTGTACTGAAACTTGTTCCCTTCTATAAAGGGAGAGGCTGACTGAATTACTGAATCTAATTGCACAAATGTATTCAAGAACTGTGGGGGAAAAAAAACCAATGGGGATTTTCTCCTTGAGAAAAGAACAATATCTTGGAATGTTAGGAATCGTACACGTGGTTAGAAAAGACTGTTCTAAGAAGAGTGCAAGAGGAACAAAAGTTATCCATATTACGATGGAGTCCGCAGGCATTTTTCAGACTCCGTCTCCTACGGTGCAGCAAATGAACGCTCGCAAAAGGTTCCATTTTCACATCATTAGTTTAAAACAAGCAATTACTGTGCAGCGCAGGCTACAAGAATGAGCTACATTCTGCATATTTGTCTCCTCAACTCTTCCTACCATGTTATTTTTAATTTAATTTAATTTAATTAAAAGTTCTTATAGGCTGCCCAATCCCGTAGGACTCAGGGCGGCGTACAACAGTAATTAGAACAATATAATAAAATAATTTTAAAACATTACACTACTTTAAAACCATTCATACATGGGGGAATCCGATCTTCTTCACCCCGCCTGCTGGAAGAGCCATGTTTTCACGGCTTTATGGAAGGCCAGTAGAGTGGGGATAGTCCGGATCTTTGGTGGGAGTTGGTTCCAGAGAGCTGGGGCTCCCACAGAGAAGGCTCTCCCCCTTGGACCTGCCAACCAGCATTGTTTGGCTGATGGGATCTGGAGGAGGCCAACTCTGTGGAACCTCACTGGTCATAGGGAGGTATGTGGTAGGATGCGGTCCCGAAGGTAACCTGGTCCTGAGCCATTTTCCAGATGCAATAGCTAGTCTGAGAATGATGGAAGGGACAATAGAGCTGGAAGGCACCAGGTTGGAGAAGGCTACCTGCTTTGCTCTTCCCTTTCCCAAGAGTCAAATTGTTTAAATGTGCTACAGCTGCCAGGTTTGAAGTGAATCACCTTCAGATTATTGAACATTGGGCGCTATACAACAAAATGAAATTCAATGGCGAAAAAAGTAAGGTTCTACATTTAGGCAAGAAAAACAAAATGCACAGGTACAATATAGGCGGTACCTCACTCATTAGTAGTAACTATGAGAGGGATCTTGGAGTCCTAGTGGACAACCATTAAAGTATGAGCCAGCAGTGTGCTGCAGCTGCCAGAAAAGCCAACACAGTTCTAAGCTACATAAACAGAGGGATAGAATCAAGATCATGTGAAGTGTTAATACCACTTTATAATGCCTTGGTAAGGCCACACTTGGAATACTGCATCGAGTTTTGGTTGCCACAATGTAAAAAAGATGTTGAGACTCTAGAAAGAGTGCAGAGAAGAGCAACAAAGATGATTAGGGGACTGGAGGCTAAAACATATAAAGAACGGTTGCTAGAATTGGGTATGAAAAGAAGGACTTGGGGTGACATGATAACAGTATTCCAATATCTCAGGGGTTTCCACAAAGAAGGGGGAGTCAAGCTATTATCCAAAGCACCTGAGAGTAGAACAAGAAGCAATGGATGGAAACTAACTAAGGAGAGAAGCAACCTACATAGAACTAAGGAGAAATTTCTTGACAGTTAGAACAATTACCTTAATCAGTGGAACAACTTGCCTCCAGAAGTTGTGAATGCTCCAACACTGGAAATTTTAAAGAAGAGATTGGACAACCATTTATCTGAAATTGTATAGGGTTTCCTCCCTAAGCAGGGGGTTGGACTTGAAGACCTCCAAGATCTCTTCCAACTCTGTTGTTCTGTTCTGTTCTGTTCTGTTCTGTTCTGTTCTGTTCTGTTCTGTTCTGTTCTGTTCTGTTCTGTTCTACTCTACTCTACTCTACTCTACTCTACTCTACTCTACTCTACTCTACTCTACTCTACTCTACTCCACTCCACTCCACTCCACTCCACTCCACTCCACTCCACTCCACTCCACTCCACTCCACTCCACTCCACTCCACTCCACTCCACTCCACTCCACTCCACTCCACTCCACTCCATTATTCTATTCTATTCTTAAATTAAAATCCATGTATTGTTGTGCTGAATTTTTCTTCTGTCATTTTTAAAAAGTGTTTGTTCACTTCAGTGAAAAAATGGTTTTTTCTTCAAAAATGTTGATGGCATTTTTATGACTCCCGGATATATAGGACCTTATCTTTACCTAGGCAAAAAAAGGTGACCAGAGCTGTGGTTTCAATCTTCTTTTTAGAAAACTGTAGCCTCCCTGGATTCTAATGTTTTAGTTAAACTCCTGGGCAAGATGCTTTTAAAGAAATAAGTCATCAGTTTCCAAGGATGCATTTCTGGATACTGAATCAAGGGCTGCAGAGCAATAGAGCAACTAAATGTGCGTCTAAAATGAAGACCACCTACAACCATGTCTAACTAAATTAACAGCTCTACCAAACCAGCTCAAGCTAAAAAAGACAATGAAAAGGATCAAAAAAGAAATTCCCAAATGTTTTGCCTATAAAGACAGACTTTTTCAGAAAGAGAGAGCTTTTAAAGGAGTAGAAAACACAATATTCAGACACTATGAAGCTGGCTCAGAATTAGTGGTTCCAGAAGTTGGAGCTAAACATTGCCAAGTCTGTTTCATTGATATCTCTCACCGTGGCCTAATTTTCCATCATGTGGCTGTCATCATCACTTATTTGCAGTGGGCTGTAATTAAAATCCCGGGTCCGTGATTCAGCATTCTCCGAAGGCATATCCAGAGTATCCCAGGCTGCTTAAAACGTCACCTGCTGAGGCATATCATCCCCTCCTAAATAACTATGACAGTGATCAAACTTGGGCTAATTATGGTGACTTCATTATTTGTTTGTATGTTTTAATATTTAATTGCTTTCATGTTCATCCAATTACGAAGCAACAGCAAATAGAAATTAACTTTTTATCAATCTGCTCCCAGCCCAGCTAAGTGGCACTTCAAAGGACAAGCACAATGGGAGGTTAACCAACCTGAGAGAGCTTTCTAAGACGTACTTCAGTCAGTGAAGGGATCCTCCGGCTAAAGACATGAAGAACTGTGTGCACTGGGCTGGGCTGAGAACTTGCTTGACTCTCTTTGACATGACTTTTCCTGAATCCCTTTTACATTTGTTCTGCACTGTCAATAATCTGCTTTGTTGAGTCCCTGGCCAGTATAGTGCTTTTCAGCTGAAAATTCTCTATTCTCAACTATTCTCCAAAGCACCTGAGGGTAGAACAAGAAGCAATGGATGGAAACTAAACAAGGAGAGAAGCAACTTAGAACTATGGAGAAATTTCCTGACAGTTAGAACAATTAATCAGTGGAACAGCTTGCCTCCAGAAGTTGTGAATGCTCCAACACTGGAAGTTTTTAAGATGATGTTGGATAACCATTTGTCTGATGTGGTGTAGGGTTTCCTGCCTAAGCGGGGGGTTGGACTAGAAGACCTCCAAGGTCCCTTCCAACTCTGTTATTATTATTATTAAATGGCTGTCATGTAACCACCCCAAGTGGCCGTATACCTTCACCGAGTTATACAACTGTGCAAAACTTTTAATTAGATATGCTGTTTTATTGCACTATTATTTTTCCCCTTCCCCAATAACAAATTGCTGTATTAAGCTATTTCCCTTTTTTACAGGTAGTCCTCGACTTACGACCAAAATTGAGCACAAAATTTCTGTTGCTAAATGAGACATTTGTAAAGCAGGTTTTTCCCCCTTTTACAACCTTTCTTGCCACGGTTGTTAAGTGAATCCCTGCAATTGTTAAGTTAGTAACATGGTTGTTAAGTGGAACTGGCTTCCCCATTGATTTTGCTTGTCAGAAGATCACAAAAGGGGATAACATGACCCTGCAATTGTCCTAAATATGAACCAGTTGCCAAGATATGTGAATTTGGATCACAAATTCCATGGGGAGGCCACAAGGGTTGTAAGTGTGAAAAATGGTCATAAGTCACTTTTTTCACTGCCATTGTAACTTTGAACGGTCACTAAAACTGTTGTAAGTTGAGGACTTACAATACCTGGAATACTGCATCCAGTTTTCATCACCACATTACAAAAAAGATGTTGAGACTTTAGAAAAAATGCAAAGAGCAACAAAGATGATTTAAGAACTAGGAGACAAAATATATGAGGAATTGGGTATGGTGGGTCTAGTGAAAACAAGGACTAGGGATGACATAATAGCAGCACTCCAGTATTTGAGGAGCTGACATAGAGAAGAGGGGGACAACTTATTTTCCAAAGCACCAGAAGGCAAGACGAGAAACAATGGATGGAAACTAATCAAGGAGAGAGGCAACCTGGAGTTAAGGAGAAACTTCCTAACAGTGAGGACAATTAACCAGTGGAACAGCTTGCCTTCAGACATTGTGGGTGCTTCATCACTGGAGGTTTTTAAGAAGAGAATGGACACTCAGTCACTTGTATGAAATGGTATAGGTTCTCCTGCTTGAGCAGGGGGATAGAATAGAAGACCTCCAAGATCCCTTCCAGCTCTATTCTGATTGATTGATTGATTGATTGATTGATTGATTATCTGTACTATACTCTTTTATTGTAAAGACTAGCCAGAGACCGTATTAAAGATATTTGATATTTAAACCCCTCAAGCATATCAGATTATTTGGTAGGTAGTATTTGGTGATCCTCCCCTTTTACACTTCCTGGCCCCTTCTGCCATGGTTTTGATACCGCCTGTTTAGTATGATGAGCCCCAATCAGAGTTAGACTGAAGAAAGGAGAAAGCCTACATAGAAGTAAAAAAGGAAAGAAAAATGAACTCCATTTGCTGTTTTTCTTAAATTCATTTTGTCTCCTTGTTTGAGCTTTCTTTTATTCACATTTTTTTAACTTCAGAAACTCTGTAAGGCTGCTTCAATTTGCAAAACCCGTGTTAGTTATCATTCCTGATCCTGGCATCTTACTAAATATATTAACTATGAAAATATTCAGATTGAAGCATTTCAATGATATTGTAGGTCAATACCTATTTGTTCACTGATTTTCTCTCTGTGCGTTCTTTTAAATTACCCGTGTTAATGTGTGTTATAAAGCAGGGCTCTCCAACCTTGGTAACTTTAAGCCTGGTGGACTTCAACTCCCAGAATTCCCCAGGGAGTTGAAGTCCACCAGGCTTAAAGTTACCAAGGTTGGAGACTCCTGTTATAAAGGAAGCCCGAGGTTTTCCTACAAATTCAGAATGAAAAGGAATAACAAATTTCAAATGAGAGATCTGAAAGTATTCAAAACAGTTGTATTTGAATATACCGTAGATACAATAATGACTAAAGGAAGTGATCTCGGCTATTGTTTAAAAGTACTTAGCAAACATTATGAATACATTTAAGCCTTGGGAATTTTGATTATATGAGCAGCTCTCTAAAAAAGAAATACTTAAGTTCCTTTCATAGTAAATTATTAAATACTAGACCAGTGATGGCGAACCTTTTTTTCCTCGGGTGCCAAAATAGTGCGCTCACGCGCTATCGCACGCCCGTGCTTGCCCACACCCATAATTCAAAGCCCCCCACTTGCCCCACACCCCTGCGCATGTGTGCATGACCCCCCTCCCCCATTTCCCGACTTCCAGTGGGCACAAAATGCTCTCCCCCGCCACCCCGGAGGCCCTCTGGAGGCTGAAATCGCCCACCCAGAGCCTTCGTGCAAGCCAAAAATCAGCTGGTGGGCACACACATGCGCGCTGGAGCTGAGCTAGGGCAATGGCTCGCGTGCCAGCAGATATGGCTCCGCGTGCCACCTGTGGCACCCGTGCCATAGGTTCGCCATCACTGTACTAGACCATCAAAAATCATAGAAATATTTAGGACAAAGCTGTATGATTTCAAGACTGTTCATCTTGGTTTCTCTACTACTTTTGAGGTACTTTTGAGGTACCATAGAAATATGACCTTGGGGAAACCCAAACTATTTAAAAAAAAGATTTTAGAAATAAGTTTTACTATTAAAACAACTTCAGTTGAATTGTTATATATTTTCTAGCCACTCCTAGCATGTCTTTTTCTCATATAAATATTTGATAATGTTTGAAGTATGTAAGATTTTGTAGAAACTGCATTTCATGGGTTTACTTTCAGTATTTTTACAGTGTACAGACTTCAATATTACTTAATTAGGATGGTGCTCTCTATATGCTAGACAATCAAAATTCTAAGATAAGTAGCATTGCCTAGTAACAAGCATAAGAAAGATATTTGCTCCTGGGGTGCAACCTAATAGAAAATGAAGAACTAAGGCAGGCTAATTAGGTACAGTCCAAAATTTTGAAAGTTTTTATGATTTTAATTATTGTGCTTTCATCGACCAAACCATGTAGTACACTTGAACTTGAAAATATCAGAATTGTCATTTTAATGAAATATTTTATAGATTCTAATTTAAAGTTTGCCTATTTATATGGAACTCAAGACCCAAGAGTTTACAATCTTTCTGATCAATGAGGAGTTTAAAAGATTTTTTTAAAAATATTAAATATAATCAAGATCTGGGCACTCCTAAATTTCTTACTGCAAAAAAATATCCATCACAGGCATGGCAATGGCAATACTAGAGCACAAGAGAAGAGTCACAAAGACAACTAACCAAACTGTCTAGTTAAGCCAACATAACTTTCTGTATTTGCCAATAGATGATCATTGGAATGTAGCAATTTGCCCAAGAACCCAACTTCAAGGTAGAGATGAGTTTGGAGCCACCAAATGCAGCATCACTCTTTTGATTCTGTTTTCTGCTCTACTAATCCAACTAATCTCCTCAAATGACCTCTAATTAATTTCCCCTAAAATGATTTTGTTTTCTCCAATTAATAGGGAGTTCATCCCAAATCAATTTTCTCCAAGAGTAATACTCAATCCAATTCCATTTCAGTTTGGTCTCAATCCACTTATTTCTCAACTATTTAATTTCCTAGAGTGGTCTTTTGGAAAGATTATTATTGTGGATATTTCATTCACACCATTAGTTTGCTTCTGGGTTAACAATTGCCCAGTTTGGTGAGTTGTTTAAGAGGTTGGATAGAAGGTGTTGATTCCTAATGTAACCTTTTAAACAAACAAAATAGATGTACTCATTTATTTATCCAATTTTGAGACCACCCAACTCCTTAGTGATGCTGGGCAGCTTATAAATAAAAAGAAGAAGAAAAGGATTACATATATTGTTATGGAATGTGTGGATGCTGCCTAAGAAACAAACAGACAAGAGATGGAGGGCCCCTAATGGATTAATGATCAGAAGAAGAAACTTAAGAAGGTCCCATCCCAATTAATCAGGCAGTTACAAATGGTAGCAGGAAATTTGTACCATGGAACTTGCAAGAGTGATGTCAGTTCTTCCTGGTAAACCAGACACAAAACACAACTAGATGTGTTAATTCCACTTTATTATAAGACTAGTTAACAGAATCTTGCAAGTCTGAAAGTACCAATTTCCCACCACCACTTCCACAGATTCATATTTCTGACCTCAGTGAAGGAACAATTAGAGCATCTCCCTTTCCATTTTTCCTAGAAATGAGCTGAAGGAATAGTTTCTTGGCAGAAGTATAAAAAAATTCTCCAGTTTGATAGATTTGGGTGTGTTCAGCCTAACTGTGATACTCTAGCATAATTATTTCTTTACAAAACCTGAAGAAAAGATTGGGAAGAAGACTGCTAACAAACATTTTTTTCTGAATTTCATGGGCAAGAAAAAAGGCATTAATACTTTAGACCACCTTACTCTTAAATCGTTTTTCAAAACATGTCATATTTTGTATCAACAAAGTAAATTACCTAAGTCTGCTCAGTATCAATTTCTGCAATTAAAATATCTCTTAGTAGTACAATTTTGGTCAGATATATTAGTTACTTCTTACATTTCTAAACAAATAATACCAGTAGAAAATATATTTGAAGTCCTTAAATCTACAATTTATTTATATTCACAATTGCAAAAGATGCATTGTGACGCAACAATTTGCAGGTATTGGAATGATGAGTTAGAATATTCTATTTTAGCAGATCAATGGGCTAAAAGTATGTGGAAGTAGTTTTATATGCCCCTAAAGTAAAATTAACTCAGCAAATTGTTGAGTATATTAGGCACCACAGAGGAGCATAGTAGGGGTTGATTCTGTATTTTGGAAGTGCAATATATTGGACGGGACTCTGACTCATATATAGATCAATGGGCTTGCTCTATGTTGATATAGCTTTGATTTATTATTCATACAGTTGTACACAGAGCTTTAAAAAAATAAAGATGAAAGATGGGAATATATTGTTGAATAATACAGTATTCCAAAACTTTGGAACCTATCAAAGTATGAATTTATTGTGCATGGGCAGAAGCGAAGATTAATACTTTACTTGGATGGAAAGTAATTCACCGCGAAAGACACTCATTTTCTACAATATGAATTGACTTTCTACCACCTCTATGGGCAATTTGATCAGTTTGGAGTAGAAGATGATTCTTGTGGTCCCTTCCAGCTTTATGATTCGATGATACTATGGTGACATGTGATATAAGTCCTACATGATGAAGGTTGAATGTTATTGAGCTTTGTTCTACCATTATATTATATTTTATTATTTTATTTTAATTTATTATTTTATTTTTTATTTTCTGGTATACTTTGCTTTGTTTTTATGTTATTATTTATGACTGTAGATTAAAAAGCATTTTAAAAAAGAAGGAAAGGTTCCCTCTTGGTAAGCTAAAATTGACCCTTTTTTAGAAGTTGTAACAGGTAAACAGAGGAAGAAGCCAGCAGGTCCTATGTGTTAATCAAGCTTTGTGTCTGTCAGCCAATAAGATGTCACGTATTCTTCATTACACCATCTTCCACCTGCTTCAGAAGCTTTCCATATGGTTCTCACATACTGTTTTTCTTAGCCTTGGTTGATTTGGCATGTTTCTAATTTCTCCTAGAAATCCCAGCAGGGGGTAGTATCTGCAGAAGGAAGTAGACTGAGATAACTGAGGAATATCAGATAACAGGCTACTAAGCATTTTTGTTGGCACTGTATACATCAACCTATCCACTTAAATAATATAATAAATTGGGTTGGCAATGTTTCAGATTCATCTGCCAAAGATGTAGCAGACAGGTGTTCTGATCAAATCTCCCCACATTCTGAAGCATATTTTGGAGATTAAGTTGAAAGCACTGCACAAAACCCTAATAAAAAATTCACAGCTAGTCCCTTGGATAATCAAAGCATAATGGCCATCCCTCCCACCCCCTAACAGTAATCACAGAGAAGTACGTAAGCAGTCATTGATAAGATAAATTAAAATAAATATGTAATTGAAGCATGGGGCAAGGGAAAGAGTTTAGGAAAAGAAAATGGCAGGAAAGATTATTACCATGTTCTCTGGTCACCTAGTTGGAATGCCCAGTATAGCCAATTTATTTCAAAATCTATGATATAATGGTTAGGGTACAGAATTAATTTTTATAAAATTATATCTTATTTATTACAGGTTAAAATTCCTATTAGTCAAGACTTGGACTGAAAGAATTCCATATTAATAAAAGGGAAAATGTCTTGCTGGATACTGTTCCCTTTCCTTTTCTAGGAACATGGTCATCAGCAAAGAGACAAGGAAAGAAAAATAGAGAAAAAGAGGGAAATTGGGAAAGAAAAGTTAGCTAGTGTTCAAATCCATTTCATGTTCAGAAGGCAAATGGACCTCTTTTGTTCTTTCCATTCACATCTACTTGAAGAAGAAAAGAAGGAAGTAGAGAGAGACTTAACAATATCATCATCTACATCAGTGGTCCCCAACCCCTGGTCCGCGGCCCGGCACCGGTCCGCAGAACAAATGGTACCGGGCCTATGTCGTCCTATTTCTGCATGGGTTGAAGCTGCGCGCATGCGGGCAAAGCTCGCGCATTCACATTTGCAAACCGGTAGGGGAGGTATGTGAATTCTACCTCTGTCCCTGCCCCTGAGACCCCCACCCATGCCGAAACAAGGTTCTTAACAGGGGGAGCACGCTGCGCCGGGAGAAAAGCATTGTTGTGTCGAGTGTGAAGATTTCTCTTGGCAACGGATCTGGGGTGAGGGAGTTGTTTTGGGGACGGTGCCTCTCAACTTTGGGAAGTTGAAGAAATGGGGGGGGGACTTCAACTCCCAGAATTCCCCAGCCAAATGGGAGGGAGGGAGAGGGTCAAAGGAGGGATGCATGAATGGAGGGAGGGAGGGAAGGAGGGAGGGAGGAAGGAATAACAGGTGGGAGGGAGGGAGGGAGGGAGGGAGGGAGGGAGGGAGGAAGGAAGGAAGGAAGGAAGGAAGGAAAGAAAGAAAGAAAAAATGGATGGATAGAAAGTATACTGTAGAATCTAAATACAATTAAATTAAAATTGTTTATATTTGAGATTGTTTTGATTTAATAATCAACGCGACACCGCAACCCCCCCCCCAGTGGGCCGCGGAAAAATTATCAAACGTTGACCGGTCCACGGCAATAAAAAGGTTGGGGATCACTGATCTACAGTATATGACCTGGCAGCACAAGGAAACAACAGCCAACAACTTAATAGTCAGCCATCACCATCCCAATCAACCAATAAAAAGCCATACACAATCAGGCACCACATAAATACTACGCATAGAGTAGCCCAAAGTACACATTCTGGTAGAGAGAAGTTCCCTGAGGATGGGCTCCAGCACAAGTCCCAAACCTCGGAAGATTTAACCTGTGGTCCTGGTGACTGACCCAGATTAGATCCTGTAATTAGAACTCCACAAATGTTATCCCTTTTCTACTAGACATTCATGTTGCATATACTCTAAAACCACAATAAGGTGGCACAAAGCCTTTGATCAATTTTTAATTAGAATTCCGTGGAATTGAGACCACTTATCTCCTTATTATCCACCCTACTCTTTCCTTTCAATAAACAATTTAAAAATATCTGTTCATTGGTTGTTTTGTTGTTCAATTACTTCCAAGAAATTGACCAAATTTTCTTTCTCCACAATATTTCTTGTTTTCTTTATTTACTATTTCATATGGCCCAACTTAAACTTTAGGTTGGGACCATTCTATGAGCTCATCATTATCATTGCCTTCCTGAGAAGCTGGGAGTAGATTCCAAGCAATCAGCATTTAGTAATGAATCAACCACAAGAGGCTAACAACCCCATACATTTTACAACTCATTTTCTCTTGAGGGAATTCCAATATGTCTTCATCGAGATGAGCTGTCTCCACCGCTGATTTATAGAAGATATCATATCCAGAATTTATTCAGAGTCACTGTCAGAATTTCAGACCCTACTTAGGAAGTTACCTTTTTTAAGTACTAAATATTTTTCTAGACAACATCCCTGAACTCTAAGTGATAAAGAAACTCAGAAAACTGACCCTAGTAGCTGTACTGGGATCCTGCTCAGTGCCTTATTCTTGCAAAGTTTCTTACAAATGAATAATGTATGGTTCCAATTTTCAAGTGTTGTGATGTAACATATTTCACCGGATGTGATAGCCTGACTTGCAGTAATTGATCTGTGGTGTGCCAGACACCTCATGACCTAATGTTCAGAAGATGTGGGTTTCTCATTTACAAATATACAAATACACACATCCCTGTGCACACATTCACAGATGGCAGGGGGGAATCATAACTAACTTTATCTAACCTTATAAACAGATCCTAAATCCAGGCAAGCCCAGAGGCCTGGCATTAGCCTCTTATAGACAGAGCTTGTCTAATCCAGACCAACAGGACTTCTGCAGAAATGCACAGAACAGCAAAGCAGGGAAGATGCTTGCTCAGTAGAAATAATTCAGTGTACTTTTTTTTTTACTAGCACCAAGATTAACAACATGAAATTAATTAGAATAATCCTCATGCTAATGCAATAGGTCAAGTCTAACCATGAAAAAGGAACCAATACTAGATATGACTTCAAGAACAGAATATAGAGGGATTTACTAGAAATATGTGATGTTAATAACTGTGCAGGATCAGTAATGCTCAGTGAATATTAACTTGATTCAATGAATAACCATGAGTCAGCTACAAACTACATTTGTATTGCCCCACACATGGTATAATCTCAACAGGTAACAACATTTAATAGAATAGAATAGAATAGAATTCTTTATTGGCCAAGTGTGATTGGACACACAAGGAATTTGTCTTTGGTGTGTATGCTCTCAGTGTACATAAAATAAAAGATACATTTGTCAAGAATGATTGTCATAGGGTTCAAGTAAGCAATCAGGAAACAATCAATATGAATATAAATCGTAAGGATATAAGCAACAAGTTACAGTCATACAGTCATAAGTGGGAGGAGATGGGTGATAGGAACGATGAGAAAAACTAATAGTAGTAGTAATGCAGCCTAGTGAATAGTTTGACAGTGGTGAGGGAATTATTTGTTTAGCAGAGTGATGGCGTTCGGGAAAAAAACTGTTCTTGTGTCTAGTTGTTTTGGTGTGCAGTGCTCTATAGCGACGTTTTGAGGGTAGGAGTTGAAGCAATTTATGTCCAGGATGTGAGGGGTCAGTAAATATTTTCACGGCCGTCTTTTTGACTCGTGCAGTATACAGGTCCTCAATGGAAGGCAGGTTGGCAGTAATTGTTTTTTCTGCAGTTCTGATTATTCTCTGAAGTCTGTGTCTGTCTTGTTGGGTTGCAGAACCATCTCAGCTCAGAAACTATGAGGGGCTATGTGTTTGGGTAATATTTGATTGGGAGAATGCCAGGGAATCCCAAGGCTGGATGAGTGATGGTAGAGTCAGGAAAATATCCTGGAAGATAGGTAAACACACCTGTGACTGTGCAACTAAAACTGCACTGTTGTGTTCATATTGATATCAAGAGGTGAGTTGAGGGCAGTTTTACTCTCTACAGATCATAAGTAATAGGAGGGAGCCAGGAAGGTTTTAGATTAGATGAGTTTTAGATTCTTTGGGTAGCTTAGGGGTTGAGAGAAAATCTTCAGAGTTTTATGAGGAATTTGAGGGGTTTGAGTAGGTCAGTGAGATGATTTTATTATTTGAAGTAGTTTCCATATGGAAGGCATTGCCTGATATTACTACCATCAAGAGGTATCTTCTAAGAGACTTGTTTCCAATATCTTGCCATATGTTTATTTCCATTTTCTGTTAAGTTTGTAGGCAAGGATGGGATTCACATTCTTAATTGCGAAGCCCAGCAAA
This sequence comes from Diadophis punctatus similis, assembly GCA_023053685.1. Classification (NCBI taxonomy): domain Eukaryota; kingdom Metazoa; phylum Chordata; class Lepidosauria; order Squamata; family Dipsadidae; genus Diadophis; species Diadophis punctatus. Next base: position 145,783,320 of record JALIGW010000002.1, read on the forward strand.
TCAAGTAGAGATTTCTACAGCATCCCTGAATTAGAAAAACAGAGGGATTGAGATATAGAAACTGATATCTCTCTTTTGAGAAATATTCATTGGAAAATGTCAGGCTGGTTACGGGTGGGAGAGTGAATAGTGCATGCTTTCTTCTCCCTTTAAAAAAATGTCTTTAGGCAAAAAAAGGGTTTTCTGTCCTGCCTGATTTAGCTGGATCATTATAACCTATGTTTCTTTTTTTGTGCATTAATCACTCTACTCAAAAACCCCTGATTTTTGCCCTCAACTTCCTCTAGGATACAAAAGGCTAAAAGCTCTGCAAAGAAAGGGAAGCAAGGAAGTAGGGCCTACTTAATCCTGGAACACCCTGCAATTTGCCTCCTTGTAGTCTGTATTCCCTCCTCCCTTCTGCTTTCCCTCCTATAGGGAAGAGAAGGCTTCTCCTCATGTGGTGGCAGAGTTGCCAATGGCTGGAATGACTGAGCTGTGGAGGTTGGCCATGTCATCCCTGTAGAAATGAAATACCTGTGGAATTTGTTACTTGCCAACCTTGAGGGAGAAATAACCCTCACCTTGTCAACCAATCAGCATCTCAGCCTTTCCAATCGAGGCAAGTTTTGGCTATATCTCACCATTTACCACAGAACTCCAGCAGGGGCGGGTTCCTAATTATTTTACTACCACTCTGTGGGCGTGGCTTATTTTGTGGGTGTGGCTTGCTGGCCATGTGACCAGGTAGGTGTGGCTTGCCGGCCATGTGACCGGGTGGGCGCGGCTTCTCAGACTGCTGAAGGGAGGGGAACTGAGATAGGTCCTGCCACCCATTCCCTCTCTCCTCAGCAGCTCGAGAAGCCTCAAATGTGCGAAAATGCCTAGGATCATCACTGCGCATTCATGGCTTCTCGGACTGCTGAAGGGAGGGGAATGGAGATAGCTCCTGCCGTTCTTTCAGCGTCTCATGCGCTCCCTCAGCCATCCTCCCCTGCTTGGACTCACTGTGGGGTAGGAAGGCAGCGCATGCGCAGTGCCGGAAGCTCGGCTTCTGGGCATGCGCAGAAGAAAATTTTTTAAATTTTTTTTAATTACTTTTTTTAAAAAAATGGCGGCGCCCAGGCACCGGCAACCGACCACACCAGTACTGTGACGTCACCAGCGGGCCGCTACCGGTGCTATAGAGTTGACCACACTGGTAGGAACCCACCACTGAACTCCAGTGACTGTGATGACATCAGAGACAGGGCACGTTTCTTCATTATCCTGAAGGGCCCCACCGAGGAAAAATGAGACAAGAAACCCAGAGTCCCATACATCTTTTAAAAGTAAGCTTCCAATTGCATTTAGATCTCCCAGCCTCAACTTCCAAACTGTTTCCAGTGGAAATTATTCTGGGCAAACCAAATGAAAAGTCCCCCATGCATTTGGCTCAAATGTGCTTGCTTTCTCCTCCCTCCCCTCCTCCCCCACCCTCTTCCACTGCTCATCTCGAGGTATAAAAATCTATAACCGCAGAGCCAAGGAAGAGAACTTGATGAGAAATTCGTATGCCAGCCTCCCCACCACTGTAATTTCATTCTGCCTTTGTAATTGCCTGATATTACATTGTTCCCTGCCGGAAGATTAATTAGCTAGTCTTACCGTCCAACATACCATCCCTCTGAAACCCTCAAGGAAGCTGGCATGGTGCCAAGTCTTGCAGATTTGCTATGCAGGCTGGCAGCTGCTTCTCTTCTCCCTTAACAACAGTTGCTGTGCCAACATACACCCCCCTTTTTCCCCTCCCCAGCCCTCCACCAAAGAGGTAGTGAAGTTTTAATGCCATCGGCTGGGCAGGGGTGGGGGGCGGGCGAAGAAACGAAAACCCCAAATAATACAACAGCACACAACCCGAAAGTCTGATTGGCATAATTACTCACACTCATTAAGTATGGCTGCACGGCATATGCAAATCGGGCGACTCGAGTACACGAGGCGCATCAAGCGGCTGGAGCATCAGCAATGCCTTCCAGATTCCTCAGCCCTGGCTGGGATGGTCGGGAAGAATGCGAGCGAGATGGCATCTTGCAGGGACGATGTGCCAGACGGACAGAAAGCAGCCTTTGCTTTCAAGCTCAGGACCTATGACGTTTCACAGAGGGAGCCTTGAAAAAAGGAAGGAAGGAAGGAAGGAAGGAAGGAAGGAAGGAAGGAAGGAAGGAAGGAAGGAAGGAAGGAAGGAAGGAAGGAAGGAAGGAAGACCAGGAGGGAAGGAAAGGAAAATAGGGCAGAGGAAGTTGAAAGTGGGCAGTCATGGGGGAACATGACCAGCCATTTTGGATTTAAAGAAAACAGTGGGGCAAAGATAAGACAAGACACCAACCTGTCCAGATAGGTATTCTGCTTTCATCTTCCACCCATCCCGCTCTCTCTCCCCATAACAAGTCACCCTCCACAGCAATCAAGAAATGGTGGGGTTTCTTCCGCAACAACCATTAGCTAAGACAATGGCATTTTGCATACACATTGAAACTGCGTATTGTGAATTCACTTGGCAAGGAGCCCGATCCAGCACTGAATATCTCAGCATGCCGGGCACTATATTTGCTGCTTTTTGTTTGACTCAGTCTTTGTTTTTGGCAAAGGAGGGTTTTTTTAATTAGCCTTTCTCTCCGCCTCCATTATTTCCGCATTTTAATTTTTTTTTTAAAAAAACCGAACCCACTCTGTTTTTGCTTTATTTGATGGGTGATAAACAAATAGACCGAATCTCTCTCTCAAAAAGAGAGAGAGAGAGAGGAAAAAAGAAAAAGAAAAAAGGAGGTCTTTTGAAGTGATACGGTGATTTATTTTTGCTCCAATCAACTTACAACCGCATTTATAATCAATGAAAAGAAAAAGCCTTCCTCCCCTTCCCCTTTGTGACTTCTCTTATACACTGTTGATAAATGAATTGTTGCAAAATATTGGGGGGGGGAGGAGATGGGATTAATGAAATGAGAAATCACAACATACATAGATCCTAATGCTCTCGGTAGACCAATGCTAATTAAACGACAGGCAATTAGTTATCTTGAAGATTAGATGGGCTTGTCGAGGGTCTTCAAGGCTCTACGGATGTCTCTGAGCACTTCATATTGGTCAAGATTTAGGGTCCCCCCCGTTAAAACTTCATTTGTCTTTGCTGGGGTGCTGAGGTTGGGAAGAGAGAGATGCCTATCCGTTTCTCCCTTCCCATAGGCATTCTTGCTCTGGCCCCAGGGAGCTTGGGTATGTATGTATGTATGTATGTATGTATGTATGTATGTATGTATGTATGTATGTATGTACGTACTTATTTATTTATTTATTTATTTATTTATTTATTTATTTATTTATTTATTTATTTATTTATTTATTTTTCAATTCCCGAGTAGCTGCTGCTTCTGAAAATAGGTGATTTTAAAAAAAACAGGGGGAAAAAAGGAGAAAGGAATCCCAGCAAGACACACATTAACAACTACGGTACTAGACATATCGGGGGCTTGTTACAGCCTGATTGTGGTTTTCACTTATTTCTGCAAAGATGCTACATCCAATTACAGCGGGAGAACCTGGCAGACGCTACGTTGCTCTTTGCAACACCCGTTCGCCTGTTCCCGCTGGCAATCAGGAAGATTTTGGAGGCACATGTTGTCGTGCCCTTGGATGTGCAAAAGCAAGCTTACCAACTCTGGGAGGCAGTAGTGATTGTCAGATCCAGACTGTGTGTGGGGGGGTGGAGTAAAATATTTCCCAAGCACATGAAGTAAGGATTGGGGATATTGATCTAATGGCATCCTACAGTCTAATTAAGCTCTGCCAAACGTCATGCTGAAGCTGAGGTAGAAGACCGAAGCCAAGAGGTACCCCTGCCAGGCATTGCCTGCCTATTTGTTGTCCTTCTCCCGGCCATTGCGCATCTTTGTGCACTGCGTGAATTAAATTCTGATGAATGTGGCATTAGTTAATTACACAAAGATGCACATGGTAGGGGAAAGAGAGAGCTGCACTATGCAAATAAGCCAAGGAAGCCCGGCTGTAAATTTGCTTCAGTCTGCAACGCTGTTTGCCTTTCCCTCTTGGTCCACATGGCTGAATGACAAAACTGAGCACTAATAAGGCAGCACGCCTAACCTGCAGGCGCCAAATTGGCATTCGGGAGATTTACAGCCATCTGTGTCAGGATGACAAGAGGAGAGACAGGAACGGTGTCACTGCAAGGAAGAGAGAAGAGCCGCAGACAGTGTTCACTGCCGCCATTTTCTCGTGCTTGAGAGGAGAGGCAAGGAATCGTCTGTGCACCTTTGAAATGGCTGTTTGAAAAGGGAGTGCCCTCAGATTTCGTCCTGGTTCATTTTCTGCAGAAGAAATGTTGCCCCTTTATCAAAGGAAGTAGACTGCCTGCTAAGATGCTATTAACGAATTACACATTTTAATAGGAACGCATGAGGTGCCTAAATGAATGTTTCTGATTAAAATTATCAGGTGGGTTGCCCGGTTTGTCATATGATAACGACACTGAAATACCCAAAGCTGTGACCATGGTAGCTGAGAATGATGGGAATTGTAGTTCCAACATCTATATGGGAGTGGGAGAAGGCTGCCAGAGACTAAAGACTGTAGAAAATCCATGCACATACTGAGATAATTTTTCCAGTTTTAATGGGAGAAAGAAATTATATTTCAGCTTTCCTCTGCATTTAATATTTCCCTTTCATGTGATATTTGGATTACAGTAAACCAGAGAAGAACATCATCCTTTACCCAAGCTCTGCAAACATAAAGCAATAACTGGATTGGCAAAACTTTTGTTTAGCATTCATACTATTCCATCCAATTCAAGTGCTGGGATGTTGGTGAGTAAGCAGTAGTGAATGTTGTCCATCTGGAGATCCATCTTTTATTGCTTCTGAACATGTTTAGAATCTGAGAGTAACAACCAAGAACTCCATGTTCCTCTATAAAAAGAGAAGAAAGTAACTTCTTTGTATTTGCTTTCATCCCTTCCTGCCATCCCTCCCCTCCACAATTCCCTCTATTTGTCTGTTATAAATTCAGCAAAAGCCCCTGGGAAGCTAGCTAGTAGGACTATGTGAATATTCAGTTAAGAGATCCAATTTATCGAATGCAATCTATTTTGAAGTAGAATTGACTTCCCAAGCCATAGAATAATCAAACCGGGTATAGCTCAAATCATTTGGATTACTCAAAGGTTTCTCTGCATGTGTAGCACCAGGTTTTTCTTAATCAAACTGGAAACCCACACTGAAATAATTTCACAATTTCATTCAAACACCCAAATTGAATTGATTTTCAGAAATGGTTCACATTTTTTGAACTAGAATAATTTTCTGAGCAAAGTCATCTATTCAGATTAGATTTTGCCTGATTTGTACAGACCTAAGTCAAATGATTAAATGGAAAACCGAGAAGTTGAGGGTTTTGTTGGGTGGAAACGATATGGCGAGGAATTGCAGAAGTGTGGATAAAGTATTATCCCCTTGTAGAGGGGAGAATACTGGGAAAACACTACCATGGAATGGGGGAAGAAGGTCCTTGGAAGACCATTTCCATAAGACTTTTGCGAATCTTTCTGAAGTTGCAACAACTGTAGGAACTGAAAGCATGTCTCTGGGAAAAAAACTACCTTTTTCCATGAGGGAAGAAAAAGGGATACACCGAATGTTTGGATTCCTTCCCACTGGATTATGACATTGTTAAAATGATGGGGGTCACACAGGTGCCGAAAAGAGCTGTTGAAATGGTCTCACCATGGCAGCTGTCAGGGACCAGAAGCAGAAGGAATGGTTTTAATATAAAACTCCACAAGCTGCTCCATTACTTATTGCTTGCTGGCTTTGAGTTCTCTTGGTCACAGACTTCTCTTGCATTATAGAATGTAATACTCTTTTCATCTCAGCCCCATTTTTGAGAGGTTGAAATAGAAGGAATGTGTTAAAATGGCTTTTCAAAACACATGTGCACTTGCGGTTAAAAGAAGCCCGGAATCTCCCTGTCCTCTAGTACCTGTATCTCAAGGTCACCTCACAGCCAATAATTTTGGGTGGAAAACTGCCAGAAGAGATAATTATTGCAGTTGTCAGTTGTTACTCTCCAGATCTAGCCTCCAACGGTTACATATATCACCTCAAAATGTTGCCTGCCTGCCTGCCATTTAAAATTCTTCAATGTGCTAGAAGAGCATGGAGCCACTAGAGCTCCTGCCCTACCACCATGTGTTCCTTTACCCATGCTTCCCTGTTGCAGAAGGAAGGGGGAAAAGGCAGAGGGCTGCCCATTCAGATATTATTCAAGAACAAAAAGAATTTTAGCATGTGGCAAGGGGATGGGTTGTGAAACTGTTCAATTCTAGAGGTGCTTCATACTAAAGATTATAATTCCAAAAAGAAGATTTGGTTGATTGGTTCCTTTGTTCTATGCCAGGAGTCAGCAACCTGTGGGTCTGGAGCCGCATGTGGCTTTTTCATCCTTCTGCTGCGGCTCCCTGTCGCCGGTTGGCACCACAATTTTGAGATGAGCTTCCGGTTGGTGGGGGGAAGCAGGGTGTGCCAGGAGGAAACTCTATGGCAAGGGGTGGGTTTTCCGGTCAGCTCTACAATTGATAGGGCTTTTGGTTAGGACTGGTAGAGGAAAAAGGATGCCACGCTAGGAGGAGACTCTATGGTGGGGGAACCAGACTTCCGGTTGGCTCCAGAATTGAATGGGGGGCTTCCGGTTAGGACCTTTGTGGCTCTTTGAGTGTTTAAGGTTGCCGACCCCTGTTCTATGCCATCCATTCCTGCAGGATGTAGGTAGCTAATATAAACAAAAAAAATCCAGAAAACCCCAGACCCCAACTATATGTAAAACATCAAGGACATAAATACTTACATATACAAATGCAATGCACTTATACTCCCACCTTTAAATCACAGGTTTAAATCCTTCCTTCTTTACGAGACAGAACAGGTAGATTTTCAAAGTTTTCCTGAAGCCTAGAAGGGTTGAAGCTAATTAGATTTCAAGAAGGAGGAAGGTCTGAAGAGTAGAAGTGGCTACTGAGAACACCCATTTTCAAGGTCCTATCAAGTGACAATCTTGTAGTGAGCAGATCTGGAAGGCGAGGACTTTCTTTCATCCGTTGGATGGACTGATGAATGTAGGAAAAGGCAGTGCCCAGATAACCAGATTTAAAGGACCTTAAAAATAACTAGCAATTTAAATCTCACCCAGAATCAATTGGTAACAGTTCAGTTCCAAAATTAATGGGGTCACCAGAGTATATTAGGATGCCCTTACCACTGCATTCTCATCAAATTTTGTGCAAACTGTCGTTTCCAGATGTTTTTCAAGCACAACTCCAGCAGATCGAAGATAATCTCTTTTTTAAAAAAAATCCTAGTAATAATTATGAATTATATGCCAAGAATATTCTATCTGGAGTCAGAACAGGGGAAATTGAGGTTAGGGTCTGCCAGTGTATTTAATCTGGGCTAATTTTTCTAATTTAATAAGATTAGAAAATGTAACTGAAAAACAGTAGCATAAAGAAATCTCAGTGCATAAGTTTTGTTTCTGACTTTGTTGTTGCATGGACCTCAGGTAGTAATTAGGCAATATGGTAATAGTGACTTTACAAAGAGGTCATGTATTGGTTGGTATAGGAGAGGTTGATCCTTATGGCCCTCCTTTGTAGAGTGTATCAAGGCTCTCTCCCCTCCTATACAACTTCTACATGAAAATTCTGGATGGGAAACCCCAGGAGTTTGGGGTTTCCTATCATCAGTATGCTGATGTTACTCAATTATAGGTTGACTAAGTGAAGCTATCAAAGTCCTGTTTCAGTACCTAGAAGCTATCCTTGATGGGGAGGAACCATCCTCAGCATAATCTACCAAGACTTTTTGGCTATGGTTGTTAGGGCCCCTAGATCTGGGGAGATTTCAACTCTTGGGTTGGCTGGTGCTTCCCTACTTGAGGGTATTATGGACAGCTTCATCCCATGTGCCAGATGCAACCTTTTCTGGATCAGTCAGCCACTCATGCCCTAGTCCAGGGGTAGGCAAAGTTGGCTCTTCTATGACTCATGGACTTCAACTCCCAGAATTCCTGAGCTAGCATGATTGGCTCAGAAAGTCTGGGAGTTGAAGTCCATGAGTCATAGAAGAGCCAACTTTGCCTACCCCTGCCCTAGTCATTTCATGCTTGACTATTGCACCATGCTGGTTGCCCTGGAGGACCAGCAGATTCCACAGATCCTTTCAGAAGCACAAGATTCAGACAGCAACCCTGCACCTCACCCCATACTCCAAGCTTACTGTTTGAAATGCAAAAGACTCCCTTATTTCATAAAGGTCTGTCTCCCTCCACACAATAGGAGACTGCTAATGCCAGGATAGGCCCAGTTGCCTGCTTGAAGCAAAGAAAAATCCCTCTTGCTCTTATGTACTCTGGGTAGTTTCATCAACAGGCAGAAGAGTCCCAAGCGGGAAGGCTGCAAGGATTTTGTATGAGCCATATTCCTCTACAGAAGTCTTCTATTGATAATCAGCAGTATAGCACCAAGCATAAATAGAGGTTTGTTTCTAAATGACTGGTTAACTTGACTGCCAAGCTTGAAGGAATCACAGCTCTGAATACTTGAACCTGTGGGAAATGCTATTGAAAGGGATAAATACAAGTTACTGAACAGCAGGGGATAAAACATTGCATTTAAGTCTCCAAATACCAACTCTAGCTAATTACACTTCATTCCTCAACACACCAGTTGCAAGGTAGGTAATAATTAATGACCTTGTACAGATGTGCTGTGTGGGAGGCTCTGAGAGCTTAAGGTGACTTCCTGGAGGTTACACAGCCAATCCACTCTCCCAGCTCCCAAGCCCAGACCACCAAGGACTCTAACCAAGCCTCTTAGTTTCCGGGTTGTTGGATTAATTGTAACCCTTCTCTCCCTCCAGCCATTAGGATAACAGCCAGCACTGAGTGGGTTAAAGGCAGCTTATCAAATTAAGCATTAAACTAAGTGGAGAGAAAGCACGGATAAGAGTTTGTACAAAACCATTCAAATTGCAAGTGTGGGTTACAGTAATTGCTAAATTATAGTGTGGCTGCTTCATTGCACACAACCCTGACCTCCCCCCCAACTTTAATAATAGGCAGGGGCTGACTCTGGCAGACAAAACCCAGGGAGTCCTAAGTTATAGTCTGACATTCTTATTATGATGATTATGATGATTATTACGACTACATTAGCACCTAGAGGACCTAGCCAAGGACTATTGTGCCGGGAACAGCACAGTTACAAATAATAAAAATGTTAAATCTGACAATTTAAATAGTCACGCGAGATGCAAGGACTGGAGGGCCATGATCTGAAAGTAGCTTATCATGGAGCAATGTTGGTCTCTGAGAATAGGGGTCAAGTTGCAGGCAAAGTGGAGCTACCTTGATGGCCATTTTATGACCAGTTCTGGAAAAATGCAATTACAGCACTCCTAGACTCCTCTGTATGCCCATCATTTGACAAGTTGGAAAACTTGCATGTGTAGACAGACAACAAGCAAATGTGTTCTATTACTATTTCATTAGACAGAATAGTTGACAGTCATGTGTTTAGTGACTGGACAATGTGTTTGTCAAGGTTAATGACATCTTTGGACTCAATCTGCCCAACATATCCCACAGAAAAGCTTTCTCCAACTTGGGGCTCTTTGGGGTTCAGTTTCATTGGTGATGCTGGCTGGAAACTGACATCCAGTACATCTGGAAATCCCCAGCTTGGCAAAACTACCTTAACAGTACCATATGCAATGTGTGTGTTATTGTAAAGTATATTATAACACTAAAAGGGACCAAATTTCATACTCTTGGGTCTTGTGATGCCAGAAAACATTGAGTTGGAGATTTATTTATAGTTTGTTGAGAGATCTTAATTTTCAGTGGGGTTCACCATCAGACATCGCCAGTATGAAAACTACACTCTGACAGGCAAACCTAAAAATGGCCCAAATTCTGGTTCTGAATTTTTAGACTGGGTTTACATAGTCTGATAAGAAATGGTTTGTTTTAGCCATAGTTGAACAAGCTACATACGACTGGTCCATATACTGCAGTTTATTTATTTATTATTCGCACTTGTATGCCGCCCACTCCACAGAGACTCTGGGCGGCTCACAACAATAAGAAATCTACATGCAAACAATAAATATAGAAAAAACATTAAAAACAATAATTATTAAAAACATTTAAAAACATTAAAAAACAACAATTTAAAAATGCCATGGGGCCAAGAGTGCTCGATGTTATATTGAAATCATTGGCCCCAGGCCTGTCGACAAAGCCAGGTTTTTAGCGCTTTTCTGAAGGCTGGCAGGGTGGGAATAATGCGGATCTCCGGGGGGAGTGTATTCTAGAGAGCCGGTGCTGCCACAGAGAAGGCCCTTGCTCGTGGGCCCACCAGGCTACATTGTTTGGCTGACAGGACCACTAGCAGACCAACTCTGTGGACTCTAATCGGTCTTAGGGAGGTATGTTGGAGAAGGCGGTCTCGGAGGTAAACTGGTCCTAAGCCATGTAGGGCTTTAAAGGTAATCACCAACACCTTGAACTGCACTCGAAGCCAGTGCAGTTCGTGAAGGATGGGTGTCACATGGGTGTATCTAGGGACATCCATCACCACACACGCCGCCGCATTCTGCACTAGCTGTAGCTGTAGTTTAAAAACTATAATTGGGTGAGTTCATATACTAAGCCAAAACCAAACTGCATTTCAATTGAGTGAAATATGGGAACCCAGTCACTATGGGATAGGTACCAGACCTGGGCAAATCAGCTCCATTAATTTGAATTGGAGGGCAAGATCTAAACATGGAATGATTCAATTAAATATTGCCATTTGAGATTATAAAGCAAACTGAGTTGGTGCAATCTGCTTCAGGATTTGACTCAAATAAAAAAAATTCAGCCATATGCTATAATGGGGAAGCATAAAAATGTTTGCAGCTGCTTCACATTTGGCCAGTTTGAGTTGAAAGTAGCAGCAGTGGGGGATATTTTAGAGGACATTAACCCTGCAAGTTTCAGCAGGATGGCTTCAAGGGGATCATCATAATAAATTGTTGAAATATCCCCTCTGTACTTGTTTTGGAGGCAGAGATAGCAGGAATGACGAAAACAGCGCTGCAGCTTTCAAATTGCTAACCAAAAAAACAAAAAAAAACAACCCTAAATCAAGCAGGCAGAATTCTCCTCAGTATTTAAAATAGTATTTTTCCAAAACTGGATTAAAACTTTTTAACCCTCTTGCTGTTCTGGGATGTCAATTTTGATGCTACATTCAATCATGGGTGTCCACAGGATATGATTAAAAAAAAGTCATACATAAAAGGCAGGCAGTAGCACAGAAATTGGAAGCCCTACTAAAAGAAGCTGGTACAATGAAAATGTCATTCCTAACTGTTGGAAGAAATGTCCATCTGGGTTCAATTCCAAGTGGGGAGAAAGACACTGGAAATATGGACGCTGATTGGAAAGATGGTTTAGTGGTGAAGCAGAACCACCAAGCATGTGTGATTCTGGGTAGAAGTCCACATGGAGTGGAGAGTGAGAGGTATTTATACCCACTCTTGGGCTTTGAACTTGAGCTTCCTGTTCCTGTGCCAAGAGCATGTATTCTATTGGTTGCTGTCAGACTCCCATGGGGCCATGTGGGGTCATGTTTGTCTTGAAGTCAAGTTTGATTGAACCTTGGGCTGATGTAATGTAGGGGCTTGGTTGTACCATGTGGTGACTGCTGCTAGATGGTTAACCCTATTATGTCCTGAAGGGTCATGTCTTAATCCCATCACCCTGGAGCTGGAGATCTTTTGTCTTGTAGATAGACTGGCCCAGTCTTTCTCAATGGGCACCAAATATCAGCTAGGGGCATGGAGCTGTTCTTTGTCTTTAAAAACATGTTTCTCCTTTTCTCATCCAGGGAAATATAACATTCTGCCTTTAAAAAAATATTCCTCAAAATATTTTATTCTTCTATGACGGGGGTGGGTGCTAACTTTGTACATAACCTTTCCATTCCCTATTCTTTTTTTAAAAAATGTAAATAGCCAGCATCTGAAATGTTAGTCTAAGAAGCTTTCACAGCCAATACAAATATGCCCAATTTAAAAATCAAGATTTGACCCATGAATATGTTGGATTCACTCTCCTGGAGCCCGTAATCTTCATCTGAGAGCTGAAGTCTTGTTGGGGTAGAAGGACCAGTGAAGAAGTATCAGAGATTGCAAAGTTAAGGCTTATGGCTGCCTTCAGTTCAAAGGTCCAAATGCTAAGGCAGGAAACAAAGCCCATCACAAGGTAAGCCTTACTGGCCCCAAAGAGCTTTGGTGGAAAGGGTTGAATGAGATGATCTGATCTCATTGGCCAGATGCTCATGTCTGCTTCAGAGAGTCCATCCCACCCATCTTTCCCCCACTATATAAGGAAGATCTGAGCAACAAGGCTTTATAACTACCGGTATAACTTTATAAACCCCACCAGATACAAGAAATGTCATCGAAAGAGCAATGAGCTTTGAAGTATTCAACTCGTTGTATAAAATTGGTTTTTCCACACACACCCTCCCTCCAGTTCCTGACTCTTTCAATTGGGGATTTAACTAAGTCATTGCACTTAGGCTTCCTTTCAAAGTTTCATACCTTGTTGATAAGGTTCTCCCTTAACTTCTTAGAGTGGCAAAGGACACTAACCAAAGACTATACTCAAGGGCAACATGTTTATATTCATTTTCAAGGAATTGACTGATTAGATTGTTGCAGCAAAAAAATACCTTTTGGCTCTTGAAAGGCTAGCCAATTTATTATGCTTTAAGCTTTTACGGGATACATATGGACCTGACCTGATCACGGTTGGGTTTTTTAATGAAAACTACATTCCTGCTGTATTATAACAGAATAACAGAATAGAACAGAATAACAGAGTTGGAAGGGACCTTGGAGGTCTTCTAGTCCAACCCCCTGCTTAGGCAGGAAACCCTACACCGCTTCAGAAAAATGGTTATCCAACATCTTCTTAAAAACTTCCAGTGTTGGAGCATTCACAACTTCTGGAAGCAAGTTGTTCCACTGATTAATTGTTCTAACTGTCAGGAAATTTCTCCTTAGTTCTAAGTTGCTTCTCTCCTTGATTAGTTTCCACCCATTGCTTCTTATACTGTATATTATATATTATAATTAATTGTATTGTCTGAGGCCATGACCAGTGTGGCAAATTGCTACAGGTAGTCCTAGACTTACAACCATAATTGAGCTCAAAGTTTATGTTGCTAAGTGAGACATTTGTTAAGTGAGTTTTCCCCCATTTTACGACTTTTCTTGCCAGAGTTAAGTGAATCATTGCAGTTATTATGTTGATAACCCGGTTGTTAAGTGAATCTGGCTTCCCCACTGATTTTGTTTGTCAGAAGTTTTGCAAAAGGGGTTCACATGATCAGGGGACACTGCAACTGTCATAGATATGAACCAGTTGTCGAGCATCCAAATCTTGGTCACATGACCATGAGGATGCTGCAATGGTCATAAGTGTGAAAAATGGTTATAAGTCACTTTTTCAGTGACGTAACTTCGAACGGTCACTAAATGAACTGTTGTAAGTCGAGGATTACCTTGAAGTATTTCACTGTAGATTCCAGTTGACACACTCTCTCTCTTTGCTTATTAGGAATAACTGCTACTTCCAAAATGTAATCCCCAAACTTCCTACAGTTATGCAAGCTCTGTGCTTTGTGTATAAAGCTCTATAAAAGTTGAGCCAACCGTTTCTTTAAAAAAAAAATCCCACCTCTATTAACTATTAAGATAGGGCATGCCATCATTAAATATAAATGATAAATGGGATGGAGTTAGGGAAAGGGGAATGGGAGTGAATGGAATTGCTTGTGCAATTTTAGTTGTAGTGATCTGCTGCCACACTAATAATGAGTAGATGCATTATTGATAGCAGTGTTTATTCTTATAAACTCAATAGAGCAAGTTAATATTTAATTCAAAATCTATATACATGTCATCCCACTTACCCTTTTCCGGAATGGAACCTTTTTTCTTTACAAATATTTTAGATGTAGCATTCATCTCCCCCCCTCTCTCTGTATATGTATGTGTGTGTGTGTGTGTGTGTGTGTGTGTGTGTGTGTGTGTGTGTGTGTGTGTCTATCATCTATCATCTATCTCTCTATCTCTCTATCTCTCTATCTCTCTATCTATCATTTATCATCAATCAATCTATATCATCTCTATCATCTCTATCTACTCTCTCTCCTATCCTCATACTTGCACCAACATGATTTGAACCTCAAATGTACTGTGCCCTTGTTCCTGTTGGTAGGAGTATACTGTGGGCACTCCCAGACAAGGGTGTCACAATGGAAGCATTCCCTTCTACAGACTATCTGCCATGATGGTCTTGATGGTACTAAATACTCCTTTACCAGAAAGTCAAATGAAGATATTGTATTGTTATAATGTATTCCCACTCTGGCTTATATTTATAGGTTTGTTGGTTTGTTTCTGGGCAGATGGACGTGTCTACAAATCATCTTCGGAATCCATCCCCTGTCTTTTACTTTCCAGAAGTGCAGGGTTCAGCAATGTAAGTGGAAATGATGGTGAGGGTTAGGTGTTTTCCTTTGCAGAATTGCCCAGAACTCTGATTTAGCATCCCTGACATGCATCTGTTGAGTTTGTACATGTCAGGCCCCAAGAACCAAGAATGACACATGGAGATACTTTTGAATAGTTTATTATTGTTCTGATTCATGCCAGACTAAAGCAACTCTCTGAATAGCTATGGATATACCTGAAGTGCTAGTAGGGAGGGGATGTCTTATCCCTCTTTCCAAGCTTCCCTGCCTCTTTGCCCATTGGGAAGCAGCCTCTCCTTCTGGGAATCAATGCTACATTTCATCACATTACAGGAATCTAACTATTGTATAGCTGGCTCAGCATTCATGCTTTCCTGCTCAATTGTCCATGCCTGTTGGAGTTGGGATTGCCTTGTTGCCCTTCTGAATTCTTGGAATCCATTCATATTGTTTTCTAGCCTGGAGATAATTGGGCTTAGTTTTAAATACTTAAATTTTAGCTTAAATACTTTTTAAATACTTCATACCAAGCATAACATCACCAGAGCTTTTTCTTTAAAAATGTTCCAGTTCTTCTCAAATCCTCATTAATTAGGTAAAATAACTTCAGAAAGTCTAGCTTTTCTTTCCACATTTTCCCAAACACCCTTCTTAGATGCATCCAAAGTGTCTTCTCTAGTGTAATGGTCTCCATTGGATGTTACCCCACTCCCTAGGAAATATAATTCCAGCTCATCCAGGAAGCAGCAATTTAAGGAAGGCTATACTGATTTGGGACTAGGTTCTCTCTTACGCAAGAGTTCTCCATGCAGATATGGTCTCAACACAGATCAGAATGGGTTCTTAGATTTAGTGTTTTGAAGCAAATCAAGGGTTTTCAACTTTCTGTTGTTTAGGACAGGACCACATTAATGCATATTTTCTCCCCCAAAAAGGTTCCAATTCTTGTGAGAGCACAAAATGTCATGATATGTTATGATTGTACACATGATCTTGTAAGATTTGTGTATTTTCATGCCCAGATATCACCAAGATTGCAAAGGCTTCATGAGACCTTGTAAAAGCACTAGCACACCTGAAATTATTTTTGGCCACCTGGGAAGACAGCAGATAAGGTGGGCCCTGCATTATCAGTCCTAGTTTCTCTGTGGCCATTTAAAAAAAATCTGAATTTGAGTACTGGGACCTCTGAACTGTAAAACCTCAGATGTATATTTGTGGGCTTACGTCCCCAATTTCCAAAGCCACCGTTTTGGATCTTACTCATTTACCAAAACTGGAGTTTTAGAAGTCAACCCTTTGGACTGGATCTACTATTGCCTGCCTTTAAATTTCAAGCTGTCGTTTTAAATGACAGTGCTGGTTTAGTCAGAGAATTTCCTTTTGTCTCATTCCACATCATAGTTTGACACCCCTTTGTTCTGCTAGTGAGAATACTGGCTGATGGGTGCCTTTAAAAACTGAAAGGCTCCTAGATTGTTATTTCTAGCCAGGATTTATTGCTCTTTGACATATGACTCCAATGAAGTTATTAATCAAGAGATGGAAGAGTCAAGTCGTTTATTGTCTGCAAGCGATAAAAGATAATCTTGAATACTGATGTCCTGGATAGTGATGAGGAGATAGAAGGATCTGGCGGGGAGGGAGGGGGAGAACAGCACTGTGGGTAAAGGTATGCAATTTCTGGTGATGATTACCTTCCAAGTAATTAGTTTTTAAATCAGGCAGACGTTTTGGGAGCCATTTTAATTATTTATGTTTTCTTTTACTCTTATTATTTATCATAGATTCTCACATACAGGGAGTGTGTGGTGCAAAGGGGCCACTCATCCTGAACTGAGAGCCATCTCCATCACAAGTCACCCTCTCTCAGAAATTTTCTCTCAGAATTTCCCTATCGGCAGTAGCCACAAGGTAGGTTAGGAATTCTTTGGCCACATTTTCCCTATAATCCCTCCTTTGGGACTCTCCATCAAGATTCTTTATCTACATTCGCTTCTTACTTTCTCCCATTCGTTATAGGCAACAATCAGCATATTGGGGCTCCCCACCCCCACCCTCCTCAAAGCTACTTTCCTTAAACATATGCTTAAATATTCCAGCCAAATCTCATGGCACTAAAAACACTTTTCATTTTGTGAAATTGCAGTTATTAAAAAAAAACGGGGGGGGGGGGGAAAGGGGCAAGAAATGATTTGAACAAAATTGTCCCAGGGGAGAAAAATGCACTTCTGCAAATTACTGGATTCTCATCCTGAATTTCACTTAGGGATTATCTTGAGTGCGCTGTTCCCAGCATCTGCTCAAGTGCAATACAAATACCATCTTTACACACATTTAAGAGTTTCCCTGTAAAGAATGTAATGTTCTGTGAAAATTCTGTTGGCTTTCTGCTGCTTGGATGGTTTACCCTGGTTTGTTTATTCAATTTATAGAGCCACCTTCCTTCGTGATTTTGAGAAAAGCAGTTTAAAATGTCCTAAAAAGGGTCCTAAAAGTCAGCAGTCCTTACAAAGGCAGTACACAAAGCCCAGGGAGAGTGTAAGTCAGGGGTCCCCAAACTTGGCAACTTTAAGACTTGTGGACTTCAAATCCCAGAATTCTCCAGCCAGCTATGCTGGCTGGAGAATTCTGGGAGTTGAAGTCCACAAGTCTTAAAGTTGCCAAGTTTGAAGACGTCTGGTATAAGTGATGACGTGCTAGGAGACATTGTTTTCTAGTCTCAAATCATCCATGAAATTCATTGGGCTACTTTGGGCCAATCACTCTCAGCCCCAGCCAGAGTATTGTGATAGGAATAAAAGTTCATCACTTTGAGCTCTTTGAGAAAAGTTTGAATATTCATTCATTATTTCTTATGTCTCATTTCATCAGCTTTTGGTCACTAATGAGGAAAAGTTCAACAAACATAGTGGCCTCATGCGGCCTAGAGTCTCAGAAAGTCCGCTAACAACCAGATGACTGCAAGGAATATAAATCATTCCATCCTCCACAGTTCAGTCAGAACTTAAGAAGCGAAATGGATGAGAAGCGAAATGTCTTCAAGGAAAAACTAAGTCCAGCTGCCTTTTGAAAAACCATGACCTTGAATGATTGAGAATCTCCATAGACATTCAACTTACACAGCCTTTAAGTGATGATAGTGAACATTTTTACAGTTCAATGTCAAGGACAAAATATGAAAGCCTTTGCTATTCTACAGCAACCAACATTTTCTTCCTTTCTTGCGGGCAGGTTTAGGCCTCAAGGCTTGTGAGCAAGTGAGGTAGGGAGAAAGTAGGGATATATTTTTTTTCACTGTTCCAAGATGGCTACATTTCATGCCATAGCAGAACTCTACCTCTAGGTCAGTGGTTCCCAACCTGTGGTACGTGTACCACTAGTGGTACGCGAGGGCCTTCCAGGTGGTACGCGAACACTTTCGGGGTCATGAATGCTTTTTAGTTAGTTATTTTTTACTTCACAAAAATGTTTACTGCCTAACACAAGATAATCTGGCAACGATTTGCAACTGTTGCCACACGCCACCCACCTGGTCCCAGCGGCCCGAGAATCCAGTTGCTGGATGCGCGGGGCCAAAAAAAGGAACGGTACAATTATGGAAATTTAGTTTCTCTGGAACCAGGTGGTACGCGGCGACTGTACGGGACCTCCAAGTGGTACTCGATCACAAAAGGGTTGGGAACCACTGCTCTAGGTCTTACGAAAGCTATCCCATGCTTCCACAGTTCACATTTCCATTCAGGGGAAATCACTGTGTTGATCACCAGAGCTAAGTTTTAAGAAAATACAAGGAATTCAGAATATAGCCACAAGAAATCTGTAGAGCTCAGTAGTCCACTAAAATAACTTGACCTGAAAATATCTAGCACTTAGGGGGTGAGCCTACAAACCTAGCTGTCAAAATGGATTAGCTAAAGTACTAAAATCTTAAACTCCTATATTGATCTTAAGGTTATTTTAGCAGGATTTGATGCCACTGACTGAAAAGCAACATTATAGAGGGTTAGTTACTTTGTTCTTTGAAAAGCAATCAAGAGGCTTCATAAAAGACTTGACTGTGTGGCATAAACTTTCATAGACCAGTCTACTTTGCTGACATAGTCAGTGCTAACTCAGGAAAAAGCATGCCACAATAAAACTGTCAAGATTTTAAATGTACCACAGGATCTTTTGCTGCTTGCTTTAATCATGAAGGGATAAATACACTCATTGATGATTATTCCTGGAGTCATATTGAATGGTTCAGCTCAAGTCAGCAAAAAAATTCTTACACATTGCATATAAGACAATTCTGGACAACTTTTCCTGTAGAGGACAACGATACGTAGACCTAGAGTGGGACATTACTATGACAGCTAAAGCTCTGTTTGGTAGCTTTATCATCTGGCTCTCTTTTGAATTTAGCTGAGTTGGGTTTATGAACCCATCTGATTTGTAACCTTGGATTAGCTGTGGTCCGTTAGCCAACGGTGGAATCATGGGATATGGAATTCAAATTCAGGCTTACTTATTGTTCAAGAGCACTTTGCTCTTGAATAAAGAGATCTTTAAACTGGAATTGGATACCACGTAAAGTGAATAAACAACAGTTGGATGATTTATATCTGTGCAGTCAGGCGAATCATCTTCTGATCTTCCTGAGAGTCAAGATACTTTATTCAAATATATGCTCTGTACCCATGTGTAAAATATAAAGCACTTCCAGCTTTCTCTTCAGTTAAGATGTAATTTCTTAACTGTCCTCCTTTAAAGACTGACTTTTTTTCTTTCTTTTTTTCTGGACAGCCACTTGTCTGGAATGGTCTCGGGTCTTCTACTTGTGCAGGAGGTTGGATTAGAAGACCTCCAAGGTCCCTTCCAACTCTGTTATTCTGTTATCATACTGTAGCTGCACATCCTGAACTAATGTATGTAGAAGTGTTGGGAGAAAAAAGGATTTATATATTTGAGCCCAATCTCCCCATCACCCCAAAAAGCCTTATCTGATTATTTCCATTTGAAACATTTATTTTTGGAAATACATATTAAACACTATTATTATTATACAAAACAGGACTAAATTTATCATAATGCATACTGTTCTCAAAAAGGCCATTTTTAATCATTCGGGTGAACTTTTTTGGTTTTACTCGGTAAACACTCCTCCAAACATACAATATAAAAGGAGAAAGCTGTTTTAGTCCTGCTTTTGCTGGCTGAAAAATACTGGCAAACATGGTATGATGATACAACTACTTTTAATTTTTGTTTTACTGAAATGCATGGAAATGGGGTGTGGAGACTTTCTCCGTTTCTTAGTTATCCGTTTGATAAACACTTGAAATATAGATATTTATATATATTTTTAGATAATGCACAATTTTTATTTTGCTAAAATATAGCAAGTCAGCAAGTAAAAAAAATATTTTTTTCCTCAGCTTAACACAGCTCAGTAAAGTTTTTCCATTTTTCTTCTCTTTTGGCTTGGGAAGGACAACTTAAACTTAAAAGGGGTAGTTTAGATTGACTTGCAATACCAAATGCATAACAGCCTTAGAGCAAAGAGTACTTGAAGACATATATATTCACCATGGGCAGAAATGACAGACAGACAAGAATCACATCTCCTGACAGTTTGGATTCAGGGGGGAAAAACCTCTGCCCTGGGCAGGAAGGACGCAGTAATGGCTCACAAGAGGTCTGGGTGGAAGACAACTTTATATGCTTAAAAGACCTGCATGAAGATGTGTCCATCTGCTGGCATCCTACAGCTGGTATTTGATGTCTTATCCTGAGGCATTTCTGCCTGTTAAGAATGGCCATATAGGTGCCCAAATGAGCAAGAGCATTTAATGTTGAAGGAAGTCAAGAATCAATACTTAGGCTGTTCTTTTCAGAATGTTCCACAAGAGGGCAATATTACTTTCTGGTTTCAAAAAGGAGCAATTGGGAGTATTAATAGCATGTGGTTCTTCAGAGCTGGCTCTTTTGAGTCTCTGTTCAAACACTATAATGCTATAACATATGGATTTATTGATTAATCATAAATACTAGCTAAAGCCTGGATCAGATTAGCATTCAGTTCTCACCCCACATTCATTGTTATGGAGAAATTTTCTCTGTCAGCTTCCTCAAAGGAAAACATTTCCCCCATTAGGAATATAGACATCCCTCTACTGCATAAGGACTGGTTGGAGAATGTGAATGAATTCTATATTAAATGAACCTTCTCAGTAACTTTCAGCATACAGTATGTGAGAGATTTTTACAAAGCCTTTTGCCCACGTTTTGCGAAGTCTTCACTGTGCAATGGGTTGGATATTCAACTTAATGGTTAAACTTTGGCGTTAGGGAGCCTGAAACCCAACAAATCTGGATGGTGCCAAGCTAGAAAAAAATGCAGATGTGGCTTTTCAGACTGAGATGAACAATCCGGATGATATGATTTTGGATGCATGCCTGGGATGCTTTAAGAGTAACTGAAAAGGTTACACTCAAAAACTGAACACTGAGATAGCTTAGCCTATCCAGATCTCAAGAATGTCTTCGGTATTTTGAAGAGAGAAAAAAGAGCTAAGCTCAACATCATTAATTATTGGGGTCTTCAAAGCATATGAACTTCCACCACAGGAAAGCTTACACCAAAAGTGCTTGAACAGAAGTCTAAATCAAATGTATGATGAACTCCTTCACTTTCTGGAAAGTGAATAGGTTTTGGGGTTTCAGGCCTGATGAAGGCAGAGATGGGATAAGGAGGATGAAAAAAACGCTTTTTTAAAGTTAGGCTGATCTATGTTTCCAAAAGGTGGCTTACTCTTAAAATAGAGTTGCCATATTATACCATAGTAGATCATCACTTTTTATTGAGTCTACTAGCTTTCTCTACTATTGTTGTCATTTTAAGGGAAAGGGGGAAGAAATCAGGCATGCTGGAGTAAGAAATATATAGTGCTGTGTAGAATTGTGCCATGCAACCATCATACATTTTTCTATCCATTCTACCATGTCTTTGAAAATGTACCTAGTCATAACAAATTTCATCTGAAATGGATGGAGTTAGATACATAAAGCAAAACAAAAACAAAAAACAAACAACCACCCACCCACACTGGAAATAAAACAGAAACAACTGCCTGTTCTTTCTAAGGTTTAGAAAACAATAAACTTTGGCACTAGATAAACCAAGTGGCTTGCAAAGATTTGTATGGATCTGAGGCACTGAAGCAGAAAAAGAAGAAATAGACTTTTCTTCAAGTATCTTCTACTCATAGTGAAGAAGAAGATCCTGTAGCACATTCATCCAGTATATTTGCTAAAGAAAGCTGCCCTGTCCAGATCTGATTTTGCCCTTTCAACATTGTTCTCATATACCATTGCTTAATTGGGAACAGAAGCTGCATGGAGACAGCAAAAAATGCATAGCACCCTCTTTCCTTATTAACATTGCTATGCTTCATATTTACTAGACTGGCACAATACTAGCAATCATTTCAAATAATTGGGCCAATGATACTTGGCTTAAACGATAGCACAGGAATCTATGAAAAAGACCTCCTGATTCCCGATTTAACAGAAAAAGAAAATTTCAATCATTGCTCATCTGAGTTTCAGGAAACTCAAATTACTGTATTTGTTTGAGAATCTCTTCCTTAGCTCCAAGGAAGGAACATGGACAGTCCTGGTCAAGAACCTATGCTAAAGTGGTCACCATTCTATCAAAACTCAAGAAAAGCCCCACCTGTTGAGTTCATCCAGAAGCTGCTGTCCCTATAACAATTAATTACTATATCCTAAAAGGAAGGACAGGAGAGATGTTTCACATCACAGAGACTGGGAAAGAGCAAGATACGATGTCTGTTATGGAAAGCACTGTTATTTGGTCAATTGACATCAGCAGCCTGGATACCACTGGCGAAGAGGAGGAAAGGAGAATGGCACCAGCAAAGTATTTATAGGATTGTGTTTTAAAGAAAGTAGGGTGGAAAAGGGAAGGGGGAAGGGCAACTACAGAGCATTACATTTCATTGGCCACCAGTTCTTCCTTGTCAACCACACCATTGGAGAGTGCGTTCTGGCTTTCATTTAAACGCTTAACTCTGTAGGCTTCAAAATGGATGCTGCCAGTAATGTCTTTGATGTTCTGCATGTGTGTCCTAGGAAAAAGAGAAGATAATATTTTTAAAATAAAGGAAAACAAGAGAGAGAGATCTTCAGTTCCAAAGTTGGAGGTAAAACCAATATTATACTGGAATGTAAAAAGAAGATCTATGGTACAATAGTAAAAAAAAACGTTTTACCATACCCACATCTGAATCTTGCCATTTTCAGGAGATATGAAAATTAGATGTATTAAATTTTTGCATATCTTAAAATTGGCAAGACTGCAATAAATTGACAAATGGGGTCTGCTACTTTTGCAAATTGCAACTTGTTCACACACCATATTTTAAGTCATGATTTAAGCAAGGTTTATTGAACAAACCACTTGGTTAGCAGGCCATAAGCCATGAATGGCAACGCATACAGAAAGAGGCAGACCACGTATGCGAAACCAAATCCCACTGCAGTATCTTGAGTTACATGCACCTTCTCCCACTTTTGTAGGAACAAAACCAGACTGCAGAGTCTCTGATGTATCTATGGAATAGTGCAAACTTCCCCACAGCCCCAGTCTAAATTGCCTTGACACATCCAAATGGCCTTTTAGGAAATTGGCACCAACCTGATCAGGAGATCTCTCAAGTAAGCAAACTCGCAGTGTGTTGTATTCTCAACTGTCAATGCAGAAGAAGGAACAAACAATTAGCATAAATTCTTACCTGCTAAATTCCAGAGCAAAGACAGGGTTCAAAACGCCATTCAGTTCATAAAGTATCTGCAGCACTAAGCATAGTGCAGTTCCCTAATTCTAATAGACTAGAAGAGCTGGAAGGATTTCTTTCACAGTGGTCCAATTATTATTGTCTTATGATTGACTGTATTCCACTGGATGACGTGTTTCCAAAATCACTTTATCACAAACTTTGGCCTTCCAACATCCTCGCTAATTTCATGAGACACAAGAACTGGCCACAGGGTGGAAGCAGAAGGCTTAAAATAACTCTCCCCCCCTTTTTCAATTAAAAAGTGTTTTATTTCAGTGCCAGGTTGTTTGTCCATTCCAGTCCTCTGACGTAGGAAATCCTTTTTTTTTTTTTTTTGCAGTTCAACTTTTAACACTTGGGACTCCTTCGCAGGATTTTAAAAATAAACATCCAAACCTTGTAGCAGAAGCAATATATGCTGACATAGAAATGCCAAAAGTAATTTACAGCAATTGTTGGGAAAGATTCTGCCATTCCTGATCAGCTAAACAGGCTTAGATATGTTTAGCAAACATGCTTCTGCAATCCTGTCCTTTCAAAACTGTTTCAAGGAAGATGGAAGATTATTACAATCTCAAAGATTCAAGGAGAATTAAAACACAGATATTCCTCGAGTTACAACTGTTAAGGGAGCCTTGTCCATCATGGCCGTAACTTGTGATGCTCATAAAATGTGTCACTCATGTTACTGACCTGATTTTTATTTATATATAAAAATATATATAAAATGTGTGTGTGTGTGTGTGTGTGTAACATTTTTTGCTGATAAATGAAAATAAAGGGAGACTATTATAGATCTATTTCGAGCTATTTTGCTCTCGTCAGATAGCCATACCCTTAGTGGGATTTGAACCTGGGCAGTCTGCTTGTAAGGCAGCAGTTTTAACCTCTAGGCCAGGTTCTCTTCCCTATCAGCTTTTCACCAGGAAAGGGTTATATATGTTTTTTTCTGTCGAGTGCATATACAGTATATATGCACTGGTTGTTAAGCAAATCAATGGTTTGTTATGGGCACGGTTTTGCTGAAAAATGGAAGTAAATGCTGATGTTGGGCAGAACAATCGTAAAATGAAGTCACATGACCACAGGATGCAGCAGGTGCACCTGGTCTGCAGTCATGTGACCGTGTGGGATCCAGGTAGCTGGAACTTCAAATGGTTGCTAAGTAATTGTTGACTACCTATATATCTTTCTACTCTACATAATGCCATAATAGAATCACAATCCAGTTCAAGAAAGTAATAAAACACAGTACAAAAAAAATATAGGCTAAAGTGGTCTTTGTCTCCTTTGCTTGATTCTCAGTGAGGGGAGATTCCAGCTTTGTTCGTATTAGCTGCTACAGAAAATGGGATAACTGTAATAATGTTTACTGTCAATAATGAGAGATGTAAGGGATGCTACTCCGAAACATCTTCTTCAACTCATTTGGTTCCACAGCCGCCAGTTTTTTATATATTAAAATCTCTACAGGGCATGAATTAAATCCTACTTATGCATGGCTAATAGTCTGCATGGCACTTCCCCGTATCGGGGTCTCTGCCATGAAAAGTTAGCAATTTAAAATTCAGCAGAAGGGAAACAGAGGAAGGGAAGGGAAGAGGGGTGATGGAAGAATGAATCTGGGCTTGTTGAATCTGTTGCATGTGCTGAAGTCTTCACATAAAATGTAATGATGGAAAGAGAAGAAAGGAGGGAGAAATGATTGGAAGAAAGGGTATCACCCAAATAACCTGGGAAACCACTGCAACCACTGTTCTTTTAATAATTATAGTTGCTATTCTGCTCACTCTTTAAAGCAGTATTTATGGCATAATTGTGTTCTCCCCTGAATGCAAAAAATTATATTATAACTCGGTTTAAAATTGCTAAGATCTAGCCAACAGAATGGACATAATTTTTTACATACACCCAGAATGATTGCCACTTGCAGCTAACATATGTTGATCCAAGCTACAACCCACAACTATCTTTCCTCTAATCTCCAAAGACTGCTGCTACTGCTCAGTGATCAATCACAAGAAAACCTCTTGTGCTTTCAGAAAGTCTCAGGATGCTCTTTCATTTCAACACTGACATGAAGCCATTTTCCTTCAATAGTTTTGGGCCAGGCTGGGATTCTGGAAATCTCCCCTTTGCGTCTTGCATTTCTTCAACTTCTAAAAGCTGAGAATTTGGGTGGAGATCTAGAATTAAACATGAGGTAGTGGAGCTTTCTGATGAAGCAACAAATCAAAGTTGTTTTCTTCTACTCTGACAATTCGTAATCCCTTTTCAAGCGATCACCGAGCAACCTAACACACAAAACATGACTCTTATTCTGCCCAGCAGAGGGCAGCAGAGCATACAGTCTTGCAAAAAGGGATGCACACATTGCCATCTTTGTTACTTTAGCAAATCGAAAGTCACAATAATGGCAAAAAAACAACAAACAGGAATTCTTACCTTCAATTGTGCCCCATTTTGTTTTCCTTCCCAGAATTCGTCTTCCATTAATCTGGTATTCTTGGTCACTGCCCACCACAGCAAATGGAATCATTTCCTACAGTGAAATGTTAGGGTCAGAATGGAAGGTGAAAAAATCTGGCAACTTTTTATTGCATTAAACAATGCACATATTAAACAATTAAAGCGAATATCTTTATGTCCTCACCCTCCCACTTTATTTTTGAGACTTCTTAGGTTTGGTCCAGTCTTTCTACAAGAGTTGTCCTACATCTGGGGATTAACAAAAGCCCAGTGTCAAATTAAATATAAGGCGGTTTTATTTCAAGAAACTAAGCTTTTTTTGTGAAGCACTGATGAGGAATGGTAAATTCAGAGAAAAACCTCTTATTTTCCAAGGAATAACAATATGATAGCAAGACTGCTAATCAGAACCAGGCATTGTGGATAAATTAATGACAGTTTTTTTTCACCTGCAGTAGCTCACCATCTAATTTAGTTGCATGTTGTTTTTAATTTGATATTTATCTGTATAGTTTATTCCCAATTATATATTGGGAAGTTGTACAACACTCCGAGTCAGCTGATTGGGGTAGTCCTAAAGTCATGTAAATAAATAAACCAATAAAATATGTCTGAAAGAAAACTTAGATGGTCCCCCAATGTAGAGGGCAGAGGAAATGGCCATGAAGTTCAGGAAGAGGAACCTCTACCAAGTCAGGTCAAGAATGTTATGTGAGTAAACGTAAAGAGCCGAGATGGCGCAGTGGTTAAATGCAGCACTGCAGGCTACTGCTAGTTCAGCAGTTCAGCTGTTCAAATCTCACCGGCTCAAGGTTGACTCAGCCTTCCATCCTCCTGAGGTCGGTAAAATGAGGACCCAGATTGTTGGGGGCAATATACTGAACTCTGTAAACCGCTTAGAGAGGGCTGTAAAGCACTATGAAGCGGTATATAAGTCTAAGTGCTATTGCTATCTTAGAAAACCCCCTCCCCCTAGTTCACCCAAAATAAAAGAAAGGAGGGAGGGAAAGGGAAATACATTATAGCTTTATAATACAAGTAGTACTCATCTACATGACATTGATTTGCTAGTCTGATCTGCCCTGCAGGGCTGTCATCCTCTCAACCAAAATTGTGAACATGTCTTCTAAGATCTTCCCTGATGCTCACTTTAGTGTGTTTCAATGCACCCCTAATTCAATGATCCCTTAAATCAATATCAGTTTTATATCAAACATAAGGAAATAGACCAACTTGCAGATATTTAAGAGTGATTCAGAAATCTAATAGACAGAAATAATTAAATACCGTTGAGAAGAATTCTTGGAGCCTGAAAGTGTGCTGTAAATCTCTGACCACAAACAAAATGTGTATTAAGAGAGATCTACACACTTACTCTAAATTTTTCATTTACTAATCGGTCTTCAGAATCCTCATCAAACTGTTTCTGGGGATATACATCTATGCCATTAGCAAGGAGATCTGCTGTAATCTAAAAGGAAGAAAAAACATCGAACATAATAAGACAACTATACCGGTAAAGGATTCTTATTGACTGAGCTATACAAAAAGGAATGGCATTGGCCTTCATATCTGGTCACATTCTTATCACCCACAGTGAACCTGCAAAGTATGGACTAAGGCAATTTTGCTGAAGTTAAGGAGGTGTGGAATTTAAACAATGTTTAAATAGCCTGGGATATTGAATACACTGCCATCCAAGAAAGAGATACAAACTGAAGATACAAAACAAAAAAAAAAAACAAAAAACCTGGAGATAAAAAAAGAGATACAAAATGATACCCAGCTGCTGTGGCCTAGAGGTGGAGCTCTTGCCTCACAATCAAGAGGTTGTGAGTTTGATCCTAGGTAGAGGCAGATGTAAGGGTCTCCTGCTTGGGCAGGAGGTTGGACTAGATGACCTGCAAGGTCCTTTCCAACTCTGTTAATCTGATCTGATGTGGAGTAAAGACACCAACCAGTCAAGCATGATAATTTGTGAATAGAGTTAATTAAACACTGGAAAGAAACACACAATATTGATACAGCTCTTAGTACGCCTCTTGGATTTAGGTTGTTTAAAGCAGCTCCGGACAGTCCTTGTGCATTGAGATGATAGTACACTATGGTTTTTAAGCCATCCGCTCAAAAACGTCAGTGCTGGGAAACTGGTCCCACGACTTCACTTTCTCCTTTCAATTACAGACAAACTGTAATTCATTTGTAGGCTGGTCCAAAATGGGAGAAACTTTCTTTAGGCTGTCAAGTCAATGGGCAAAATACTGAAGACTAGCCAAGTTATTTTTGGCATCTGTGGTAGAACCAACGGCCATCTTTTTCCCCCATGTTCATAAAGATAATGCAACAGTTAAACCAATCAGAAGCCCTTTAACAGCACTGAACAATATAACCATTAATGATAGGGTCAGAACAAAGTAAATAAAGACAGTCAGGATGGTTAACTTCACAGGTTGAGAGCAGAGATATATCCTTTCAAACAGGGCTGGGTATGTGGGTGGTACAATTAAGCAATGAGAATTGCTACTGACTATTCTAGCAAGTTTGTCCTTTCAGAGCAATGACAATAACGAATCTGTTTTTAAAATTCACCTGCAGCAAGATTTGCAAATTGGAAGGGGCCATTGAGTCTATTTTCCCACCCTGAAGAGCGAGAAAGACAAGAGAAACACATATAGTGCTTGGAAATTGATGAAGGCCTTTTCCTCTTATTAGACAAGATTGCTCCGAACTGTGGCCCAAGGACTGGGCTGGGCCCCTGGGATGGTGTGGAAGGAAAAAAGGAAGAGACTCAGAAAACCCAGGAAGGGCCTTGTCCTGTCCCATCCCATCCTGCTTACCCTTTGCTTGAAGGCGTCCCTCTCCTCCAGGGTTAATGTGTCTGCTTTGGCGATGACAGGCACAATGTTAACTACTTTGCTCAAGCGTCTCATGAATTCAATGTCAAGCGGCCGGAGGCTGAAAACAAGATAGAGAAGAGATTTCTTAAATGAGACCACGAAAGTGGAAACCTTCTGGCTTCAGAAATGTCAGAAAGAAATGGCTCCCTCTCCCATAGGATACTTCAAAAGGGTGTGTGAATGAAAAGTCAACATCTGTCACCGAAATGTTGGAAGTGTAAACAGGAGTATGGAACTTATTATCACATGTGGTGGACATGTTCAGAAATCAAAAAATACTGGAAAAAAATACAGAAGTGGATTGAAGAGATAACAAAACAAAAGGTAGACCTTAAACCGGAAACTTTCTTATTAGGCATAATGAAAACAAAAATAGATAAACCGACTCACTATCTCATACTTCACATAATCACAGCAGCCAGAATATTATACGCACAACACTGGAAAACCGATATAATACCCACTAATACAATGTTAATAACTAAGATCTTAGACTGCGCAGAAATGTCTAGATTAACAATGAAAATACAAGATAAAGAAGACTCAGAATATTACAAAATTTGGGATAATTGGTATAAGTGGATGGAAAATAAACAATAAAATAAATAAATCAATTACTTTAAGGGTGACAATAATCAAATTGAGAAAGACTGATGATAAGCTAGGGATAAAACAAACCAGATATTGAAATGACACGATACGCAAACGCTGTAATAAATTTATACAATTTTTTTTCTTTTTTTCTATTTTTCTTTATTGTATTTATATGTATGTACATATATTTTTTTTTTGTGTGTGTGTGTGTGTCAATATATAGCTCTTTTTTTTCTGTATTCATATATTTAGAATACTATTAAATATGAAAATATATAGTAACAAATAAGATGGATTTATGTATAGATACCTATATAAGTATACATATATATATATGCATACGTCTTTTTTTTACGTTGTTTTTTGTATGGTGTTTATTTTTTCCTTTTGCTTTTGTATTATGTCTTTTCGTATTTTTGTATATTTTAAAATAACTCAATAAAACTATTTTTTCGAGAAAAAAAAAAAAGAAAAGAAAAGTCAACAAGCAGATTTGAATGTGAACATAGCCATTCCTGTTTCTGATCCATCCACTCAATATACAGTCAGACCAAGGTCTCACAAAGTCATGGAGATGCCTAAGGAAAAGCCAAAATCAGTGTGAGAGCAGTAGTTCATGTTCACCAAGAAGTGACACCCAGGGGCAGGCTGCCTAGAACACTGAAATAATATTATCTTGATTAAAAAAAAATTCCTGGCAGCAATTGTTTGGTAAATGTCTTCAATCCCATTTTAAAGTTGTCCACATCAGAAGCCAGAGCAATATACTGCTAACTCTCTCAGCCTAACTCACTGCAGCAATTTATTTATTTATTTATTTATTTATTTTGTTGGATTTCTATGCCGCCCAATCCCTAGGGACTCAGGGCGGCTCACAGCATGTAGATCCAATACAAAATAAAAAATTCATTAAAAAAAATATAACAATACACAATGTAATAATTAAATACAGAAAATACAAAAGTTAAAAAGTTAAAAAGAGTACCCCGCCTGCCGGAAGAGCCAGGTCTTTATTGCTTTCCGGAAGGCCAGTAGGGTGGGGATGGTCCTGATCCCTGGAGGAAGTTGGTTCCACAGGGAGGGAGCTCCCACAGAGAAGGCCCTCCCCCTAGGTCCCGCCAGCCGACATTGTTTGGTCGACGGGACCTGGAGGAGGCCGACTCTGTGGGCCCTAACCGGTCGTAGGGAGGTATGCGGCAGGATGCGGTCCCGAAGATAACCTGGCCCTGAGCCATGTAGGGCTTTAAAGGTAACGACCAACACCTTAAATTGGATCCGGAGACTAATGGGCAGCCAATGCAGCTGGCGGAGAATAGGTGTTACGTGGGTGCATCTAGGTACACCCACCACAGCTTGCGCAGCTGCATTTTGCACCAATTGCAGTCGCCGGACACTCTTCAAGGGTAGCCCCATGTAGAGCGCATTGCAGTAATCCAGCCGTGAGGTGATAAGGGCATGAGTGACTGTAAGAAGTGCCTCCTTCTCTAAGTAGGGTCGCAATTGGTGCACAAGACGTACTTGTGCAAAGGTCCCCCTAGCCACAGCTGAAAGATGTTGTTCCAATTTTAGCTGTGGATCTAGGAGGACACCCAAATTGCGAACCTGTTCTGAGGGGGCTAATTTCTCCCCCCCAAGAACCAAGGAGGGACAGTTGGTCAAATCCTTAGGAGGCAATATCCACAACCACTCAGTCTTGTCAGGGTTAAGCTTTAGCCGGTTCTTCCCCATCCAGACCCTAACATCGGCCAGGCAGCGGTCCATTACGTCTACGTAATTGAGACGGGGTGGAGATGTACAACTGGGTATCATCAGCATATTGCTGATACCTCACCCCGTGTCGTCGGATGATCTCACCCAGCGGCTTCATGTAGATATTGAACAGGATGGGCGAGAGGACCGAGCCCTGCGGCACCCCACATAGTAGGGGCCTAGGGCTCGACCTCTGCCCCCCTGTCAACTTGGCCACTTTAGCCATGGGCTGCTGCGGGACCGCCGCCTCGCAGGTAAGCTGCCGGCTGCCTCCTTTCCCCGCCTCCCGCTCGTCGCTTGCCAGCCCAAGCCACTGCCGGCTTCCGAAGGGGAGGCGGGAGACGAGGAAAGGCCTCCCGCCTCCCCCCCCCACCTGGACACCGACATAAGATGACTTACAAGGTCCCTTCCAACTCCTTAATCAGTAAGAAGAGAAAAGAGGAGGGAGGGGGTCCTCCTCCAAGCAGCCTCGCCCCCCCCCTTTCCTCTTCTTTTAAAGGACCGCGCTCCATCAAGAGCAACTTTCCAAGCTGGGGGTGGGGGAAGACACCCCTGCCTGGGGGGTGGGGGTCGCGATGAGGCTGTCCCTCCTCACCTATGTCCTATGATGATGGTACAGGCGCTGACCAAGCCGATCTCCTTGAGCGCCACTCGCTCCGTATTGCTGCTGTCTGGGGTGGGTGCTTGCGGGGCGCTGGGGCTGTTGCCGGGCGGCAGGGGCGATTGCGGAGCCGGCTGCTGAGCCGCGATGCTCTTCCTGAGGGTCCGCTGCTGGTTCTCCCCAGCCATCGCCTCCTGCCCGGCCCCTGGTGAGGATCTGCCTTGGCTTCGCCAGTTCCATTGGAGAGCTGGTGAGCCGAGGCGCATGCGCGGATCTGGCCCCATTAGATGACCCGCAAGGTCCCTTCCAACTCTGTAATTTGGAGCAGGCTGCTGCGCCTGGCAGGACGGCTTCCTGGGAGGGCAAGGGGAAAGGAGGGGTCCTGGCCCTCGCCCCACTCGTCCCCGAAGCTCCTCAGAGACGGACACCCCCTCCCTCCACCACCACCCCCGCACACCCAAAATCCAGAAAAGTTCCTGGCCGGGGTGCCTTTGCCTCTTCGCTCGCCCGCCCGCCGCCCCTGCGTTCCGCATCGGCTCCTCCTCTTGGCTGGCTCGCACGCCCCCCTTTCAGGCCGATTTTTGAAAAGAATGCCCTAGTCGTGCATTCCTTTCAAAAATCGGGACTTTTTAGAGGACGGGCGGGACGCGGGACAAACCATTAAAAAGCGGGTGTGTCCCGCCAAAATCGGGACATCTGGTCACCTTACAGTAGTGGGCCCTGGCCCACAGGTTGGAGATCCCTGGTCTAACATACATTAACCGATGCATTTGGATGTGTATAAGTACAAGTCCCTAAGTAGGTAATATCAGCATCTTACACCCCAATCAATGGTGCTAATAAAAGAATCATGGGTAAATTTCAGAGAAAATTTCACAGTACACTGAATAAATATGATCCAGAAAAAAAAATTTTTTTTTTGCTATATGATAGGGATGGATGAATGGGAATGCAATGAACAAATATAGAAAAGCTGATTGGGCCATTCAGAGACTCAAGAATGAATAATAATGTTAAACCGAGTGAGTGATTACTTAAAAATAGATCCCTTTGTTCTAAATACTTTGCTTATTCGTGTCTATTAATGAGTACACATGCAAATGAAATGAATATAAATTTAAAAACATGATATATTTGATGGTTTATTAGAACTAATGAAGACAACAAGGGAGATGAATCTGAAAAAGACCACATTTAAGTAGTGTCAAAGGGAAAATATTGGCAGGGAAAAAATGTGCTGTGCTCGAGAAGCATCTGTATGACTTGAATAGATTTTTAAAAGGAGAAGTGAAAACAAAATAAAAATTATTGCACTCCCAACAGAACGAATACAAAGTGGGTAAAAGGGGAAAAAAAGGATGGATAAGCTGATTGGCACAAAGTTTGTGGAATAAAACATATGAGAAGTATGAGCAAGGAGATTTAGTGGAACAATAAACTGAAAGTGATAGTGCAACAGAAAAAAATGCATGTGGGAGAATAAAAAAAAACCCCAAGAGAATGATAAATGTGTGTGGAGATATAAAAAGAGCTGCAAAGAATATAGCCAAAGTTTCCAAGGAAGAATTAAGTTTGAATAAGGCAGAGAAAATGCAGAACAATTTTAATGGATTAAAAAAAAAATCTGGAGGGCTAAACAAAAAGTCTGAATGACAATAAAAATTAAAGCAATGGAATCATTTAGGACGAAGCTGAAAATTTAAAAAAAATGCCAGAAAGAATATTTTAGACATCTATATGTGGGAGCTAGTGGTATCTCGAAAAAATGAATGCCATAAACATTTGTGACTCCAAACAGAATGATGAAGGGTAAGTCATAGTATACTGTGAGGATACTGAAAAATGTTACAGTCACAGCTGTGGATATTGATGCAACTCGAGAACTTTCAGCTGATGGATGTGATGGAGTGGCTCTGTGACTTGTATAATATGCACACGTGAAAAGTGCATGCATGCCTAATGACTGGGAAAAACTTATTGTTCCCTTCTGCAAAGCAAAAGGAGTAAATGCAAAAGCTATAGGACAATGATGGTGAAACTTTTTTTTGCTTGAGTGCCAAAAGGGTTGATTTTGTGTGCCCATACCCATAATGCAATGCCCTCCCCACACACATATGCGCACAACCACCCCCCATGCTGCCCCCCTCACGCATGCGCACAGGGCTCACTGAAGCCTCCGGAGCTTGTGGATGGCGAAAAACGGATTCCAGCTGATTTTCGGCATTCCGGAGGGCGGGGGGGGAGGTCGTTTCCGCTTTCCCCAGGCTTCAGGAAAGCCTCCTGAAGCCTGGGAGGGTGAAAAATGGCCCAACCAGAAGTTTGTTTCCAAACTTCCGGTTGGGCCACTGGTCCATTTTTCACCATCCACAGGCTCCGGAGGCTTTCCTGAAGCCTGGGGAAGGCGAAAACCACCTCCCCCCGCCATCCGGAAGGCCGAAAATAAGCTGGCCAGTGCGCACATGCGCGCTGGAGCTGACATAGGGCAACATTTCGCATGCCCTCAGATATGGCTCCAAGTGCCACCTGTGGCATGCGTGCCATAGGTTTGCCATCACGGCTATAGGAGGATTAGTTTCTTAAGCATGCCTAGAAAAGCACGTGGCAGAATTCTCACTGAATTTTGACCAAAAATACCATCTGGCTTTATGTTAGACAAGGAATGTGCTGAACAAGTTGTGGCTCTTTAGCAAGTCATCAGAATTCTATATATGTGTAGAATTATGTTTACAACACATTTAGTGGTTTAGAGAAAATCTATGATAGACTTGAATTATGGAATATAATTAAGGAATATATTGTAAAGGTAAAGATAAAGGTTTCCCCTGTGCAGTTGTTTCTGATTCTAGGGGGCGATGCTCATCTCCATTTCTTAGCCGAGGGAGCCAGTGTTGTCAGAAGACATTTCTGTGGTCATCTGGCCAGCATGACTATGTGCCAAGGCGCATGGAACACTGTTGTATATTGTATGAATATACTGTATATTGAGGTTTGGTTATTGTGTACAGGAAGAGTAGTACACAAGAGAAGTACAGTACAGTACATGTGAGAATAAATGAAATGTTGTGTTAATGGTAGAACTTCGAACAAGGAATAAGAAAAGTATGATTTTATGCACGTTCTAAAACATTAACTCAAAAGGCAATAACATGATGAGCAGGTATGCATGTTATACTGCTCGTATCTGTTACCCTCTTGTAGAAACCTCCTAAAGAAGAATCATGTTAAACCCTTAGGAATAAGAAGAGCAATTCCTGTTCATAAATCAACATGCTTCTCTCTATGACTCAATGAATTGAAATGTTTGTTAGTGACAACAAACTCTTTGCTATAATGTGTATCCAACTCCACAGATCAATGCCATCCAACTTCACAGATCAATGTAAAAAGTATCATCTAAACAGAGAACCATCCCCAAAACAAATTCAATTGTGTTAGGATATATGGCACACAGCCAAGTATACCAGTGGTGGGATTCAAATTTTTTTATTACCGGTTCTGTGGGCGTGGCTTGGTGGGTGTGGCGTGGTTTGGTGGGTGTGGCTTGGCTTGGTGGGCATGGCAGGGAAAGGATACTGTAAAATCTCCATTCCCTCCCCACTCCAGGGGAAGGTTACTGCAAAATCCCCATTTCCTTCAGATCAGCTGGGACTCGGTAGGCAGAGAATAGATGGGGGCTGGGCCAGTTAGAGGTGGTATTTACCGGTTCTCTGAACTACTCAAAATTTCCGCTACCGGTTCTCTAGAACTGGTCAGAACCTGCTAAAACCCACCTCTGGGGTATACCAAATAAACAAACATATATCAAGGGAGGAATCAAGAAAAATACAGTTTTTGGCAAGAGTATACTGCCCTCTCTAGTATACCTAGAGTATACTTTGGGCGAGTAGACTGTCCCCTCTAGGATTTAGTGGAAAAGGCTGCAAATTGACCCTTACTCATCATTTTAATGTTGAAGAATACACTCGAGGGACAGGTGAAGGGATATACAAGTGGTGAAAAGAATTTTGCTCTTGACCTCAAGAAGAAAATGAGACGATTGATTCCTCAGCTCTGGGAAAGTAGAAAGGCTGAAAAAGTGCTCAGAATAACCCAACTGTGACCCTGTTCTCTTTAAAAAGGGGGCAGTGAAGGTTATGCACATGCTTTCAAGGTTCATCTAATATATCCTGCAACAACAAAGTAGCGTTCCTGGAATCCTGCGGTGTGTTTCTTGTCCTGGCCAACCTCAAAGGGCTGATATTCCTTAAATTATGGTACTCAAAACTTCACCCAGTAAATTTCACTATGAATAGTCTTCAATGTATGGTCATACAATTGGGTTAAATTTTATTATCTTTTTTGCCATGGCTATTAAGTGAATGACAGTGGTTGTTAAGTGAAGCATGTGATCACTGAGTGAATCCAGCTTCCCTCAGTCAGTTACCTTACTTCTTGGGAGCTGGCTGGGAAAGTTGGAAACAGTGATCCAGTGACTCTGGGACACTGTAACCATCATAAACCCAAGGGCCCGAATTTTGATCACGTGAGCGAGGGGATCCCTGCAACAATGTGTAAGTGTAAGAACCAGCTGTAAGACACTTCTTTCAGTGTTGTCCTAACTTCAAACTGTCACAAAATGAA
This sequence comes from Diadophis punctatus similis, assembly GCA_023053685.1. Taxonomy (NCBI): domain Eukaryota; kingdom Metazoa; phylum Chordata; class Lepidosauria; order Squamata; family Dipsadidae; genus Diadophis; species Diadophis punctatus. Next base: position 145,819,716 of record JALIGW010000002.1, read on the forward strand.
TGGTTGCAAGTCACTGACTATCTATACACTGATGCAGTAGAAGCAAGAAGGGTACTTCCTTAAAGGGTCTTGGATGGAGCTCTGATGGAGGTGGGGAAGTAAAGCATTAAAGGAAAGTAGAACAAAGAGCAGACTCAGCTTCCCTCCGTCTCCTCCTCCTCCTCCTCCCTGATGCACAAGAACAGAAAATTACACTGGCTGGAAGACGGTGCCAAATCAATTCAGAGTGGAAATGGGTGCGTGCACACGTGTCATATATTATATATGCTCACAATATGTAAGGTGCCAAAATACACCCAGAAAATTGGGTTTGGCTTATCCATGGACAGGCTTAACCACAAGTATATTCAGTAATACTTTTTAAAAGTATTCACGTATGCTGCATATGCACATGGATAAGCAGTTTTTTTAAAAAAAATTAACCAAAACACCATGAAAAAAATGTGCCACCCACATATAAGCTGACTGTGAAAATTAAAACTCAAAAAAAAATTCAAAGGGTTAGCTTACTTGTGGATGGTTCATTTTTCGTGGTGTTTTGGTTAACACGGGGTGTCAGTTTATCTGCAGATGGGCTTATACATGAGTATATAAGGAGCTTAGTTAAACTTGAAAGTTTTCTCAAAAGCCATACAACTCTGAGTACAGTATCACAGACCAGAAAGACTCACAGTGTACCCTTAACTACCAGGAGCAATTACAGAAAAGTTTAAAAGGAAGCAGAGAAAGAGGGGTTTTTTTGGGAGGGGGAGTGGGGACAAAGAGAGACTGGAGAGTCCATGTTTTTTCCCCTGACTCTTCCCACATCCTTTACAAGTTACAACCTGCCTGCAAACTGCAACTCGACCCTCCCCATAAACTCGCTAATTCTTGCCAACTCCCCCTCCCTCAATCTATGTGTCTTATTTTTTTTTGACATGGGATAGGAAAGCAAAGCCCTAGAATGAACTGTCTGGGGCAGAGGCCCAAGGAACACCTAGGCCTAACCTCCAGCAGGGATATCAAGCTACATGAAAGTCAGAAATGATGTGTCTCATAGCTTCAAAACCCTAGCCTTATATTGGAAACACATGTTTCTGGGGAAACGAGGAATACACTAGGCAGACTTTTAGGCACCGCTTACCACGCCGGCAGCAGGGTGAGAGGGAAACCGTGGGGCGCAATTAGAAAGCCTCTCCCAGGCAGTCTAATGTTTCAGCGGCTATAAGAGGGGAAGAGCTAATACGTGGAAGTATGTTGGTTGTCAAGGAAGGACAGGTCTCCTTGCCAGACAAGCTGTGAATCAGCACCTGTGTCCATCTGCAACTGAAAAGATGGGGTTTGTGTAACTTGTGTAAGGGGGAAGGAAAACTGGGCTAGTAATGATGCAAGGCTTATTTGAAGGCAGGGACTGAGCAAGCACATATTTTCTTGGATGTCTGGTTCCAGGGAAAGGTGGCAATCTGTGCCACTGAGCTCGTCTACAGAAAATCAGAGGCTATCGTTCGGAAACAGCATACATACGAGTGGCCAGTGGCAGGGATGAAATATATACAGCAGTGAACTCTGCTATCCGGGATCTGCTTCTTCCGATTAATGTTTAGCTCTTCCTGGAGATACTTTTCATATTGGTCATTGATGAACTTCATAATAGGTTGCCAACTGTTGCAAGAAAGAAAGAAATATGACATTATTAGAGGCAATTGTCTCTATGCAGGGATTCCCTTTTTTTAAAAAAAATCAGTTCATTCACTTTCTCAAGCTTTGAAGCACTGATTAATTGCCATCAAGTCGTTTCCGACTCTGAGCGACCGCATAAGTTTTCTCTTAGATTTTCTCTTAAGCACGTCGAGTTTAATAAAAGGAGATGATGTTGGCTAATTATAAATGTTTGTTTGTATGTATTGTACTTTTGCTAGCACTTTACAGGAAAAAGTGCATGGGCAAAGAATCATAGAACCAACTCACAGCCTGCTTTAAGTATACTATTATGAGCAATAAGAAAGTATTACAAAAATCAGCCACTTCATTTTGACAGAATTGCTAGGAAGGTTAACATTTCCATTTTGGACTTTTTCAGGAGACATAGCAGATTATTGCTTGCTGGCAGAGGCACACCACAGCCACCCAGTGTTGGCAAACAGAAATTCTCAAGTGCTTGCTATGAAAAGTTAGACAGGGTAGATACACTACCTGTAATGTTATCATTTGATGGAACCTTGAAGGTGCACCTTCATGGTGGCCACACAGCTCTTTGGACCAGCCCTTCACCTGACATCCAAGGGATTCCTATGCTTTTAGCTTCTAGAGGACTGTGAAGCCCTGACTCTTGCCTTGAGCATTGGGATAGGATGGAGGTTGAGCTGGGAGGCTGGTTGGTCTTGCCTCCTGGATGAGGAAGGGAGGTACTTCTATTTTAGCTGTGTTTGTATGGACTGAACTGCCTAGAATCATATGAGATAGATGACCATATAAGTTCTCTAAATAAGTAAATACATATATACCGTATTTTTCGGAGTATAAGACGCACCTTTTTCCTCCCTAAAAGAGGCTGAAAATTTGGGTGTGTCTTATACTCCGAATGTAACTTTTTCTGAAGCTTTTTTCCCCAGCCCTAACGAGGTGCTAACGATCTTCCCGGCTTCCTCCTCTGTCCGAAGACGTTTTTTTCCAGCCCTAAGTCTTTGCAGGGTTGTTTTCATTCCTACTCCCTTCGAAGAATATTTTTTTCAGCCCTAACCAGGGGATAAAATAATGTGCTGAAGCTGAACAGACTAAGGACACTAGCCAGATGAATACCTGGTAGGTAGATTTTTTTCCCTATTTTCCTCCCCCAAAACTAAGGTGCGTCTTATACTCCGAAAAATGCGGTATATATATATATATATTCTCTAAATATATATAAATATAAATAAATAATATATAAATATAAATAAATAAATATATATAAATATATATATATTCTCTAAATGTATGTGTGTGTGTGTGTGTGTGTGTGTATATACACAGTACATATATATATATATATATATATATATATATATATATATATATATATATATATATATATATATATATATATACATATACATATACATACACACACACATATGTGTGTGTGTGTGTGTGTGTGTGTGTGTGTGTGTGTGTGTGTGTGTGTGTGTGTGTGTGTGTGTATTTACTTATTTAGAGAACTTATATGGCCATCTATCTCATATGATTCTAGGCAGATCTGTCCATAAAAACAAAGCTAAAGTAGAAGTACCTCTCTTCCTCACATATATATGTATTTACTTATTTGGAGAATATTCAAATAAAGGTAGTTTCCTGAGGATGCAGTGTTCAGTATCAGGGTCTCTTATACAGGCTCTCCCCTGTATTTCTATTTAAGTTCTTTGACAGACAGGCCCCCTTTAAAGTTAAGAGAGGAATGAAATCTGAAGCTAATTTGCATTTGCTGTATTTGGAGGCATGCCACCATTGTTTTGTTGACTTTGGAAGGTTGATGTCATTTGATATTCCTTATTCCAGATGATCCCTTGCAAAATAGTAAGGAAACAGTAAGATGTATTCTCAAGAGTCCTTTCTTTCACTCATATAATTCACATCAACCATGGAGGTGACCCTTTGCTAATAGTGCACCATGGCATCACATTTTCCTACACATTATAGAAGGAATTTCATCGTAGTTCTTTTCTTAATTTAATTGGTAAGCCAATTCTCATGAGAAAAGAGGTATAAGTAACTGCAAATCTCCATGTCTGTAAAGTACGGTCTGGTTTAGAAAATTTCCTAGCTTTTGAAGAATCAATAAATTTTGGCATAATTTTTGCTCTTTTATCATCTAAAGCAGAGTAATTCCATTCCATTCTCCCCTCCTCCTAGGTGAAACATATTCTTGGGAGGTAATCAACAATACTAACTTCAATTGAAAGTAATTTTGTGATATTGGCAAATATTTTTTGCTCACTCTCATCAAAATAATGTCCTTATTCTTATCCTGATTAAGCTCTTCTCTTTTTGTTTCTAGCCCACAGACGGAAGAAAGTTTAGTCTGGACTGGTTTTGCATCAAGTCAGTCAGTCAGTCAGTCAGTCAGTCAGTCAGTCAGTCAGTCAGTCAGTCAGTCAGTCAGTCAGTCACAGACAAAACAAAACAAAACAAAAACAAAAAAGCAGAGTAGGCCACATTGTACGAATAGCTAGTTTTTTTTGAAGTGCCAAGTTCCCCTTGCCCTGGAACCAAGTACCAAGTTCCCCTTGTCCTGGCGCATTTCTCCATTGAAAGTCCCTTACCAATTCTCATTGTTAATGTGGTCCCCAAATCCAGGAGTGTCAATGACAGTCAGTTTCATACGAACACCTTTTTCCTCAATATCTGAAATGGAATGTGAAGACATCAAATAGCAACATATCACTTTGGGATGAACGCAATGAGTACGTGGGAAATCCTTCTTTACGTGTATGTTTATCAAAGATGTTCTTGATAAAGAAGTTTAAGCATTTTAACATTTCAATGATCTTCTAGTCAACCAAAAGGTGACTCCCTGGCCCCTCTTTCCCTGGCTGCTAACTTTCCACAAAAAAAACAGGCAGACAATCTCTTGGCAACACTCACCATGTGTAATGGACTTGATTTCAATTGTCTTGGGAATACGCTCTTCAGAACTTGGTTGCACTGATTTGCGACTGATCTTGGATTTGAAAAGGGTATTGATTAGAGTTGATTTTCCCAAGCCACTCTGACCTAAAAGGTAACAGGAAATAAATTTCAGAAAGCCACATTTTGTTACTGAAGCCACCCCACGGCTAGTCTGAGCACATCCAGACTCTCCTTGGGAAACATGTGATGATACACACACAGATTGCTACTGCTTGGTTTCTGACTGGATTGTATTTTTATGACATTTATTTTGTTCTGTTTCATGGACAAAATAGTTTGCTTTTTCGAAAATAGGGTTAGAGATAGAAATTACAGAATTGGAAAGAAGAGAATAAACCAGGTTGTAAGCAGAAGCAAAGACCAGAAATTAAGCATGTATTATAAAAAATAGATTCTCTTTTGCTTCTTAATTATCCTATTAATTATTAATTGTTCTCTTATTTTTGCTTGTTTCGGGCCCATAAAGCAAACTTAACAAAGAGCTGCTTGTAAGGTGGTCTTATATATGTAATTCCTATGCCTTATATCTGGTGTACAGTTTTCCTTAATGCTTCTTTTGTAGAAACAACCATTCTCTCCAAGTTTTCTTACATTAGGAAAATGATTTCAGTCTTCTCATCTCTTTATGAGAACTTCAAGGAAAAAGAAGCACACAGTTTATAACTCAAAAAAGGAGTGTGTTTCTGTTTGAGTTACATCTGCATGCCTTCTGTTATCTGAGCAGCTCAAAGTGGCATTTTAACTACACTGGAATTGATCGTGCTAACTGGAGCTCTTAGCGGCTCTTCAGCAACATTTGGAGTCCATAGGTTTCCTGCTTCAACTCTATGGACTAATTTTAGAAGACAAACAGTAATGTCAGTTTGGCTTAAATTAAGTAGGTTGTGCTTAATTCCCAGTTAAATCGATAAGTTAAAAAAATCACAACAGCATTTCAAATGAAGTTCATGTTCAGCTTCTTCCAATTCAGTATCCCCCCTTCTTCAAAAATGAGCACATTTTGACTTCCAAAATTTCTATTTCAGTGCCCCAAATTGGTTGACAGGCATTAAATTATTTTCTCCTAATACCTATGGAATTTTTACAAGGAACCGTACAAAAAAAATTGTAATTTATTATTGCCTTTTAACAGGAATTCTAGGCAGACAATTGTGTGCCACCCTGTCTCCGATTCCCATGTTTTCTTTTCCAATTTAGAATGCCACAGTGGTCCATGTATACTGTGTATGCTCAGCATTCATGAAGTTGATCTGAAGACATGTCATTCCCTGCTTTCAAGGGAAATCTGGAGATTTTATATAAATGGGGAGTGCATCCAAATTTGTTTGTTGGTTTCAGAAATCCCATTCTATCTCTGTTGCTATCGGCATGGGAGCACTATGCTTGTTATTAGTGAAAATAATATGCATGGACGACAAATAAATGTCATATTTTTCAGAGAACGGTCTGAGATAAGTGATGGAAAAATAAGCTGTCTTCTATTTTTTTAAAAAAAAAGGAATGCAAAAAACATTGATACTCTGCTTGTATAGTAAACCTGTGCTTTTAAAAATGAGAGAATACAGCTCATGTTTCTGAAAATTATTGATGAATTCTATTTTTTTAGCAAGCTGAAAACGATAACTAAGTGTTAGACCAAAATGCTAGTTCTGGGTTTGAAAGTCCAGTCATTCTTTTAAATGAATTGTTTTCTGAAACCACAACTTAAACCAAACTTCAAAGAAGTTAAAAGATTAAAAAAATGTCAGTGAAAAAAAATACAGGAGCATGCCATTATTTAGATAAGAGGTGTTTAAGGGGATTGTCATAGTGGTTAAGTCTTGCACAGAACACAGGAAATGTAATCTGCATGTATGAGTTATAAAAATCTCAACTGTCAGGTCCTTTTAACATCAAAATCAAGAAACATTTTAAAATGCCTATTTCTCACCTTTACTTTTCTCTTCTAATTAAAAAAAACAAGCATTATGAGTGTGTACTACCACACCTTGCTGGAAAAAAGCAATGATCTGTAAAGCACTAGGTGGAAGAAAGTTGCTTTTATTGTTTTTCATTGTTATGTTATTAATGCATGGACACTGAATCCCAGTGTACAGATAACCCAAAGGGAATGGGGATGTAGTTACAAAAGTAAAGAAAAATTTGGTCTAACACAGTTAATCACATTAAATATGTTATACTTTAACTAACGGCACAAGTTTTATTTTACTATAAAAAGTGGGTGGGGAATGAAGAGAGTTCAGAATGGTGAGAACAGCCTCAGTCACAGCAGACAGAATACCAAATGGGAGATAAGGAAGATAATAGACCATAAGCAAATGAAAACAACACTGAAGCTACCCCAAGAGGCCCTGTGGTTATAAGACATAAGCCCAAGGTCCATATGTTGTTTAAATGTTCAACTGGGAGCTACCCAGAATTGGTTAGAAAATGGGCGGCTACATAAATGGATTAAATATATAAATAAATCATCCTGTGTGAAAGCGTGACACAGAAAGGTAATAAAATAAATGAAGGCCCTGTTAGGAATAGTAGATTGGATATTTAGTCAAAGAATTTTATTTTTCATCTTGCTTAGTTGCAAAGGGTAGCCAATAAATCACATGTTGTTTCTAAAAGTGTAATATACAGTATTTGTCCCTGCCATGAGGCATAAACTGCTATAACCAAACGCTCGTTTTGAAAGGGCCAGCAAAACTCTTAATTCTTTTGCAGAGACATCTTACAACACAAGGCCAACTGAGGAGTAATAAAGCTTCATACTTTAACCCAATTTAATTCCAACCTTCCTCCTGTACTTACAGTTATGTTTATATTTATTTATTTAGAAATTTACATGGCTGCCTTATATTATGCAAGATAATTTGAGCAGCTCAACACTAACATTAAATAAAACCAGATTATTATAAAGTAACCCCAACAATACCATGTATCCCAGGGGCGGGTTGCTTACTTACCCATGCCGGTGCGCTGCGCGCGCATCTCCACGTTTTGGACATGCACATGCTCGCTACACATGCGCACCTCCTCGCATTATTTTGCTTCTGCGCATGTGTGGAAGCAAAATCTCGCCCAAATCTCGCGAAGGGACGTGCGCGTGGTGCGAGATTTTGGCGCGATTTTGCTTTTGCGCATATGTGGAAGCAAAATCTTGCTGAAATCTCATGAGGGGACGCACGCGCACGTGAGATTTCAGTGCAATTTTGCTTCCATGCACATGCAGAAGCAGAATCAGCCAAAAATTCTCAGAAAAAGATGGTGACGCGCGCGACGGACTGGCGAAAAGGGCTCTGGAGCAGTCGCGCGCAAATTGTGCAATCAGCTGCTCCCTACCGGAGCTACGCACCAGACAGTTCTGGCAGGAACCCACTGCTGATGTATCCCCAAAACAGCACAATATCACATAACCTCCCCATACTCTTACATTTGCTGGGCTCCCTTGTGCTCTATCCAAAGCCTGGGCGAAGTGCCAAATTTTCACAGCCCTCTGAAGGGCTAATAGGATAGGGCCCATCTAAATGTCAGAGGGGGGACAGCCACAGAAAAGTTGTCCTGATTCTATAGCCTGATCTAATAGACTGTACATGTATGTAACTATATAGTATAAACAGTGAGATGATTACAATGGAAGAAATGCTGGTATAAGAATTGGGCAATTTTAATTTTGCACACAATTTTGTTCATCCATAAAAATAAGCAGACACAGAAATGAATCCAATCTTCCTAGGAATATTAAAAAGCAGTAAGAGAAATGAAAAGTTTATGGGTGTCAAAGAAACCAGATATACGGCTATATTTCTGGCACTGCCTTCCAAACAGCCACAAATAAAGAGAAAAAAATTCTACACTGAATGCTTCACTTCCTAAGTATATTGAGTCTGTTTGAGCCAGGACGTTTTGAGATTTTATTAAAAACGGTACACCAACCCCTTCAAGGAAATGAAACAAAGTACCGTATTTTTCCGTGTATAAGACAGACTTCCCCCCTCCCAAAAGTGGGTAGAAATGTCTGTGTGTCTTATAGAGTGAATGTTACTGAAGCCCCGCCCACCCGCCAGCCCCCACTCTTTGGCCTCTGCCTCCCAGCAATTTCGCTCCTTGCAGCAAACAGCAAACAGCCTGGTCAGTTTCAGCACAGCCTGATTTAGCACGAGCAGCTGATTGGCAGTTGGATCGGCCTCCCAGAATACTGCCTATCAACTGATCCACGCTGCGGGAATTGCTGCCGTCCATCGCCACCACCTATTGCCGTCTCTGCGCACCCCATTTTTGGCCTCCAGGTGTCCCATTTTCAGCATCTGCACGCCCCATTTTTGGCCTGTGTGCCCCATTTTCAGCCCATTCCAGGTGGCAGGGATAGGCGGCGGCAATGGGCGGTGGCAATCCCCGCAGCCTGGAACAGCTGATAGGCTGAATTCCAGGAAGCCGATCCAACCGCCAATCAGCTGTTCGTGCTAAATCAGGCTGTGCTGATTGCTGCAAGGAAGGAAATTGCTGGGAGGCAGAGACAGATTTTTTTTTCTTGTTTTCCTCCCCAAAAGCTAGGTGCGTCTTATAGTCCGGAGCGTCTTATAGTCTGAAAAATACGGCATTTTTAACAGTCAAGTATTCAGTTAATGTGCACATCAAAACTGCAGTTTTAACCACCCTCAAATAAATGTCAACTGTCTACATTTGTTAATCTGCTAACCATCTGGAGCTAAATATTTGTTGAATAGTATATGTACCCAGTCTGCAATAAAATCCTAGAAAAAGAAGAACAAATGAAAAAAAGTGCACTACAATTTTTAGAGAATCTTAGAAAGATGGCCCTGAACTATTGGGCTAAAAATGATCGGGGGAACAAAGCAGGAATTTTTAGTTATCTTCAAGTTTTAAACCAAACTTGAAATAAACCATTTGACTGATAAGTCAGGGTGAGCAAGAATTACCAAAAGGCAATCAGGCAAAGCAGGAATGACTTATAAGTTTGGAAATGAAACAATCCCTTCTGTTTCCCCAAAAAACAAATTTAATTATTTTGGAACAGAAGTTGCAGCTCATCTGTCTTCTTTTCCCTGGCTTGGCCTGTTTTCACAAAAAACATTTTCACCTAATAGGTGTAATAGTACTTTCACTCTGTATCCCCAGATCATTGGGAAGTTTTAGCCACCATTCCATGTTTGATCTCTCATTTCTTTTTCGCTTGATAATTTCATCCCGCCCCCCAAAGACCTGGTATGGCCAGCCACAAATCATCTATTTACCAAAACAAAGACTAATGAGGTTGCTCCATTAAACTGGCCATACAATACCAGTATCTCCTGTTGTCTTTTTTAATCATGATGAACAATGTGTCACTGTAACAATCATGTGGGAGATGTCACTTCAGAAGAGGTTTTTTTTTAAAAAGAAAAAAACCTATTTTCTAAACAGATATAGAACTGCTTAGGGAAATTATTATAATATTATCCCACTTTTTAAAAACCTATAACTCAAGGTAGCAAACATGCTTAATTTTTCGGTCTCCTATTTTCCACACAACAACCCTGAGGTGAGTTGGGCCGAGAGGAATTGATCCAAAGTCACCTAAGCTGTCTTTTATGCTTAAGGTAGGACTAGAACTCAGAGTCACCTGGTTTCTAGGTCGGCCCCCTTCACCACTACACCAGGCTGGTTCTCTATTGCTCACAGTCAACCACTCACAGTCAAGAATGTAAGTTCCGATGGAGCAAGGGCTCTTTTTATTTGTTCCTGTATCCGTCCTTAATTCAAAGTTGAAAGCAGTGAATGTAGAAGCGACACATTTCCTCCCCTTCTCCAAAAATGAAAGAAATCCTTTGTTCTCATGGAAGAATACTGGAAGGAAAATACTTTCCCTGAACTAACATACACAAATGGGGGTGATGTTATACTTAGCTGGCCAGAACAGTCAGCGATCAGCAGATTCTTCTTCAGCAACACTCACTCTTCCTACTATGTGAAGTCTAACTATAGAGTAAATGCATAAATTGAAGGATGTCTTTATTTGTCTTTTCAGGCAAACACTTTTATCTTTCAGACCTTTTCTGTCATTAGTCTTTGCTATTGCCCTTAAGAAACATCTTTTACCCTATTATCAAAGCATCAGAGAAAGAACTAGCTGCAAGCCACAACCTAACCAGGGAGTGGAAATCAACTTTTGCAAGGAGTGTACCATGCGATCTTCAAGAATCAGAAGCTGATGTGGCATCAAGTACTAGACTTGCTAGATTTTGCAAGCATTTTAAAATTCAGCTTCTTTAAACACACCCTTAATGTTGAAGGAGATGAAGCATGAACAAAAAGAACAAAAAGTGTGGGGTTTAGAACAGAGGGGCAAGAATGAAGTCAGAGCTATGATGTTGGGTCAACAGACTTGCATCTAATGAGAGCAACCTTTGGATTAACTATCCACTCTGACTGGTTAAGGGGGGACTAAAGGAAGTGGGTCATTGTTTAGGTAAGAAATGCTTATAAGCAGTTTTTTTTAACAACCTTTGTTACTTATAAGAGATTAGAGAGTGATTTTTTTTCTTTTAAAGGAGAATTATACAGCACCTTCAAATAACCTTCAAGAATGGCACAGGCAAGCAGGACTTTGTTCTGTTTTTAGTGGAAGAAATTCAAGCACAGAATGCCAAGCAGCATAGCTGCTTATCAAAGTTGAAATGGCTGATTAAAGGCCACATGTCCTTGACGTTTGATGCTCCAGTCAGGACAAAGAGGCTTATTAGAGAAAATACATAATCACCTTGACATTCAGAGTATAAAACATCTATTTTAGTAATCTACAGAATAATGTATCAAATTGCATTAGCTTAAGAATTCACAAATGCTAGTTACTGTTGTTCATATACACATGGGTAAAAAGAAAACCACCAGGAGTGGACAGGTAAAAATAGAATGGTGGAAGGAAATCAAAGTGCATACTTTTGGTACCCTTGTCAAGAAGAGCCAAGGTGGAGCAGTGGTTAGAGTGCAGCACTGCAAGCTATTTCAGTTCGGCAGTTCAAATCTCACCGGCTCAAGGTTGACTCAGCCTTCCATCCTTCCGAGGTGGGTAAAATGAGCACCCAGATTGTTGGGTGCAATATGCTGACTCTGTAAACTGCTTAGAGAGGGCTTAAAAGCACTATGAAGTGGTAAGAGCCGAGGTGGCACAGTGGTTAAAGTGCAGCACTGCAGTTCAGCAGTTCAAATCTCACCGGCTCAAGGTTGACTCAGCCTTCCATCCTTCCGAGGTGGGTAAAATGAGGACCCAGATTGTTGGGGGCAATATGCTGAACTCTGTAAACTGCTTAGAGAGGGCTGTAAAGCACTATGAAGCGGTATATAAGTCTAAGTGCTATTGCTATTGCTAATCTTAGCCAGCATGACTAATGTAATCTCTACCCAGTCACACCAAGGTAAGGAGACTTACCAACAACCATGATGTTGAACTCAAAGCCTTGTTTCATGGCTTTCCTTCGCATCTGTTCGAGGATGGCATCAATCCCAACATAGGCAAAATCGGCAGCTGGCTTCTCTGTCCTTGCTGGTGCGACTTGCTTGAGGCCAGCATCTCGAGTGGCATCCATCACACTGCTGGGATAGTTGGGAATGGTCTCTGAACCTGTTAGTGAAAAACCAAGCCGCCAGTCAGTAAAATACATTCACTAGTCTATTATTAATGCACATAACTAAAATAATCAAAATATCTTCATAGATACAGGAGGAAAGGAAAGGAGAGGAGAGGAGAGGAGAGGAGGAAAGGAAAGAAGGAAAGGAAAGAAGGAAAGGAAAGGAAAGGAAAGGAAAGGAAAGGAAAGGAAAGGAAAGGAAAGCAAAGCAAAGCAAAGCAAAGCAAAGCAAAGCAAGGGGAAAGGGAAAGGGAAAGGAAAAGGAAAAGAGAAAAAGGAAAGGGAAAAGGAAAGTTGAAAGGATAGAGCTTGTGAGAAAAAATAGGAGATGCACTTGTGTACAATACTTCACTTTATATAAAAAGTGGGATATAAATTTAACAAATGGGATAACCACCAATAATCTCTTTTCAATCTCTTTTCTCATTCTTTCCTCTTAGTTTAGGATTTTACCTTGCTTTATCTTGTAGCATGTTACAGACCAGCTTTTTTTTAAAAAAAAAATCTGTGTTTTATCTCTGGGTATTCACATCACTTACTGAGGATAGTTTGTAATCTGATTAGCTCCGTAACATGTTAAATGCTAAGTTATCAAAAGCATTTTAAAATGTGAATTAATAGAAATCCAGGTCCTCAACATGCCTTGAGATTCTAGATTTATAACATGGAGTGGTGGTAATACTGTTAGATCATAAAATGAGGGAGAGAAGGAGCAATTGCCAAAATTCCTAGCAATGACTGCTGAAATAACTACATTTTAGTCATTTGGGGGGGGGGGCTTCTATCTATTGATTTAAAAAATCTGGAAAGTATAAGAATAGTTTGGTATCTGAAAATCACACTGCAGACACTAAGCTTTTGACACAGTGCAAGGTTAGCTGAGTTCCTATTTGCCCAGTTCCTGATGCTTCATCTCTATCCAGTTTGCCACTTCCTGGCCTTCAAATTAATCCTCATGCTAAACCATATTTTGATTTGAACCTTTCCAAATAGTTGTGGATTCTCTGGCAATGCTGGTAGTGAATCCTACAGTAGTTAACCTTAGCTCTATTTTGGTTCTCTGTAGCCCCTGTGCTACAGAGGGCTGAACAGGCTCCCCCCCAAGTTTAAAATATAAAGGGGACAAAGTCTGAAAAAGCAATTTCCATTTTTTTCTCTTTGTGTATGCACATAAGAACAGTTATTTACTCATCACTGTAAAATTAAGGGCCTCTTACTGCAAAATCACATAGTACTCTCAGGTTTTTAAAAAGTTTGCAAGTTGTCATGGATTCAGCTAACATCCTTAGTTCTTTTCTCCTTTGTTGGCAAGGCCTCTTTGTCATGATCTCATCTTATTTCTTGATGCAAGAATCCGTCTATTCAATAAAAGCTTTGGAAGACTTGGCTCCTGCAATATCTTAAAACAGGGCCATCCATTACAGCCACTAAGGATATGAGAAATCTATAAGCCAATAACATGAATTTAGCACCCAAGGTTCCAGAATAAACTGAGTGTAAAAGCAATAAATGACTGTATGGACATAGGAAGAAGAAATATATCACTGTTGTTAATCACAATAAGGATACCAATAAGCAAAATGCTTCACACCACTCCATCAAATGAACATAATTGTAAGGATATTTACTCAAAATTTTCACATCTGATAACCCTTTCTCCCTACCTAGTGTGATATGGATCAAAGTCTTGATGCAATTCATATACAGTCAATCTTTAACCCTGGTGAAAAGAGTTTATGGAATTGTCGTCCATAATTAAGAAATTAAGAAATTGACTACTAGCTCTTCATCACTGGCTCCTGTAATTTCTAATAGCATTGTTAATCCAGGCTAGAAATGTATTGTTCTCAAATTCAGAAACTTTGTGAAGCCATGCAGGATCAGTTCAAAAACCTGTTGGAAACCTGAGAGCTGTCCTGTGGCACAGAATTTCAATTTTAACCACTTGATGTACCAATAAGAACTTTCTAATCTGTTCAGTATCTCCCAATCTTCTAGTTCATTCAATGAAGTTTCATGACTCTATTTTTAAATTTTACATTGGGTTCTGAAACAGGGAAGGTCAAATCTGCAAGCATCAATCTGACCCCAGACATCTTTGTTGGTGGCCACCAGGCTCCCTGCTCCTCTTTATCAAGTTTACCTTAATTCAGAATAATTAATAGAAAGGCAGCATTTGCAAATACCTGCTTTAGTCATTTGGACCCCTCTGTAATGGTAAAGAACATTCTTTACCTACTTTGTGTTCTGGCAAATGGGTATTTATGTCTATGGCCACAGCTGTTTTCAGAGTGTCCAAATCCTCTGAACATTTCAGATGTGCCTCTGGCCTTAATCTTGTCTTCCTTGCTAATCCTCAAAGGTTTTCTCTCATGTGGAAATTGCTCCAGCAATTTGATTCCTTTGGCAGTGTGTTTACTTAATTAAGTCAGTTAAGTAGACCTAGTAGTTGAATACACAAAGTCTGTAAAATCTTTATTAGTATTAATCTTGTTAAATGTTTCATGCATGCATTTTTTTTATTCTACTCTCCCTACATAATGTGGTTTGGTCCACAAACTTGGCTGTCTCCCAGCTCCTTCCTAAATCCAGATAATTTTTGAACAAATTAAAAAGTACAGGTTCCAATCTAGATCCTCAGGGAACTCTACATTTACATCTACCTATATAATGAGAACCATTCTTTTATCCCTATTCTTTGCTAGTTGCTGGTATATGTCTACATGAAATTCTTGAATAAACACTCATGCATGACATGAAAAGACAAGGGGAAAGTACTATGGATTCACATAACTTTTTATTTTTATCTATGCCTTTTCAGAACCTGACTGAAAAGAACAGAAGAATAATGATTTCTACTGAAAGTTCCAAAAACTAGGCCAAAACATGTAGGCCATTTAGGCCAAAACTAAACCATATTTTAAAAACATGGCATCCATTCAAACATGCTTAGACTTCCCAATTTCCTCATGGGAAGTCAGCTATGCAAGTAACTATCCAGAAAGGTCGTCAACAAGAAGTAAAAATACAAAAATGATGTTAACACCCTTGCAATATTGACATCCAGGAGACAATAAGGACATCCCACATATCTGGTTCAGGGGTGGGTTCTACTTACCTTCCCCACCGCTTCGCATCATGACGGAAGTGCACGTTTTGCATGCGCCCCTTCCAGGAACTGATTGTCTGGGCATGCTCAGTACTTCAAAAAAAAAAAAAAAAAAAAAACCAACCTTCCCTGTTGCAAACTATCCAAGGAGCACAGAAAACAGCTGCGTAGAGGCAATTCAATCTGCCTCCCCTGATCAGCTGGGCTTCGGAAGCAGAAATAAAGTCAGTATAACTTAGGGGCAGGTGGGCAGGCAGGCCCACTTTCACAGAGACAGAGAACCGGTTTGCTCTCGGCTTGGAGTCAGAGCTACCGGTTCTAAAGAACCGGTCCTAACCAGCAGCAACCCACCTCTGATCTGGTTGCCACAATGTGGGATGTATGGAACATTTATAGCCTAATGGCACAAAAATCACTTTCTCAGAATTAAACTCAGTTTAAATGTAATGTCACTAAAACCTTAGCGGACCTAAAAAGCTACATTCCTCCATTCACTGGCTCAACGCTTTATCGGTTGCCATGGATGCAATCTCCACATTGTACCAACAAGACAGTATCTTTATAACAGGCAGGATTCTCTGTTTGAACTCTCATCCAGTAAGAAAGTATTGAGGAGAGTGTTTTTACATGATCTGCTGAGGATCGTCTTACATTACATTATATAGAGCAATTGCAAGGAAATCCCATGTAGATGATAACTCTGAGTCTCAAGAGCCTCAATCAAATCCCTTGCACATAGGATATCCACATAGGATATTCACTGTTTGGGAGGGGGAGTTATTCTTAACTTGCTAATTTTCTATATGAAAGGAATTCTGGGAAGGAAAAAAATGCAGATGTGTACTCAATCATACGAACAAAGCACTGCTTGTAGGCCTGTAATCCAGGCATAGGATTAATTCAGAATTGTGATTTACGGTACTGTAAACGGAATATTAGCAATCCCAGCAGAAACGCATCTCTTTCCTTCTCTCCGTCACACACATAACATACTTGAGACATGAGCAGCAGAAACTGCTGTTCAGGGAAAGACTGATTCCAGCTGGCTAAGAAGAAAACATTCCACCAGAAAGGAAAAGGGCAAGCAAGAAAACCTTTGCATATCCTGCCTCTAAAAAACATTGAGCCTACTTTGGATTCATTATCAAACTACAGAGAAGACTTCAATGCAATTACATTAGTCTTTGCCACCATGAATTTGTTCACCAGATCGTGATGGAATAAATTGCTGGAGACATCTTTAATTTATTAAAAAATAATAAATATAAGTAGATGACTCCCCATCTCAACTGATCATCAGTTCCCAATGCAGCTTCCCCAAGAGGAAATTCTACCCCATATTTTTGCAAGCAGCAATTATAGAATAGAATATAGAATAGAATTCTTTATTGGCCAAGTGTGATTGGACACACAAGGAATTTGTCTTTGGTGCATATGCTCTCAGTGTACATAAAAGAAAAGATACATTCGTCAAGAATCATGAGGTACACCACTTAATGATTGTCATAGGTTATTAATAAGCAATCAAATTGTACTATGAAACAAAACAATATAAATTGTAAAGATACAAGCAACATGGTTATAGTCATAAATGGAAAGAGATAGGTACTAGGAAGGATGAGAAGAATAGTAGTAATACAGTCTTAGTGTATATGTGTATATGTGTTATGTGTTTAGTGTATATGTGTTTAGTAGTGAAGCCTGGGTAGAAGCTGTTTGTTATAGAATGTGTGTGCTTAAAAAAAGAATAGTTCTGCAAAAAGTGTAGAAAATGGAATCCTTCTACTGTTCTCAGTTGATGGTAGAATTTCCATCCCCACTCTCATGTCCCATGACAGGAACTCATTACTAACTAGCATTAGCCTCCAACTTAGAACAGGAAGTCCCTGTGGGAATTTTTCTCTCCCACTCACCCCAATTTTATAAGGAGTGTATATACATCCTTAGTCTCACCCTTCCTGTAGGCTTGGAGATCCCTGTTGTTCGGCTAGGATGTGTGAGCGTGAGAAAAATGGGAACGGAGAGAAAGGCACTCTGCAACAATCATGCGAAGGAGAGATAATGCAGATGCAGAGCAAATACTGGCCTCTTCCACATGTTTCCCCTCAAAGTTGTGGGACTTGATTGGATGTTGGAAAATTAACTAAGAAACACTGCAAATGCCTGATTGAAATGCCTTCTCGGGAACTATGGGGAAGGGCAGTTTCCCACTATCGGGAGTTTCTGCTCATCCTATCTCCTGGGATTTATATCTCCAACTGTAGCCAAATGCAATAATGGCTTGCTACTATCCTACCCCACCTTTTTCAACTGCTCCAAGGAGCAATTTTGCCTCTTCTTTCAATTCTTTCTTGGAACTTTTGTTCTCTTACTACTAAAAAACATCATTAGGAAACAATTGTGGACAACAGAGTACCAGCTGGTTGCTAGTTTCCTACATCCATTGGCCAGCTAGAAGAAACACTGGCCAGGTTTCATAGGAGGATTTATAGGGATATTAGTACAGAAGCTTATATGCTGATTGAAAGGGGGAAGGAGGAAGGGATTTTCCCCATCAAAACTAAGTGGCCCATTGGATTGGTGAAGCTGTAGAGGGCCCAGGTTGCAATACAGCAAAGTCACAAACTGAATCACAGGCTGACTGCAAGAACATTTGTTCAAAGAAAATAGAGTGTGAATATTGTCTATATGTGTATTTATATATGGGGGGATCTACAGGTTCCAGTGTTTTAGTCAGTGATAAAAGCAAGGTTTCCCCTCACAATGCACAGTATAGTCCTTCTCACAGGTGAAATCCAGCTGGTTCGTTTTTAGCCTCCCCAGGCTCTAAGGAAGACTTTGGACCTGGGGAGGGCGAAAAACGGGCCTACCAGACCCACCAGAAGTCAGGAAAAGGGGGAGGAGGGAAGGGCTGGTCATGCACACATGTACGGGGGGCAAGGCAGCCGGGGGATTGCACGGGCATGTGGGGGGCATTGAATTATGGGTGTGGTCACACACATCTGCACAATAGTGCACACGTGTGCGCTTTTGGCACCCGAGGAAAAAAAGGTTCACCATCACTGGTATAGGAGAAAGGGTCTCTGATTAGCACAGTTAACACCACAACAATCCTTTGAGTCATCACAATATAAATTGAGTCATCAAAATATGAAAGATTTCTGTCAGGTGAAAGATCAGATCCATTTATGACAGTTCAATTAACTGATTTATTTCTAAAAGTCTGTGTATAGGAATTTTGCCACTAATGGGTTCAGCACCTAGTGAGAGTTAGATAAGGGTGAACAGCACTCAAGGGGACTTGGTTCATTTGCGGCTATAAAGTAAGGTGACCAGACGTCCCGCTTTTGGCGGGACAGACACGCTTTTCAAGCGTGTGTCCCGCGTCCCGCATTCTTTTCAAAAAGTCCTGCTTTTTTAAAAAGAATGTGGAAATAGCGGGACGCCGCTGCTGTTGGGATGCGGGTGGAGGGGTGAGGGACGAGGAGCCGTCGCCGGTTTGAGCTCATGAGCGGCCCCTCCGGCGGCGCAAACAGCCCTTCCTCACCCCCCTCCCCTTCCTTCCCCTGTCGCCTCGCTGCCGCCGTTGCCCTGGGGCCGGGCAGGCGACCGGGAGATCGCGGCGCTTGGATGCCTGGAGCAGGTAAGCTGCCGGCTGCCTCCTTTCCCTGTCTCCCGCCTCCCGTTCGTTGCTTGCCAGCCCGGCCCCAGGGCAGCTCCCGAAGGGGAGGCGGGAGGCGAGGAAAGGCCTCCCGAAGGGGAGGCAGGCTCCCGAAGGGCTGCCAGCTCCCAAAGGGGAGGCGGGAGGTGAGGAAAGGCCTCCCGCCTCCCCCCCACCTGGACGCCGACATTTGCTGTGTTTTGCCCTCTGCGCGTTCTGCGCATGCGCAGAGGGCAAAACAAATGGCGGCGCCCAGGCGGGCCCGCCCCCCCATCCCGCTTTAAAAAAAAATCTGATCATTTACTATAAAGATATTCTAGGCTAATCCCCCTTTTCACTCCACCCCCAGTCTATGCCAGTCCTTCTCCTACACCCTCTTTTGCACTCATTTTTTTCAACTTAATTACAACATATTTATTCATTAAACCAATTTATATAGCCACTCAGCTCACAAACAGTGACAAAAAGATAAACAAAGCAAACTAAAAACCAAGCAGAAACTAGAAAAAGACAAACTAAACAAAGCCACTTACATACCTGCTCAGGCCTTCACCTCAAAGGCTACAGTGTGTCAAAGATCATACAAAAAAGAAAAGGCTCCCTCAAATTGAACTTGACTTGAGAGACTTCATGAACAATCTAATTAATCTTCTGACAACAGCTAAATTCAAGCCAAGTATTGCTAGCTTCAAGAGTCTTTCTTTCAACCCATAATAATTAGTACACCAACTAATTATTCTACAGAAAAAGCAAACCACAGCATACCAATTAAATAAACTGCAACGTATTTGGGGATTACATCCCAAGCCCACAATTGCTCCCATTTATCACAGCTGCCTATTTAAAAATTAAGCAGGGAACACATTGCAGCAAACGAAACTATTTCCCTGACCCCATGAATCTGGATTTTCATGTGTGTTTCGTTGTTATACACAATGAAACACACTTTCCCTCTTCAACCTCAAGAAAATTCTTCCAAACCTGAAAGAAAATAGGAAGAACAAAAGTACCTTCCCACATAATGCAATTCTTTCTCCTACTTCCATGCTCTGGCTATTGTTCTCGGAGAAACTGAAACTAAGTAGGATCACTGAGAATGCATTTAGTAATGATTTTTCCTAAATATCAAGCAGCCAAGTTTTGTAAAATCATAGGTCTGTATTTACACACAGTGGGCTTTACAGATATTCTACCTGAGTACCTATTCCTAGCAGCTCAATTAACCAGGGCAGGAATGTTGTAAGAATGAGCACATCTTTTTATTTGATTTGAAACAGGTTCTTTGGAATGGGCAGGAGGACAAATAAAACACCAAATCTTTGACACTTCAAAATAGCATGGTATTTTTCTAGGATCAAACAACTAGAGTGGAAACCTCCCCATGGCAGTTGTGCAACTTGGGGAAAAACACCATTATTTTAGTGATTTTCAGCAAGATGCTGCATTAACATTCTTGCACATTCTGAAGCACCTCTTCGAAATCAGATACAAATAAGAATCCTGATTCTAAGCAAAATGAACAAGGTTAGACAGTCAGAAATAATTAAAGTTGACAGCAAGATCAGATAGGCCTTTTAATCAAATGAGCACAAAGATGGGCTAGATGAAGGGAAGACACTACTCTCCCTGTAGAAGAGTAGACACTACTATAGAAAAGACAAGTGACCATGATATTGCAGAGCACATCCAGCCAAATCCAAAGTCACCATGCAACTTTTTCAACTTTACCCCTTTAACAGACATCTGTGGTAAGGGAATATATGGAAGAAATGATAGGAAAACACAATAGCAATAGCAATAGCACTTTTCTTATATACCGCTTCATAGTGCTTTACAGCACTCTCTAAGCGGTTTACAGAGTTCAGCATATTGCCCCCAACAATCTGGGTCCTCATTTTACCCACCTCGGAAGGATGGAAGGCTGAGTCAACCTTGAGCCTAGTGAGATTTGAACAGCTGAACTGTTGAACTAGCAGTCAGCCTGCAATGGCTGCATTTAACCACTGCACCACTTCAGCTCTTATAACCCTAACCCTTCACTAAAATCATAGGATGAGACAAGATGACCAATAATGTTTTACTTGCTTACAAACCTAATATTTACTCTCTCGGAATTCAGTCCATGTACGACAAGACTGTGGAGAAAGAAAAAGGGGAGGAGAGAATCTTCTACGATACTTTGAGTGACAAGAGAACAAAGACAGGAAATAAATATCTAGATATCTATAAGAATGCCTGATGTGTGCTAGTAGAGAACTCTTTAAGTGTTCCTCCCCCAGGAAGATATGATGGGGGAAGACTTGGAGATGAGCATTCCTTGGCAGGGTTCCCCTCCTATGCAGCCAGCTATCACCAGAAATAAGAACTTCATCCTAACTGCTAACATCCAGAGAACAGTTAAAAACTTGGCTCTTTAAGCAGACATAGGGAGATAAAGGATGTAAGCAATAGACATCTGGGATGCATCAATCAATGCCATTTATTACGGTTTATGAAGATTATGTTTGTGACGGAACTGTAATTTACATTGCCTGACATAATTTTGCTTGTTCCATGCTATATAATTTGTTTTATTAATTATTGTAAGCTGCTTAGATTTGCTCAGCCCAAAGCAACCTAAAAGTGGAAGGAAAGAGCAGAAATTGCTAACCTGGCTCCAATAAAAACTAAATTATATATCCATTTGTTAAAGATCTAAGACCCAGATCTGAAGTCTGGCTAGAGGCTTCTTGAGCTCAAATGACTGTATTTGTAAGTAATAGCTCATTTCATTTACAAATAGTATTAGACTCATGTTTTGTAATATTCCATGTGAACAGAAATGGCTGATAAAATACACACACAGAGGGGGGGGGGGGAGGATTCCAATGTTGAAGCAGCTATGGAGTTTAGGAAGAGAATGGGTGCATGCAGTCTGTCCAGTTCTGCCTAATAGGAAAGCGACACAAGCTAAGCCACAGAAAGATTCATGACCACGGTTGAAATCTCTAGAAAGAAAGAACTGGATTGGAACCCAGAAGGGAGGAGATAGAAACCGTGGCTGGGAAAGTTACTCAATGGATTTTACTTTCTCTACTTCCCAAGGTACTGCTCCAAGAAGGAAGGAAGAAATAAGATTTAGAAAGCAAACAACAGAATTTTGGTTCTAACTAAAGAAAAGTCACAATATAGGAATAGTAAAAGAGGGTACACTTCCATCACCCTGGTTCAGGCCTCCACTTCAGAAAGTATCAACCTCGCCATTTCAGAAATGTAATAGGCTGTGCTAGAATCATTAATACTAAGATTATTAGTACTAGCTTTCCACAATGCAAACCCACCCAGTTAAGTTTATTCGTGAGAAGCCATGAATAGCTAGATCTCAAGGGGTTTTCTTTTGATCAAGAGTGGACAGCTATTAATTCACTAATAGAAGTTTGGGATAGATAATGTACTTCAGTTGCTGTAATGCTTTACATAGGGCACCCGCTAACCTCAAAGCAGAATCAAAAGTAGAATTTAAAAATTCTGAATTTCCCCCATAGACCACCAAAAATAAAAGATATATAAAGAGTAAGATGGGGGGGATTTCAAAAGAGGACTCCTTGCCATTATTAGAACTGTACCAACAGAAGTGCTGGTCCACTGGTGTGCCCATTTTTAGCCAGCACAGAGGCCCTTCTCTTTTTCTCTGCCAAGGACACAGACAGCTCATTCATTCCATGGTAAACAATATGGAGCATCTAAGCAAGCCTTCAACCATAGGGGGTCAGGGATTGGGAAACAAAGGATCTTCTTATGGTGCTGGGGAAATTAATTACATAGACAAGGCAAAAGGACAAAAGAGATGGATCTTAAGTACTCCCCTCTTGGATCTCATGTGTAGCTTGATGGATTTTATGTCTGACATGTGACAGAAAAGCACTGAATGCTTCCATCTGGGTTACTTGCTACTGGGAAGAATTCTAGATTAACAATCATCCCATAGTTTACTGACCCAAATTAATATGCGTTGTTGTTGTTGTTAATTGCAAAGTCATGTCCGACCCATCGCGACTTCATGGACAACGTTCCTCCAGGCCTTCCTGTTCTCTACCATCCTCTGGAGTCCATTTAAGCTCATGCCTACTGCTTCAGTGACTCCATCCAGCCACCTCATTCTCTGTCGCCCCCTTCTTCTTTAGCCCTCAGTCTTTCCCAGCATTAGGCTCTTCTCCAGTGAGTCCTTCCTTCTCATTAGGTGGCCAAAGTATTTGAGTTTCATCTTCAGGATCTGGCCTTCGAAAGAGCAGTCAGGGTTGATCTCCTCTAGGACTGACCGGTTTGATCGGCTTGCAGTCCAAGGGACTCGCAGGAGCCTTCTTCTCCAGCATCATAGTTCAAAGGCCTCAATTCTTTGGCACTCAGCCAAATATACATTGTGCTGTCCTTTAATGTGGACTCTTCTTTTACAAACAGAATTGCTTGGGATACATTACCTTGGATAGAATCTTCTTTTTCCTGTCCTATTTGTGTATATCTTCTATTGGCCTTCTGATTTGGGTTTTATTTAGATAATGCACTTCTAGATTATCAGATATGCCAAACATCCGTTGCCTAAGGCTAAAAGCATGAGAGTTATTAGAAAACTAGATTGCTTGAACTCTTCTATTTTGACAGTTTGGAAAAGGACATCATTGCCCCAAGTTCCACCAGAAATTGGTCAGAGGGCAAGTTCTTCTATGGTCTGGAGTGATGGCTCCAGTAATAATGGGAATAATAATAATGGGAATAATAATAATGGGAAATTGCTGAACTCCAAGTTAGAAAACAACAATGGTGCAATGGATAAATACTGAACCCAATTCTAAAAATTGTGAACTCAGCAAGTCACCCTGACTTCTATAACAAAAGAAACAACAAGGTTAAAAGGGACAACTAACCAAAGATAACAGTTCAAACCAAACATCGAATACCATATGGTAAAATGTTACACACTGGAAAGTTTTGTATATCTTCTTAAGCTCCCTGAAAGGAAGCTTAAGCTCCCTGAAAGGAAAAGTGTTGCCACTAAAGTTTTTTAGTGGCAACATTTTTTAAGCTCCCTGAAAGGAAAAGTGTTGCCACTAAAGTTACAGAAAGGGGTAGACAAGTTCCATAAGGTATTTCCACTGATTTGTCTACAGAGAATCAAACTTCAGTATCAGATTACAGTACCATTATATCAATAAATGTGTTCCTTTAACTATATAAACATTCCACTGCTTGCAGTGGAACAGAACACAATCTTTTCACAATCTGCTCAGCAAAAACCATGCATATCATCTTGATTGGTGCCAATTAGTATCTGGTAAAAGGCTCCCAAAATATGTGATTCACACTTTGAAATCTTCTAGAAGAGATCTAACAACCTGTTCTAATCTAGAAGGGTCAAATAAGATCTGTTATTTTAGAATATGAACCCTTTTAAAAATCATTTTACTCCCTAACATAAGAATGGACTGGAAAGTTGGCCATATTAAATCTAATTAATCAAAATAATTTTGGAAATTGCAAAATTGGAATAGATGTTGTATATCCAATAATAAGAAGCAGCTAAGGATACAGTATTGAATTCCATCCCTGGCTTCTTATTAATAACATCCACCACATTCTGAAATAAATTGGGATCACATTGGTTTCTATGGGTTTACTTATACATTGGTAATAATGCCACTATTAATTTTGGGGCTAATCAGCCTTATTAAGTATTGCCCAATGCTGATATTGATTGCAAGGATGTTTTCCACAGCTGATGGGTTAAAGAAGCAAACTGTGATGGATATCCCAGTGTTGAATGCATAAAACCCAGCTTTTACTCTGATAATGTCTCCATTCTCCGATGTACTGCCTTGAGAATCCAAAGTATGGGTATTGCTCTTCCTTCTTCCTTTTGGAGACTGAATCATCGAGAAGAAGCGTATCAGATAAGACCAACACTCTTTCTCAGATGAATATTGTTAAGCCTTCTTGAAGTCTGGTCAGAACATAAATCAAATAACTAAATGTATAAATGAATGAATTGCGGGCACAACTCCTCTAGCAATATAAACCTTTCAACACTAACAAAGCTGGAGATAATCTTAGATGATATACTCGATAAAAATTCAGAACTTACAAAATTAGATCAAACATTTATTTATTTTCTCAGCAGTCTTTTTAGGAAGTTTAGGATGTACCCTGATATCCTATCTGCACCTGATGAATTAAAATTCTGCAGTTCCTTGTTCCAACCATATAAATAGTCCAAACTATAAAATTTAAATATCAGGCTCTCTCCTGATTTTATAACTAATCTTATTTCAATGAAGATCTTTGGAGAATTTGAAAGCCTGAAAAATCATGTTGGCCTAGTAAATAAAAACACCGTCCTTCATTCAAAAAGTAACTATTTCAAACATTAATAGGAACTTTAGTTTACATAGTATCTCAACATAGTATCTAAGTCATAGTATCTGACTTAGTATTTTCATTTTCACATGTATCCTGAACTTCAGTTTACCTGCTCAGGTGTTTACTTGGAAATCTGAATGAGCTAAGTAGGGTCTTCAGTCTCTAGAGCAGTGATGGTGAACCTTTTTTGGTTCGCGTGCCAAAAGGGGGGTGGTGCACGCGCTAGCGCGCGCACGCGTGCCCATACCCATTCCCTCCCCCCCACGCATGTGCTCAACCCCCCCATGCTGCCCCCTGAGCATGTGCACACACCCCCACCCCCGCGCAAAGGCCTTACCGGAGCCTGGGACGGTAAAAAACGACAAAACGCACTTCTGGTTTGTCCGTTTCATCGTTTTTTGCATTCCGGGGCTTCAGGAAGCTTCCTTGAACCCTCCGGAATGTGAAAAACAGCACAACGGCAAACCGGAAGTGCGTTTTTCCGAACTTCCGGTTTGCTGTGGAGCTGACAGGGCAACGCCTCGCGTGCCCTCCGATATGGCTCCGTGTGCCACCTGTGGCACGCGTGCCATAGGTTCGCCATCCCTGCTCTAGAGTCAGTGAATACCATCCAACACATATATAGTCAAGATGAAATTTGGACACTAAATTCAGGCACCCCACTAGTGAAAACTAGGTTACACCAAATGAGTTGGGTCACTTCACAATACTAAGTGCCACAAACTGTCTTACCCTTTGTATATTCAGAATTTGCATTCCTTCTCCATGATGAACTGCTGTTAGCTGTCTTATTTCCCATGCCCACCCGGTGCTCTACTTTGCACTCATTAAAAATTTGGGTCAGCTCAGTTGGATGTTTTCCTTTCCATCGTTTTGTTGCCAAGAGTTATGGCATTACAAGCTTGTCATTGTTAAATAAGTTAGATTTTATTTTCTCAAACAATAAGGGATCACATACTCAACAAATATAAAATCCACTGCCACTGTGCTGTAAACCAGACAGGAAATCCAACTTCAATCTGGCTGTTGGCATTGTTGCAACAAGAAACTTTTAGATGAATTGCAACCCTTTTTATGATTTGACAGAATTTTATCCACTGCAATGGGCATTAAAATTTATAATCTCCTTAATCTTAATCCACTCAATGCCAAACATGAGACTTGCCTACAAGCAACTGGTTTCACTTCTTTCCAAACTTGGTTTAAGGCCAAGCAGGAAAATAGGAGCTAGTAAGCCAGCTTTTATTTTATTTGCATTTGACCAGCCAATCCAATAGGTTCTTGCTTGGACAACCATCAGCACAAAACAGCTACCATTCAAAAGTCTCCTATCCTACCACCAGTTACAATAAGCTGCTTATTTTGCTGAAATATGGAAACAAATGGGTAAATAAAATGTTTTATGGCTGATTCCCAAAACTAGGTTCCTTCGACAAAGATGATGCTATGGGAATATTCTCTTTTCACAGTGATAGGCTCTGTGCAAACACAAATTTCCTTTTGCATTATGCCATCAATTTCTATGTTTTTTGTTGCTGTTGTTGAAAAAAAAAGTTGAAAAAAAAACAGCTTGCTCCTACTCTGTACTTTACTCCAAAGGCATCTGCAGTAACTCACCCATATCAATAAGTGGATCAAAGCATATTCAAACTTACATGCTTGTCCTGTTCACACAGCCTCTCTCTTCTGTCCACTGTCCATTTACTTCCTTCCCAAAAGAAATTAAGAACATGTATAAAGCTGTTTTATTGAGTGCAAACATGTCACTTTCATTATTTCACATTGGATTTCAAGAATTTCTGAAGTAGAAAATGCAAATCTATAACACTAGAATTTTATAAAATGACAAACATGCATTTTTACTGTGGTTTTTCTTTTTAAAAACACACACATGAATTATAAATTGTGAGGTATAGCTGTGGTGCAAATTTTGTTTCATTGTTTCTTTACTGAAACACTGTACAAAACAGCTGTTTATACAGCTGAGGATATTATATTTTTAGTTGTTGCCACATTGGCACTCTGAAACCCTGAAGCACGAAATCATAGTTCGTTGCTGATTAGAAAAATAAAGCACCTCGGCTGGAATTCAGTGTTATGCAAGTTCATCTCCACATGTGTATAACCTAACTTCTATCTCCATTTTTGTCTGTAGCTTTTATGAAGATATTTCAAAGCAGTTTTGACCAGATCACTGCTCCCACTTTAGACTGGGTAAAACCATCTGTTTCACAAGTTGGAGAATTTTGATTCTACTACTAGGCTTACAAATGACGAATGGATTTTGGTTAATGATTTTTAAAAAAATGTTCTTACAGGAAGATTTTCCATTTCAGAACTAATTAACAAAAATGGGTCTTAAACTGATTAGTGAGATGGGCAACTATATAAAATTGATAAATAACTCTTGGTCTCTGCATCTCGGAACTCTCGTAATTTTATAATATTGTTTTACATTTAAAAAATTTTTAATCTTAAAGTATCCCGTTTGTAATATTTTATTGTACTGATTAAATTTTATACCACCCAGAACCCCTTTGTGAAGGAGATAGGTGGTTAAAATGTTTGATATATAATAAAATAAAATAAAAGCTATATTAGAAGGGTGAACAGAGATTGACATGAAGTGACGTACAAGGTTTATTTCAAAATTGCAATATTTTAGCATACCAAAAATCCTGTATGAAAAATAATGACATGCAAATGTTGACATATGGAACACTTTTGAACATATTTCAAAGACTATTAATGTTTTTTCTGAGGAAAGAAGGGGGAATGCATTGACTGTTGACGTCAAGAATAACCCTTCTCCAATGCCTACAAAACACCTGTGCTTTTGAAGAGCTGTATCTTTAGTTTTTCTGTCTAAGTGGCCTATCCCATGGAGAAACCTGGATCCAAGAAAAGTACAATGTGGTCTAATCACTAAGTAATAGCAACATCACCTTGGAGGCCCTAAAACACTGTCAAAATGAACACACTGAATGTTAAACACTCCATCTGGAACAAGTTACCTTTACTTTTATTTTGCCCCAGCCCATGGATACGCACACCACAAATCATCATATCATGCATCAGAAACATTACAATTTTGACAGAGCGCTTATGTTAATATTTCAGAAACAAACAAACAAACAGCTGTGATTGCATCTCAAGCATTCATTAATTTTTGTCTTTCACTTCAAATAGCCAACTCCTCTAGAATCTGTTTGGTTTGACATTTGTTGTACTGATTTATTAGCTTTATTTTTCATATTCTTACCACTGAGAGTTTATTTTAATAAATACCTTAGAAATATTTTAAGTAAATGAATAAATAACACTGTGGAATCAATCACAAATCATCAAGGAGTGGTTTAATGCAACTATCATTTATGGACCAATACACTGCCATGCAGTAATTAATGCAAATCTTAATTGTAAAAGCTAAAACTATTATCTGCCCATTCTAGCCAATAAGCACATCTATCATTCTGCTAATAAGTCCTTACTTTTGGAACCAAATATACACACCCAATCCAGCGGTATTTAACTTTAATGTAAGAAAATAACAGTAGAGTGATTACATCATCCAATAGTAATGAAACTGTACCAAGATTAGTTTCATAATGGGACTAAGGCTGTACCTTGGGCAACTTTGTTGACTTAGACTGCTACTTAAGTCTAAAAGGTTACACTATGAAGTATTTTCTTTTTACAGTATTCCTATAGAAATGTTATCAGAACCAGCAGCAACTGTCAAGTAATTAATTAACTGTTAATTAATTAGTTAATTGTCTCAGTTTTATTTTAAAATAAGATTGGGAAAATAATCTGTACTTCAGTTAATTGGCTTTACTCAGGATTAATAATAGATTTAACAAATTTACATTCTGAAATATTACTAGGTTTGCTCTTAGTTTCTAGCCCTTATATCTGCTATCTCTAAGCATTAAAGAAGATGAATATAGGTTAAAAATGTATTTTTCTGTGACCCTTTCAAGCTTTATCGCCAACTATATAACCTAGGACAGTGTTTCCCAAACTTTTGACATATGTGTACCCCTTCTATAATTTTTGTAACGCTGAGTACCCCTCATAAAAAACATATGCTTTAATAAAAATCAAAATATATTTATTTTTTCTTTTTTTGGTACATACGCAAAATAAACGAAAGTTATATTATAAAGAACATTTATTTGATTCAATGAGAAGGATGAAATTGTTTATGTTGAGATGACAGATCATCATAATTTGGTTCCCTGGTTGTTAATTTTAATCTGAGATGTGGTTCCACGTCCAATAGTCTGTTCCTTTTTTTCGATTTAATGTCTACAAATGCAGAAAAAGCAACTTCGCATAAATATGAAGTTGGAAAAGGCAAGATGTATTTCAGGACTTTTTCTGTTAAAACCGGATACACTTGTTGCATTTGTAACCAGAATGATGTTAAAGTATACTCCTTATGTTTATTTCTCAAGAATCCGTCCGAAGCTAACTCCAACAATTGCTCTTCTTCCGCATACGACAAACCTTCTGGCATGGATGTTGTGTTAATGTTGAACGAATATCTTATCCATTCAATATTTTTGTTTAAATCAGGGAAACTTCTTTAACTAACTATTAAAGAAGTTGTCTCTGTAACGAAGTGCAGTATATTCACGCCGTGTCACGCCTCACAAGACTGTCTAACCGTTAGATAACACTGCAATTCTTTGGCGTTTAAACAGCTCCGCGGCTCAACGTCAACTGTTAATGTTCCCGCAGTTTAAAAATGGGCGAACCCGAGCTGCGCGAAGGATGAGCAGAAGTTCCCGCCATAATGAGTTGCGATACGATGTACTATGGCCCCAGTTCCCATGTAAAAACTGTGATACACGCCTATTTCTTTCCTTGTTCTGTGGGCGCAGCTAAGCATGGTGCAGTGGATATTCCCACGTGATCCCCACCAAACTCCGGTGCAACGCGTACCCCCACCAAACTCTTCCCGTACCCCTGGGGGTACGCGTACCACACTTTGGGAAACACTGACCTAGGTGGAAATTTTAAACAAACTGGAATGCAGATTTTTTTTTCTCGGAGTCTACATTGATAATTACAGCAGTACTGATTTTGAGACTTTTGATTCTACACCCAAGTATACTAAATAGCACTGACTCTCCAATCTTTAAATCTGTTAATTTCAAGCAAATTATCTTCTGCTGCATCCATGCCTTCCTAATAACATAACTTTTTATTTTCTTTACAGGTAGTCCTCAACTTATGACCACAATTGAGATAAAAATGTTCATTATTTTAAGATAACATTTACAAAATGGAAACAAAAATAGAATGCATTGACCGCTTGCCCACAATAATTTTCTGTCATTATTAAAAGCAGTTTAATATTTTCCCATATTAGATTGTCTACAGTTTTCTATAGCTAACAATAGAACATTGTACTATGTAACATATGTCCTTTATCCTTGGCCCAATGCAGCCATTGATAGTCATGAGACCACAATACACAGATTGAGGAGGGAAGCCTAAATCTGAACTGTGTAATCATGTTTACAACTGTAAATCTACTTCCAGAACAAAGAAAATTGCTTAAAACATGTAAAGGCTAGGTTAAGAGAAGGAGAATGAGGAAAAAAATAATTTATCTTAAACAATCAGAACCCAGAATATATGACAACGGAGTGTTAGTAAATGTGAGGTCAACTTACCCAAACATTATTATTGTTGCTTGGAAAGTTTGGATGTTGAGGAATAAAACAGAAATTTGGGTGGTTTTATTTTAATGTTGCACTTATTTAAGGGTAATACAGCAGCATCTGGAGTCAGATAAACTGCTCAGGGTGGATAAAAATTGATGATTTAAAAAAAATCATTTTTTTATTTAAATCGGATTTTTTATTTTTATCAAATTTATTTTAATAAAATGCTTTTGGAATAAAATATATATCTAAATATAGTTTTCTATTTAAGATACATTAATAATTTAGTTTATTCAGCATGAAATGGAGCTTAGATATGTAGCATGAGGCTGTATATTCTGCAATATTGGGACTGTCGGTGAGTCAACAGCGGGTCAGAGGAGGAGCTGCTGCGGGACAGAGATGACAGTTGCTCTTTAAAAATTATGATTTAAATCAAGTCGATTTAAATCAAGCCTTTTTACTAGTAATTTAAATCGTGATTTAAATCGACTAGATTTAAATCAAATCCACCCTGCAACTGCTAAAACTGCATTAAAGAGTACCCCTACCTTACCTGGGTTTAATTTCTCTTTATTAACACTCATCCAAATAATCACTGCTTGCAGACATCAGTGAAGAATATTTATATTCCCTACTAGGAGCTGTAGGGAAATGAGATATACACCTAGATGTTATCTGCATATTGATGACAATCCAGCAATTTCATATAGTTGTTAAATGTTATGATAAAGCAGAGATTACTGTGCAGCTAAGACCATTCCAATATTGAAGAAAGGACTGAATCCCAATGGAAATATAGCAATAGCAATAGCACTTTTCTTATATACCGCTTCATAGTGCTTTACAGCACTCTCTAAGCGGTTTACAGAGTTCAGCATATTGCCCCCAACAATCTGGGTCCTCATTTTACCCACCTCGGAAGGATGGAAGGCTGAGTCAACCTTGAGCCTAGTGAGATTTGAACAGCTGAACTGTTGAATTAGCAGTCAGCCTGCAATGGCTGCATTTAACCACTGCACCACTTCAGCTCTTATGTGAATATATTCACATAACCAGTTTCATCTGGAAACCAAAGGGGCTGTGATGTCATCATATACTGCATCAATTTGCCCACCCCCCCCGAGACAGGCTAGTATCTGTATTTGAATTTAAGGAGTGTTTTATTTTAGGGAGGGATAAAAAACTATCCTTCCCATCTCTAACTACCGTATTTTTCGGAATATAAGACACACCTTTTTACCCCCAAAAAGAGGGTGAAAACTTGGGTGCGTCTTATACACCAAATATAGCCCCAGCCACCCCCACCCTTTGGCCTCTGTCTTCCAGCAATTTACCTGCTTGCAGGAAAGAGGGAAGAGCCTGTAAAGCCAAGCAAGTCAGTAGCAGTTTCCCGACAAACAGCTGATTAGGTTTGCCACGTGGGAAAATGAAAGTGAAACTAACTGCAAAGAGGCAAATAGCTGGGAGAGATTAGACACGCAGGTTTTTATTTTTGCTGAACTGGCTGCAAAGGGGTAAGTGAATAACTATAAATGTCTGTAGAATGTTCAAATTATTAGACTTATTTTTTAAAGACTGCTTTATTATTGTTCTAGAGCCAGGGATCTCCAACCTTGGCAACTTTAAGACTTGTGGACTTCAACTCCCAGAATTCAATAGCCAGCTTTGTTAGCTTTGCTGGCTGTGGAATTCTGGGAGTTGAAGTCCACAAATCTTAAAGTTGCCAAGGTTGGAGATCCCTGTAAATCTAGACAACTTAACAAAATAAAGAAGCTTTTTAAAATAAATGCTTGCTCTGAAGAGGCCCAGTGCTATTGTATCTTCTTTTAAATAATAGAGAATAATGTATACTTCCAGATATTTTAATTAATTTTAACAGCTCTGTACAAGTATAGTCTGAAATGTAACAGTGTCCTGTTTAGTATTAGAGTTTAGTTACCTTGGAGTAGATCTATTTAAATAATCGGGAGGAGTTAGTGTGACTTCATTTAAGAAAACTTTCTGGCATAATGTACATTTCTCCAATTCTTTGCTATTTCTATGGGTCAAGCACACATGCACAGAAATACACAGCAAACAGTGTATATCATCTGTGCTGTTTGCTGTTTGGCAAATTGCTTGGAGGCAGAGGCCTTTTTTCCTTGTTTTCCTCCCCCAAAACTAAGGTGCGTCTTATACTTCGATGTGTCTTATACTCCGAAAAATACGGTACTTTCATTGGCCAGGATGGACAAGAGTCAAGGACTCAAACAGTTAGCCTCAAAATTCCAAGAGATCTATCTGTATCCCAAGGGTGGGTTCCGGATTCTGCTACTGCCGGTTCACTCAGGGGCGTGCTGTGTGGGTGGGCACACGTGCTTTGTGTACTCACAGTACTAAAAAAAAGCTTCTGTGCATGCACAGAAGCAAAAAACAAGATAGTGCCACCTATGGCGCCGCAAGAACCGGCTCAGGGGTGTGGCAGGCCTGGGTTGCTGCCAGTTCCAGCGACCCAGGCTGCCAAGTTACTAACGGTTGTATAGAACCGGTCCGAACCGGTAGGAACCCACCTCTGCTTTATCCCCAAATTCAATGAACTGAAAATAATCATATAAGAATGGAGAGGGGTAGCCATTATCATTTTCCTAGATTTGGTTCACAACCACAACTTTCTGATATGAAAGTGTGGGGCTTCATGAGTGTGAACTAGCTTTGCCACTTGTCTAGCTGTTTTCATTTGC
Source organism: Diadophis punctatus similis (assembly GCA_023053685.1). Lineage (NCBI taxonomy): Eukaryota > Metazoa > Chordata > Lepidosauria > Squamata > Dipsadidae > Diadophis > Diadophis punctatus. The sequence continues at coordinate 145,853,537 of JALIGW010000002.1, forward strand.
AATGACAAATTAGTTGTTATATGTTTCCTGTTTATCTTTATGGGCAGAACTGAATGCTGAATTTGTGCTGTCTTGCGTAAAACATTTCTCCCACCCAGTTCCTTATTAAGGAAATGCTTCCCTGAGAAACCAATATATACTATCCTTATTACACATTTGGTGCCAAAGCAAACATCTCCCAAGCAACCTGGACCTAACATGGCAATGCTGTAGAATATCCTTATTATTTGATAAAATTACTCAATTTGTTTTCCTCTCTAATTCATGAGTTGCAAAATGCATACAGTTGGTGGATTTTCACTTTATCCAATACCCTACTTGTCTTGAAAGACCAAGGAGACCAAAAGCAAGGGAAGGGCCTCTTTTTCAATTGTACTCCAAAGAGCCACTTTGCCTCCACCACTGAAATATACTGGAGGAAGGAACAGCATTAACATTTATTGCATTCTTTTCTCTTCACAGCCTCCAAACACTTCTCATTTGAAACAGTGAGAGAGTGGTGCCTGAATTTGCTCAATGAACATCTTTTGTGGGAAGGACTTTGCACCCAAAAAACCTGTGTTCTTAATATGTGAAATCAGAGAACCAGACCCAGGAACAGCTTCCTCAGAATAGCCATACAACCAACTGTAAACATGGTCAAGGATCCAGGTTCCAGATGTTCCAAGAAGCCCATAGAATTAAGAGTGGAATCCATTTTATAGTACATCAGTTAAGATCTACATTTGACAAAGCATGTTCAGTTTCCTTCCAAAGTGAGCAAAGCAAGATGTCCCATACTTTCTCAAGATATCTCATTCCATACCTTTTGAGAACCTGAGAAGTTTCACTTAACTTGTAATTTCTGTAATTTGAATTCATTCATTCTTGTTCTATCTGCCTCACAAACTTTCAACTCTCAATACTGAACATATGCATAAATAATAATTTAGTCCTTCTCCTAAGTCCAGGCACCTAGTTCCCAATCCCAAATTAATTAATATCCTACCTTTATTATTTTTATAAATAACTCAAGGCTGTAAACATACCAATGCACCTTCTTTCTCCCATTTCCCCCACAGCAACAATCTTGTGAGATGGGTTGGGCTGAGAGAATGACTGGCCTGAGGTCACCCAACTGGCTTTCATGGCTAAGGCAAGACTAGAACTCACAATCTCCTGGTATTTAGTCTGGTGCCTTAACTACTAGACCAGGGGTGTCAAACTCACATCATCACGTTGTCGTCACATGATGTATCACAACTTTTTTCCCCTTCACTAAAACGAGGGTGGACGTAGCATCCGGCCCTCAGGCTGTGCGTTTGACACACCTGTACTAGGCCAAAGTGGCTCTCTAAAATTTGCTCTAAGCTTACAAGCACTTTTTAACCAGCCCTTCTACTTTCCTTGCTCTAGAAATGTTAGCAAATATAATAGGTCCAGCATTATATCAAAACTTATGTTCATTTTTTTACACCCACCCTTTTGTGCATTGGGTTCAGCTAATACACACAATTAGGTTGGAGGTCAGAACAGAGATGGATTCCTCCCGGTTCGGACCGGTTCGCCTGAACCGGTAGCAAACCGCTGGTGATGTCACGGAGCCGGTTTGGTCGGTGCCGGTCTGTGGACACCGCCATCTTTTTTTGATTTTTTTAAAAAAAATTTGCTGATTTTTTTTCTTCTGCACATGCGCAGAAGCCGAGTTTCCAGCACTGTGCATGCGCTGCCATCTTGTTTTGGGCTTTTGGGGGGGAATTTTCAGCACTGCGCATGCGCATGTGCACAAAGTGCACGTGCACCCATGAGGCGCGGCCATGCGGCACGGGAGGAAGCAAACCGGCGGTGGGGTAAGTTAGAACCCACTCCTGGGTCAGAGTGTGCATTAGGTTTATTAAAATATCTGTATTGTCTATATATTATTTTTTTTAATTTTAACTGCCTATATATATGTGTGTGTATGTTTTTTTAATTATTAGTTGCCCAAAGTCATTTGTTTGAAGATGTGTAGTAATATAAACCGAATGAATAAATTCTTATCTTTCGAATCTTATTTTGCAAGACCTGAAACTTTCAAAGACAGCTACCTAGCCCACTTCCTTTTTGCCAGACCACAACAGAGTTGTCTTTCATTTTAAAGCCAAAATGTGATTGTGACTTTACTAATACAGCTTGCGTGATCTTCCCTGAAGTTGTCGTCTTAGCATATCTCAAGCCTTTTTTTAGGTGAACAGTTTCCAATAAGTTTGTATCTTTGGGTTCAGAGATCCAACTTAGAAATAATCAATGAAAACAGAGTAGCACTATTATCTTGTTTCTGCTTGTACCGTTTTCATTGCATTCCTGCTTCATATCCACACTGTGAAACAAATACATAACACTATACTTGCGTCTTCGTCCCATATACTTAATTCCATGTTTTCCTACTTTAATTTTGTCTGATCCCTTTCTAGAGCACCCTGTGTAATATTTTGCTTGTGTGTGTTTTTAAAGCACACAAAGGAGGAGATAACTGAAAACCACTCATGTCAGATGCTGGCCTTCATTTACGGAAGTAGCTTGCCACTTCCTTCTTCTCTGATATTTTCTTTTTCTATTTCTCACTCTATTCTATAGCCATGGTATATCCTGGGGGATAGTGTCACATTAGCAATAGCACTTAGACTTATATACCGCTTCATAGTGCTTTACAGCCCTCTCTAAGCGGTTTACAGAGTTCAGCATATTGCCCCCAACAATCTGGGTCCTCATTTTACCCACCTCGGAAGGATGGAAGGCTGAGTCAACCTTGAGCCTGGTGAGATTTGAACAGCTGAACTGCTGAACTAGCAGTAGCCTGCAGTGCTGCATTTAACCACTGCGCCATCTCGGCACATTCCGAGTATGAACTTGTTCCAACTCTGCTTAGCTTTTCAGATCATCCAATGTTGTGCCACTCACTTATCTGGACAAAGAGGAAGATTTAAACTCAACTGCTAGTCACCACATGATGCTTCCATGCAGTTTATTTGGCAAAATAAGGATGCAGTTTCCAATGCCTTATTCTGCTTTAACTACCCACAGCACTAGGATTTTCTGAGTCTCCCATCTAAATGCAGACTATTTTCAACCTGCTTAGCTTTTCTGAGAACCCATTAAGATTAGCTAAGTATTATCAGAAAGTAATAACATTTCACAAAGAACACAAATAAATATATGGAAAAAGACAAGGAATGTATTTTCTTACTGTTATTAAATAGGTATCTTTTTAAAATCAGGATTGGTATTATTAGTTCTGCATACTTCTAGTCAGATAAATCTGAAGTGAAACACAAATTATTATTCTGGTCCACCCCCCCACAAGTAATGCTAAATTATCTAGTTTGCAAGCATCTTCAACAAGAAGTCCCCTTCCCCAGGTTATTCCTGAGCATGCTTATTCAGGAATAACCCTACTGTGTTCCCATAGACTGAATACACATTTAAAAATGCTTGAAAGGAGATCCGTGTATCATGCACCAATCACTTTCAGATATTGAATCATATGGTATTTCCTGGTACAATCTCTTCTAGTACTAGAGTTAGTCTCTGAAATTATGTAGGAAGCCCATTATGAGTATTATGCTATTTGTGCCTATTATTATGGAGGCTTTCTATGACCTGAAGAACCTGCCATTGCTGCTTTGCTAGAGAGAGTTTGTAGTTATACCTGCACGCTCCACTCACTGAACTACCAAAGCTTGGAGATTAGCATGTATGTAACAATAATCTTGAAATACTGTATTGCCCTTGATGTGCCTTATTTTCACTTTCTTCCTTGTTCAGTAGCCCCTTCACTCAAGAGGTAGTTTCTTCCATGCACAGAAAACTGGAAAACAAAAGTGCACCTTGAGTTTTATTAGCATAGACTTGAACTACTGTTACATAAAAGAATCAGAGCATTCTCTCTGTGAGGCATGGGGCCTCCTCAGACATGTGCTTCAAATCTCATAAAATCAGAGACGTCAAGAATAAGGAAGCTAATATTTATTCCACTGAAGCATGCTACTTGAAGAATGAGCTCACTACTGCTTGTGGGGCTTGGAAATCCAGCATCTTAAGTAGGCCCCTCTCCTTAAGAGGGGGGCAAATGGTAAGCAAAGGTATCTAGATTGTTGAAAGAACTGTAGAGGGTGCCTCAAAAGAGTAGTCTTGTTCCAGTGGTCTTTTTCAAAAAAACAAACATTCCACAGCTTTGGAAATGCAAGTTATGCTCTGGCAATCAAAACATTTAGGCAAATTACAGATGACGAATATAGCCTAGCATATGACCTGCATCCCTCTAGGACAGTGATGGCGAACCTATGGCACGCGTGCCACAGGTGGCATGCGGAGCCATATCTGCTGGCACGCGAGCTGTTGCCCTAGCTCAGCTCCAGCGTGCATGTGCATGCCGGCCAGCTGATTTTCGGCTCGCACGGAGGCTCTGGGAGGTGTTTTCAGCTTCTGGAGGGCCTCCGGGTGGGCGGGGGAGGCTGTTTTCGCCCTCCCCAGGCTCCAGGAAAGCCTCTGGAGCCTGGGGAGGGTGAAAAATGGGCCTACCAGGCCCACCAGCAGTTGGGAAATGGGCCATTTCCAGCCTCCAGAGGGCCTCCGGGGGGCAGGGGAGCCCATTTTCGCCCTCCCCAGGGATTGAATTATGGGTGTGGGCACTCGCGCATGCGCGATAGCGCACGCAGACGTGCTTTCGGCACCCGAGGAAAAAAAGGTTCACCATCACTGCTCTAGGACATCCCATGTTCATGAGCAAAGTATATATTTCAAAGCCTCAAAAATCTTGCAGTCAAGAATTGGAAGCACAGGAGGGAACAAAAAATAATAATAAATTAAGATATTGACCTGAGCAGATGGTCAAGATTATTCTTTCCTTTCACAAGATTGAAAATTTTAAAAGATTGAAAAGAAAGACATCATGGGTTTTTTTAAACACTCGAAAAGAGGTTAATTGATTCAGAATCTCTTCAGATGAACTGTGTTGCTGTTTTTTAAAGGCAGAGGTATCTTAGGAACTATTAAAGATGTTCTTCTCTGTGAAAGTGGCTGCAGAATGCAACAGTTATTTCAATTTCAATAATTTCAATTAGCACATTCTTGGAAATCCCAGATTCTCTTGTCCCTGGCTCTTCACCTCACAAATAAAGAGCACATTTTATTCTTTTTGCACCTTATGCTTCTATACTTTGTGTGCGCTTTTTAAGTGCTGCACTTGCAATGTCATTTATTGCAGCTCCCATATTTTTGTGTAGGCCATGCAACTATCAAGACTAGCACAAATACCAGCAGCAGCATCACCATCACTATGTACAGGTACTCGGTTAGGAAGCAGAGTTTTGAGGTGGAACGAGAAAGAAGGTGAGTTGGTAGGTGAGAATCCTGCCCCTGTACCCAACTAGCCTACAACAGGCCTTATGACTTCTTAGAGGATTAGATTTCACTGTAAACTTTACTCAGGGCAAAATTAGTTTCGTATAGTTAGAATACTTGCTACATTGTTTTAGACTATATAAATGGCATAGAAATTGTAGCCTATTAAACTGCTCCCCATTCAAACAAAAAGGGATGTTGAATACACTGTTACAACTATATAATGTCCCACAACATTATGCTATTGCACGAGGATAAACCAGACAATCAGTTCTAAGAAAATTTAGGGCAAACACCTTTCTTACATACTGCCTTCTTCCTTCCCCCAAACCACTTTTTTTTTAAAAAAAAGCATAGGAATAGCTCTGTCTACATTTCATGAAACCCCCCCAAAATGGCAAAACCCCAGCAACATAGCTGCATTTAGCAGAACTCAATGGTAAAAAAAGCTCACAGAGGAATGGGTGAATTTAAAAGCCAAGACACTAGAAGTTCAGGGTTTACATTCGACCAAAACTGGAAAAGCCAGGCACTCATACTTTTGCTTTCTCAAAGCCAGATGGTTCATTACAGGAATAAGTAATGAAAGGGAGAGAGGGATGGTGGGGGGGGGGGAATTATAGTTAAGGCTTGTCTCTCCTTTTTAGAATACAACACACTGGGCAGAGTGGAGGAAAGCAGAGAAAGAAAGAGGAGGAGGGGGGTGGAAGCAGAAATTAGCACACTCGGCTGTATTGGCCAAATATTTACAAAGAGATAGCTGTGAGGCACAAAGCTCTTTTCTTCCTTCAGAAAGAAATCTGGTTAAGACATGGAAAGCTGCATTCTCCAGACCGTGTCTCTGGATACAGCAGTTCCAAGCATGAGGGCTGCAAAGGCTTTCTGCTAGTGTAAGTAAAAATGCAAGAACCTGCACATACCTTCAACCCAAGCTACACGCCAAACACTCCCTCAACCCGAATGGGAAAGACATCCAGAACCTTCCCTTCCCCCACCCACCCACTCCACCCCACACCGATAGCTTTGTCACAAAAACAGCCCACGGAACACAAGGATTTCTTCCCTTGCTCCAACCCAGCCCACCCTTCCTGCCCACCCCTCCTTTCCCTTCCACAAAGCCAGAATGGCAGAGCAACCTGAAGCCAGGGAAGGGAGGAAAAGGCTAGCACAAACTATCTTGCAAGCAGATTGGTAACGGGGGGGGGGGGGTTGGAGAGAAGCAGCAAAAGTTTGAATTCTATCTCAAAGAACAAAGGCAGTTTTCAGGAGACTTACCCAAGCAGCTGAAACTCTCTATTCTCCTGGCTATGTTACTACCGAAGACCCGCCCCTCGCAGGATCACATGGTTCAGGCTGCTAGTCAATGATCAAAGGAGCATTGTCATTCTGTGAATAATAAGCATCCCACAGTGCAAAAGAGGTAGGCAGGAGCTGGGAGAGGGGATAATTGCTACCCAGGGGTGCAAATGGCAAAGCAGCCCTGTCTAAAGGGGCGGGGTGGCGGGGGGGGGGAGAGAGAAGAGAGAAAGGAGGTTTTTTTAAGGCTGTTCAAAAAGGAAATGGCTGTACGGTATAAGTTGTTTCAAATGCAGCAGAGTCTGAGGCTGCTATGCCACGGCTGACTCAGAAGCCCTATCCTGATTTCAGACACGTTTACAGAAAATATGAAACCCCATGCCATCTTATGGAAAGGAAAGCATTGGGACTTGCCTGTGAGTCAACGTGCTCAATATCAGAAACTTCAAAAGGATGAGTGATAATTCAAAACAAGAGTGCTTGTAAAGACATATAGCAGGGGTGTTTCTTGCTAAACACAGCAGGGACAAAAATGAGGGGAAAACCCCTCTTGTGAATGATAAAAATAGGTAGGAATTGAGTTTGATCAAGGAACCCCAGATTTTTTTTTAAAAAAATTGCTGGATATAGATGGGGGGGGGAATCTCACTCTGATAATGAAGTTATCTAGTTGGGTACTGAAATGGCTGCAAGCAAACAACCACACTCAGCACCAATAGCTCCACAGTTCAACCTTGAGCTATAGATATTCTCTTCTATTTAAACCATTTTTGATTTACATCTAACTTTACAAAGTGGTTGGGTTAGAATGTTAGATTCAACTCCCAGCTACCCACCCATCAAACACCCTAAACACACTTGTGAGTCTTAACTCCTGCACATAAAATATTGGTTCTTAATAAAATAAACACTCATAAATTTCTACAAGGCATGGTCCTGGATAGAAATCCTTCAATATATGGAAAAGTGAACAAAACAAACATTTATTTATTTATTTTATTTAAATAGATTTGTATGCCGCCCAACTCCCAGGGGATGATGATGGCAAACTGAATATTTTTTTGGGGGGGGGGAGAGGACAACTAGGCTCTTTGGCAGGCTGACATTCAGGAAAGTGAATTGTACTTCCATGTATAACACGACCTCCCAATGGTCTGTGTACAGGTTTCCCATTGTGTCAACAAATTGCAATCTAAAATATCTCTGGAGAGTCCCCCAACCCTTCAGACTAGATTTTGAGTAGATGAAGGAAATAAGCCATTTGCTCTCGACTGCACTATGATAAATACAGGTCTAGCCAGTTGTGATTGGGACCACAGGAATGCACTTTTAACACTATCCTCCATTGAGTTTTGTATGCCTGAACTGTTTGATATAACCAGATTAGCCACAATGAGTTTCACATAAGATCAGGTGGATCTTATTACTTGACAGGGAACTCTTGAAATCAATCTAACTGCTTTTCTAGCAACTGTATTTAGCTTAAGGTTGCAAGCATATCAAACAAACAAAAGAGCAGGTAAAAGTGTGTATTATGAGGAAGGAGTACTAAAATTGTACAATTTGTTTTAGAAGTCTTATATTGATAAAACAGAATGAACTGTATTTAAGCCTTGGATACTAGAATAGAAATTCATTAGGAGGAAACACCAGAAATGAGTACTGAGAGTGAGCTTTAAATAAAATGGCTATTATTGGTGGAGAAGGATAAGTAGGTTTCTGAGGAAAATATTAGTTCCCCAATATATTAGTTCAATTTAGTTCTTCACAGTCAACAATTATCAAAATGGGATTTCAAAGCTCCTTTTGAATTACGTTAAATAAATTCCAAAGGGAAATAATCATTTAATATTGTTACCAGTCTATTACTAAGATGGAAAAAACAGGATTAAGAAAAGTGAATGATTTTCTATTGGCAGACTTGCACAGTTGAGAGGGTTTCTCATTTTGTAAGCTTGCAAGTCATATCAGACAGGCTGGTTCTTTTCATATCAGGTTTGATGGATGTTTTCCCTTAGGTAAGAGCCCTCTTATTTTTCAAGTGTCATATGGTAGATAAAATTCAACAGCTGAAGCTTTTCCTATCAGTGCCTCTCCATACTTCAAGGCTGTTAAAGAACAGTACCCTGACAAAAAAAATGACAACCCATTTAGCCACAACAATTTGGACATTGGTTTCAGAAGAATATAGGACCAAGCAACCGGTGGAGAATAAGCTATCCTGGCACTTTAAGAAATTTAAAAGGAATGTGACCAAACCATGTTTTTAAGGAAATTATTGGCACAAAAATAATGTTTGAAAATATTTCAATCTCTGAGTTTTCTGTCCTCCTAGCATAAGATGGCAATGAAGAATATATAAACATAGAAGAACGATCAGCTATAAACTGAGGGAACAGCTGTAGTTAGTCAAACAGTGTTTCAACTTCAACAGCTTAACTGAAGGATCAAACAGAATTTGGGTTTTTAGAGGAGGGAGGAAACCAAGGGGGTTAACTGATAAATAAGTCAAAGGCCATTAGGCCAAACTATGAATGCCATCATTCAGCTGAAACAGGAAATGATCTGCATTTTGCTCTATCATGGTATGCCATGGCTTGAGATGTTCCAGAATCAGCACAGCAGGCAATTAACATTTGGGCTACATTTAGAGATTGTAACAAAGATAGCAGGGAGCTTCAAGAAATCAACAAAAGAGTTTCTAAACCCTGCTGTTGTTTACTCTCACTTATCAAGTCTATAAAGCAAATACAGGGGCAATAGGTCAATAAGTAGAGGACATGCTTTGAATTTAGAGGTTGCTAAGCTTCAATACTTCTCTTGCTTCCCAGCTAAAAGAATCCCAGGTAAGAGAGCTGGGATAAGCTTCTCTTTCTCTAGCACACCAGAGAATTGCTGTTAATCAAACAGAGCAATCAATATTAGGTACTTTGGCTGGATACATACATCACTCCGAGCCATAAGTCCTGTTGGAAGAAATATCTTTCTGGGTTCAGTTCCAAGTGGGGAAAAAGACACTGGAAACATGGAGGCTGTTTGGAAAGGTGGTTTAATGGTGGACAGCAGGACCACATGGTTTGAGGTCCTGGGGAAAAGGGGATCACATGCCTCGAAGATGTTGAAGAGAGGAAGAGGAGGAGGAGGAGGAGGAGGAGGAGGAGGAAGAAGAGGAAGAGGAGGAGGAGGAGGAAGAGGAGGAAGAAGAAAGAAGAAGAAGAAGAAAGAGTCCCTGAGTTTTTTATACCCTCTGTTGGTCCAATCTTAAGAGTTTCCTGTTCCTGGATAAGAAATGCACTCTGATTGGTGGTCAGACTCCCAGGGGGTGAGGTCTTAGCAAACTTTGTAGGCTTTTGTCTGTGTCCCAGGCTTGGCTGATGTAATCTTCTCATTTGCCATGTAGTGAGATGGCTTTGGGATTCCTATTATTGTTCTTCCTGTAGATCTTAGTTATGTAGAATAGACTGCCCATTGACAAAGGTGGGGAGGAATGAGTGAGTTGGCTCTGGCCTTAATGGTCCATTGACAAAGGTGGAGGCTATTAAGAGTGAGTTTGTTTCCTGCCTAAAAACATGTTTCTCCATTTCTCATCCTCCAAGGAAATATAATATTCTGCCTTTTTAATATTCCCTAAAATATTTCATTCCTCTAGGAGGGGGGGTAGGTGCTAACTTCCTACAGTCCTGTGTAGACAATATCTGCATACAGAACTTGTCAAGAACAATGAAGAACATCTTTCTCCAAATTGTACTGGAGAAATACCTGAATACCTATATTAGGTGGTGTACCTTGATCTCTACAAGAGATAATTCCTGGTTGTGTATTCCTGGTTAGTGATAATTAGTTGATAATTCCTGGTTAGTGTAATGTTTGAACATAGTCAAGTTTGGCTTACACAAACCATGATTAATAAAGCAATAATGTAATATTTTGTTATTTGAAATGACATTTGTACTCAATTTTCTTTGTGCCTCAAAATGTTGCTCTGTATCAGAGATCAATTACAGAAACACAAAGATTTTATAGACCATTAAAATACTGCTTATTCTAAAATATTTGTAAAATGTTTAACAGAGCAGCCTGCAAAATTGAAGCAACAAAAGTCTTCTGGTGCTTGCCCTCCTCCACAAAACCTTATAACCCAGATGGCATAATTTGGAGATTCTGATATAAGACATATCTCTCTTGCCAGTTTAGCCCAAATAATTGAATTAACTCAAATTACAGCCATATGAAATTTCCTCTGACCCTGGAAACAGAAGAGATTGCCACCTTGCCCCTGAGCCATCTAGCTCCATTCACAGTCACCCTTTCAGCTATTTTTTTTTCTGGAATATTCTTTCCTTTTTGTGGTGATAAACCAAGTAATCTCTCAGATGCTTTGTCTTCCTTATTAGATTATACCTTTTTTTAAAAAAATAGTTTTTTTTCTTAATATAAAATACAAATGAAGACAATATAATAAATGAAAAAGGGAAAGGGAAAAGAGTGAAGGAAAAGGGAAAAGAAGACAGTGACTTCCAACTTTTTTCAGAGCAGTAAATTACATAATAAAATTATAAACTGTACTTTTCATTTGTATAAGAATAGTAAGACACTTCTTCACAACGGAGAATATGATATTAAAAAAAATAATGGATTGTGCAGAAATGTCAAAACTAACACTAGAATTACAGAATCGAGATGACAAAGAATTTTACGCAGTGTGGGATAAATTTTACAATTGGTTAGAAATTCGAAAGAATAAGAAAATGTCTGAATGATTGTAAATATTATATATAGAATTATATAGAAAAATACGTATGTAGATTGACATTAAACCGATGTCTCAGGAATGAAGAACGTAAATGTATATGTATGTTTTGTATTTAATATTATATATACACATATACATATACATATACATCATATATATATATATATATATATATATATATATATATATATATATATATATATATATATATATATATATATATATATATATATATATATATATATATATATATATATATATATATATATATATATATATATAAAGAATAGTAAGACACTTCTATAACTATTTATTTATTAAATTTATGAAATTTGTTTGCTGCCCTTCTGGCCTCAAAGCAATTTAATCATCAAAACCCAAAATCAAAATTTCATTTTTATCTCTCTCAAGCAGGCAGTCCAGAAGCTGTTTCCAGGTGGAAACAAAGCTAGTTATAGTTTTTTCCCCTAATTAAAAGTTAACTTTGCCATCTCTGCCAATTCCATCATTTTTTCAATTCATTTTCCATTTTATCAGATTATGTCTTAAATTTCAAGAAATTAAATGAAATCTTTCCAAGAAGAATAGAATTTCACTAGTCCAAAAACTGTTTTCCATTTATACCTTTTCCACAGAATCTTTCCCTGACCCAAAGGCTTTATTGGTTCTTTTTCTAGTTTTTTTTTAAAAAATATTTCTCATAAGACTTGCTGTATAGAGGAGGTTTTTATCCTCAATGAGGTTTATATGTAAAATAAAGCCTTGATGATGAGCCGAGGTGGCGCAGCGGTTAGAAGCAGTACTGCAGGTCACTTTAGCTGACTGTGATCCGCAGGTCAGCGGTTCAAATCTCACCGGCTCCAGGTTGACTCAGCCTTCCATCCTTCCGAGGTAGGTAAAATGAGGACCCAGATTGTTGGGGGCAATGTAAATATACATTGTTTACTGGTGTAAACCGCTTAGAGCAGTGTTTCTCAACCTTGGCAGTTTGAAGATGTGTGGAATTCTGGGAGTTGAAGTCCACACATCTTCAAACTGCCAAGATTGAGAAACACTGGCTTAGAGAGTGCTTGCACTGTGAGGCGGTATATAAATCTCACAAAAATAAATAAATAAAATAAATAAATAATGCTTCCTAGTAAGCTACTCTACTGGCCTCTTGTTTCCCAGGCCTTCTTGGAATCCTTTTCAAAAACTAGTGTGAATATTCATCTTCTATTGTCTTCTGGTAAGAAGTGTGACTTTAAATGACATCTTAAAGTTCCAGCAATCTTAAATTTGAGTAAAGAACAATATATATCCCATCTTCCTGCTTCTAGGAAAGACAACGTGTTTGTCAGTCAAAATAAATAAAAACAACACAAAAATACTACAGAGGAACAGTAAATGTTCTATAGAGGAAATGATAAGTCATTTCCTTAGTACAGTCGTCATTGCATCACCCAACCATCAGTAAGTGATATAAACCATGCCTTCATCCAGCAATGGGTGGATGTCTCTCGGAGATGCTATAAGGAATCCTTCTCTGGTGGGGGGATTATCTTAGAAACTAAATGTAATGCAAGTTTCACTTGTATATTACCATTTATCTTTGTCCATCCTGTAACTATGTTGGCTGGTAATTCTGGGATTTTCTTTCCCAATGCAGTTAGAGATTATTTGATTGGCGAAGACAAACTTCTTGATTTTCAGAAAATCATCTTTTTTAGAGGAAAATGTGTATTTTCTGTTTATTTAAAAATATGATCAGCTAGACCTGTTGTCTTCAGTAGCATTTATGGTATTGTTCTATTCAGATATGGGTCCTTTGAGCTGATATTCCAAACTTTGTAAAGAGAGAAAATTCACTAATGAAATTGTAAAGCCATTAAGATAATGACTGCCAAGAGCAATGTTTCTTCTTATCTCATCTTTCTTTTTATTTTCTTTAACTTAGAAGAATGAATGGTATTTTACATTAAGACTATAAATTTGCCTCCAGAATAAAACATACCAAAATTACACTAATTTGTGGATAAATCTATAAACACAATTAAGGTGTATGATTTGTAACTGTTCTCCTCTCATACCACCTAAATAGCAGTCTTTTCCTATTTAATTTATTTCTATAATTCACACAGATTACCTGTTTGCTTTCTTTTGTCAACTGCCTTTTTTTAGTTTTAAATGACTTTAGAAAGTTTTTTAAAGCTGCTCAATGTGAGGAATCACAGGATTTGTCATTGACTCATAAATTAGTGCTGATTTAAAAAAAAGAAGTTTTATGACTAGATGACAAAGCCAACTAATTAATGCTGTGCAATCCAAATACTGATTCAAAATTATTTTGACAAAATAACTGTGGGCTCTGAAGTTTTCATTCTAAATCAGTGGTTCTCAACCTTCCTAATGCCGCGGCCCTTTAATACAGTTCCTCATGTTGTGGTGACCCCCAACCATAAAATAATAAAATTATTAGGAAACTCAGGGGTGGGTTCTAACTTACCTCGCTGCCGGTTTGCTTCCTCCTGCACTGCATGGCCGCGCCTCATGGGTGCATGTGTGCTTTGCACGCGCACGCATGCGCAGTGTCGGATTTTTTTTAAAACATGCAAAAAAACCCCGAAAACAAGATGGCGATGCATGCGCAGTGCCGGAAATTTGACTTCTGCACATGCTCAGAAGTTCCCATGGTACAGATATTTTTTTTGCAGTAGTCTATTTGAATGTGGATGGACCCGCCTAGAGACAGATAGAGGACTGGTATCTCGGTTCCTAAGACCATCGGAAATAAGTGTTTCCCGATGGTCTTAGGCAACCCCTGTGAAAGGGTTGTTCGACCCTCAAAGGGGTCATGACCCACAGGTTGAGAACCGCTGTTCTAGATTAAGACAGTGCTATACAAAGCCACAAAAACTGCCTGGCTAATGGCAATTTACTCTAAGCCAGAAGTGTCAAACTGGTGACCTTTGGACCGGATGCGTCACACGCAGGTCACACCCACCCCAGCTCCATGAAGGGAAAAAACATTGCGATTATGTCGGCAACATGACGCCTCGATTTTGACATCCATTCTCTAAGCCATCAAGCCCTGACTGGAACATAACTTTGCTGTTTATGGAACCATGATAGATTATTGTTACAAAACAGGACTTATTCATCAATCAACACTTTCAAGGTACATTATAAATATTTCAAAACATTAAAGATCTTTAAAAAGTTTTGTCCAGATTGCCATCTTGTAATCATATTGTTATTGGTAAGTTAATGCTATAGTATTCTTATTTACTTTTTGTTTTTGTGTTCTATTTTACTTTGTGAACCTCCCAGAGTTCCCTACCCTTAAATCAGATGACCTTAAAAAAATCTTTTCCAAAAACCAGAAAAAACAAAGCAATGAAAAATAGCACCAAAACAAGCAAAGGCGATGCTGCTCTAAAGAGTTTCTCTAATTTCATTCCATATATCAATGAAAACCATTTGTTAAGGTTAAAGGAACTGTGCACATTCCTTTCAGATTTTTATTGATGGAAATTTCAAGTGGTAAAAGCTTGCATCAGCTATTTTGTGGATTGACAGTCTATGCCACGTTTCCTTGGAATATGCACTGGATCAACAATCATAACATATATATATTCTATTTTACGGTGGGCTTTCACATTCTTTTCCAGGCTAGGGTTCTTCCAGAGTACAGCTCCAGAAATTCAAGATCTATTTCTTTAATACGTATTTGATATAGGGAGATATATATTTGAGATAGCAAAAAGGAAAAGGACTGCCAGAAACAACAGTAGACAAGGAATAACCTGGAATTGACTTTTCAAAGAATGTGCTATTAAAATGTGATGAATTTGGTCAGTATTTAGAATAATTCCATTCTCTTGAAATTGAGGGAACTGGCCTTGGCATATTGAAATCCTGAACTAATTTTATTTAAATTAGCTGTCCGGAATTCTTTATATCAGAGGTTTTTGATCTCATGATCTTCAAAATGCTATTATACGTTATTATTATAAGCTACTAATATAGGTCATTATACAAGTAGTCCTTGACTTACAACAGTTCATTTAGTGACTGTTCAAAGTTGCAATGGGATTGAAAAAAAGTGACCATTTTTCACACTTATGACCATTGCAACATCCCCATGGTCACGTGATTTACATTTGGATGCTTGACCGCTGACTCACATTTATGATGGTTGCAGTATCCTGGAGTCATGGGATTGTGACCTTCTGACAAGTAAAGTCAATGGGGAAACCAGATTCACTTAACAACCGTGTTACTAATTTAAGAATTGCAGTGATTCACTTAACAAATGTGGCAAGAAAAGTCATAAAATGGGACAAAATGCACTTAACAAAGGTCTCATTTAGCAACATAAATTTGGGCTCAGTTGTGGTCGTAAGTTGAGGAATACCTGTATGCATACCTCTCTCATAAGTGAGAATACCTCACTTCTATGGAAGTAATCTGCAGTCTAGGTTATCTTCATTTTCTATAGCAGATTCCACTTACTCCAGAAGACGCTGGATAACCACTTGTGATGCCTTGAAGTTCACCAACAACTGAAGAGTTCTTGTTTTAAATGTTGCAATTATAGGGAAGCCCATTTCTTATCAAGTCATCCAATACCACAGCTGCCTCATTTAAAGCTCAATGCTATGAATTCAACTACAAGTTATCTTCATGCATGAAGGCAGATGATTTGGGAGTTGTAATCTCAGCACATCTGGACAGCACCAAATTGAGGGAGCCTTCAGACAATCTGAAACTGGGAAGCATTTCCAATTCAATCTGATGTTACTCTGGTCCACAAGGACTATCATAGCTTCCTCCTTCACACTCATCCATATGACTTGATTGACAGGGTTAGCTTGAGGAAAACACTAGACACTGCATGCAACAGGTTTGTGGGGATTCTTGCCTAGCAAAGAAGAAATATACAATTGCACCACTTCAGTTTTGCTCAGGGTTATCTGAGATCTATTCTATGGGCACTGGGTAAAATCAGGGACAAGTTCCTAACCTGACAAGATAAGAAGAAGAACATTCTTTCCATTTGTACCTGCTTTGTCTACTGTAAATTTGATTAAGCCTCAAGGATTCTCCACACATTCAATTAATCTACAGGTACCTACAAAACAACTTTCCCTAACCTGCGATAGGGTCTTGTATAGGTAGTATTTCAAGTCCCATAATACCCAACCAACATTCTAAGTCTGGAGACTGCATACCAGGGAAAGTGGATATACATTTATAGTCTATATGCCATGGAAACTGGAATGTGATATATCTAGTACTTACTAATTATTTAGTAGTTTGTCCATTAAGTAAGCCAATATCTAAGTCTATTGAGTAGAAAGACTTAGAAATGAGCCAATCAGAGTCAAGCAGTGTTATGTGAATGGTTAAAATGTCTACATCAGTGATGGCGAACCTATGGCACGCATGCCACAGGTGGCACGCGGAGCCATATCTGCCGGCACGTGAGCCGTTGCCCTAGCTTAGCTCCAGCATGGCTGTGCATACTGGCCAGCTGATTTTCGGCTCACATGGAGGCTCTGGGAGGGCATTTTTGGCTTCCGGAGGCCTCCAGGGGGCGGGAGAGGGCATTTTCGCTTTCCCCAAGCTCTAGGGAAGCCTCTAGAACCTGGGGAGGGCAAAAAACAGGCCTACTGGGCCCACCGGAAGTCAGGAAACAGGCCATTTCTGCCCTCCAGAGGGCCTCCGGGGGGGCGGGGAAGCCGTTTTCACCCTCCCCAGACATTGAATTATGGGTGTGGGCACTCGCGTGTGTGCGATAGCGTGCATGCATGCGCTTTCGGCACCTGAGGAAAAAAAGGTTCACCATCACTGGTCTACATGGTCATAGCTCAGCCAGTCAGGCTAGAAAGTGTGCTCTGCAGGAAAGAATCAGAGATATGCATGCTGCTAATCAAGAGCGCGCAGCATTCTTCTTTGCACTGTTGCTTTGTTTTTTGCATGCAAAATTATAAATGGCTTAATACCTTTACATGTTTACATGAAAAACCGATAAGAGGCAGAAGGGATGAGTAGAACAATTGCTCTGACTGGTGACACCCATACCTCAAACTGGCTTCTGGCTAACTTAGCTAACTTGGCTGATCCTAGATCCTAAGCAGGCTCAGATCTCATGAGTATTTGAATTGAAAGCTACCAGGAAATGTAGATCACAATGGGAAGTCAATAGCAAATAATACACGAGTGGTTGCCAAGAGTTATATATGGATATGACTATTAAGTCATTAGAAATTGCACTTATTGATTTGTTTCTAAATTAAAATGATATTCAATTTTTGTTCAGCTGTATAAGGCAGCATATGCAATAATTCCTCCCCTCATTCCTCCCCTAACAACAACCCTGTGAGGTAGGTTAGTCAATTTGCCTATTACTGGTTTCCATTTCCCCTCACGTGTCAGTGCTGCCATCATACTTTGCTGCATTGCTGCTTCACTGATGCCAGACTGCCATGAATCGTGGGGGGAGGGAACTGTCAGGTGGGAAGGGGGAGACAAGTAACAGAAATTACTTTGAGTGGTTTGGCTGACCGACCCCCAAGGCCGCAAGCCTGGGAATGGAATGCGAACCAACGGCAAGGTCACCAAACACCAGAACGGTTACCAAAACAATACCTTTGAATCTAATTGGACACTAGGGAGGTAACGGGGAAGAACCAGAGAAAGGAGGGAAGTAAGTAGGCAGCTTTCCTGCGCAAATCTCAGATCTGGCTTTCTCTGCTTTGTAACCACTTGCTTTAATAAAAGTATTCCTTTCATTACAAACATCATTGAAGGCTCTTCTTTTATGAATGGCCAGATTGGGACAAGCTCGACATCATCCCGGCGATGCTCTACAGAGAAGCAATTTTCAGCCAATCAGCAGCTAGCATATTAAACGACAAGACAACAGAATAGTAAATGAAGCTTGGAATGCAGATCTTCTTTTACACCGTGCCTATATAATTCAACCAAAATATAAATATATTTTGATTGAATTATATAAAAAAATATAAAATATAAAAAAGTGAGAGATACTTTGGGATGGTCTAAAATGATAATAATAAAATGAAGTCAAATTCCAAACAGGTCAGCAGTGAACAGCTGACATTACTGACCTGTAATTCCATTATACCTCTGTGGGACATAGCTAAGCTATGTGTGCTTGTGCAAAGGTTAAAAAAAATATGTTTATGAACTAGGATATTCTCTCACCTCCAGAGGGCAGCTCGGTTCTTCCTTTCTGTTCCAAAGAAGTGCCAAGTTTGTGAGCTACAGAGGACAACCTGGTTTCCTGGACACTGGGAAACGTTTGAAGGAATATGTTTCCTACTTCACAGAGGGGAATGAGGTGAGCAGTGTCTGTATATACAAAGACTTCCTTAGTTTCAGAAGGTATACAGAGTTTCTTTATCCTGTAACTGTCCAGCATCTTGAAAATCAGCATGTTAGCCTTTGAGAGAGAGCTTCTGTTTACTTGCTTCTAACGGTGTTCTTTCTATTCATTTCAGATTGGAAAATTCCCTTTCCTGTACTGGCAAGATCTGGAATGCTCCCATAGAAATTTTGAATTAGGGATGGCAGAAGATTTCCAATATTATTCCTGTTTAAGGAGACCGAATAAAGGAGAAATGCTATAGCTAAATGCTACATGTTCCGATGCCAGTGTCAAACTGGAAGTATTGGAAGGTGTATCTGATCCTTCCTCCTTTAAGCAAATTGGTCACTGTTAGCTCCAATAACAGAGAAATTTATGAAGTTCATGTTCCTAGTTAAATATCACACACACACACACACACACACACACACACACACACACACACACACACACACACACACACACACCTTCCTACTTTCTACATCAATGTCCATAAAGTATAAACATTAAATTTGCTCAGTGTAGTTACACTTACACTCACTATGAACTCTTAGCAATTAGAATTGAGTACTCTTGACAATAATTTCAATAGTGTCATGCCAATTGAGATATAAAAGAGCCATGGGTGGGCGTCACAAACCATAACAACCATTTTGCTCAGCACCGGAAATGTGAGCACGCTCACATCTGTACATGCGTGTGGCGTCACAAAACACGGGAATTCACTCACGTGCACCATCCGCACATGTGTGTAGCATCAAACAACACAGTGATATAGGACGGGATTGTGCCCAGGCAGGTACCCGCAGGTTGCAACTACCGGTTCACCTAAACCGGTATGAACCGGCAGCAGCTCACCACTGAAAAGAGCAAAAGGGTTTCTTTTCATATATGGATATGTCAGAATGACATCAAGTGTTACCAGTTTAAACAACTGGTAACAAATGCATTAAACATGCATTCATTTTTACCAATTGGAGCTGGCATGTTTTCAGTTATTTTTAATTTAACAATAGAACAATCAGTTTAAAACAGATAATTATGTTTTTAAAATTAGAGAAGAGCAACTGAGAGTCCTCTAGATGTTTAAGTAATGATATCAGTGATGCTTGCTGGAACTACACTATGAGAGTTATACTCAAAAACACATAGGTTGCCCACTTTGGTTTATGTACCACCCTCAGATTAACATTTTGCTAAGGTAAATAAATCTAAAGTGTCTTAAGGAAGAGCAATCCAACCAACATTCAGAAGGTGCACTCATCATGTTGAATCCTCGACTTACGACGCCGCAAGTCCTCGAGTTACGACCGCTTTTGTCTTTGACTCCCGATCACGCCGGCTGCAGCTTCAACCTGATTTTCCCAAGGTGCAAAATCTCAAGAGATTTTGAAAGCGTCATCTAAGAATTTAGGAGATTTTATGGATTTTGTTTGTTTTCCATGCTATGAGACTAGAAAAAGTTTTTATTTACAGGCTTTAAAAACATCGATTCTCAAATATGTCTGGGCACTATTATATACTATGAAAAGCTAGAACAGGAATGGAACAGGACGAAGAAATATGCATCCAGAGAAAGAAAAGAAAAAACATGCCAGACAAAATCAAATCTTACAGAGCTCACCGTCATCTTATTCAAAGTCTGGGAGAATAATTTAAGTTTTATGGAAAGTCATCAATGCGGGAGCCATATGGATCCCTAGGGGGATATGATTCCAGAGGTTCCATGTCAGTGAAGGTATGTTTCTCTAAGATATTCTTTTCTACATTGTTTAACTGAAGGGGTCTGCCAAATCTTACTGGATGAGCAGAAATGCCCAGAGATAGGCAGGCCCTCAATTAACCAGGCTTTACACCATAAAGGGATTTATAAGTGATAATCAGTACTTTGAATTATACCTCAAAATCAACTGGCAACCAGAGTGCATACCATGTACTATCTGTACTGTCACAGCTGTAGCTTTTGAGTGTTTTGAAGTTGCTGCAAAAGTAAACTTTGGTTTTTAATTCATGCTAGTTGTAAGTTTTACTGAAAGCTGCTAGCAGAGTTGGTAGTGAGTATCAATGACTTTTAGAGATTCAGACACAGAATTTTCTAACCCTGATTAGAAGTATCTGAGGGGATGTGGTGACTCTGTGGTTAGGATGCTGAGTCTTAGACCATTAAAGTTTGGCAGTTCGAGGCCTAAGTGCTACGAGATGGAGTAAGCTCCCATCACTTGTCCTGGCAACCTAGCAGTTCAAAAGCATGCAAATTCAAGCAGATGAATAGGTATCACATATAAGCATGCAGGAAGGCAACAGCATTCCATGTTTTGTCATACTCTGTGCTGCAGCATGAGGTCATGCTGGCCACATGACTACGGACAATGCTGGCTCTTTGGCTTAAGAAGCAGAGATAAACATTGCCCCCTAAAGTTGGTCACAACTAGCAGGATAAAACCCTTCCCTTAAAAAGTATGAGCAATTAAATATGAGCATTTTGGCATGAAAGATAAGGACCTAGCCCAGTGATGATGAACCCTTTCGGCACTGAGTGCCCAAATCTGAACGCGCATGCATGTGTGTGCATGTGTGTGTGCCGGAGCATTGGAAACCCGAAGACCAGCTGGCTGGCCTGTGCATGCCTGTTTTTTGGCCATTTTTTTTGCCATTTTCAGGCCGTTTTTCAGGCCCTTTTCCAGGCTGTTTTCTGGGTTGAAAACGGTTTGGAAAACAGCCCGAAGAACGGCCCGAAAAATGGGCTGAAAATGGCGCACAAATGGCCAAAAACCAGGCCATTTTTGGACCGTTTTTCAGTTCATTTTCCAGGCTGTTTTCAGGCCGTTGTTCAAGCCATTTTCAGGGCCGTTTTCCGGCCATTTTGTGTTGAAATGGCCCAGAAAACGGCCTGAAAACAGCTCGAAAAATTGCCTGAAAACAGCCCAAAAATGGCCTGAAAAAAGCCTAGAAGAGCAGTTGGCGACGGCATGCGTGTCCACAGAGAGGGCTCTGCGTGCCACCTCTGGCACCCGTGCCATAGGTTCGCCATCACGGACCTAGCCGCTGAGCTATGACACCAGGGCTCAAGCCCTAGTTCTGTGCTTGAAGAACTAAACAAAGGAGAGCTCTACTACTCCAGATCTTGTTTTCTGTACAATATATGAACAAATGGTCCCAGCTTTCTTTACCCTGGTTAGGGCCCCATGTGCTGCTGATGTTGGAGAATAATGTTACCAGTTGAATTTGGGAGAAATCAAACTTTCTTATACCAGTATACTTCTGTTTAATTGATTTTGGAACAGAACTGCATGTTTTGGGAGACTATCTCAGAACAAACATAATAACTTTTGGCAGTGACTTCCCCTTTTAGAATTTGAGAGCTAACACAGAACAGCAGCAACTACAGGAAGAATGAAATAGCTCCCATTCGAGTATCACCTCAGTTACAAATTCACAGTCAGCTTTCGTAAACTATTCTTCTCTCAGTGCCAACTTCCTAGCTGCAATGTGGAATTCATTATTAAGACGCACTATATAAATGTTAAGTCTGATTATTAATTTAATGACTGGGCACGTTTTGGTCCAGGCCAGCAGCTTGGGTTTAAGACAGGATCTGAGCTGTAGAGAGAGATAGAGGTCAGCAGTGCTCTACATTTGGGGTTTTTAGTTGCACAGGAAGGATGTAGCTTCCTTCCTGGTGCACTCAGGTTATAGCCAAAGACAACATTCATTTCTCAAAGCAATGCTGCAAACCCAAGGCCTAGTGCTTACAGTGGAGCAGCCAGATGGCTTTAATTTCAAGGAAACCTTTTCTTGCGGAGCACTTATTCCCAGAGCACCACAACCCCACAGCGCATCACAGATGTTGTCCTGACTCCACAACATTTACAGCTTCAAACACAACAAAGTTCTATAGGATTTCTTCTGTTGACACTGTTGACCGGGGAGCAGCTCGAGCGTGGAGTGAAACAGGGCCAGACGCATTCAAAACCTTTCGTTTTTAAATAGAAAAACGTTTTTATAAAATGATGAACCAGCTTCAGTTTTGCTGGCTGATAGCAATCCTGTGGCCTGACTAAGTTTTTCACTACTTCTGTAGCCATTTTAGGAGACAGGTCAACATAAAGAAATTCCTTCCATTCTTATCCCTTCTAAAATCTCCATTTCAGCACAAGTGACTACAAAATTGTGCTGCCTACTCGCACAGACAATAGTTCCAATTTGGTCCACATAGAACAGTGATGGCTAACCTTTTTGTCATCACGTGCCGAAAGCGTACGCACACCCATAATGCAATGGGCACGCGACCCCCCCTGTGCACCCTGCCCCCACACACATGTGCGCGCAACCCCCTGCATGCTCCGTCCCCACACATGCATGCGCAACCCCCATGCCCCCGTGCATGCACATGTGACGCCCACACTCACCCTGCCCCCATGCATGCATGCACATCCCCCTGCACTCCCTCCCCCTGTGCATGCATGCACAACCCCCCCAAATGTGCCCTGCCCCCGTGCATGCATTTCAGTAGAGACCCGAAAACCAGCTGGCCAGCAGGAGGGGAGCTGAGCTGGGGCTTTGCCATAGGTTCGCCATCACAGACATAGAACAACACTGAGTATCAGTCTGGTGTAGTGGCTAAGGCATTAGGCTAGAAACTGGGAGATCGTGAGTTCTAATCCCACCTTAGGGCTCTAAGCCAGCCTGGTAACCTTGAACCAATCACTCTCAGTCAGGGCAAACTACTTCTGAAAAATCCCTGCCAAAAAACTACAGGGAATAGTCCAGACTATTACCAGGAGTGAAAAAACTCAAAGACACAAAACAACAACAACAAAGTATACCATTAGAACAGAGAGAAGAAGCATCCTGAAGGCTTGGAGAGTGTTGATGGACAACAACCATACCAGTTTGTTTTTTAAAAGGGGGTATTTTAAAGCTGACCATATCTACTGCTAAGTTCTGGTACTGAAGAGGCTGGAGGCAGTATTGTGACTAACAGCTCTTTATTGAATAACAGTCAGATCCAGCAAAGGAACCAGCCTGGAAGCTCTCTCTTAAATAGAGGGCTGCCGGTGGTTCAACCAATCAGCGATCTTCATTTTCCCACTCTGCAAAGCGGACCTTGGTGTAAACAGTTTAACTTCAGGATTAACCTTAATACATAACATCTACCATAGCTACAATTTTATTAGACTAGCTACAAAAAACACTTTTAAAATTCCAAATATGCCTACTTGTCCAAAATGGCTGGGAATTCCAGCTATTATACTATTCCAGTTATTAGATCAGCTGTGAAAAATACGAACCCATTTCAGTTTGTGTACCTGACGCCACAAAGTAAACAAGTCACGTAGCATGTGATAGGAGAATGGGTGGTGGAAATATCAGCAAGCCCAATCTGAGGGACAGGTTTTCTTGGATGCAAATATTAGACTTCATATTATAAGCAATCTAGCAACTCTTACAACCCATCACCCAGTTGTGAATATTTTTGATGTTTGATACTAAAATGGCAATCTATTTTCTGCAAAGAACCAATATGTTCTTGAATATGTTATTGAACTAATATGTTATTGAAAGACTTTGCCAATGCATCAGAGAAGACATTATATTGTGGTCCAAAAACTACTTCCTGTACTGTTCAATTTACCAAAGAAACAAGACTCTTTGGGCCTTCCATCTGAATGCTTAGGATCTTCTGGGCTTCATTGAATGAATGTTGAAAAGGACCAATTTGATAGACTTGGGCTCTGAGCTGGCCAATAACCTCTGTTATTATAATGCTACTGACATGAATGATACGGCTAGCCCATCCTTGTATGAATCAGAAGCAGAACTCAGGCTATTGCTCAGGGGCCAGATTATTTACTGACTGACTGACTGACTTATTTATTCATTTATTTATATCCCGCCTGTATTATTTTTACAAATAGCTCAAGGCCGCAGACATATCCAGACATCTTCCTATTTTCTCCACAATATCTCTGTGAGGTAAATTGGGCAGAGAAAGAGTAACTGTCCCAAAGTTACCCAGCTAGCAGGACTTGACTTCACAATCTCCTGTTTTCTAGTCTGGTGCTTTAACCACTAGTGCAAATTGGCTCTCATGTGTGTATCTATGTGTATACAAGGAGGGGAGGTTATTCCAATTCTGGTATTTGCATAATCAAGCATATTTCTCAAATCTACGCCACCACAACCCATCTCAGTAAGCAATTCTTTCAGTCTTAAACCTGGTTTTCTTTATTTGATGTAAAAATGATATGTACTGATCTCACACAGTATCAAATCACATGGATAAATTGTGGCTTATTGCATGCTTTATACATTTCCTTAAATCCATGTGTCCCCAGGTTAGTTAGAATATGGATTGCTGCTCTTAAAATAGTACATTTAAAAAGAAGACTAGTTTCTGAAAAAGGAACAATATCATATTGCAAAACTCAAGGTGAGTTGCCTTTTACACAGAGGTTGATCTTCATCAGTATCGTACAAGCCTTGATTCATTGTTAAATATTCACATTATTGGGAAAGTATTTCTTTTCATATAATGCGAATTTGGATTGACTAGTTGTCATTGTCGTCGTCATCATCATCATCATCATCATCATCATCATCATCATCATCATCGTCGTCATCTAGAATACACACAGGTTTCTGGGGCCCTTGCAGGAGTTTTTCATGATGAAAAAACATTGCAAAATGTTCTAAATCATTACAGGGAGTTATTTTCTCTGAAATGCAGCTTCTAGCATCAACAGGATGTGAAATGTATGCTAGAGACCAGCCTCCTTAGTATATCAGCTCCTTTCCCCATTTCCTAATGTTCCTTGCCCAACCTTCAAGCTTCCTTTCCCAATTTATCTTCACAGAATCCACCGGAAGACATGTTTAAGTAATACAGTATTTTTTCTGATATTAAATTCTAGCGACTTTCTGCAGGCTTAAAGCTAGAAAAGCTTTAAAAAGCTTTAAAAAGCACAAAGATAGAAAATATTCAAATGGCATTGAATTCCATCTTCTACACCATTGTATCGGGCATCCTGTCAAAGTAGCTATATGCTAATTACCATGTGACAAGTAACAAACAGGAAATCCATGATGCAACATGACAAATGCATAATGTCCACATAGGATATAACCAAATAGAGAAGTAGCATGTTAAAATGATCAGTAAGAAGCAAATGGTAATAACTGTGCAGGGCAGTAGTATTAGTAAACAATTGAGAATCCTCAGCCAAATATGACCTGCTCTGCATCTCCCAAAACTTGTGGATCAGAAGACACTTTAAAACCCTGCACTGTTAAAATGTTTGTTTGCATTTTTAGCATAAAAGAAATACAAATTGTCATGCACAATTTGACCCCAATTTGGATTTATGCTGACATGGGCTGAAATAACTCTGTCTGTCCGTCCATCCATCCATCCTTGAAATGATATTGGATGCTGACAATATAAGAGCAATATGTAGCTGGGAAGAAAGCTGTTAAGAAAGAATAATCTGTAACATCAAAACTAGCCCATAGGAAAAGCTGAATCCTAGTTTGCTTCCTAAGCATCAATACTGAAGACATGGAAATTCATGAGAGAGAGCAGCCTTTGGAATTTATCATTTCATGGAAGGTTTTAGCTCTAACAAGCCTGGGGCTTGGTAAAGAGGATAATCTTACATAAGCAGAAAGGAACCTATCCTCCTAATATTAAGTAATACATTTAGAATTTGAATCTGTTATCTATTTTTGAAAAGTCTCTATAGCCTAAAAAGGGAAAGATGAAGAGTTATGTTTCTACATGATCTAGATCAGTGGTTCCCAACCTTTTTGTGATCGAGTACCACTTGGAGGTCCCGTACAGTCACCGCGTACCACCTGATTCCAGAGAAACTAAATTCGATCAGATATCACTTTATTTCCATAATTGTACCATTCCTTTTTTGGCCCCGCGCATCCAGCAACTGGATTCTCGGGCCGCTGGGACCAGGTGGGTGGCGTGTGGCAACAGTTGCAAATCGTTGCCAGATTATCTTGTGTTAGGCAGTAAACATTTTTGTGAAGTAAAAAATAACTAACTAAAAATCGTTCATGACCCCGAAAGTGTTCGCGTACCACCTGGAAGGCCCTCGCGTACCACTAGTGGTACACGTACCACAGGTTGGGAACCACTGATCTAGATGATAAGCTTATGGACTGAATTAATTCCATATTGGTACCGAATT
This sequence comes from Diadophis punctatus similis, assembly GCA_023053685.1. Lineage (NCBI taxonomy): Eukaryota > Metazoa > Chordata > Lepidosauria > Squamata > Dipsadidae > Diadophis > Diadophis punctatus. The sequence goes on from JALIGW010000002.1 coordinate 145,880,523, forward strand.
GATATTATATGGATTTTTAATTAGCATTGTTGTTACATTTAGTTCATTTAATAGAGTATAATGTTGGTTGTTTTTTAATTGAATAACTACTACTTCATTTCTGATGGTACCATTGTTCATATTCATTGTTTTTTTAAAATATATATAATTTGAATAATTACAAAAGGTTTGTACCAATGGATAACTACCTTAAAGAATGTGAAATTCATCTCTTTGTATTTTAAAATCAGTCTAATGCAGCAGAAAGTTCTATTCTGTGTATATTGGATACCTCAAAGAATGTTTAATAAGGTTTGGATGCAGTTGACTTCTGCTGGAACACTGATTCATAAGAGTTTGGGCTCATCTTATTCTTGGCACATTTGGGGCTGAAATCCACAGATTGTTAACATGGTTTTAGATTGATTACTGCTGGTTAAAGATCCATATGTTCTGCTTGGCTGTTTCCCCAGCATTTGGAATCTATCTAGACATCAAGAACTGAGAATCTTTCATACAACATGGATAGCCAAAAGAATTATTAAACAATATTGGAAGAAGAAATCTATGCCAGACATGCAACAGTGGACTGCTGATAGAAGTGATCTGTCAATATTTGAATTGGGGTTGGAAGTTTTCAAGGGAGCATCAGAGAAGAAGTCTTTCAAGCAAGTGAATTGGTTTTTGGAGTTACTTTGTGCATTAGATAAATATCTAGGCATTATCGACACATTTTCTTCCTTGTAGATTTCAATATTATGAGATTTATTTGATATTGGGATTTTTAAAAGTTTGATGCAGTCAAAAAGAAGAGACTTGAAGTTGTAGCGTTCTTCACCAGCTCAGCGTCACTTTCGAAGGGAGCTGGGTGACAAATAAAATTTAAAAATAAACAAACAGACTGTTTTTAAACAGTCATAAGAGACAGCCACAAGCAGAAAACCACACTGACTCTTAATCAACAGTGGTTGGACAATTGTGAAGTTGTATTTTGTTTCACTAACAATGAAGTTCTATGAGTAACATCTTAGCAAACCTAGATAATGCTTTTTGTTTTTCCCTTTCCCATCCTCCTCTTGATAGCAGTGGGTTTGAAAGTGGACCCATTCCTCAGGACTTTTATAGTCATCCACTCTGTAAACTCTGTAAATTTGTGTAAAATTCTGTAAATTTGTGAACTGGTTGTCTTTTTTGGAGGGAGATGGAGTGTTGTTCTGTTTTGGAAATCTGAAATCCCCAAGCAACAGAAATACAAGAAAAATAGACCTCATTATGCAAAGAGAATCACTTTCCACTCTCCTAAAAGCAATGGCTTGTGTCTTATCCTTGCTAGTAACCCTTTATTCTTACTTATTCTATGGAATTTATTTCCCTGATACTATGCTTCCCGTAATTTGGAAGCAGTCTGCTGAGATACTTCACTGAATTATTCTTTCTGTGTTTCCAAATCAACTTTATTAAATTTCAAAAAGATACAAAATACAAAATAAAAAGGGAAAAATCAGGGGAAGAGGGAAGGAGTTGATTTATCCTTTCTGATCCTAGGAAATTTTGGAAGCTTTCAGCAAGTCCCCCTTGGACATTCATAATTATCATATGTATCTACCAACATGGCAACCTCCTTCATTTTGGAATGGAATAGAACAGGACAACAGAGTTGGAAGGGACCTTGGAGGTCTTCTAGTCCAACCTCTGCTCAAGAAGGAACCCTATACTATTTCTGACAAATGGTTGTCTCTTCTTTAAAAACTAAAGTGTTAGAGCACCCACAACTTCTGGGGCAAGTCATTCCACTGGTTGATTGTTCTTTTAATTTCAGGAAATTTCTCCTTAGTTCTAGGTTGGTTCTCTCCTTGATTAGTTTTCATCCATTGCTTCTTGTCCTGTCTTCAAGTGCTTTGGAGAATAGATTGACCCTCACTTCTTTGTGGCAGCACCTTAGATACTGGAACGCTGCTATCATGTCACCCCCAATCCTTCTTTTCACTAGACTAGACATACTCAAAACTATTCTCCAAAGCACCTGAGGGTAGAACAAGAAGCAATGGGTGGAAACTAATCAAGGAGAGAAGCAACTTAGAACTAAGGATAAATTTCCTGACAGTTAGAACAATGAATCAGTGGAACAACTTGCCTCCAAAAATTGTGAATACTCCAACACTGGAAGTTTTTAAGAAGAGATTGGATAACCATTTGTCTGAAGTGGTGTAGGGTTTCCTGCCTAAGCAGGTGGTTGGACTAGAAGACCTCCAAGGTCCCTTCCAACTCTGTTATTCTATTCTGTTCTGTTCTGTTCTGTTCTGTTCTGTTCTGTTCTGTTTTCAAAAAAGGCAGATCCTGTTCACATGTGAATGACATTGAGCCATAAAAGCACAAAAGGGAAATAAGATGATGGCATTTAGCAAAGCAATAGCATGTTAAAGTGGTATTTGGCCTTTTTTGTGAACTTATTTTTCCATTTGCCAAGAAAAACAGGTTTCTGCAATGATGAACTCAAGATGAGTAGAACAGAAGGAAACAATACAAACAATTTCTGCAGCAGTAACACAGCTTTTTCAATCTCTTCCCCTTTTGCAGTATTTTGCAGCCCAGAGGGCAAAATAACTTTATAGAAAGCCTGGGTTTGATCTGAACATTTTCAAAATTGAAGTGATTCTGAACAATTTTGTTTTCAGGGGGGGGGGGAAACTTGCAGTGTTAAAAAAAAGACTAAGGTGACTACATTTGAGGAAAAGACGTAACAATCAGATGAGCAGGACCTATCACAAGAGTTTCTTCCATTGTGTAAGAAACAGTGGTGAAATCCAATTTTTTTTACTACCGGTTCTGTGGGCGTGGTTTGGTGGGCGTGGTGTGGCTTGGTGGGCGTGGCTTGGTGGGCATGGCAGGGGAAGGATACTGCAAAATCTCCATCCCTCCCCACTCCTGGGGGAAGGATATTGCAAAATCCCCATTCCCTCCCCACTCCTGGGGGAAGGATATTGCAAAATCTCCATTCCCACCCCACTCTGGGGCCAGCCAGAGGTGGTATTTGCCGATTCTCCGAACTACTCAAAATTTCCGCTATCGGTTCTCCAGAACCTGTCGGAACCTGCTGAATTTCACCCCTGGAACTTAAGAAAGCTTCTCTCACACAAATGCAGATCTCAAACCCATGCTCACTGGTTCACAGAAGAAACACCCGCATAACTATAAAGAGAAGAGGTTCTATTTCAATCATATATGTTGTAAAACAGACATCCAAGGGAGGAATGGTGAACTGTAGATGTCCGCAAAAACAGAGATGATGACAGCAGCAAAAATCAAGGAACCAGGGACTAGACTTGGTCCTTAGAACCTCTCCAAGTAAGGAGAGAATGGGAGATTGCCAACATATGCTCTGGATGGCTGCTCCCTATGAGGAGACTGCAGCACAGTGATATTATCTGGGTTTGAACACTGGTATTAGCCATCTTGTTCATAATTATGACAGAGACTTTTAAGCAGCACTAAACTCACAAACCTCACCTTTTAATTACTTTCAGAAATTGCTTATTAACTACTTCTAAGCTATTACAGGCCCTTTGGAATAACAAGTTTGAAATTTCCAGGTTTTAAACCACTTTAATCTTGAATGAAAGAAACTTTAATTATAAAGTTAAGAATTTAAAGAGTAGGAAATAAACAGCAAAAAGTGAAATAAGATTTTGATCTTAGAAAGTTATAAACAGAGTAAGGAGTCAGCAAAAAATGAAATAACAAAACTTTTACAATAAGATTTTCGAATTAATTATAAAGTACAAGCAGCTTCTCATGGGAAATAAATCATGCTTTGGTTTTTCCAAGGCACAACAGAGATAAATAATTTCACAATGTCAAAAGCTGGACACTAGAGGGGACTAGAGGTTTTAGGTAGAGGAAAAATATACTGGCCTGCAAGATGGTCATGACAATAAAAAAATACTAAGGGGCACTTCTGAAGAATGGAATCAGAAAATAATAGCCACATAGTGAATGAAATCAGTAATGATGTTTGATTTTATGCATAGATTAATATGGCCAAAAGATGTTATTGATTTATAACTGACAGGCCAACAGAATGATTTAGAAAAGGATATTTCACTGATTCTACAAAAGAAACTGGTTGGGATTTTAAAATTTAAAAAGGAAATACAAATGGCAAACCAAGGATATTTTTCCCCCTACTGGATTTACAACAAAGGCTTGTTAAAGCCCGGAAGAACTCTGTATGATGGGATAAACTAGAATTGAAGATAAATCAAATCCTGTGACAATATTTGAATGAACTGAAGATTAAGACTGTTAGAAGTAAAAGGAAGGAATTTAAATTTGGTTTATTTGATAAGGATTAAAATAAGATATATAGTTATTTCTGGCTACACTTTTTAGACTTTCTGCTGACACCAAGACTGAAAATATTATGTTTTATGAATCTGTTCATAGTTATGAGATGGGATGATGAAGAGATAAATGTAACTTTAGAGAGGGTGAAGAGTTACTAAATTCGTTCATACTTGTGATGAAGGTTGGAAGTAACTTCATTATATATTTCTTTTCTCTTTTTTATATTCTTTATTTTTATTTTATTTTTCCCTTTCTCTTTGCACTTTTTACTCCTTCTATTTTATTACTTTAAGTTTAGCTTATATTTATAATGGAATGATTCCATTGGGGGATGAGGGGAAGAGATGCTTTGTTAGGAAGGAGGAGGAGCCACCAAGGACTTAGTGGTCAAAGAAAAAAATGTAGGAAGAACCCACCCTAATTGATCAGGTTGTTAAAAGTGGAGGTGGGAAGTTTGAACCTTCATACTTGCCAGATTCTGTTAATGATGTACTGTAGCCTTATAATAAAGTAGATTTAGCTCAGCTAGTCATATTTCCTGTTTCGTTTACCTGGGCGGGCTGACATTAATCTTGTAAGTCTCACAGTACAAATATACAAACACACACACACAGCCAATTTTTAGCATTGGGTAGAGCAGTAACACAACTACAAATTAACTTTTTAAAAAAACCTTTGCCATATAATTTTAAATCTCCTTGCTAATATCAGTGTTCTTCCTGGGTACTACCCTCCCAAATCTGAGCATCCACAGGTATCTCCTATCTAAATTGTGTTTCCAAACGCTTTCTGATCTTCTCAGTAGCCAATCAAATGAAGATATATGTCCTCTTCCACTGCTATTCTACTTCCACTCATCAACTGGTATCTGAAGGCATGCTGTCCCCAATACAGAGGTACAGTTTGCCTTCAAGATTAATCGTTCTTGGATGGATTTGTCCTCTATGAATGTATTCAGTGTTTTTTCAAAGCAATTCAACTTTGTGGCCATTATGATTCTAGAGGTAAATTATACATCATACATAGATATGCCTAAGTTGTTTTATTGGGAAACAATATAAACATACAAATTGTTTGCCAGGAAGTAATCGTTTTATTATCCTCTTTGTCCTAATAGGACCTATTTTATCTTTACCCTTGAATCAGAACAGGTCACACTTGGAATAACAAAGGTTCAGAGAGGTTAAGAGGTTTCTTCCATTTTCATCAAATGGTACGGAAAGCAGTATCATGCTGTTTTGCAGCAAGCTCAGTCCCTTTTGTGCATGCAATATCATGATGCACACACAAAATGAGTGGGGCTAGTCATGACAACATGATGCAGTATTGTTTTCATCATCCTTGCCTATCTGACCTTTCCTGCAGATCCTGTTGCTATATCCCTTTGGCATATCTGACAGTCAACAAGATTCTTGGGCAGTCTTAACATTGAAGGATTAACAAAACTATCATAAGGTTGAATGTTGCCCATCATCTTTGTTAATTTTGTATTTTAAATTCAGAATCTGTATTTAAGCAAGCATTTTTAGAAGAAGAATAACAGAGTTATTAGAAGGGACCTTGGAGGTCTTCTAGTCCAACCCCCTGCTTAGGCAGGAAACCCTACACCACTTCAGACAAATAGTTATCTAATCTCTGGTGGTGTAGGGTTTCCTGCCTAAGCAGGGGGTTGGACTAGAAGACCTCCAAGGTCCCTTCCAACTCTGTTATTCTATTCCTTAAAATGTCCATTTTCTACATATATAATACATATATTATACAATCACAGTGTAATAGAGACATAGCTATTAGGTATAAACCAGAACATTTAAAATTTGTTCTATCACTATTTTTTATTGTTTTGATTCTTTTTCCATTTTTTTGCAGCAGTTTGATGATAATGGAATTACAATTGGAGTCACATTGATTATATTTTATATGAATTTCACCCTTGAACTATTTCCTTATCTATCAAAGAATGAACTAAACAGGGATGAAGTAATCCCTGTTTTGGATGAATGCTCCACAATTCTTGAAACTCAGCTCACATAAATATCCATACATTTTGTTTTAAATAAAAAGTCCTTTCATATACAAATGCTTAAGGAAAAAACATGTGTCTTTCTGATATGTCTTTATTTTATATGAAATCAAATTCCTGGATATTTCTGGAGAGTTACCATCTCTAGAAACACCAGAACACCAGAAACATTATCTAAACTTGTGTTGCCAATTGACAGAAGGAAATTTTATCAATGCACAGATTTTCTAAGTGTCATCCAAGATTTTTTTGATATGGCATCCGATGTGCCGATAACCACTGGGATCATGATAGCAATTTATACAATAATCTTTCACTTTTGGTTCTCAGATCTTGGTACTTTGTCGCCGATTCTTTATTATTGCTGCATAAGCCGCCCAGAGTTGGGCGGCTTATGCAGTACTTATATACCATATTTTTTGGAGTATAAGACACACCTTTTTACCCTCAAAAAGAGGGTGAAAACTTGGGTGCATCTTATACACCGAATGTAGCCCCACCCAGCCACCCCCACCCTTTGGCCTCTGCCTGCCAGAAATTTACCTCTTTGCAGCAAACAGGGCAAAGCACAAGAAGAGCACAAGAAGAGATAAACTGCCTCCCAACCTAAAGCTGATGGAGGCTTGCAAGCCACATGGTAAAATGAAACTAACTACGGTGGCTGTAATGTGACAAATTGCTGGGAGATAAACTGCTGGCAATATTAGACTGCTGAAATTGCAAGGAGGCAAGCTATAGCTGCTATGGCTCAGAGATAGAGCTCTTGCCTCACAATCAGGAGGTTGTGAGTTCTATCCTAGGTAGAGGCAGATTCTGTTAATATGTTATTTTGTTAAATGTTTGTAGAGTGTTCAAATTATTAGACTTATTTTTTAAAGACTGCTTTAGTATTGTTCTAGACAACTTAACAAAATGAAGAAGCTTTTTAAAATAAATGCTTGCTCTGAAGAGGCCCAGTGCTATTGTATCTTCTTTTAAATAGCAGAGAATACTTCCAGAAAGCCACATCAATTTTAAAGATCTGTAAAAGTATAATCTGAAATGTCCTGTTTTAGTATTAAGTATTAGTATTAAGTATTAGTCTTAAAAGAAGGCAGCTGAGAAACCCTGACTTAGTCATGTTTGGAGTAGATCTATTTAAATAATAGGGAGGAGTTAATGTGATTACATTTAAGAAAACTTTCTGAGATTAATTTACTGCCATAAATGTACATTTCTCCAATTCTTTGCCATTTCTATGGGTCAGGCACACATGCACAGAAATACACAGCAAACAGTGTATAACATTTGTACTGTTTGCTGTTTGGCAAATTGCTGGGAGGCAGAGGCCTTTTTTCCTTGTTTTCCTCCCCCAAAACTAAGGTGCGTCTTATACTGCAGTGTATACTCCGAAAAATACGGTATATATCGTATTGTACTGGCATAGTATAAGTCCAGATTCAAGCAGTGTGGCCCTTTAGAATTCAGAATTTATTTTTAATTCACAGATTAGCTTTATCTTTATTATTATATTATTAAAACACTATGTACAAAGCAAAAATGATTGGACCCAAAAGCTTAATTTGGTTGATTCCAAGATGTAATTTCCCCCCCATTTATTGATATACTGAGTGTATTGCAACATCCCACCACTAGGAAATAAACTGTGACAATATGTATAGCTTTAGAGAAAGATGAAAGGAAGAAGAAACCTAGAAACTGGCTAATTGTCAAGGTATCTTGTCCAATCATCATGAGATTTGATGTTCCTGGAAACAAAGCAGTCTCTGTGAAGTCTTAATCCAGTGCTTTAACTCCTTTCCCATGATTTATTACATTTGCATGTTACCAATCTTTCGTCCTATTACATCCTGGCCAAAAACAGCAAGGCTTTGTGCTGAGGCAGAACCAGATCTGTATAATTACAGGTCAAAAACAGTTTGTGACAAAACCATCCCTTTCTTGTCTTTTTGTAAACTACAAAAGAATGTATTGACTGAGTAGTTGGGCACCATCAAGGCCTCACCTAGGACACCAAGCTGCACTTGAAGGCTTATAAAAGGGGATTGAGTAATAGAGATAATAATATCATCACCACCCACCAAAAGAAACAGGGCAAGGGAAACAGACCATGTTATCTTTAAGTTATAACTGCTGACCATATGTGTTAACTTAAAAACCAAGAAACAATTTTGAAATCTTGAACACTTCAGTTCTTTAAGGGTAAATAATTTAAGACTATTTAAGGTCTTCTTGGGGTTTTTCTCTGGAACTGCTCTAATGGGCTTACCTGCAAAAGATTCATTCTGTACGTATATTTATTACTTTTAGGCAAATCAGCTAATGTGCATGCATTGTAAATTCAGACACTGTGTTGTGGCCCACCAGCAGCCCGTGCAGCTGGTAGCGGATCCTGCCAGAGAAGAGGCTGATTTGGTGATGCGCCAGCGGCCTGTGCAGCTGGCACCCGAGTCGGACAGTGAGGAGGCTGGAGAGGACTCGGTGCCAGAGGCAGAGATTCAGCCAGGGCCTTCAGAACCTCCAGAACCTCCCATCAGTGATGAGGAAGAAGAGGGGGAGCCTATTCTTAATGCACGGGCAAGCAGAGCTGCCAAAAGGAAGGAATGGTTCCTCAGGAGGTGGTCTCCTCGGGAGTAGGCTTGGGGCTAATTGGCCACTCCCCTAGCCTATTTAAGGGATGACAATGCAGGCAGCAATTTGCAGGAAACAATGTTCGTTCTCTTGAATTCAGAAACGTCTGCTCGCCTCTTGTTCTCTCTGTTGGCATTCTTCCTGCAAATTGCTTCTGGGCATTTTGCCAACCATTGTAAGCTTCCTAATATCTCCAAGACTGTTTGCTCAGACTTGATTTATTATTTCATGGACTCGTGCTGGCTGTTATAAAGTTGAATTAACGGCCGGTGTTCAGAAAAACCGTTTTACACTGTATTTGTGTTTGACGACTACTAAGAAAGCTCATTAGTAGTCTTTAATTTAGTAAATGAATATTTGGACAGAATTTGTGTGTGCTGCGTTCTTTGTGGTTCGTAGCTGGGGCAGAACACACTGTATATAATGTCTTTATATAATGTACAGACATTATTATTGTAAAGCCAAAATCTTGAACCAAACTTTCTGCTATATTCATGCTGACATATTGCAAGCAAATGAGTGTTTGTAATCTCACAATGCTTATCAATGAGCGTAACCAGCCTTTTATAATGGAAGGATGAAAATGTGTAATGATTATTACAATATGTTTCCCTCTTTATTATATATCAGAAAAACAGGCCAATACTTCTGTTCTGTTCTAGTTGTCAATTAATTAAGTAAATCAGCCTTTTACAAGATAAATACGAAACACCTTGGATCAACATTCCTGAGGAGTCTGATGGCTATACATCTGATGGGTTCCCAGCTTGGGTAAGATTTAGGTAAATTGTGCTCAAACAACATTGATTATGGGACCATACAACTTTACATTACAGTTGTGTCCAGTGGCAATTCCAACAGGCATTCAGAGGGCTGAGTATGGTCTCTCCAGTTCCTTTCTGGTATTATAAACATGTTATATGGTTTAACTGTTCCTTTGAGGTATGCTTGTAATTCATACTCAGAGCGGTGAACTTCTATTATTCAGTTAAAATTATTAACAACTATTTGAATTAGTTATGAGGCCTCTCACTAGTTCATGTCTCTGTTGAGATAGCATTCTCTTTTTATTTAGAGCATGTTGATACCACCACTATTTTCACCCCCCTCCAAACTTTCAGAAACAGTTTAAAGATAATCTATTTATATTTTCACTTCTGCTGCTAAAGGAAATTCTTCCAGAATAAGAAAACTGTTTTCTGGTAGCTTGAAAGTGCTAATCCTCATCTACTATAACTATTGCCTTGAGTATACAGTGAGCACCCGGCTAAGAAAGAGCTGACATTTTCATCAGCTCAGTTTTCCACCAATCTTTCCGTGTTCCAATTGAAATTCCTATTGTCCTTTCCAAGCTGCCAATCAGATCTCATTCTTAAACTTTTCTCTCCTTTATTCTACCATTCCCAAGGATATGTGAAGTAGTTTCCCAGATTTGATATCCAGGCGCCTTGCTTTCACAAGACTGTTATGGTACAGATGAAGGATGGAAAGGAAAAAGTTCTACAATCACCACCCTCACTTTGACCCCTGTATATTGATATTTTTTAAAAAATTTTCCCTTTCCTATGCTCCTACCATGGCTTTCTGGAAAGAAACTGAAAATCAATGTGCTGTTCTCCAAAAATTTACTTCTTGCTTTGTTCATCCTCATTCATCTATGAACAGTTTGGAAAGGACTACCAAACTGCATGAGGATGTGCTTTCTTAGCCTAGAAAGTACTCATTTAATTCCATTATTCCAGAGGATGCCATTACTTTGCAACTCCTGTTACTTAAATGTAGCTATCCAAATTCTTGAAGAGCCTTCTACCAAACTGACAGTTCAGTCTGGGCATTTTTCAAATGTTTTTTGAAATGGGACCTCACTCACATCATTCTCGTAAGAGCAATTGGAACAGGTGTGGTTTAGCTGAAATCAAAACAGTGAGGCAAAAAAAAAAAATACCCCAACCCACACCATATTTCCCCACCAACATTTCTCCTGGGCTCTTCTGCCTTGGCTCATTCAATCTCTTTCAAATTGAATACACTGCTTTTTTCCCCTCTCTGTTTATCTCACATTCGGCACCTGCCTTCCCGGCATAGAAATGGACTGCAATGCATGTCCCCCCCTCTCCCTGTAACACACACACACACACACACACACACACACACTTAGCCTCTCTGTGAATTAGCATTTCAGGGCTGAAAGCTCTTTCCTGCTTAAAACAATATCAACACACATAATCTAGCCCAAATGTGTCATCTGGTTTTAAGGAAACATTTCCCAAACAGCTTTTAGCTTCTCCGTGCAATTAAACTGCTAAGTTGCTCAGGGAGTTGGAAAGGATTACTCACTGTTAATCCACAGCTTTTTGCCTGGTTTCTATTTTGATAAAATATCGTTGTGTTTATTGTCCTTTAAATCTCTTTAAACTGCTGGCCACAATTAAGCAATCATGAGTGAACATTAAAAGAAAGAGTCCAATAAAGCCTTGGAAAATATATCCTTGAAAGTTTGATCAGCATGTGTTATTCCTAAGTATGAAAAACAACTATTCTACCAAATAATCTCGTTTTCTTTCTCTTTCTCCAGGATAAGAGAGATCTTTCTTCATTGGACTTCCTTCAGTGCAATTCCATGTTAAGAACTTTCCCTTTTCTGGCAGAAGATCGTACTTCAGAAAGGAGATAGCCAGGTAGATGTTTTGATTCCAGTTCATACCTGTTGCATACCCTTTAGCGAATTTTCTTAGCTCCTGATACTAGTGCTATAATAGAGTTAACAGTACCAAATTGGAGATGTTAAGAAGAGGAGTGTCAAAAGACATTGAACATATTTTGTTTTGTTCATGCCTGTCCAAATTACAGCATCTAATTTGAGAGCCACTTTGATTTAGTGGTTAAGGACCAGGCTAGAAAGTGGAAGACCATTAATTCAAGTCCTACCATAGACATGAAAGCCAGCTAAACGATCTTGGGCCAGTCACTCTCTCTCAGCCCAATCCATTTCACAGGGTGGTTGCTGTGGAGAAAACAGGAGGCGGAAGGATATGTTCGCCACCTTCAGTTATTTGTAAAAATAACAAAGGCTGGATATAAACAAACCAATAAATAAAAAATATAAATCTTGGAGAAATCTGCCAAAATGAGAAAAGGAAAGCACTGGTATTATGTGAAAGTTGTAGATGTACTGTATATACTTACTATATAATTACAATGTATCAGAAGAAATTCAGAGAAGAAGAACTAAGATAATCAAAGGCCTAAAAGACTAAAACATATGAAGAACGGCTTCAGGATTTGGGTTTGGCTAGTCTAAAGAAAAGAAGAATTAGGAGTGGCATGATAGCAGTATTCCAGTATTTGAGGGACTGCCACAAAGAAGAGGGGGTCAAATTATTCTCCAAAGCACCAAAAGACAGGACAAGAAACAATGGATGGAAACTAATCAAAGAGAGAAGCAACCTGGAATTAAGGAGAAACTTCCTAACAGTGAGGACAATTAATCAGTGGAACAGCTTTGCCTTCACAAATCGTGGGCACTCCATCACTGGATATTTTTAAAAAGAGAATAGACAGTCACTTATCTGAAATGGTATAAGTTCTCCTGTTTGAGCAGGGGACTGGACTAGAAGACCTCCAAGGTCCCTTCCAGCTCATTTTATATTAGATTCTAGAAGACAAGAATTAATGAGTAGAGCCTGTGCAATATAGTAGCTGGTGGATATAGCAACTGGATTATGAATGGAAAGACCCAGATTCAAATTGCAACTGAATGATTTTGGACTACAGTGGTACCTTGGTACTCAACTGTTTTGAAACTCATCAAATTTGGCATTCTCATCAACTCATCAACACATTTTGATGTGAAAATTTTGTCCTGGTACTCATAGTTTGTTTGGTACTCAATGCACAAGCTAAAATTTGTCAGTGTCAGCTGCCTTGTGACTCACTTACATTATTCCTTATGGGGAAAAATTGTTTGGTACTCAGTATTTTTGGTATTCATTGTGCCTCCAGGAAACAATTAATGATGAATACCAAGTTACCACTGCATTTGTTATCAGCTTAACCTCATATGGTTTTTGTGAATGAAATTGGAGGAAAGACTAAATGAATTAAAACAGCAAATAATCCCTTGTGTTTCTGCTGAAAGGAGGGATGTAATTAATTAATACTTATTAATAAATAATAAACATTTAGTATTTGTTATTGCTACAATTAAAGCAATATTTAAACCTGTCTTTAGAGACCATACCACCAATAATTGTAACAATTTAATCTGTATAGCAATAGCACTAAGACTTATATACCGCTTCATAGTGCTTTTACAGCCCTCTCTAAGTGTTGTACAGAGTCGGCATATTGACCCCAACAATTTGGGTCCTCATTTTACCGATCTCAGAAGGATGGAAGGTTGAGTCAACCTTGAGCCGGTGAGATTTGAACTGTCGAACTGCAGCTAGCAGTCAGCTGAAGTAGCCTGCAGTACTGCACTCTAACCACTGCGCCACCTCGGCTCTTATCTGTATGGTGTTTTGTTCCATCTGATTAAATGGAACATGAAAAAAATATTCACATGCATCTGCACACGCACACACCATATTAATCTCTCTGCTTTATCTATTATGACAACATCAGAAAAACCAACTACAATCAAGAAGCCAGATCTGCTGCAATAGCTGCCAGGATGCAGCATTTCAGAGATTTCCAGATACGGTCTTAGTATATAACACCAGGAGGAAATATTACTTATGAACTGTTTGGTGCAGCACATGGGCTTAGTGCAAGAGAATTAAATTGCAAGGATAGGAAAATCCCAATGAATGAAATGATAATGAAATGTCTGCAAGTAAACAACCAAGCATAGAGAACACCAAGGACATCACAGATCCCAATGATGGTTGAGAGAAAACCATTATTCAATAATCCCCTTAGCATGAAGATGGTTGGTTGGGAAGCACTGCATGTTGGAGAATTTTCAAATTCACACAATGAATTCTTTTCCATTCTTTCTTTTCTTCAAGAAAATTCTACATGCTTAACTGCTTATTAAAGAAAAAGTGTGAGTGGATGGTCAATTGTCAATTTGAGTAGCAGCTCTATGTTGCTTCTATGATGGATAGAGCACAATGTACAGTACATGATCTTTTTTCCCCAGCTATGCATTGCAAATGTATTCTGGCAAATAAGCTTTTGTGCTAAAAATTAGGAGGATCCGGTAGCATATTTTCCAATTAATAAATTTTATGAAAAGATTTAAGTGTTGCAGCTCACATACATTAATGCTGAATTAATAATGAAATCAGTCAGAAAAAGGAGTTACCAGATTCCTTCTAATTTTTGGCAACCATAGACTGACAAGACTCTTCTCCTACAATGTACATTATCTTTTGGGGATTTAATTTTTCTGATTATTGGATCAAAAAGCCCCATCAGTATCTACGTTTCCTCAAAAAAGAGCTTCTATGATACAACAGTAGAGAAGATAGATACTTAAAGAGTGGGCATGATGAGAAATTACTTCGTCTAATAGAGGTGGGAAATTCTAAGTAAATCTTCATAAACTGATAAATATTTTCTTGAAATTGGAGGTTTCAGTGGAATCAATGAAAGTTAATGGGCTCAATCCCTTGGAGAACATATTCCCAGTTCTAGTTATTGCTAAATGTATAATTTCATATCACAGTAGGATCTGTAACAAGCAACCTGTACAGAGCAAAAAGAAAAGACTTAAGTTCTCATGTAAAGACAAGATAAGACTTTTCAAGCCTTGTTTTATTGAAGAACTTGAAAGGTGCAATGGCCTGACTCACACAACTGGATTTTTATATTATGGTAGTTAGATTTAAGCATACCATAATATGATTTAGTGTGATATGTGAAGCCAACCAATTAAGGACTCACAATAAATAGAAACTGCATATTAAACATTAACAGAATGTCCTGTTAGACAACAGACAAAAAGAGGAGGAAATATGGGGCAATATGCCGCCCTCCCTATCAGCCACATAACTTCATGATATTATAGTCTCCCCATCAGCAGATTATTCTTTGACCTCCTTGATCTTTGGTGGTGCAGTAGTTAAGACACTGGGCTTGTCAGCTGGAAAAGTTGGCAGCCCATGTTCGAGACCTAAATGCTACGTGACATAGTGAGCTCCCGTCCTCATCCCAGCTCCTGCAAGCCTAGCTGTTCAAAAGCATGCAAATGCGAGTAGATAAATAGTTTGGTGGGAAGGTAATAGTGCTGCATGCTGGTCACATGACCATGGAAATGTCTTCAGACAGCACTGGCTCAATGGCTTTGAAATGGAGATGTACATTGCCCCCTATAGGCAGCAACTAACAGAATAAAATCCACAGGGATTCCTTTATTTTTACCCTGATCTTTATCATCAACTATAGACTTCATCCCCTACTTCTTCTGAGCACATTTACCACAAAGGCAATAGGGCACCATGATACCTTAATTCTTTTAAAACAATTCTGTTAAAGTTCATAAAAATAAGAGTATCAGGCAACCGAAAGCATAACAGACAAGGTGGTGCAGCAGTTAGAGTGCAGTACTGCAGGCCACTTTAGCTGACTGTGATCAGCAGTTCAGCTGTTCAAATCTCACCAGCTCAGGGTTGACTCAGCCTTCCATCCTTCCAAGGTAGGTAAAATGAGGACCCAGATTGTTAGGGGCAATATAAATATACATTGCTTAATGGTGTAAACTGCTTACAGAGTGCTTACACTATGAGGCGGTATATAAGTCTCACAAATAAATAAATAAATAAATAAATAAATAAATAAATAAATAAATAAATAAATAAATAAATAAATAAATAAATAAATAAATAAATAAATAAATAAATAAATAAATAAATAAATAAAATAATAAATAAGTCAGTCAGTCAGTCAGTCAGTCAGTCAGTCAGTCAGTCAGTCAGTGAATACCTGCATTTGCTGTGCTCATAAATTATCTTTGCTCCTGCCAGGTATCTGCTGGAAGAAGCCATGTAGTATGAATATCATTCCTTTGAATTCAACATCAGTTTAGACCCTGAGAGCTTAGGGAGTTAGAGAGTTAGGCAGAGGAAGCAATTCCTTCCAGCTCCAAATGAAATCTAAATATCACCCTGGAGACAAAACAACAGCAAGTACAGCTTTCTGTGCCAATGATGTTTTAAAAGATAGTTTAACTCAACTACTCAATTTGAAAGTTTTTAATATTGAAATACCTGCCAAAGCCAGCTTTGTAGGCTTTACCCTCACTGGTCATGTCTGCATTAAACTCCAACACAGGCTACTAAACCTGCAATATTTAATTTATTTACTATTCTTGTTGAATTGGATTTTTTTGTCCTACAGGAAGATGTTGAACTAGTATGCATTCATATCTGACAACAAAAGTGCCTGACAAGATATCAATCTTCTGTTCAATTATTGTTCAATGTGGCAGGTGAAGCTGCAGTTAAGGTGCTCTGAGAATGTGGAAAAGACCATAAAATTGTAAATTTATGGGGCAAATATATGCCATTAGGCTGGCTGCACGTTTTAAAGAAATCCTGTAGAAAAAGTGACATCCTATAAAAATAGGCTTAGGAACCAGGACAGATTGTGCCTATCACTTTATAGGATATATAATTGGGGTGGGGGTGGGGGGAGAGAAAAAAGCTGCTACATAAAGCATTTGATGAATTTCACTGGAATCTTTTGTACAAGATTTTTGTCCTTCCCAAGGGCTTACTGGGAATAGAGTCTGACATATGGTAGTATTTCCCAACATAAGTTAGGATACTCACGACCAGTTCCTTTCATAAGAATTACAAAAGCATAACAATATGGTGGAGAGACAAAAATGACATTCTGTACCTGAGCAGTACTTCAGCATTTCCATTAAGCATTTCAAAACATGGCATATGCATTCACAACCTAAGGGTAGTGTGGTTGTCAGTGACAACCCATTAAACCAGTGCTTTCTTAACCTGGGTTAAAGTGACTTTTCTTTGGGTAACAAATTACAATACCGACATTTAAAGTGACTTAAAATGTCACCGGGTAAGGACTGTCTGATAAGCAGTTTTGAAGAAAAAAGTTTGGGAAGCACTGCATTAAGCCAAGAAACTCAAGTGCTGGAAATCAAGTCAATTCTTCTGATAACTATGAAAATCAATTGTTCACTGGATTATCTACAACTTGAGGTTCTAATAAACATTTTAGAAGCAAAATATTTTACAAGCTGGCATCCATCGATAAAGCTCTATGTTACATGAGATCATTACTGAGTCATCAGCCTGTGGAATTAAACAATCTAGGAACATAAAAAGCTTTAAAAAAAATCAAGATTAGTTTAAAATTCACTTAGCTCGGGGCAGAGAATATGCTATTATTTGCTCTCAGACCCAATTTTTAGTGAAAGCACATTTTAGCAAATTGTCTGAGAAGAGAAAGATTACTCCCAACTTCTAAACCACAGAATTGATCCTTTAAATGATCAGCATTTGTAGGAAACAACCAGTTTATTTTTCTACCCAGAAATAGCAGAATTGAGGGAGGGGATAAGTATTATGAGAATCACTATTGACTTCAACTTTGGTTTGATAAAATGAGCACCCGATTTTCAAGTCAAGAGGGGAGAGGAGGACTGAGTTGGAGAGTTCATCCCTCATAATCTATCATCCACAAAAGTCACTTTAATTACAATTGTAATCATCAGAAGGGTTCCAATTTTGTTTTACTCTTCTTGAAATGTTTCAGTTCAGGTGAAGGATTCTTTCGAACTCAAAACAACCCTGGAATGATCAGGACAGCACTGGGACTAAGTTCATAGTTTTTGTCAATTTGAAATTGGGTGTTTCAGTTTAAAACATTTTGCCCATCATTGTGTGTTTGTTTTAAAAAAAAATCCCAATGCAAATCTTGTAAGTGAAATGTAGAAACTAGGACAATAAAACGTTAGTAGCAGTTGTGATTTATCACAGCTAGGGCTCCATCAGTTGTCACCTCCTGGCAACCATATTCAATCTCTCAGCTTTTCAATTGCCCCCAATACAATACACATTTTATAATTAATAATTCATAGCAATTGCAATGAAAACATCCATCGTAGAACCCAAAGGTGCTTTTTCAACAGGCAACTGAACTTTCTTTTTTTTTTAAGGCGTTTCACTTCTCATCCAAGAAGCTTCTTCAGCTCTGACTGGATGGTGGGGAATGGAAGGAGGGCAGGACAAAAAGCAATGGGTGGAAGCACGTTGGAGGGAGATCCAACCTGGAAATCAGGAGGAATTTCCCAAGAGTAAGAATGATGAATCAATGGAACAACATGCCTCCCAGAGTTGTGGCTGCTCCAATTCTGGGGGTTGTCATGAAAAAAGTTGGACCACCATTTGTCCGGGATGGTATTAGGACTCCTGCTTTGGACTAGAAGACATCCAAGGTCCCGTCCAGCTCTACAGTTCTATAATTTTAAACCTTGAAGGGCTGTGACTACAATACTGACACTAACTGAAAATGAGGGTTTTAACTACTAAAACCAAGGGGTTGCAAATTTGGCTCCAATAAGCTGTGGTTCATGAAATTAAGGAATTGCTCCAAAACATAACCAGATGGGAGTTAGATGGGAAGAAGAGGAGGGAAAGAGGTGAGGATATTGGAACTAAGCTAACATTAGTGCCTTTCCACTCAAGCTGGTACTCATTAAATGGGTTGAGGCTGATGGCAAGGAGTTCAGAGAGTTTCAGCCTCAAGCCATTTATGTGGAAGGCACCAAGGTAGAAAAGGCTGCTAGAGGAAAATTGAAATAACACTTTTTGTTTGTAGGGATTGTAAATTTGAGCAGAGGAAGGCAGATAAAGGGGTGCTATAAGAATCTTTTATATCTGTTTTATTTTGTTGTTTTTTATATACAAGACTTCATTGGAAGTGAAAGACCACTTTGTTATTGATTGCACTGAATGTGGCTGTCTCCTGCTTTAAATCTCCCAACAGACAGCTGCTTTCATTGTTCAAGACTTACACTCAGCAGCTGTCCCAGGATGCCAGAGTTGGTTTTAAATCAACATCTCCCCATCTTCAAGCAGCTGTTACCAACTCTAGGATTCAGGTTCTATCTTGAGTCTTGGATGAGCAATGATGCTTATATCAACCCTGGTGGCAACTTAAGTTGATGGTTTGCCTCAGATTAAATTAATTATGTCTCCATGCAGTTCATTAATTTGTAAACAGAGATAAACTAAATGTTCTCCTGAATCATTTTTTTAAAACTCAGAAGTGGAGGGGAGGTTAAAAACCCACTTCCTTATCTTTGCATCTCTTTGTGACTGTTTGGCTCCAAAGTAAAGTATCATGCAAACAATTGCATCCTCTCCTGTTTGTTTCTTCTTCTTCTTTTTTTGATAATCTGACAAACAATCAGTTGTGATTACACAATTGTGTAATCAGTTGTGATAAAATGACATTGCTATATAGACACTTAGAGGATTACAAAGTCTTCTCTTTTTAGGGAAGATGGTTGAGAAGATGATTGTGTAACATCTTCAGATGGTCCAGGACAGGGATGGGTTCCACTTACCTTCACCACCGGTTCGCATCGTGATGATTTGCGCGTGCACGCATGCTCCACTCATGCATTCATGCATGCTCCACTTGCGTACACATCTCCTCGCATGCTCAGAAGCAGGAATTAGCCCTAAACACAGCTGAGGAGCTCATCAGCTGTGCTTCGGGCGAAGAAATAAAACTCAGAATTCACCTGCAGGTGGGGGGAGGGCCCTTTTCAAGCCGCGGAAGGGGAAAAATGTGCAAAAAATAAAAAAAATACAGTGGCGCACCCGGACCGGCACCGACAGTGACATCAGCAGCGGGCCGCTCCGGTTCGGGTGATCTGGTCCGAACCGGGAGGAACCCACCCCTGGTCCAGGATGAAGCAGATTATCTGGACCCCTTCCAGTTGGGTTTCAGACCTTGGTTTAAGTTTGAGACACATTAATCATGATTACTGATGACCTCTGGCAAAAGTAGGATAGCAACAAATGCATCCAATCCTTGCCTTACTTGACCTCTTGGTTGCCTTCAACTCCATGGTATCCTCTTGGATCAGCTGCAGTAGTTGGGAGTGGGCAGCATTGCGTGGAGTTAGTTCTCTTCCTTCTCTTAGGGGCCAGTTTCAGTCAATGTTGATTGAGGGCCAGAAATCCTACCCTCAGTCCCTAAATTGTGGTGTGCCACAGCTTCCACCCCTATCTGCTCCTGTTTAAAATCTACATGAAGGTGCTGGATAAGGTCTCCATAGCCATAGAGTGAGCTATCATCAGTATGCTGATGATATCCAGCTATATCTCTGCCCTATTGAAGTAGGAGGTGCTGCCATGTCTTGGTATGTGGAAACAGAAGGGGGTTGGATGGAGAATAACAAGCTTCAGCTCAATTCTGACAAGACTGAATGGCTTTGAGTTTTGGAACCACCTGGATCTAAGAATTTGCCATCTATGGTTCTGGATGAAATTGCACTTCCCCAGACCCAGTGCACAATCTGGGATTTGTTCTGGATTCGTGAGTCCTACTCAAAAGAGCATGAAGCAATTGTGGCTAGGAGGGCCTTTGCAAAGCTTTGAGTGATAAACTATAAGGCCCTACATGGCATGGGGTCAGGTTGAAGGCCCACCTCAACCTAATGACATCTACCTGTTACATCAGGTACATCAGAAGAGGCTTGTTATCTACTAGAGAGTGTCATCCAGCACAGGGGCGGGTTCCACTTACCTTTCGCTACCAGTGCGCATCGTGATTCTACTTCTGCGCATGCGCAGAAGGAAATTTGAAGCCTAAACACAGCTGAAAAGCCATCCAAACCAGGAAAAAAGCACCAATTATACTTCCGCACATGCGCAGAAGGACATTTCAAGCTGAAAAAAAGATGGCAGCACGCACGGACCGGGAAAGACGGTACCGGAGCCGTCACGCCTAAATTGCATCATCAGCGGGCTGGTACCGGAGTGCCAGCACCGGACCGGACCGGTAGGAACCACCCCTGATCCAGCAGGACCCAGGAGGGCCTTTTCTACTGCTGCATTTACCCTATGGAACATCATTCCTGCCAAAGTCAAGATGGCCCCTACCTTGATGGCCTTCCAGAAGGACCTGAAGACCTGGTTTTGCCATCTGGCCTGGGGATCAGAGAGTGTATAGAGCCCATAAAATGGCTGTACTGTTCTTGACAGCTGTGCTTTCCTGGTGATTGCATTGTACTGTATGGCTTTTCATTGTTCAATTGCTTTTAATGTTTTTATTGTTTGTATAGCTGTTTTATAGTTAATTATGTTTAGTACTGTTTATGTTTTAATTGTGTAAACCACTCTTACAGATAGTAAACTCTATAAACCAAATAAATAATAAAATGTCACTACAAAGGAACAAAAAGTTCCATTAATGGACAAAGCTTTGTAGTGAATCAGGATAAATTGATAAACAACATATTTGCATCATTTTCTAAAATGTTAGCTTAAAATGTCCTTTTTATGCTAAGAAAATGCTTCTCCCCATCTCCTTTCAGCTCCTTTCAACTTTGATATTTATTTATTTGTTATTCAGCTGCTTTCATCTCTATGCGACCTAACAGGTATACATTGGCCAATCAAGATCATTTTATTTTACTTTATTTTAATATTCCACTAAGGGTCTCCTATTCTCATTAACTGAAAGAAATAGATAAATAGGGTATTCCTGTCTTAGTTTTACAAGTTTCAAAGCTTTGATTTTTTCTGACTCCAACTTGTTATTCCTGTGAAAACAATTCAATGCATTTTAACCTTTTCATCATCTACCTTGTTAGAATCTTAGTGCAGCCGGTGGAGATATAAGATCACTTTCAAAGCTCTATCTAAAATAATATCCATATCCTTTGAAAAATTATTCCTTTCATAAATCATCTTAGTAATTCTTATGATCAGCTGCTTAAAGGGCTGAGGGTAAAAAAGCAATACTGTGATGCCTATTCTGTGAATGGGAGAATGGATGAAACACATGTTTTGCCTTCCCACTTTAAAAGGATGCCTTCTTAATTGTAACACAATGGTATAGAATCCTTCCAGTCTGTGCTTTAGTATTTGGTTTGAAGGATTCTGTGTTATCGCACTGATTTATTACACATATCAAATTTCAAAGGTGCTTTTTCAGGAGGCAACTGGGTTTTCTTGTTTTTCTTTGAAGACGTTTCACTTCTCATCTAAGAAGCTTCTTCAGCTCTGACTGGATGGTAGGGAATGAAAGGATTTATATTCCTTGCAGACATATATAATAATATATAGAATATAAAGTGGGCAAGGAATATAAATCCTTCCATTTCCCACCATCCAGTCAGAACTGAAGAAACTTCTTGGATGAGAAGCGAAACGTCTTCAAAGAAAAACAAGAAAGTCCAGTTGCCTCCTGAAAATGCATCTTTGGGACAACCATGACCTGGATGACTGAGAATTTCCACAGACATCTCCAATTCCAGTATATCAGCGATGAAAAAAGTTCATGAGCTATGAGAATTCAACAGTCACAACCAAAAACTGAAAGTTGGTAATAACCCATGCTTTCTAGGGTTTTCGGCATGCCTGTATTATTGTGCTTTCCTCCAGTCCTCAATTTGGAAAAAAAATATGCCAGCATAATTTTTCAGTGCCCAAAGGTTTATCTTTAATTTGCCTCGGTAATAGGTTTTGTACTTACAACTCTACTGCAGAACAATTTAAGGACAGTGATTCCCCTGGCTTTTCCATTCCCACTCAACACCAGCAATCAGTGGAAAGAATCGCACCCTTTTACATGCCTTAAAATATGTGGCGCTGTCTTGGGTGAAGGTGGGTTGATGCCTGGTATTTTAGCCTGCTTTCAAATGACACGTAACCAGGGTGGAAATGCTCTGTGATAGCAACCTACTGTATTACTTAGGCCATTTCTGAACAAGGATCTCCCAGTTTGCCAGAAGACATATAGGCCAGTGATCAAATATCATCCAGGTTGGTGGGGCCGAGGATGTGAGAGGAAACAAAAAGAAGCATCACAGAATATTTGAGGAACCATCTTCTCACTTCATCCCAGTTATATTCCATCCCACCAACCTTTCAGCCAGACTACTTTACAGTCTTCCAGAAGACTAGTAGACAGTTCTGCTGGTCTTTCTGTCCTGAGGCTAGAGGATGAAACTGGCAGACCTCTTGTCACTAATAGCCACTCTCAAATAATCCAAATTGGCAAAATTGCAAAAGAATTACAATACTGGTATCATGGCAACAATTCAAAGATCCCATTAAGATTGCAAAATGGAACTAGAGTAGCAAAATGAAATTGCCTTCTTCCCAAGAGAGGAAGCATTGTTTTAGAACTGGAACAGCTAAGGACAAATTTAGATTGTCTCCACACTAAGCTGGGGAATGAGGCGAAGCCTGAACCATGAGGACATGTCCTCTAAAATTGGATGTTTATGAGCTATTAGTGAACAGTTACTGTAAAGGAGCCCTAAGTACTGCTAAATCAAGATAGTCACAATCTAAAATATTTTGTATACAAGAAATGAAATGGATACTTAGCACTGTGCAGTTTCATTTTTGTATCCCAAGACATTATGATCAGCAGTGAGTTGCTCCTGGTTCAGACTGGTTCTTAGACCGGTAGTACTAGCAGCGGGAGGCTCCGCCCACCTGCCTGGGACGCTTCTGCGCATGCGCAGAAGTGTCGCATGCACGCAAACCAGTAGCAAAATCATTTTAAACCCACCACTGGTTATGAGACAACAGGCGGACAATTTATAAAGCTGTCTTGAGTGCTAGGAATATCATTCAATAAAGCGAAGAAATAACTGGATGGAATAGAGTAGAAGAGCTGTTTCTATCACATGTTTTTAATATCTTACTTAAAAGCTCCAACCTGGCCTAGAACATGTAGCAATGAAACTTGGAGCATGAAAACATAAGATGGGCTTTGCTTGATCAGGCTAATGACAACAGAATGGCTGATTTAATTCACTCAGAAAACTTACAA
This sequence comes from Diadophis punctatus similis, assembly GCA_023053685.1. Taxonomy (NCBI): domain Eukaryota; kingdom Metazoa; phylum Chordata; class Lepidosauria; order Squamata; family Dipsadidae; genus Diadophis; species Diadophis punctatus. The sequence goes on from JALIGW010000002.1 coordinate 145,904,497, forward strand.
ATGGACAACTCACTTTTCTACTTCTATTTCTACTATTTCTACTGTTACTACCTAGCCACTGGTATACCAAAGGTATGCCTGTTACTCTGAATGTACTAAGCAGCCATGAAAACCATTTGCCATTGATAGAACCATATGACTTTGACTCCTTTAAAAACCTTCTAAACTGCTACTCACTGTCCATTATTTTATTATATTTTATATAAGAGGGACTTCTTCCGCATCAATCCTATCTTTCACTTCAATAAATGTCTCTAAGTTTCAATACTATAAATGAGAAAGTTAAACTATCCCTATCATGCATGAGTTTATATACAGCTTTCTTGCTTCCTCTTATCTATTCTTTTTCATAACTAAAAAAAATGGAAACACTATACATAATATTTTCCCACAGAAGAGCAGTTTTCTAATAATTTGAGTCTATTCCTTTCCACAATCTCTTTTTTTAGGCACTGATCAGACCTGTGCAGAGAAGCAGAATTACACACATACTGTATATACTAAAGGGGAATTGCAACAATTGCAACAAAAAGTAGGAATCCTTCTCAATACCTCATTACATTTAACAAAGAGGAAAATAGGACCTTGTTAGCAGAAGAAGGTAGAAAAGAGAACCAGTGACCTGGGACTCAAGGAAAGTTCTCTATATTAGAAACAAAAAAACTAAAAACCACATAATGACACCATTTTTATTAGGTCCAACTAAAATATATATATATATATATATATATATATATATATATATATATATATATATATATATATATATATATATATATATATATATATATATATATATATATATATATGAAATTTTCAAGAGGAGAGTAGGAGATTGAATTCATATGAATTGAGTGACATGGAGAAAGAACAAAGGTACAAGGAAGTAAATATAAAATATAGAATAAATAAAATATGCTTCCATTTAGGACTGGAAACAAATAGTCCTAACACTGCATGGAACACAAAAACCCTGCTCTGTGTCATCTTACTATTGCAATATAAAAACATGTTTTTCTATTATTTTAAGGTACAACTTGGAAAAATAAAGGTAGACTTAACACAATTGAAAGAACAAAGGAAAACTCTCCAAATCTTAAAAAACCTCCTATCCCCAACTAGCAGAATTCACCTCTTGAACATATAGTCCAACTACCTAAAAGTTGCTTTTGTCTGCAGTAAAACCATTACTCTTCATCTGCAAGAGGCCAGAAAGCTCTGGATCTTCTTAAATAGACTGTTTTTATTTGAGTTGTTTGTTACCATAAAACAATTCTGCATACCAAAGCATCATAAAAAGGGAACACAATGCAGAGTATAGGCACATCACAATGTTTTGATTGACTGCATTCCTTCATAGTGTGTTCGCAACTCTACCAAATAAAAAAAAAAATAAGAGCATCTATGAAATCCTCTCTCTGGAAGATCCAAACACGGCAAATGCCATGCCAGAAATCTTCTCATCCTGTTAAACTGCAAAGTTGTCTCTGAATTGCCATCTGAAAACCAGGCTAGTCAAGATCTCAGTCTCATGGCTGTCACCAAATAAAGTCCCAGCACGGTTAAGATAATTATTCACAATACTAATTATATACAATTGTGGGTGATTTTAGAATTCTGACTTACTAGTCAAAACAAGCTGGACAACTGTAATGGAAATCTTTCAAAAAGTGTAGGTAGCTATGTGGGCGTGTTAAAGATCAAATACACCAAAAACCACACCATGCTAACATCTTTCTTAAGGCCAACTAACATACCTGCAAATCACAAACAAATAATCATGCTATTACAATTGGGTCTGGATTAAAGATCTGCAAATTTAGCCCCACAACCCCTTTCCTATCTGGTCATGACAGCTCTTTGAAGAAGGACTTTATTCCAAAGGTAACACACATTCTTGCATTGAGCCCTAATCCTGGGCATTCATTATACAATCTATTTTGGACCCATAAATGCAACTTGGTTGCAATTCTGAATATTTTCTGTTTGAATTTTCTGTATGGGGCCATATAGTACAAGGCTCAAGAATTGCAGTCATAGTTTGGGTGATGCTACTGTCATATGACCACCGGAAACTATACTGTTCACATAAAATGTATCTAGCTTATGGATTTTTTCAAAATGGAAACATCCAGTGATTTACTTTGCTAGCAATGATCTCAAATCCAATTAATGTAATGTGTTTGCTTCGTCCGTTATAAATTATAAAATTCAGATTTCTTTAACTGCAAAAAGAAAAACCAACACAGAAATCCAACGCCATTTCAGAAGGACACAACTCATCCACAATAATCTAAAATAAATTTGAACACAATTGCATCTCACAATTGATATAAAGCAATAACAGTGGTATTTACTTTAAAATATTGGTAATCAAAATCTTATTGCTACCCCAAGAAAATAAAAAAATAATAATCCAGACAAATAATAAAAGCAATGTAGTATAGTGGTTAAGGTGTTTGGCTTGAAGTGAGAAGATAGAGGTTTACTCCACTCTCAACCGCAGATGTTCCCTTAGGTTACGTTGGGCAGATAGATCCCTCTTTCTCAGCCCACTATAGGGTAGCCCTTTATGTGTTGGCACCTTGAGCTCCTGTACAAAAGGAGAGATGTACGTCAAATAAATAAAATAAAGCTGAGCTATAACTGAAATAATACCCATGAATCAATATGTTAATTTTCTCTCTCTCTCTTTTTTCTTTAGAATAGTAACTGATTATAATCCTGGGGACTGGCAAAAGATCTCTGAAAGGAAGACATGGACAAAGAGCTAAAACGAGATCATCTGCTTACCTTCTTGGCCTTTGTGTGGTAATTCGGTCACCACTGACTGTATCTTTGGTTCTGGTGGCAGATGCTGATTGGTTGAAAAATGCTCCACATTTTCAGTCTGCCTGATCGGTGGCACTGGGGCCTCAGAAGATTTTGTTACCTGGATTTCCACACGTTTGGTAGCAACATCAGGCAAAGACGGACTAGTGGCTTCAACTCTGCGCTGGGTTGGTTCAGGGATCTTTGAGGGGACTTCCATTCTGCGAAGAGCTTGGTCCTGTGGCTTACTTATACTGATCTCAGTCCTTCTGGGAGGAGTCTCAAGAGGCTTGTGTCCCAACACATCTGTTCTCTTGAGGCCAAATCTTGATGCTCCTGAGGTGGAATTTTCCACTTGCTTTGATGATATGTCAATGGAGATTTCTGTTCTTCTGGACACTGGTTCAGGATGTTTTGGCCCAGAAATATCAACTCTCCTTAAAGAGGACTTGGGAGACTCCCCATGTCTGGAAGGAGTCTCTGAATTCCTGGCCCCAAGATCTTGGAATTTCTGTGTGGAACTGGACACTGTGGACCTTGCAAGAGGATTGGGTGCCCGCCTTTGTGGAGTGGAAGAATTTGAAGGCTGATCTACTTCTTCAACTTCAAAGGATCTCTTCAAAGCTGAAAGATATAAAAATGGAATTTAAACAACACTATCAGAATTACATAGTTATTGTCCTCAAGTTGCAAATTATATACAAATCAACAATGCACTTCATTGGATGCTATCCCTCATATTGGATGATATCCCTTTTTGTTAATTTAAATACTTAAAAAAGCTGAATCTTTGGATCTTTAGAGATTTTTTGCTGAAGTATTAGGAAACTTAATCTGATTTTCAAGCCTTCCCAAATATAGCTGAAAAAATAAGGAATACCTTACTCTTCTTGGCAGTCTGAAAGAGACCATGAAGTCTCACAAGATTTCTAGATTCTGTATAAAAATGTATAGCACATAAAGTCCCTTCGTCTTTTTGAAAATCTTAGTTACATTTGCTTTGGAATTTCTTCTTGAAATATGCTTTGCTCCCAATGGTGAAATCCATTTTTTTTACTACCGGTTCTGTGGGCGTGGCTTGGTGGGCGTGGCGTGGCTTGGTGGGCATGGCATGGAAAGGATACTACAAAATCTCCATTCCCCCCCCCACTCCAGGGGAAGGATACTGCAAAATCCCCATTCCCTCCCCACTCCTGGAGGAAGGATATTGCACAATCTCCATTCCCACCCTACTCTGGGACCAGCCAGAGGTGGTATTTGCTGGTTCTCCGAACTACTCAAAATTTCTGCTACTGGTTCTCCAGAACCTGTCAGAACCTGCTGGATTTCACCCATTTGCTCCCAACATTACAGTTATATCATGACATAAAAGACACCTAGCCTCTGGAGGAAAACACTGAGTGAACCTCAAACATAGGAATAGCCTTTCTTAAAGATTGTCTTGTGGCAATAAGTGAGATTTCTTATTTCTCAATCCTTGTTATATCTACAAAGTGAATAAAAAGGGCCACAGAATGACTCTTCAAGGCATCTAGTGGATAAAGTCACTCAGTTTTGTTTGGAGTTGGAAACTGGATGAACAGATCTTTTGGAATTGTGTGAGACAGTTATCCAGAAAGAGATCGAAGGTATTAGCTCTGATGAAATGAGCAGAGTTCCCGAACCGGTGCTGTGAGTTCAGCCACCTGTATTTTAATTCCTTTCCTGCTGGCTGACTAAGGTTTCTTTGGAGGTGACAAATGGTTGGGTCCAAACAGTGGCAAATGCTGCACTGCAGGAGACCATTGTCTGCCCTCTTCTTAAGAAACTGTTGGTGTACTAAGGGATCTGGACAATTTTCATCCAGCCTCTAGCTTGGCCCTAGAAGAAACAGATTATCTGGATCCTTTCCAGTTAGGATTCAGGCCTGGCTATAGTACTGTGAAATCATTGACTGTACTTATTGAGGATCTCTGATGGGCTCAGAGTCAGTCACTGCATCCATTCTGGCCCTCCTTGAAGTCTCAGTGGTGGTCAATACCATTGTTCATGGTATTCTTCTGGCCCAGCCAAGGAAAGTGGGAATTAGGGCTACTGTATTGCTATGGTTCTCTTCCTTTATTCATGGCTATTTCAAATTGATGTTAGTGTGTGTGTGTGGGGGGGGAAGAACTTGAACCTGAGACTCATGCTTTGTGGAGAACCTCCAGCTTCTGCTTTCTCACTACACCTATATACTGTAGTATCTACATGAAACTGCTCAGTAAGGTCATCCACGAGGATGGGTGCATTGAGCTTCTCTACCCTGGGCTCACCAAGTGATGCCACTGAAGTTCTTTCCTGATGCCTAGAGACTATGAGGATCTGGATAGAGGAGAATTCTGGTTCAACCCTACTAAGATTAAGTGGCTGTGGTTGTAAGCCCTCCACCCCTCCCCTGGCTTTGGCTTTGCACATGACAACTCACATCCTAATCATTTCCCATTAGAATTCTGGTAATGCACTGAATATGGGGCTCCCATTGAAGAACATTTGGAAGCTGAAGCTGATCCGGAATGCAGCAGCACAGGGAGTTTTTGGGGAGTTTCACATACTCATATAACACCCTGCTCCAGAAGCTGCTCCAGTAGGCTTCCAAATACAATTCTAGGTGCTACTTATCACCTTCTCACCTATACACAGATCTACATCGGATACCGCCAGACTATATGGGCAACTGCCTTTCTCCCATTATTTCTACTTGCCCCACCAGATCTAACATGCTCCAGTCCCCTTTTATCAAATACCTTGTTGGACCCCGGAGTTGTGCCTTCGCTATGGCAGCACCTGTCCTATGGAACAGCATCCTGTCAGAGAGCCAGATGATCCTGACCTGACCCTGTTAGCCTTTCAAGTTCTGAATACCCGACGTTTCCCTAGGCATTTAGGCCAGAATGTTAGGCGAGCTCTGCTGCTGATGTGGTTTTATGCTTGGGATGTAATGTATATCTTGGGTGTTATGGGTCATTGCTCGAAGCTGTTGTTTTAATCCTTGCACCCAACCCACAGTCACTGTTGTGAGATGGGTGGCCATATACAGTACATTATTAAAATAAATAAATAAATATAGTCCCACCAAAATATCGGATGCCTTCCAAAACAACAAAAGTCTCAAAGTTTTCCAATCAAATGATCAAAATAATTGTAGGGCACTGACTAGAAAAATAGCTCAAGATCAACATCTATAAAACGTAGACAGCATCAGGCACAAGTCTGACACATCAATTTGTCCAGCTCCCAAGAGTGAGTCGGCCAGACACATGGCTTAGATTCATTGACTACTTGGCATGTTTCAAAAACTGCACTGTCAGCCTCTTGCTTGTATTTAGCCCTTTTAGGTTTTATTAGAAAAGCAGCAAAGGGAAGCATTTATTTATTAGGTCAGCTGAGCTTTCCACGCAGCACGAATTTCAGTAGTGCTCAAACTAAGAAAACATTTTGGTATGCCTGGAGTGTGGATTCTTTCCATATAGAAAATTAATCATTTACAAAATCCTCATTCTAAACTTTATGAAACACCAAAGACACAGTACAAGATGACCTGTTGGTCAGTGCCCATGTTGCAAGACATTTCTTGGGAATAGACAATAAAATCCATACAAGTAATCATATCTATGGCTAAAACAGGGATTCTCAAATTGAATTTGATGGAGTTCCATGACAGGTCATGGGCAACAAAAGAGTTTGCTCAAAATTCACAGTCGGGCATATATAGATTCTTTTTCCCCTAAGGAAAAGGTCAAAATTGCTTCCTAGTCATTTGAGAATGATTAATTTGGTTAAAACATTAAACTCCCAGGTAATTGTGAAATGCAAGTTTTAATTTATGAACATTGGAAACATTTTGTATTCATAATAAAAAGCTTACTTTTTAATATTTGTCATAAATGGCTAACGTTCTGGGATAGTAACTGAGGCATCTTTTTTGTAAAATATAAACAATGTTCATACATACATTTCCATAAATTACAATAATCATGCATTGCATCTATTTGCTAGTTTTGTCATTCAAATTTTGTCTCTTCTAGGACAAAAAAAAACATTTTAAAGGTTTTGAAGCCTGAATAAACTGAAACTACCTGATCTAGTGAATGGGGAAAGAATGAGAATCCAATGCAGGGGTGAAATGCAGCAGGTTCTGACAGGTTCTGGAGAACCGGTAGCGAAAATTTTGAGTAGTTTGGAGAACCAGCAAATATCACCTCTGGCTGGCCCTAGAGTGGGATGGGAATGGAGATTTTGCAATATCCTTCCCCCAGGAGTGGGAAGGGAATGGGGATTTAGCAGTATCCTTCCCCCGAAGTTGGGTGGGAATGGAGATTTTGCAGTATTCTTCCCCTGCCATGCCCACTAAGCCATGCCCACTAAGCCACACCACGCCCACCAAGCCACGCCACATAACCAGTGGTAAAAAAAAATTGGATTTCACCACTAATCCAATGGCATATAAATTATGACCTAGAACATATTTGGAGAACTTTTTAAGGTCATGTTTAAACTTTGCTTAAACTTTGCGAATATCTCGATATAGATATATAACTGGATCACCTCAAGAGCATTGGTCATGTTGACTGAGACTGCTGGAAGTTATATTTGAGCAACATCTGTGGGGCCACATACATGAAGTGTTGACAGTGTACAGAGAAGCAAGTACAGCCCAGTGTGATCATGCATCTACCACAACACCCTTTTAATATTGGTATGTATATGGGGGGGAAGAAACGGTGGCAACACATTGTTGCTCTAATTATTTTACTTGGGTTCTGTTTAATTATGAATTACCTCACTATTACAATCAATTTTATTTAATTTCACAGCACTTGGGAGGTCTGAAGATTGGTTCAGGAAGGCTGAAATGCTTAGCATGCAAGACCACATCTGGTATATTGACAGCAAGACTGTTATTCTAAAATTTCAGTGGCGTGTTACTGGCACCAGCAGCACAATCGTTGCAGCCTGCAAACATCACAGTGTGCTTGCAACATTATACTTAACCTTCCTGATTTCTGCATTACCGCCAATTAAGATAAATAGCTGTTTACATGCTGTAGTGCATTTGTTAGGTAATGAGATACATTATCTTTTGAAAGAGGTTAAGTGTCTGCTCTGTTAAAACTAGCACTCAGAAAACATCAGATCTTTATTGCTATCAAATGAAGACAACAGTACCATGAGTAACAAAAATTTCAAAAGCACTGAGCAATAAACTCAAATGAATGCCAGGGACAAGCAGCAAACAAACAAGGTAATGAAACAAAATGGTATTGCGTACTCTTACAGAGTAAGGGTTAACTAACCTAGCTTTCCAAATCAATCCCAGTTATTCCAGTTAATTTTGAAATGTAATCTGATCATAGATTTCAGGAGGAGAAGAATAACATACAAGTGTGGTTTGTGGTTGTGGGTGGAGTCTCAAGAAAGAATAGCTTTGTCAGCAGATTCCCCGAATTATCCGGCTGGCTAGGAAGACACCTGGAAGATGCCAGATTTGGAAAGACAGCTGCAGAATCTTGAGACCCCCTAGAAATGTCACATTCTTCCAAATGGAAACGGAAGATGGGAAAAATGATGATAGAGGGCCAATGGTCTGAAGAGGTGAGTAAATGAGAGGCTGAACAGGAGAAGGAGAGAAAAAAATGTGTGAAACAAGCTTCAGATGACTTCAGAAGATCACGAAGACCTTGACTTTTCAACCCAGAACATGCCTGAGTCCTCCTGCAATGCAGATGCAACACAGTCTACCAGTCCATAGTAATTGCGACCTTTGTCTAGCTCCCGCAGAACTGATTTCACCATGCATAACGCCTTCATCAGTGTCCAGATAACATCTGCATCTTAGCAAGCATGAACAGCAGACATATACTTTTATGGTGCATGCTCATCTTCTAGGTTCAGGCAGACCACAAAGGAGATTAGAGAACACATAATAAACTTTGGTTTGAGAGAGGACAGGAAAAGGAAAGATTCCCCAGCTAAAAAATTGTTTTGCAAAGACTTTTTAATCTCTGTTCATTATATTGTTTTCTTCAGTTTGGGGAGACAGAATGCAGATAAATATTTTTCTGACAGTAGTTTGAAAAGAAAAATCCCAACTAAAACCTCAGGAAAAATCAAGTTTAGCATAGGGATACCTTAGCCTCTTGAGCAGGCTTTTCCTCTGCCCCCCCCGCCCCCCCAATTTTCTGTAACTCTGCTAAATATAGGCTTCTTTTGCGCTGATCTTTTCACCTGCTGTTACCTTATTTTCAGTTAAGAGAAGTTCAGTAAAGATGACTGAATGAAGAATATAGATTACAAGAACTAGTAATCTAAATTGATAATTTAGTAATCTAAATTGAGAATAAGGCATTAGAAATTACCTAATATGTCCTGAGTCAAAGAAAGGTAAATATTGTGTGACCCAACACACTGTATCTGTGTTTGACCTTGAGATAGGAAGTGTCCACTCTGCAGAACAAGACAGCCTTCTATCCTATTTGATTCCAAGGCCACCATGATAGAAATTTTGTTCTTGATTTGTCAAATCAAGGACAACAGAGCCTCTTTAAAAAGGATGGGAGGGAGGACTGATCTTGTCTCCACACATGGGAAATATATTTAACCCGTAGGCCACCCAGAACCTGAAAAAGGCCCAATAATAAGAGATGATAGGCGAACAGGACTTCCACTGTTTTTAACTTTAAAGCAGTTATGCTATATTAATAAGGGTAAATGAGAATCAGTTTGGTGTTTTGGTTAAGGCAGGGGTCAGCAACCCGCGGCTCTGGAGCCGCATGTGGCTCTTTCATCCCTCTGCTGCAGCTCCCTGTTGCCAATCGGCTCAACTATTGATAGGGCTTTCGGTTAGGACAGGTAGAGGAAAAAGGATGCCGCTCTAGGAGGAGACTCTATGGTGGGGGAAGTGGACTTCTGGTTGGCTCCAGAATTGAACAGGGGGTTTCCGGTTAGGACCTTTGTGGCTCTTTGAATGTTTAAGGTTGCCGACCCCTGGGTTAAGGCATCAATCCACAAACTGGGAGACTGTGAGTTCTAATCCTATCTTAGGCACAAAGCCAGCTAGATGACCTTGGGCCAGTCATTTTCTCTCAGCCCAAACCACCTCATAGGGTTGTTGTTGTTGTGTGGAAAATAGTAGGAGTAAGGTGTGTTGGATATGTTTGTCACCTTTCCCTCAGCCCTAGGATTGAGGCAATGGCAAATTACTTTTGAAAACATTGCCTAGAAAATGTCAGGGACTTGTCCAGGCAGTCTCTGAGACTTGGACATGACTGAATGGAACAAAAAAAGGAGGATGGGTATAAATACAATCAGAACTATGATGATTGATTTTTAAAAATTATATTATGCCATTTTAAGCCTATTCCCTACCTCCCACAACCATTTGCCTTAAAGAGCAAAATGTATCTTAAAAGAAGCTGAGTTGGAAAAGAGACTAATGAAAATCCTCCAAGTTTTTCTTTTTCTTTCTTAGCATGGCTAAAGATAGAATTTGCTGGTTGCTATAGATTAGGTGTTGGCAATATATGGCTCTTCAGATGTGGTTTGATTCCCATCATCCCTCACTTTAGACCATGGTGGTTTAAGGCTGATGGGATCTCAAGTTCAATAACATCTGCATAACCACTCTGGTGTGAAGCAGGAACAATTTGAACAACTACCTCTAAACCAAGGCAAAAAGAAAGCCCTATAAACATTGTCAAAGGGCAAAAAAACAAACATATGTGGTCAGAGACAGCCTGCTGCATTGCCTTTCAAGAGATTTAAAACTACAAATAAGCCAATATACCTCAAGTTTGTGTCTGCAAAAGCCACTTCAACAATAATAGAATAGAATAGAATAGAATTCTTTATTGGCCAAGTGTGATTGGACACACAAGGAATTTGTCTTTGGTGCATATGCTCTCAGTGTACATAAAAGAAAAGATACATTTGTCAAGAATGGTTGTCATAGGGTTCAAGTAAACAATCAGGAAACAATCAATATGAAATAATCGTAAGGATACAAGCAACAAGTTACAGTCATACAGTCATAAGTGGGAGGAGATGGGTGATAGGAACGATGAGAAAAACTAATAGTAATAGTAATGCAGCCTAGTGAATAGTTTGACAGTGGTGAGGGAATTATTTGTTTAGCAGAGTGATGGCGTTCGGGAAAAAACTGTTCTTGTGTCTAGTTGTCTTGGTGTGCAGTGCTCTATAGCGACGTTTTGAGGGTAGGAGTTGAAACAATTTATGTCCAGGATGCGAGGGGTCAGTAAATATTTTCACGGCCCTCTTTTTGACTCGTGCAGTATACAGGTCCTCAATGGAAGGCAGGTTGGCAGTAATTGTTTTTTCTGCAGTTCTGATTATCCTCTGAAGTCTGTGTCTGTCTTGTTGGGTTGCAGAACCAAACCAGACAGTTATAGAGGTGCAGACGACAGACTCAATGATTCCTCTGTAGAACTGTATCAGCAGCTCCTTGGGAAGTTTGAGCTTCCTGAGTTGGCGCAGAAAGAACATTCTTTGTTGTGCTTTTTTGATGATGTTTTTGATGTTAGATGACCATTTTAGGTCTTGAGATATGATGGAACCTAGAAATTTGAAGGTCTCTGCTGTTGATACTGTGTTGTCTAGTATTGTAAGAGGTGGTAGGATGGGAGGGTTTCTCCTGAAGTCTACCACCATTTCTACGGTTTTGAATGTGTTCAGTTCCAGATTGTTCCGGTTGCACCATGAGACTAGTTGTTCAACCTCCTGTCTGTATGCGGTTTCATCGTTGTCTCGAATGAGGCCAATCACTGTTGTATCATCTGCAAACTTCAGTAGTTTAACAGATGAATCGTTTGAGATGCAGTCATTGGTATATAGAGAGAAGAGAAGTGGTGAGAGTACACAGCCTTGGGGGGCCCCTGTGCTAATTGTACAGGTATCTGATGTGGAATGAATAAATCAACACAGAATCTTTGCAAGCTATTTCAAGTTGATGAATGAATTAGCTTCTTTTGCAGTACAATCCTATAAATATCCACTCATAAATAGACCCAGCTGAGTTCAATTGACTTTACTCCCATATAATTATGTATAAGAATACAACATGATTCAACCACAAATACAAAAGCAAGCTTTCTAACTGCTTCAATCTTAAAATATTTTTATAATTATTGAATGTCTACTGCTGATTAGCAAACAGAGCAATCTTGACTTAATTATTAGCTTTGCCTCCCTTGAAGGAAGGAATCTCAAAATGTGCCTGTATATGAAAAATTCATTCCTGAAAGCTTAAAGAAAATTATTTAACATCTTACACCACAAGCTTGTCTTCCTTCTCCCAAGCTTTGTCCATTTACAACAGAAACAAAACAACTTTGCTTCTTCAAAGTTATGACTTTTATTTAATCATGCATAGTAACAACAAGCTTCTATGCATTTCCAACCTTAAAGTTATATTTTCCACCAGTAAATACCAAACTATTGTCAAAGTTCATTGGAAGCTATCTTGAAAAAGAGGGATTCCAATTAGGAAAACAAGACATGAGCCTAGGGACAGTTTAAATGAAGTTATATTTATTTTAAAAAATACCCACTGGAATATTTCAATTTCATCTTTTTTTTAAAAAAATGTATTTTTTAAAAAAATACACACTGAATTATTTCAGTTTAATCTTATATTGGGACAGCATAACTTTTTCATGATATATTTTAACATAGACATGTGAAAGTAAAAAGTATTTCCTAGGTCAATATCCAGAACTTTTTATCAAACACCTTGCCTTCTTTCAAGCAGAGTTAAATACTTCTGCTGAATAGAAGCATGAAATAGTACACATTACATCATCATTCTGTCAGAACTTACCCTTCCATCCCCCCACCATCCAGTCTCAACTGTCAGTACCTATTGTCCTAAAGGTGCTTTTTTCAAAAGGCAACTGGACTTTGTTTTTTTGTTCTTTTGTTTTTTGGCTTGAAGACATGCTTCTCATCCAAGAAAAGCTTCTTCAGTTCTCTAGAACTGAAGAAGGTTCTTGAATGAGAAGCTAAACGTCTTCAAGCCAAAAAGCAAAGTCCAGTTGCCTTTTGAAAAAAAGCATCTTTGGGACAACCATGACCTGGATGACTGAGAATTCCCATAGACACTGTCAGTACCTATCCTTCCATCCCCCGCACCATCCCAACTGATGAAGCTTCTTGAATGAGAAGCAAAACATTTTCTTCTTCCTCCTCCTCAAGGGAAAAACAATCCAGTTGCCTTTTGTAAAAGCACCTTTGATACACATTAGATCAGTTTTCTTCAACCTAGAGCTTTCCAATTCCAGTTCTCTAAATCTCCAAGCCATGTGGGTGGGGAAAGTTGCATTTGATCATACTATATAGATCTCTTTCTCCTCCAACATACACACACATTCCAGTGATACTTAAATGGTGATGTATTTGACTAGGAGAAGACACGTACACCAAAACAAAGGTCTCATATCCATATAGAAGAGATATGGGCAAATGAAACTTTGATTCAAATATCTACTGAACTCCAGACAAAGCCTTCTCTTTTTTCATTGAATCTTTGAGGCAAGTTTTTCTATCCTCTAGCTTGCAGTTGAAGTATCTGATACTCAAGGTAATCATGGCAAACACACACACACACACACACACACACACACACACCACCTTCACCTCATTTAAATTAGTTTCAAATATTTCCTGTCTGTGTTACAACACTTTTCTGTAAGCCTCCCCAAGAGAGTCCTTCCATCTGTTCAAGCTGGATCAAATAAAACTTAATATCAGTCTCTTTATTAACTTCATTGCAAGAACAGCTCTGGCTAAAATCCACAGAGAACAAAAGAAGTTAAGTTTGTAAAGAGCCCACTCAAATGATACAGAAACCATATGCAAGGAAGTTCCTACAGGAAATCAGTGATAAAAATGGAGGAAGGGGGATTTACTTCCTACCAAATGTAAAATATGCATATACTGAATAAGAGAACATCCCCTGCTTCATCTGCAAGAATTTTTTTTTAACATTTTGGATTGTTTTGCATTCATGAGATAACACTGAGAATGATTCCCAAGGATTTTGTACAGTAAGTCAAGGGCAGGATTGGAGGCAGCTGCCTGAGACGCATCATGGGTCAAAATTTAAGCCAGGGAGGAGGAGCCATGGGAACAGGGAGGGAGAGAAATTGAGGAGCAGTCCAGAAATGTGGAATAATAGTTTAAACTAACGGACCACCAAAATACAGAGAGATGCACGACAGCTTACAGGACCTTGCTGATCAGACAAGGTCTGAGTCAAAGAAGAAATTTTTCCACGCAATTGTCAGCTTCAGTGGAGAGAGCTAATTCAAGGATGTGATGGTACCTACTTCCACAAATATATGCTCCAGTGAGCAATTCTATTACTTATTACAAGGATCAGCTACACAGAAGATAAGGAAGTGCCTATTTGAGTCCTAGTCACTCCTATCAGTTAGACCTAAGAATTTCTGTTCAACCATTACACTCATTAAGTAACCCCTATCATTTCATGACCTTTAGAATATTAACAGAATAACAGAGTTGGAAGGGACCTTGGAGGTCTTCTAGTCCAACCCCCCGTTCAGGCAGGAAACCCTATACCATTTCAGACAAATAGTTGTCCAATCTCTTCTTAAAAACATTCAAATTCTTAAAGCATTCACAACTTCTGGAGGCAAGTTGTTCCAGTGATTAATTGTTCTGTCAGGAAATTTCTCCTTAGTTCTCTATTGCTTCTCTCCTTAATTAGTTTCCATCCATTGCTTTTTGTCATGCCTTCAGGTGCTTTGGAGAATAGGTTGACTCCCTCTTCTTTGTGGCAGTCCTTGATATCAGGACACTGCTATCATTGCACCCCTAGTCCTTCTTTTCGTTAAACTGGACATACCCAATTCCAGCAACCGTTCTTTATATGTTTTAGCCTCCAGTCCCCTAATCATCTTTGTTGCTCTTCTCTTCACTCTTTCTGGAGTCTCAACATCTTTTTTACACTGTGGCGATCAAAGCTGGATGCAGTATTCCAAGTGTGGCCTTACCAAGGAATTATAAAGTGGTATTAACCTTTCACATGATCTTGATTCTATTCCTTTGTTAATGCAGCCTAGAACTATGTTGGCTTTTTTGGCAGCTGCAGCACATTGCTGGCACATATTTCAGTGATTGTCCACTAGGACTCCAAGATCCCTCACACAGTTACTACTATTGATCCAGGTATCATCTACACTATACCTGTGCATTGCCTTAAGGCACGGGTATCAAACCCGGCAGCATCACGTGACGTATCGGGACTTTTTTCTCCCTTTGCTAAAGCGGGCAGGGCCAGCACGTGACGCATTCGGGCCGCGAGTTTGACACCCCTGCCTTAAGGATACATATTCAAAGGAAAACTAATACAGCAAGAATGACAATTTTTTTAAAATCACAATCTGGAAAAAGAAAATCTGAACCATATAGGAACTTATTCCACTCATCAGTCATATGGTGTATAGTACCAACTATACTGGTCACAGATGCTTGCATTTCAATAGAATTTCAATTCATTTAGAGGACCCCAGATTGGAAAATCTTTTGCAACAGATACACAGTAAAGGGATATGAACTGCAGTTCCTCAAATCCCTAGATTTACACAGAACTCTTCTGGCTCCTGCTTCTCCAGGGGAAATCCTGATGAAGTTATGCATTCCCAGGACAGCTTGATCATAGCAGCATGAAAATATAAACATTTCCCCCACAAGTTTTGACAGCTTGATAAACACACTTTTAGATCATTCTCGGTAACAGCAGCAACTTGATAGGAAACCAATTACAGTTCTCTTTGCTCCAGAAAGGATGGGGAGGAGGAAAGGGACAGCAAATGGCTGACCAATCACCAGAGCCATCCCCCAGCTGCAAGGGAAAGGAAAGGTCAGTAGGACAAGGGGGATCCACTGCAAGCAAGCAAAGTTCAACAAATACAAGCAGTGTGAGGGGCAGAGAGCTCTAACAGGAGCAGCCATGGGAAAAAGAGTCATTACTCCTGCTGCCCCTTCACTCCCCTGCTCTTCCAAGTACAATTTTCACATAGTTGAACGCAAGAGCTTACAAGGAAAGTCAGACCCATTATTTTTTTTAAAGAAAATCACCTATTTGCATAGGATTCTTGCTGCATCCCTCCTCATACCTGAAAACTATGGGGATGTTAGAAAGACGGAACATTATTATAATGAGACTGGGCAGGCAGGGAAAGCACTTGGAAGGCACCCCACTTCATGAATCTTGACCTTGCAATGAGATAAAAGAAGTACCTTGACTTACTACTCTTAATGTTGATTGCAACATCTGGGAGACTTGCAAGCTTAGCAGGAAAGGCATATGTAATGTCAGGCAGACATGTCTCTTGGTAGCTCTTGTTTGTCCAAGTATTAATTTTCCTGGGTAATTTTCCAAGTAATATTTTTTTCTGTAAAGGCGGCTGACCCAGATAGAGCCCTTTTCAGCTGACTAAAACCGGGAATGGCACCTAGGAACATGGGCCAGCTGAGTGTGCAAGGTTTGCAAGCAACTGGGGAGATACACTATCAGAAGGAGGAGCACAAGCAAATCAAGCAAAAGACAAGCAACTAGCCCAGGGGTGTCAAACTCGCGACGACGCATTGTTGTCACGTGACGTATCACAACTTTCCCCCCCTTTGCTAAACTGTGGGTGGGTGTCGCCAGCGCGTGACACATCCAGCCCTTGAGCCGCAAGTTTGACACCCCTCAACTAGCCCCTAAAGCAGGGGTCCCCAAACTTGGCAACTTTAAGACTTGTGGACTTCAATTCCCAGAATTCTCCAGTCAGCTATGCTGGCTGGAGAATTCTCGGAGTTGAAGTCCACAAGTCCGCATAGCTGACTGGAGAATTCTGGGAATTGAAGTCCACAAGTCTTAAAGTTGCCAAGTTTGAAGACCTCTGCCCTAAAGTATTATTTGTTTTCAGAGTTTATCAGCCACAGTGAACTCTGGAAGTGCCATCATGTATTTTGAAGACGCCAGGCTAGGGAAGACCCAAGCCCAGACCTTCAATATTTTAAGGCAATGAGCTAAAGCAGAAATCCCCCAAGATACCATTTGATCCTAACCTACTATAATTCTTCTGAAATCTCTCTCACCAGCTTGTCAGGCAGTTCTCTGCCAGACATACAATGGACTTTTAGAACTACAAAATACAGTTACATCGGAATATGTGACTAAAGAGGCAAGCACCATCCCCCTTTCATGAACTGCAAAGGAATCAAGAGAGCAAAGAACGTAAGACCTTAAAATATTTTGCATGCTTCCAATAGAAGCTTATATTGTGCAATTTATCCTGTCCCATTTAAAGATTTTTATAGGGCTGTCAGATGTCACTGTGATACTTCCATATTTTCTGATTGATTCTTCTTTCTTTTTAATTCCAGGGACAAAAAGTAATTTAATAAAAAGATAGATTAGCTACCAGAGTTTCCAGTGATTGTGGTTGATGCCATCTGTATATTGGGAGCAGCCTTTTAATCAGATCCCCAGCCCCTCACATAATCTATTCTAAGAGCCAAGCACTGATCTCTGACAGTGAAAATATAATTACTGCAGAAAACTGAGTCATAACAATTCAGCAAAACAAAAGCTCATGATTCCATGTAAGGACTTTTGAGATCAAATCAAGACTAAGTGGCTCTACTCTTTATCCTCCCCCCCCCCTCATGCTTCTTGCATTTTTTGAACAACAAACATTCGAACTTCAGAGAATAACTACTAAATTGGGCTGTTGGCACTTCTATGTGAATGATAGTTAGAGAGATTAGTTACAACTGAGCACACACAAATTTTGTATCATTTATCCATTGAAATAAATATCCTCCCCTCTCCCCCCCTCCCTTTGGAACAGCACCACTTTAGGACAGTTTTAGAGATAATTTGTATTTCATGAAAAGAGATATTGGGCAGGACAGTCTTTCTCAATCCACACAATTGTGTTGCATTACAACTCTCATAGTTCCTACCAGAACATCACAAAACATTTGGGGATTATTGGGGCTATAGTGGAACACAGTAGAAGGATGGAGAACACTAATGTAGGAAAAAATATGTGAAGATTCTGCTGGACTAATCGGCACTATTGCTCTATCCCAATATACCTGGCTTGTAGTCCCTATCCTTAGAATAGAGTGTTCTTCATCCTGTCAGCTTCTATTGTGTTCCACTATAGCCCCAATAATCCCCAAATGTCTTGTGATGTTCTGGTAGGAACTATGAGAGTTATAATGCAACACAACTGTGTGGATTGAGAAAGACTGTCCTGCCCAATATCCCTTTTCATGAAATACAAATTATCTCTAAAACTGTCCTAAAGTGGTGCTGTTCCAAAAGGGGGGGGAGGGGAGAATATTTATTACAATTGCTCTATCCCAATATATCTGGCTTGTAGTCCCTATCCTTCTTGTGTTTCTTAACATACTCACACTCACATATACACAATACATCTGTTTTTCCTCCTCACATGTGCAGAGCCAAAAAAAACTTCAACCCACTGCAGTTTCTTTTACATTATCATGTTATCATACACATTCCATGCTGGAAAAAATAATGTGTGAAATACCTCTTGGCTACCAGAAAGTAAAATTTAGTGGGAGTTAAATGTTTAGAAAAGTTTTTTTGTTTTGTTTAGATCTGTCACCCACCTCTGATCTAACAGGAAGCAGTTTAAATGTTTCTAACTAGTTGACTCTGTTTTCCTCAAAATATATCTGTATCAAAAATATGTTTTAGGAATCATTCCTTTTTGTTGGAACTATATGTTTGAAAGAGGGCAGAAGGAATTCTTAGCAATGTAACCCAAGCTAAACTTCCAAAACGAATCCTGAAAGGAAATGGA
This sequence comes from Diadophis punctatus similis, assembly GCA_023053685.1. Classification (NCBI taxonomy): domain Eukaryota; kingdom Metazoa; phylum Chordata; class Lepidosauria; order Squamata; family Dipsadidae; genus Diadophis; species Diadophis punctatus. The sequence goes on from JALIGW010000002.1 coordinate 145,923,192, forward strand.
CATAGCATAATATTATAAATCTATATCAAATGGCAAATACTCCCAATGACACTTTGTTTCTCTCCCACTGAGTCCTTCTATTAGTCCTCTCTTCAATCCTATTTCTTTCTCTTCCTCTCTCCCAACCCCAAAATTGCTTTTTTGATGGGCACCACTTGTGAAGTTCAACTCAGACCAGATTGGAATCCTCTTTTAATCTTAACTTACTAACTGAAGACAATGACAGGCAAAGCTATAATTAATTAAGTAGTCAACATTTTAATAGTATAAGAGAGCTGAACAGTAAAAATGAATTAAAACTTCTAAACCAGAGGTCTTCAAACTTGGCAACTTCAAGACTTGTGGACTTCAACTCCCAGAATTCTGGAGAATTCTGGGAGTTGAAGTCCACAAGTCTTAATGTTGCCAAGTTTGGGGACCCCTGTTCTAAACGCTATAGAAACTTTGTAATAAACATTATATGCTTTCCAATTTTACCATAATTTCTGCTGCCACAGAGTAACATATCTGTCTCTTTGGAAACTATGTAAGTTCCTATTAGGTAAAGTCAGAGACTGGGAGATTCCTTCAAATACTGACTTGAGCAAACAGACATAACAAAGCAAATTAGGCATATTTTGCAGCACATGATTTTCAAACTGTTCCTTGGCACGTGCAGCTCAGTCCAGTTTTAATTCTCTTGTGATAAACAAAATGTTCCTTTGAGAGTGTTAGTTATGTTACTGTTATGGTTATTGCATTAAAACACGAGTCCCTTTCCAATTGTGGCAGAAAGGATTCCATCCCTTACTTTACGATACTTTAGAATTATGAGATAAGTTAAGTGTCCAAAAGTTTCCATTCTGATCCAAGCTGTAGCTTGCATGCTTCACACTGAGAGCAAGAGTGGTGCTAGATTTTTAAAAAAACGTGTAATGAAGACACACAGAACTCTCATTTCATCAAATGGTGTAGGGCCAGAGTAGATATTGCAATTGCAAAACTGAAATATCAAATATGTCAACAAGTGGCCTCAAGTTGAAAAGAGAAGAAGCATGAAAGTGAAATGAACCTCCTATAGGTGGGCAAAAACATTTTTCTAAACAATGAAAACTCACTTCACACCTCATCTCCATATAGGACTGATAGAAGGGCTCCTGATTCACTTCATGGGAGCTTATAAGCCTTGGGCAATGTTCCCTAATAAGGCAAGGCCACCCCCACCATAAGTACTATACAGCAATTCCCCAATTCTTTACTAGTCTTCTAATCAGGAAAGCTGAGAGTTATACCCTGCCTTCAATCATCTAACCCAGGGGTCGGAAATTGCGGCTCGCGAGCCAAAAGTGGCTCTTTGGGCCCTCTGCCACGGCTCCCTGTCCCCGCCCCTAGCCCTCCCTTCCATTGCCTAGCCCAGGGAGATTCCATGCCATTGAAAGCTCCGCGCTCAGCCACTGCTCCTTCTCCTTCTGCGTTCCATCCTTTCCTCAGAAGCCCTTCCCGTGCCTTCCGTCAGTTCCGCCTCCTAGCCCGGCAGCGAGGAGGAGCTCGTCCTCCGTTCTACGTCCTCCTCTGCTTCTGGTCCTTCCCTCTTTCCTCCGCCAGTAGTCCTCACTGCGCCCCAGACCTGCCGCGGCCGCAGTCACTTCCTGCCCTACCGTTGGGATGCTCTGTGGGAGCTCTTCCCTTTCCCCCTCCTCCTCGGCGGAGGCAGAGTCGGGGCAGCTGCCCGTGAGAGGACTCGGCTGGCGCCCGCTGTCACTTGCTGCTGTATGGAGAGCCTCGGGCACTCGGCGCCGACCTCCGGCTTGCCTTCTGTGTGCGCTGCCGTTCCGTCAAGAGCCACCGAGTGGAGTGCGCTTGGTGGGCTAAATCACTGCCTTTCTCCTCCTCCTCCTCCTCCCCTGGCTGTGCTGACAGCTACCCATCTTCCAGGAGCCGCTGGAACTTCTTCAGCCAGCCCCTCTCCACAGCCACGCCGGCTCGACTCCCGCGAAGGCTGGAAGCTGAGACTGTGCATGTCTTTTGTGTGTGTGTGTGTGTGTGTGTGTGTGTGTGTGTGTGTGTGTGTGTGTGTGCCGATGCCACCACTGCCACCCCCGTGCCTCTCGCCCTGCTTGCAATAGATAGATATATAGATAGATGATAGATAGATAGATAGATAGATAGATAGATAGATAGATAGATAGATAGATAGATAGATAGATAGATAGATAGATGATAGGTAGATAGATATGGATGGAGAGAGAGAGATAAAGAGATGGAAAGGGAGAGATGAGAGGGAGAGAGAGAGAAGATAGACAGACAGACAGACAGACAGACAGACAGACAGACAGATGATATGGATGGAGAGAGAGAGATAAAGAGATGGAAAGGGAGAGATGAGAGGGAGGGGGAGGGGGAGAGAGAGAGAGAGAAAAAAGGGTTTTGTGGTTCCCAGTTCTCTGTCCTAATGACCGGCTGGGTGGGCGTGGCTAGTGGGTAATGTGACTGGGTGGGAGTGAGTGATGTCAAGTTGGCCACGCCTACCCAGGTTTTGTGGCTCTCGGTGGGTTTTTTTCTGTGGGAAACGGGTCCAAATGGCTCCTTGAGTGTTTAAGTTTGCCGACCCCTGATCTAACCAGATGTCCAAGAAGAGTATTAACCCTTCTAGCTGTTCATCAATGAATATGGGAAAGAATTACAAAGACATGGAGGCCAAGCCACCCAGGTGCGGCCTCCTCTCCTCTAATGCAGCAGTATGATTGGGACAGAAACAGCACCCAGAGAAAGTCTTACACATTTCCGTAGTTATCAGCATTCCTAAATGAACACCTGAAAAGAATAATTCTTATTCTCTCTCAGAGAAACATCTGGCAGTTCCTTCATGATGTGAAGCAGGAAAATAGAAAAGAAATACAAAGAGAAAAATAGCATAGCTTTCACAGGGTCTCTCTCTCCATTCCGTCTAATAATTGCACTATAATTTATTTATCAGTTAGATAAATATTTGGAATGGTTCTGAGTCCCCCAAACGCCATTATTATCTTTGAATTCATAGCATGTTCCCAATGAGCCTTAATAAGTATTATGATAGATAGATAGATAGATAGATAGATAGATAGATGGATGGATGGATGGATGGATGGATGGATGGATGGATGGATGGATGGATGGATGGATGGATGGATGGATGGATGGACGGACGGATGATAGATGGATGGATGGATGGATGGATGGATGGATGGATGGTAGATAGATAGATAGATAGATAGATAGATAGATAGATAGATAGATAGATAGATAGATAGATAGATAGATAATGGATGGATGGATGGATGGATGGATGGATGGATGGATGGATGGGAGGGAGGGAGGGAGAGGACTCTGGTTTATTTTTTAAAAAAATATTTTGTTTTAGTTTTTATTTTATTTTATTATTATTTTTTAATTTATATGCTTCCCATCTCACTGTTCTAAACAACCCTTGTTCATGATCCTTTCCAGATGCAAGAGGCACCTGCCCTTGAAGTCCCCATAATCCCATGTAATGGCATTACAAAAGCATGTAATGATGCTTCTGATGATCCCAGAAAGTCACAGGTTAATTGCCTCATTCTTGCTTCAGAGGAAATGCTATGACCAAAGTTAGGTAGTGTTTCCTATGAAGACCCACCTCTTCCTGCCTCCCATTTTAAGGATTTCCAGAATGAGCTGCTTCCCTTCTAAGAAAGGGAAGGAGAAGGCTGCTCATTTGTGCAGCAATGAGAAATTTATGCTTACAGTTAAGCCAGAGGCTATATGGAAAGAGAACTATGTTTTCCAGCGATTCTTCCAGCACATTATTAGTGGTGGAGAAAATGACTCTCATTTCAGAACACCGAAACTCATAGCCTTTCAGAATGCCAGCTTTATCCTCTCTGGAGGAGAAAATGCTAGCGAGTGCCGTTATTCTCATGATGGTTTGGAAGGGTCTTTCTCCAAATCATATGATGTGGTGGAGTGGAGAGAGAGTCCATGCACTGGTGGGCTCAGCCAGTTCAATGCCTCCCAGCCTGCAGCAGCTTTCTATATTCTATTGGGCAATGGGGCCCCCAGGACCTCCCACACCCCATGAGGCACGACCACAAAGGAGGGAGCTTGGATTGTGGTCATTGAGCAAGGCAATGATATGAACACCTCACTTAATGACCACAATGACTTAAGACTAAAATTCCAGGCTCAATTGTAATCAAAAGCCAAGGACTGCATGAATTGGTCCTGAAAGACTTTAAATGGACACCATCTGGCCTTCATGCTGAACAGCATTCCTAAGGGAAGTAAGTGATATTATGTGCAAAGCATCAATTTCTATCTGTGAGAGCCCTAAAGGGGCCTCTGACTGACGTAGATAAGGCAACAATATGCACCTTTGACTTCTCAGCTGCCAGTCCTGTCTATCCAGCATCTCAGAGGTGAATATTCTAAGTACGATGTTGCATCTCCTTTCAATTCTAACCCATCCCACATTCTCATCTCTTTTCCTACACATAATGAATTTGGTTCTCTAGGGAAAAATTTTATGTATGAATAAAAGAAGGAAGTGATGTACAACTTTTCTACTATTTTTCCTCCCTTCATTTGCACTGACCAGAGAAGTTCAGCCCAGCCAAGTAATTATCAACTTTTTTTCCCAAGGTGCTTCCCTTCCTCTTCCTTTGGCAAGTTGGTTCAGGGATTTTATTCTGCAACACTGTACTTATTTAGGGGAAGGGGTGGTTTTAAGAATGATACATTCTGCAGAACAGGGAGAGAAAATTTGTAGCCCAACAAAATGTCGTTCTGAGGGCAAAAAAAATGCCTCCTCAAAATGGAGAAAGAAGTGTTATGTGCCATAACAATGGGACAAGGATTTTGAAGACTCACATTGAGCACAAAGTTCTGCAATGGCTCCTCCCTACCAACTCATAATGTAGGCAGGACGTATGTAGGGGACGGCACAGACAGACTGGTTTGACTGTTCCTTCAAGCCCATTTTTGAAGCGTCAGAAGACCAAATGAGCAAGTGTTGATAGCATGAATATTCTGAACAAGATGCTGCACTGCTTGCAACAGTGTCTCTAGACTCCTGTGCGTGCAGTTTATATCATACATATTAACTGTGAACAGCTGCTCATACCAGACCAAATTAGTACATCAGCCTTTTGCCATTGATGGTAGTGACTAAGCTTCAACGTAATGATATGTAATGCAGTCAGAGGCAGTAAGTGTGCAGATGATCATTGTAAGTTGGGAAGTCTAAGTTCTTCTACACGAAGCATGATTGACAGTACAGACCTTTGAAGGCAGGAATGATATCCAGAAATCAACAGTACAGTGATGTACAGGAAATTCAGTTCCTACGTCATGCAGAACGATGATTATTTTCAACTGGCTAACCCATTCTTGGTTAAATAAGACACCGCGGCAGAGTGCATATCCTACTAAGCCACAAAACCTGGGCTAGAAAACAAAATGATAATGTGTACACAATATCTAAGATAAAACCAAAAAGTTCGCAAGATGACTAAGTGCAATGCACAAATTCAGGCAGTGTGATGAATCAATCCTAATCTTCCAGCCTTGGCAACATCACATTCAGATTATTGAGATCAAAAAGAGTGAGTGTACTTTGGATCTGAAAGGAGGACTTTGTGAAATTAACCCCTACTTTCTAGATAAAGTGGCACATAAAAAAAGCAAGGGACAATTACAGTTGATCAAATCTGGAATAAAATCTCCATTCTGCAATGAAGACAAACGTCTTAAACCAGGAGACCCAAGATTCTTTCTAAAGTGCTATCTTAACTGTAGTGTGATACTGTATATATGCATAGTGTTTTTTTTTCAGAAATAAGTAACCGTAAAACTATAGTAATGCAACATGAAATGTAACCCTGATTATCATTTCATGGTCTTGCCACCTTGCTAGATTTCTGCATTTGGATATATAATCTCCTTAATCTTGCTTCTCTAATCTTCTAGAGCAAATAGTGAAAAATTTATCCCTCCTGTGTTTTCTGCATAACAGATTGTGTAACTAATTGCATCCAGAGGCTGACAAAATATATGACAGCATGTTTAGTCAAGTGAAAACATATACAATTACCTATATTTTAAATTATTTAGTAGTTATGGTATTGTAGCCAAGGCAGACTTAAGTAGGAGAGTAAAAGCCACATGGAATTGAATTGATTAAGTTGGCAGTCATATAAATTGAAGAGGAGAAATAAATAACTCAAGAATGCAATGTTTCATTATCAAGAAGCCTAAGGATATCCTTATGGCATTAACAGGTTTATTTTTCCTCCTTGTTCCTTCAAGTCAGTTTGGACTCTTAGTGACTGACAGTGCAGAACAAGTCAACTGCAATCTTGTTGGCAAAATTTATGGACATGGCTTGTGCATGCTGTTTTCCTAGGACTGTGAAAGTGTAAACGGCCCAAAGTTTCGAAGCTGACTTCATTCCTAAGGTAGAGCTATGTGGTGCCCGCATACAGGTACTGAATGTAAAATAGTAAGTTGTTGTATAAAGTTAAAATGTGATTAAAAGGAACTGTTTAAAACAAGTATATATATAGCAATATAGCACTTTTCTTATATACCGCTTCATAGTGCTTTACAGCCCTCTCTAAGCGGTTTACAGAGTTCAGCATATTGCCCCCAACAATCTGGGTCCTCATTTTACCGACCTCGGAAGGATGGAAGGCTGAGTCAACCTTGAGCCTAGTGAGGTTTGAACAGCTGAACTGTTGAACTTAGCAGTCAGCCTGCAATGGCTGCATTTAACCACTGCACCACTTCAGCTCCTAAGCTAAGCTAAGTAAGTATAGAGCCAAACAGCTTTTAAAATGTATGGTAAGTAGAAAGGGGGAGGTGTTTATCCCAGTGCTCCAGAAGGGAGGGGGGATAGATAACATCATAAAAGACAGCCAATCGGATCATAGATAGCAGGGCCAGGAACTATAAAAGTCCTTGTGTGAAGAGCTGAGGGAAGCTTTCTGTTATGTGGTAACTTCCATGAGGGAAGGCCTGGTGTGAAGAGCTGAGGGAAGCTCTGTTATGTGGTAAATTCCATGAGGGAAGGTTTAGTGTGAAGAGCTGAATAGCTCTGTCTGTGTGTGCAACTTCCATGATTGAAGGATTATAGTGAATCTCTGCCTGAGTTTAGCTGTCCAAGAGGGAAGTTGACAGGAGAGAAGAATAGGCCCTAGGCAGTTCTGTGGGAAGCAGGTGCCAGGGTCAGGGAACTTTATTGACTGATATATTGTGTTATTTGTAGATAGAGATAAACAGTGAAACGTGCTCTTATCTATAGGCCTAGAAACAAAGAAGAATTGGATTTGCTTAGATTTAGTCAGGAAAGCAAGGAGAGTCTCTTGAGGGGAAGAAGAGAAAAGAAAGAATTAAATAGCTGGGTGTGGCTTTAACAAATTCACTTGACAATTACTGAGAAGTTGTATTTAAATAAACTGTTTACTAGTTTGTTCAAGAAACGTGTCAACGTCTGTCTATTCCTAAAGCAAATCTTAAACAATCCTGCAGAGCTTAGAGATATTGTAAAAGTAAAAGCAAGCCTCTAAAGAGAGAGAGAAGTGAAACAGAGGGTGCGACCCTTGGTCAGGGAGATATAAAAAGGAAAATTAAACACAAATCGCTACCAAGACATATAAAACAAGAAGCCTGACTGCAAGGGGACGGGTGCATCCTCGCAAGCTAGAACTCTGTTTCCCCAATTTCGAGTGTGGTACCTTTAACCACTGCTCCAAACTGTCTCCAATTACCTTTAGCTTTTTGAAATTAATATGCAGTAAAAAGGAAAAAGAGGACCAGGAAAAGAGAAATGCTTTGCACAGTACATAATATTCCTTCTGATGTCTGGCTCTCCCAATTTCCTCTGCAGAAAAGCTATTTGCATCATACCTCTAAAATAACACAAATGAATATATCTAAAGAAGCTAAGCCTGATGGTACCAGGAAAGTGAAGAAAATGAATTCTACCTTTTTCAAAACACTTTCTGCTGAAAAGCTGAAATCAATTTATTAGTATGCAAGGAATGTCTCATTTCCTTTTCCAAGAGTGATAAGAAAGTCTCTTCCATTCTATAAATGCATACTGACTCTGTAGGAGTGAAATGATTCAAAATTTTGGGTAGTTTTCACTTCCTTTAACATTCGACATAGCAAATTCATGTCCTACTGCCTACCTAAACAATATATATTCCCCACAGCATTGAAATGACTAAGTTTAGCACATGGAATGATATATAGAACCTGAAGCACTGAATCAGCAGCTGTTTTCTTCATATAGCAGATAAGTGGGAAGAGAATTCCAAGGAAGTATTAGATCTGTGTGTCTTCAATAAAACTCCAGATGATTTGCTTTAAAATGCAACACATTTTAAGGAAGGGTGTGGGTGGGAAATAAAGCAGGATTCATGGTCCTGAAAATAATCTCACATTGCTCCTAGAAGCAGGAAGCAGAAGACACCAGCCTGAAGATGATGAATGAGACTTCATCGAAACGTCGCAAAGACACTTCCAATTTCACGTGGGAGAAAACCCGAATACCCAAAGACCTACATATATATATATATATATACGTGTGTGTGTGTTTTTTTGTGTGTGTGTGTATATATATATATATATATATATATATATATATATATATATATATATATATATATATATATATATATATATATATATATATATATATATATATATATATATATATATATATATATATACACACACACACACACACACACACACACACACACACATATACTGTATGGTTATTGACTCTCATGGACAATGGTTAAACCTGGAGTAAGGTGTTTTCCTCTGAACATGCCTAGCTTCTGTGTAAAAATCTGCATATGTACTCCTTGTGTTCTTCCTATACTATTATTATAAGACTTTAATTGTTGTTGTTGTTTAATAATTGTTGTTGAAACTATACACAAGCACTGTGCAAATACTACATTTACCATTTGGAAGATGCTAAGTCAGGGCCAGTTTCAGGATCAACTTTATCAGATACCCACAAAGATCCAAGTCCTTGTTAGGTTTTTACTATAAGACTTAGCTCAGTCACCCTTGGACAGTTTTCTCTCCTACCTTTTCCCTCTTTGTGGAGAGGGGTATATGTGCTATGATGAGGAAGATGTCAGGAAATGTTCCTTACCTACATTACACAATTTCCTGAATGACCTCCAGGAATATGGATCTCCTTTCCCAAAGCAGTCAGGATACTGACTCCTATGGAATTGTAGGCATTGAAGGCCACTTCTGGATGGTTTGCAGGTTGGGGAAGACTACTATTTGTGAACTCTTATGTGTCAGCAGCAGAATCTTCTAGCCCAGATTCTTTTCCCCCATTGGGTTTAAGATAAAGATAACCTGAGGGCAGACAAATAAACTATGGCTGCTCTTCCTCCTTAAATCTATTTGGTTGATCCAGAGAGAAACACTAGAATGGACCCTGGCTGAACTGCAAAAGTAAAATTGGCACAGGAAGGTTGGGCCCCACTGCACAGTTGAATGATGCCAAAATGACACATGTTCAATGGCATTTACACAAAAATATTGCGATAACAGACTTGCATCATTATGGGTCATCATTTGTGCCCCTCACAGGATGTCCATGGGGTAGCCTAAGTGTCCACCAGCTGTGTGTGAACACTGGAAGGGCCCATAGTTGATTTACTGCCTGGGAGCTTTAAAATTAACCAGTTAATGGCTGGGTTCATAATATTACACCAGTGGTTTTTAAACCATTGTTCTTGAACTGCTCAAACATCCACTAAGCCAAGAGAAGAACCAATTATAAGCTCATAATAACAATTATCTTTAAGTTCTAAAAGTAAATTTCTAGAATTCCTAATCTGAAGAACTCAAAGATAAATTTATGTGTGTATATTTTCCCAAAGTACGGTTCATCAATAAAGCTGTAGACAGAGTCAGTTTGCATTTGACCCTATTTGGTGGATACCCATGAATTACCATGAGTATTACCTCACAGTCATGTATTATCTTCCAGGACTAATCCAAAAGTTTAGCAGTTCATATACATGATTTATTTACTTGAGACTAACAGAGAAGAAAGAAAAGACACATAGTATTAGAGATCATCTTTCATGAGCAATATGCATTCCCCTGTGCCAATGGCCAAGAATTAATCAGTGCTGAACAAGAGTATACCTGATAAAACTTTTAATTATAAACTTTGCCTAGGAGAAGTATATCAGAATGCAAGCAGAATTGCAAGGTTAATCAGAAATTCTAGTTTACCTAAGTATGAACAAATCTTAACATATTGTAATAGGCCTGCATGAACTCATTAGTGCAACCAAAACTTGATAAGTATTTGTATTCCAGGAGGAAGCTGCAGTAGTTTTTTACTCTCCTGCTTTGCAAAGAAATGAAATTGTGCCAGTGCGAGACACACTATCCAAATAAAACTCCATGTCATGCTGTCACAGAACTTTCCCATGCCATGGTGCAACTTATTTTTAAGATGTGGTTGTCTCCTATATTTCCTGTTTGGTGCTTAATAAAAATGGAACCAGAAGGCAAAAAGTTTCCACAGAGTTAGAATCATTAGAGTCACGTACATTTGTCCCAAATGACTAAGAATCCAGGAAACAAATCAAGACCAACTATCTTTGCTTTATTACACTGGTGTTTCTCTCTCTCTCCATTTCTGATCCTAATCTGCACAGAAACTATGATGCTGAATTAGCCACATTTAATTTGGATTTTACTCACCTAATTACATTAACTGTTATTCAAGTTGACTGCTTTTGTGGGGCAGCATCAGTAAATGTGCATTGTTACAAATCCAGCTGAGCTATGCTTTATAGGACCAGCAATTTCTCAGACACTCTCAAAGTACCGTATTTTTTGGAGTATAAGACGCACCTTAGTTTTGGGGGAGGAAAATAGGGGAAAACAATCTGCCTACCAGGTATTCATCTGGCTAGCATCCTTAGTCTGGTCAGCTTCAGCACATTATTTTATCCCCTGGTTAGGACTTAAAAAAACCTTCTTCTGAGAGAGTAACAATGAAAGAGCATGCAAGCCAGTAAGAGCTGGGAAGATAGTTAGCACCTGGTTAGGGCTAGAAAAAAACTTATTCGGAGCAAGTAGATCAATGAAAAAAAATTCTGCAAAGACTTAGGGCTGGAAAAACATTCTTTGGAGAGAGTAACAATGAAAAAGCCTGCAAGGTAAGAGCTGGGAAATCTGTTAGCACCTAGTTAGGGCTGGGGAAAAAAAGCTACATTCGAAGTATAAGACGCACCCAAATTTTCAGCCACTTTTAGGGAGGAAAAAGGTGCATCTTATACTCTGAAAAATACAGTAGATGCTGGCTATCAGAAACCCTCACTGCACATCTTTTAACCTTGGATCAAAGGAGTGACTGTGGCATAAACCTTGGATTGAATAATCCCTCCAGTTGGCAATTCTTAATAAATAATATGGCATTATATTTACTATATATAATATTTCTATCTATATTGGTTCAGTGTTCTAATATGAAATTATTATAAGATTATATATATTTATCTATGTGTGTCAACAAGATTTGCCAGGATTGATAGTCTGCATAAACTGGTTCTCCCTCATCAACAGGATGGTGCAATATATATTAAAAGAATAAGGAAACTCATACACATCCTTGATAAAAAAAAAATAGCAACCTAATTTTCCCTAGACATCTTCTCCAACTTTGCTATTAATATGTAAGTGGACCTACATTTAGACCTTGCTTACCCTACCTCAAAGGGACGCGGTGGCTCTGTGGCTAAGACCCTGAGCTTGTCGATCAGAAGGTTGGCAGTTCATCAGTTCTAATCCCTAGCGCCACGTAATGGGGTGAGCTCCCGTTACTTGTCCCAGCTTCTGCCAATCTAGCAGTTCGAAAGCACGTAAAAATGCAAGTAGAAAAATAGGGATCACTTTGGTGGGAAGATAACAGCGCTTCGTACACCTCTGGCATTTTGTCATGCCGGCCACATGACCACGGAGACATCTTCAGACAGTGCTGGCTCTTCGGCTTAGAAACGGAGATAAGCACCACCCCTAGAGTTGGAAACGACTAGTACGTATGTGTGGGGGAACCTTTACATTTACCTTACCCTACCTCAAATACCATCATGGAAGAAAAGCAAAATATTAATACACTTCACCCATTATAAACTGTTTACTTGGACATTTAGTGTCTGGTACACATTTTTTCTACAGCCTGTCATTCCCAAGCACCCAACTGGAACTAATATGATTTTATTGTATTTATATTGAAGAGTCAATTAACAGACAATTGGAAAACCACAGCCTATGACTTCAAGGAGAAAGAGGACAGAAAGGTGTTCATTCTAGTAAGTAAGTAAGTAAGTAAGTAAGTAAGTAAGTAAGTAAGTAAGTAAGTAAGTAAGTAAATGTTTGTTTGTTTGTTTGTTTGTTTGTTTACTGCCCATCTCAATCAATGATTCTGGGTGACTTACAAAGTTGCTATGCTGCTACTCAGGGGGAGTAAGGGAGGTGAGGATGGAGAAGTCTGGCATATTTTTCAAAAACATAAGGATCCTTCAGCAATGAAATATCTGAAATGAGCATCTGTTACTTTTTATGGAACATGAACAAAGTTCCTGGAATCTCTATGCACGTCCCAAACACTTAACAATATACAGTATCTCTTCCTGCTAAGCCAGTTGCAGAGATTGAATTTCAGTTCAGGGCATGACCAGAACAGAAAAGAACAGCATTCTGGCATTCCGGAGACTTCAGCTGGTGCAAAATGCGGCTGCGCGTGCTGTGGTGGGTGTGCCAAGGTACACCCATGTGACATCGATACTCCGCCAGCTGCATTGGTTGCCCATCGGTCTCCGGGTCCAATTCAAGGTGTTGATCACCATCTTTAAAGCCCTTCATGGCTTAGGACCAGGTTATCTACGGGACCGCATTCTGCCTCATACTTCCCTCCGACCGGTTAGGGCCCACAGAGTTGGCCTCCTCCAGGTCCCGTCGGCCAAGCAATGCCGGCTGGCGGGCCCAAGGGGGAGAGCCTTCTCTGTGGCTGGCCCCGCTCTCTGGAACCAACTTCCACCAGAGACCCGAACTATCCCCACTCTGCTGGCCTTCCGAAAAGCCGTTAAGACATGGCTCTTCCTGCAGGCGGGGGGTAGAGCTTAATTCACTCGAGCTCACCCCCCAAGTATGTATGATGTTGAATGGTTGTTGATTTCTTATATTGTGTTTTAATTTTTATATTGTTTTAATTACTATTTTAGATTTTGGTTGTTCTTGTATTTTTCACTGATGTACGCCGCCCTGAGTCCTTAGGGAGTTGGGCGGCATATAAGAATTCCAAAATAAATAAATAAATAAATAAATAGTGTGGCAATGGCTTTCGCATCAGGAGCTTTGATTTCTTTGCTGTTGTGTCCAGCCAATCTCCAGAGCTTGTGAACACCAGCACAGGGAAAAGCTGAGCTAATATGACAGGAAATGCCTTCAAAGCCTTGCCATGTCCTATGACTGCAGAAAGTTGGAGGAAAAGAGAGATGCCCATTCTTGTAAATCCAAGTTGGCAAAGGAGACGCCAAATTAGCCTTCCTCGATTCCGGAATCTACAAATGTGCTGGATTACTACTCCAACTAACATTTTCATCAGGTTTAATGGTTGGGGATGACAGAGTCCAGCACTAAAGATTCTGGATTGAGAATAATAGTTCAATCTAATCTGAATAGGCAGCAGCTATTCAATAACAAGATATTACCACACGAGGGAAATTGATCAGCTAAAGTGTGGCAGTCTTAATACGCACCAAACAACTCAGTTCTCAGCCTGGGTCAAGTTCTAAGCAATAAGCACATACTTCAGAGATCAATAGACTGAGAGCACAAGAGAAAGGGTTTTTAATTCCAGTTTAATCCCCTATTTATTTACTTACTTATTCAGTTAATACACTGTTTCATTTCCAAAGACTGATAGGATTAGGACGGCTACTTCTGAAAAAACTGAGAAAAATATTCTTGTACTTCAAATACAGCATAGCAGCCAAACGCCACTGCAGGAAATTGTGGAAACAAGATTAATTTTCTCCAGTAGTGTGTGTTGTTGTTCCTTACATTCCTGTCAAGCTGTTTTGAGGATATATTTATATTGCATGTTAAGAAACAGCGACATATCTTTATGGCCAGTCAAGTGCTTAGTTTTACATGTATAGCTGAGCTGGCAAGACTGGATTCTTACACTTTAACCTGAATTTATTCTTTCCTTTTTTGAAATCAGTCTCCAACATATACATCTATGGAATAATGTCTTGCAGATTAACACATTAAAGAAATGTACCATAACTAAGGCATGGAATTGGCATGGAATTATAGTATGTGTGTTTGTGTGTGTGTGTGTGTGTGTGTGTATCCACATATCATACAAGCAGTCATGTTTCTATTTTTTATAATCAAAGCCAATAACTGGTGGTTGATTACAGACTCTGGTAGAAATTTCAGGGGAGGAAGGGAGGGAGGAAGGAAGGAAGAATAGTAGTGATAAATGCTGGGGAAGAAGAGTGACAGAGACATCCTATGAGCTATTCTAATTTGCATGGAAAAAAATCTACGACTCTCCCAAAAACAATTTACAGCATCCCTTATCACTACAGTATACACACTGGCTAGGGATGCTGGGAGTCACAGCATGTAAACATCTATACAATTTACTTCTGGGCTAGACTTTAAGATTATAAAAACATATGAAGATAATAACCCATGTACGTTATCCACTAATTCAAGTTTGGCATTCAGTCTATTACTATATTGAGCAATAGTATAAACACAACACGAAAATTGGCTACAGAGTCCTGAATCAGAATATAACTTAAGTGAGTAGTCAGCGCTGGATAAAATCGTGCACTTCTAGGTTAAGAAAATAATAACATAATACAGTTCTGATTGTATCTAAATGGAAAATAATACGCCCTGAACTCTGCTGAGTTGCCAAAGGGATGTGAGGCGGTGGCCAACCATCTCAATTTTTCCAGCTTCCCTCACTTCTGCTCCCATCCTCCAGTTCAATGTAACAAAAGGAATGGTGGATCTCTTGGGCTCCCAAGACAAAGGTCAAATCCTACTCACACCTGCCCACTGAACTTCTGAGTAAGAGAGCTCCAGTTGTGGCCAGAAGCCATGCTTCAATGAAGATGCAGCTGTTTCCATACTACAATAATCTCCCATTGTGTAGATGAAATTTTAAAAAAATGGTCTACTCTTCCAAGAACAGAGCATACCGCAGTTGCAGCAGAAAACATGGCAGGGGGTGGGCCAAAGTCTGTGACCCAGTATACCTTCTGTTTTGCTTCCAAGGACAAAAACAACAGCATCCTGAGAGCTTCCAATCAATGCTGCATAAACCACTCAGCTGCTTTGCACTTTTGATCATCCCACTTCATGATGGAGCTTGTCACTGCTAGGGATTTCATTTTCTGTTCTTTACAGGCAGAGAGAAGCCTACCAATTTATATCTAAGGAAATACAAAGTCAAAATCTTCCAAATACAATCCCCTCAATGAGATGAGCCCTCCGCTCCTGCCCCAGCCCCTGTCAGCCTAGCAGTTCAGAAGAATGCAAATGTGAGTAGATTAATAGGTACCACTTCGGTGAGAAGGGAATGGTGTTCCGTGTGCCTTTGGCATATAGCCATGCCGGCCACATGATTACAGAAAATGTTTTCAGACAAGGCTGGCTCCCTTGGCTAAGAAACGGAGATGAGCACTGCACCTTAGAATAGGACAGGACTGGACAGGGAAACCTTTACATTTTTTTATTATTCCCCCATCCAAACAAGTTTTGCAATAGAAAAACTAAAGAAAAAAAAACAGGATCAGAGGCTATGACCTATCCCCTGACTTCCTGAGTGTGGCCCAACTTTACAATTTTGTAACTTAAAATATTAGTTGTAGCCCAGAGACTGAGAGTCCTATCAATGCCCTTGACTGGACTTCTTTGTAACTTCACAGAATAGGAATGAATTAGTAATCCTCACATGTTTCTGCAAGTTATCTAAGAGAGAGAGAGAGAAAATGGTAAAGTGACAAGCCATTTATCTACCCCGGACAGAGTTGGATTTCTTGGTCTTTCCTAATTCTCAACTATAACCTCTCTGTAGTGCTGATTCACCCATTGTGCTTTGCTTGATTTGACTGAATGTGATGTTTGGTTTGTAAACCTCCATTTAGAGCTTAATCCCAAGTCAGCTGTAGATTTAATAAGCATGCAGTAGATCAGCGGTCTCCAACATTCGTGGCTTGGTGGCCAGTTGGTGGAGAGAGAGAGGAACTGGGCTGTATGAGTAACAGGCTGGCACATATGTGCGCATGCAGCTCGACTTGTGCAAGTGATGGTCCGGCATACACGCGCATGCACACACAGCTCAACTAGTGGTGCTGTGCATACATGCGCGTGTGCACCAGCCCGCTGTATGCGCAAGCCCAGCTGCCCACCACTCACACAGCCCAGCTGCAAAAAGGCCCAGGGATTGGGGATCCCTGCAGTATATAGATAGCTAGATAGACAAATGTTATTTATTATGGTCATTGATCATTGCAAAGTAAATTAGGTAGGCAATAGGATATCATCTACTAGGGAAGTGGTGGCAAACCTTTTTAGGTTCGCGTGCCAAAAAGGGGGGGGGGGTGCGCGCGCTAGCGCGCGCTCGCATGCCCACACCCATTCCCTCCCCCCCACGCATGCGCACAACACCCCCCCACGCTGCCCCCTGCGCATGCACACACACACACACACCGGCGCAAAGGCCTTACCGGAGCCTGGGACGACAAAACGGGCAAACCGGAAGTGCGGAAAAACGCACTTCCGGTTTGCCGGTGAGCTGTTTTTTGCACCCTGGAGGGTTCAGGGAAGCTCCCTGAAGCCCCAGAATGCAAAAAACTACAAAACGGACAAACCGGAAGTGCGGAAAAATGCACTTCCGGTTTGTCCGTTTTGTAGTTTTTTGCATTCCGGAGCTTCAGGGAGCTTCCCTGAACCCTCCGGAGTGCAAAAAACAGCTCACCGGCAAACCGGAAGTGCGTTTTTCCGCACTTCCGGTTTGCCGGTGGGCAACACTCGCGTGCCATCTTCTATGGCTCCACATGCCACCTGTGGCACGCGTGCCATAGGTTCGCCACCACGGTACTAGGGCATTGGCTTATTTACCTTCACTGAATTGTACAGACTATAAAACAAAACTTTGTAACATTTATGGAAAGGGGTGGATTTCTGTTGGAAAATAAATAATAAAAAAGGCTTTTGAGAATTTTGTTATTAAAGATTATGAGGCCGGAAGAGACGTTCCTGTAAAACTGACAACATACAAGAACTGTGGTCTGCAAGAGCAAAGTTTAATGGCATATGACATTTTCTTAAACTTCACCTCTATGATGGTTGTGAGGTGAGTTTTAAAGCGGCCATAGAATAAGATTCTTCTAAATTGTGGAACTATAATTGGATATAAATATTAAGTTGGCCTAATTTATGCAGATTGATGAGTTTCAAAAAATATCTCCAATCAGGAATGTCTATTCCATTTTACTTTCCATATCGGTTGTCTGAGAAAGTGGTGTTTCTGAGGGAATTAAGTCAAAATAGTGCTTATGGGAGGCATCCCCATTCCTAGATGTGTTGCAAATATGAAAGGTTTCAACCATATAGCCATGATACCATCTTGAGTCTTTTGAACTCATCTGTATCTCTCCCTCTTTCACCAAAGCCCTGATATTCTCCAAAACTAGAGAAACTATTGTATTTCGATTTCTGAAAGAGTAATCTTTTCCATTTTGAGATGAATAATGTTGTTGATTAACATTAACATACCAGATTCATGTGGGAAATGGGTGATCTTAACCAATAAGCAAATATATTTCACCAAAACTGTTCTCCACCTTAGTGATCACAACTGCTGATGGAGTACTAGTTTGGGTAAATAAATCGGAAAATACTATGCAGGAACATGGATTGCATGCCCTCTAAACTGGCTGTGTTGCTATGTGAACTCCATATGTATGAGCTTTAGGTGTGAATAATTTTAACATGCCATGGTTAAAAACATACCATAAAAGAATGTCCAGATTTGGACCTGATTATGTTCAGTTTGGAGATCTCTTGCCTGTTTGAGTGCTGACATGTGAGATATGTGGCTTTAAGTCCAAACTGTCCCCATGGAGAATCCCCAAACTTGGTGCCCATTAGGTGTGACTGTGTTTTGTCATGATGTGAATATTGTCAGTTGTGAGTCTATGCAGGGTGATGCATCCCTATCCTAAATATTATGGTACTTCCCAATACAAGCAGAACATGTGATATGATGTCTGCGCATGTCTACATTCCTAATCCACCATTAATCACTTCTGCCTTGTCTTCTGACCTGAACGGTCGTGTTACTTAGCAAAGATGTAGATTTATTGTTTTATATTGTTTTGTACTGAAATAAATATTTTCTATTAGACATTTAATCTCGGTTTTATTTCTAAGTGTTTGGATTCCAAGTAAAAGATCCAGATGTCGCCTCTACGGGAATATTCTTCCCTTAACATGTTTGCTGTGAATTCTGGGAGATGATTTTAACTCTGAGTCAAGGTTCAGAACTCCAACACTGAAGCGCACAACTGAATGATGCCCAGGTTGGCCAAGTCCGTCTTACAGCTCGCTATCTTGTTCCCCAGATCTGCCCATTCTTAGACTTTGTCCTTGTCCTTGGATCCACCCTGATTTCGTTTATAGGCCTAGAAAAGAGAAAGCTCCTTATTACCGATCAGCAGCTTTTTGAATGTGAGTTTTTCCTGCCTTTCCATCTAGTTCAGTGCATGTGGTTTTCAATACCCATAGCAGACAGGGAGAAGATTTTTTAACAAGGAAAGACCATTTCTGGAAAGGAATAAGACTGTCACCGTCAGTTTGTCAACCCTCCTCCAAAAAAAAAAAAATCTCCATGTACTTTTAACAAGGCTATGCAACAACTGACATCAGCGGAAGCTATTTTAAAATCTCATTGCCATGTAGAACTGTTTTCAAAGGCGAGTCAGTGCTACCAACAAAAAGGCCCACTCTCCCTTCTCATGAAGTGATTCCCCCTTTTTTTAAAAAAAAGTCACTTCAGCAAACTTCAGCAAGGCTTTAAAATAACTTCTAAGATCCTGATAGAGGCCATTTTTAAACCTCACAATAAGGCAGGGTTGAAAAAAACAAACAATGAAAGGAAGTAGCAAAAGATCAAGGCAATAAATGTAGTGTCTAAGGGAAATTGTTCACAGTAGGTAGCTTCTCTGACCTCATTTGGTGTGCACCCCCTCCCCAAAAATATTTCCATGGGTTGAAATACATTTCCAATTCCTTATATGCTATACTTTACTATACATGGAACCGGATGCAAATGTAACCTCAAAACTGCTATTGCTATGCAGAAATCTGCTGGAAATTGGACCTGTCTGATCAGATTTACTTACATTGCAATCATGCTCATCATCCCCTTGATTCTAAATAACTTCCTTGACTTCATATTTGCTTTGTAGTTCAATTAAAATGTTAGTAAATAGGACCAGCTGCCTTTAGCTACAAGAGAGAATGACGTACTTTTTTTTAGCAGTGCCTCCTTAGAGACAATCATCTAGCGCCTCTGTTGCACTTGTTTTGGTACTGGCTACAAATATTTTTACTGACTAAAGGCACTTTCGATTCCTTAGTTAACTCTTGACTTACACACTGCTTTTAATTGGTGTCTTTTCTCTTTTTATTACTATTGCACTATCATATGCTGCATTATTGATATTGTTATATATTGCATAAAACATCATTATTATGCAGAAGGGCCAAGGAAATGAAAGATGTTATATACATTATTTACATTACGGACGAGGAACCTATGCTTATCAAAGGCCAAACTGGAACTATTTCAGATACCAAGGTTAGTACAGAGAGATGCTGGTACTTAAAGTTCAGCAAAGCCTGGAAGATCACTAGGCACCCATTCCTGGTTTGCATAAGCCAATAAGCAAAATTATCTGCTTTGACTAATAGCAGTTTTTCAAGTTCTCATTGGAAAAGTCTCTCTCATTATCTGCTACTTCAGCTTCTATTCACTGGAAATGGTCAAGGTTTTGAATGCTGGACCATCATGTGAAAAAGGGCTGCACCCAAAGTTGCAGCATCAGAAATGGCAGCATCAATGCATTTTTCCCCATTCAATTCTATGTTTTAAACTCTCTCTTTCAAAGCTGAGGTTTTCAAGATACGGAGGCATACCATATCCGCTACAGGAACAGCAGAGGCCCTAAAATTTGTATAATCGGCTTTTTTTGCAATCAAAGGGGGGGGTGTTTTCCCCTCCCTTTCCTTCTGTAGTTTTGATTCTCAAGTTACCACAACAGTGTGAAAGCAACAGTGCAAAAGAATACCAGGCAGACCTGACATGGCTCCCTGCAGACAGTAAACAAAAGAGGCCATTTCTGGGATATATTTAAGTTATTTTTTTAAAAAAAACCTTTGAGTATCAAAAAGAGAAAGGAAACGTTTACATAACTCCACCAGTCACAATAATGCAGCAGAATGCTGGATTGAAGCCAGAACATAACCAGATTTTGCGTTCTGATAACAATCCAACAACTGTACCCCCAAAGGACCCCAAAAGACAGACTGACACAAACTCTCTAAAGGCCTTCCTGATTCTCTGCCTTGGGAAATCAGAAGCCATTGGACAGAACAGGGAAAAGTGTACACACACACACACACACACACACACACACACACACACACACACACACACGCCTTGAATTTTCAGAATGGGTGGGCATGCAACTAGCGCCAAGCAAAACAAACAGGGAGGGAGAGGGAGAGTGAAGGGACCTTCCAGCCTCGTTTTGGTCTGGACCACAACAAATTACAAGGCGCTGCCTTAGCTACAGCTTGGACGTGGGGGTGGGGGTCCCTGTCCTCACACACATACACACACACCCTGAAACAAACGCTAGGGTCACACTCTCAAGAAGTTCATGCGCAGCACACACACTCTTTCAAATCCAAATGAACATTTCCCAGGTGAGATATGTGGACAAGCATCTGGGGACAAAATGAGGGGTACCTCATTTTGCTCTCCGTATAACAGGCAAGGGCTGTTGTTGGAATGGATGAAGTTAGAAAACAGGACTTTTCCTGATTAAGAAATCGCTTTTTTCCCCTCAGCTGCAACACTAGGAAAGTGGAAGGGAGCACCAGGCCCAGGTCTTGCCTGCGTGAACGGGACACAAATCTTTCTTAGGAAGAGGGGAGAAAAATGTGTCTCACGTTTATACATCTTTAAATTAAAACTCCACTTTAAAATGGATGCATTTACCTGTCCAAAATAGAACCAGGCAACTCACCCGCCTTTATGCCCCGTCAACCCGCATCTACGTCTATTTTACCAGAGTTTCTCTTCCTGCCGCAACCCAATCGTATCCCGCCGGGGGAAATCGACTCCGCGATCCGACCCACCACCCCAAGAACAACACCGGCCTCTGCTCCGGGTGTTTCCCGCTGGCTTGTAGCTACCGCGAGGGAGGGGATGTTGTCTTGGATCTGGAAACACGCGCGGAAACGAGCGGAAAACGGCGCCTGAGTAGCCGCGGGAGGGGGAATCTGGGGTCAATCCCGCTTCCTCCTCTTCCCTCTCCCTCCCTGCCTTGGCGATCTACCTACCCTCGAAGTCGGAGATGATCCCTTCCAGGTGCGCGTTGACCGCCGGATCGGACATTGCCTCAATCAGCCGTCGCCGTGCGCTTGGAAATGCTTTACCCTCTCCTCCCCCCCCCCCGAGGTTCTCGGCAAAGGCCGGAGCGCGGACGGGAGAGCAGGGCGCCCTCGGAAGGCCCCCTAACAGCGAGAGGGGAGGTCGAGTGTCGGCCGCGAGGCGCTCGCAGGCAAGAGCCCCCCGCCCCGTGGCTCCGTCCCGCTGAAGAGAGTCGAATGAATGGAGGAAGGAAGGGCAGCCGCGGCCCTCCCCGCCCCTCCGCGCTTGGCAGCCCCGCTTGCGCACAGGCTGCGGCGCACGCCTGTCAAGCCGAGCCCGGAGCAGGGCAACGCCGATCAGAGGCTGGCGAGAAAGCGGCTCGGCTCTTTGGCCCGGAGGGAGGGAGGGAGAGAACGAGCTGGGCTCCGTCCTAAAGCGTTGCCAGCTACAGCCCAGTCCGTAAAACAACCAGCCGGGGGAGGGGACTGTCGTCCTGCCTCCAAAAGAGCCGCTGGCATCAAGGAACAAAATCGGGTCGCGTCATTCCAGCCGTCCGCGCTGCGGCAGCCTGGAAACGAGCTTCTGAGAATACGCAGACTTCTATCGCCTCTTCCATTAACGCGAATATGCCCTGTACCTATAAATCCAGGAGAAAAATTGTACGTTGGGCGGGGGGTGGGGGAAAGGTTATTCTTATTACACTAAAGTACTCTAAAACCCATCCTTTCCTTTCACTACAGGTAAACTCGGCACCTATTGTGCAGCTGAAAAAGTTCAGACACCGGTTAGCAGAAGGGAATTTTTACAAGTAATCTTCTCGTAGCCCCAGGAGCCAATTCTGCAGCCAACTGCAGAAAATACGACTTCAGCAACAGAGTGATCAATGCCTGGAATGCACTACCTGACTCTGTGGTCTCTTCCCCAAACCCCAAAAACTTTAACCTTAGACTGTCTACAGTCGACCTCTCCTCGTTTCTAAGAGGTCTGTAAGGGGCGTGCATAAGTGCACCACTGTGCCTACCATCCCTGTCCTACTGTCCTATTGTCCTCTTTTATCGTTACTTTTTACTTATGTTTATACAAACTACTACTATCCTATACATGTTTGACAAATAAATAAATAAATAAATAAATAAATAAATAAATAAATAAATAAATAAATAAATAAATAAATAAATAAATAAATAAATAAATAAATAAAAAATAAATTCGACACCGGCCCACCAACAGACCAGTGCCCGTTTGGTTTCTCAAGCAAACCATCCCTCTTCTTTTTCATCTCAAGCTGCCTTCAAGGAAATCAAAGTAGCATTACCGGGAGCAATCCATTGTTAATCGTTAAAACAATCCTGGGAGGGAGGTTGAACTAGAAAGTCTGGAAAAAGCAAAGAGGGGCAAAGGAAAGAGGGGGGGGAGTTAAAACTAAGTTAACAGTCTTTAAAGGCTGAGCAAGGGATAATTTTAAAGGACCTTCAGGCCAATGCAGGCAGTGTTGCTAGAGAAAAACAACTTGGCTAATAATTAGGAGTGACTGCAGGAGTCTTATTACCCCCTCCCTCCTCTCCCCAACATACAAATATGGTGCCCTTCAGGGGCATTGAGCTACAGACAGACTGGCTACCCCAGAGGAATTCTAAGTAAGGATCCAGGAAATGAGTTACTTTTGTTAGATTCAGAATCTAATAAATAAATAGAGCTTTGCAACAGTCCAATTGGGTGACCCTCCCACCTGTGTCTGGCCACTGAAGGAGTGGGGGTTGTAGTCCAACACATCTTTAGGGTGACAGTAGTGGGAAAATAGCTTTACGCCATGGCCATTCTGTTCTTATCATTCCTCTTGCTGTCCAGTGCATTTCCTGTCCAGTGCATTTTCTTTTATATTTTACACAGAAAGATCCCTGCTTCTTACTGCAAATCGCTGTTGATCAAGCTCAGCTCCTGGTGACTTCAGGGATACATCCATGCTTTTCCCCCTGACAATAGCACAAAAGTACATGTAGCTCTATTCCTCATCCATGCCCTTAGCTCAACTACCCCCCCCTCCCATCTTCAACCATCAGCTTGCTATTTTTGCTTTCATGTATAAGAAAAGTCATTTGTCACCGCGGTTACCAATTAATGAAAAGAGTAGTAAAAGTAGTAACTTATTTCTGAAGAGTTTTAAAAGGTTGTCACATGGGTGTAAGAGGCTAATAAAAGACAAACCTTTTCAAGTGTTTTAGAGTGACTGGACTACAGCTGGGGAAATTCAGCTGCAAATCTGCCTTCAGCCATTAAAATCTGAATGACACTTTCTTTTATCCTAGCCTATTTCAAAGATGGTGGTACATTGCCTTGAGCTTCCTGGAGGAAATGTGACTCTGAATGTAGTAAATGCATAAAAAGAAGTTAAATCTCTATGCGTTTAAAGCACCACTGTGAATGGTCCTTTAAATAGAAAAATGGGATAAAATATTTTAAATAAATAGTTACAGAATTTAAGAAGATATTTATATGGCTTTTCCTCGTGCACTCTAGCAAGCTGGAGAAATCTTCTACTGATAGGGCAATGAGTTTCTGTTACATGCTTGCCCATGTTTTCAACATACTAAGAACATCTGTTCATTATTTATAAATTACATATTAATGTTAACTGAAACTGGGTCTGAGCTCTCTATGGTGACACAATTTTTCCTGCCCTGGTGAGGCTTTTCCATGTTTAATGTCTGTTTTTATTAACAGCATGACATAGAGGAAATTTTAGATGAGACAAAATTGTTTTATTTTTTTAAAGAAAAGCTATCAGAATAGTGCCCTCAGCAGGATACTGTTTAATCTAAGGTAGGGGGAAAAATGTGTCTGCCATACTTTATAAGATCAAAAAGAGCAATAAGGGAACTTTGCCTGCCTTGAATGTTTCAAGCTGTTTCCGAGCTTAATTTTGGGACTGCTGAACTGCAACATTCTGAATCGCTTCTTGCCATCTAGCTCTGTTTGCAGTCAGTGTTTGTGAAATGCATAGTCCCCATTTATATTAACAGTAGGTGACTATTTGAAAACAGGTAAGAGCCAGATTTCTCTCCAATGTACCCTGTGGTATATTTCAGAACAAAATTAGTGTTAGGCCACAGTAGATTTCTAACCAGCAGCATTACTCTGAGTGCAAAACTGGCATCACTTCCTTAATTCTAAAGAATTGCTGTGATTAGCATCTCTTTATCACCACTGAATCAAAGTGGGGGGGGGGGGAATGATGCAAAGATACCTACTGGTTGGCAAATACCCAGTGCTGCCTCAGTGCTGGGGGCTGAAAGGAACCCTGTATTTTCTTCTCCTGCAGTGCTAAAGAGAAACCACACAATCCCTTTTGGATGCTGTTTTTTCACTCTGTATGCTTATCCAAAGGGCTGTGAAAATATTTACTGACCCTTCGCATCCTGGACATAAATTGCTTCAACTCCTACCCTCAAGACAATGCTATAGAGCACTGCACACCAAGACAACTAGACACAAGAACAGTTTTTTCCTGAACGCCATCACTCTGCTAAACAAATAATTCTCTCACCGCTGTCAAACTATTCACTAAGGCTGCATTACTATTACTATTAGTCTTCTCATCATTCCTATCACCCATCTCCTCCCAATTATGACTGTATGACTGTAACTTGTTGCTTGTATCCTTACGATTTATATTGTTTCCTAGTATGATTTGATTGCTTATTTGTACCCTATGACAATCATTAAATGTTGTACTTTGTGATTCTTGACGAACGTATCTTGTCTTTTTATGTACACTGAGAGCATATGCACCAAAGACAAATTCCTTGTGTGTCCAATCACACTTGGCCAATAAAGAATTCTATTCTATTCTATTCAAAAGAATGAATGGAATGGAATGGAAGAAAAAGCCTGAAAGTATTCTACTTAGATATTAATTTAGACTGTGTTATATTAGTCCCCTCCCCCACTAGCTTAATGCCCACTAAATGTGGTAAATTACGATTTCCATCATCCCCCAGGTCAGCATGGCAAGTAGAGGCCGCAACTGTCCCAAAGTCACAGGTCACAGGTCAAAATGTGGGTGCTTGCAATTATATGTATGTGATTTACATTGCAGTCACATGATTGCTATTTGTGATCTTCCCAGCCAGCTTCTGACAAGCAAAGTCAATGGGGAAAGGTGGGTTCACTTAACCACGGCATCATTTGCTGAATGACTGCATGATTCACTTAATAACCATAGCAAAAAAGATTGCAAAATCTGGTGTGATTCACTTAATGACTGTATAGCTTGTATAGCCTGTAATACTGACCTATGGGACCAGTGTGTTGCCACTGTCCCTCCCTTCCTAATACGCATTTTGATTACTCATTTCCCTTAAATTTTAAAGGTCCGTGAAATTAATCAACATGTCTGTATTTCAATTGCAATCCGAAGAGCAACTGTGGGATAAGAGTCAATTTGTACATGCTATTGGTGCTCCTCCTCCTCCTCCTTTTAGGAGCCGAGGTGGCGCAGTGGTTACAAGCAGCACTGCAACCTACTTCAGCTGACTGCTAGTTCAGCAGTTCAGCTGTTCAAATCTCACTGGCTCAAGGTTGACTCAGCCTTCCAACCTTCTGAGGTGGGTAAAATGAGGATCTAGATTGTTGGGGGCAATATGCTGAACTCTGTAAACCACTTAGAGAGGGCTGCAAAGCACTGTGAAACGGTATATAAGTCTAAGTGCTTTTGCTATTGCTATTGCTATATTTTTTTAAAAAAAACACCCCTGCTTATCATTTTGTAAAACCAAAGGAAATCCTAGTTTGTATTGAGACCTTGTGCTACTTTTTAGACATCAATCCAACTCCCTGCTGCTCTGCGCCTTCAAGGAGAAAGAGGCCAGGTAAGGATGGATGAAGAGACAGAATTATCAATAGAAAATTGATGGAGGATTCCAGACCACACTGAAAACATACACCAGGTTAAGATACTCGCAACACTTTTTCCTTCAAAATAATAATGACGATGATGATGACAATAATAATAATAATAATAACAACAACAAAAACAACAAAGGCCCATGCCTTTAAGTGCCTATGTGGGGTGTGTGGGAGGGGGCAAGCAGCCCTATTTATTTCAAGAGCAGAGTGTTTCCTTCCCTGCTGATTTATCCATAATGTGTAATCTATGCTGCACTTCAATGCTGCCACGCAGAACTACTCCAAATACTGTGGAAGAGCATGATAGTCATGGGGCAGGAATGAGGAATCTCTGGGGGGTGTCTGACATGACATTTTCGAAAAAAAGCCAAATCGCAAATCGGATGAAACAATAGTGCAAAGGGGATGCAGGGTGTCATACACAGATAAGGGACACAGATTCTATCCCTTCCTACCCCCCTTTTTTATTTTTGCTTGAGCTAATTTCTAAAGTCATGCTAAACTTCTTTTAACATTTGCACAAAAAGACAGGGAACCACAATGTCTGATTTTGGTGACTGTGCAGATAAAATTCAACAGCCTGGGCAAAGCAAGTGGGAAGGACCCCCCCACAGGGCTGGGCTGCATATGGCAGTTGGGCCACAGGTTGTTCACCTTGATCTAAAGGAAGAGTCTCCAAACTTGGCAACTTGATGACTTGTGGACTTCAACTCCCAGAATTCCCCAGCCAAGTCGTCAAGTTGCCAAGTTTGAAGACCGCTGATCTTGAGGAGAACACATTAGGTTAAAGCCTCACTGTACTAACCACACCTTCTCCGAAAGGGAGCAGAGAATGGAAAAGTGATTTGGGGAGGCAAGAACAGGAAGCAAAAGGTTATTTATTTATTTATTTTAATAATTTTCATATCCATCCATTTTAAACTAGTAACTCTGGGCAGTTAACAAACAAACCCTTTTCTAAAGCCAATATAAAAATAAATTCAAAATAATTATATTATAATTAGGGCACCACACAAATAATTTACAATATACATGTTGGGCTTCAGTAATAACCTGGCCCTAACATATGAAGGAAAGGTTAGATCTTCAGAGTTTAACAGAAGGCCAATAGAGGCAGATCTCAGAGGGAAGGCTGTTTCCAATACAAGTATTGTACCTTATTGTATGGTACCCCAGGAGAAGATAGATCTTCTAAGTCCTGTCAGATGAGATTATTTCAGAGAACAAATCCAGAGCATTCTCATCCTGCCAGATTTGGTGGGATAGGCTGGGACAGTAGTGGGTTCTAAAACCTGTTGCTACCGGTTCACAGAACCGGGCCGAACCGGGAGCAACCCACCGCTGGGCTAGGACCATTAGGCACAGGTGGTCCTTCAAATTGATGGGCATGACTTACTTTTCCTTAGCAAATCATTTTCTCTTAGGACAATACTTTGGGCTTTCAAATACTAAGATTTTAAAACTAGGCTGTGAAAATATTATTTTCCCCCCACCTTCACAATATTTATTCCACTAGACTAGACAAAATGATTCTTGCTTTTAAGCCAAAGACTCCAGTTCTGCCCATTGTTGCCAAAAACCTCATTATTTTTATGAATGCATTTTCTGAAGGTAGGTAGAGCTGGTAGCCATTTTGGGTCAGGGAAGTCTATAAATTGAGGCAGAATGCATTTCTTTTCTTTTTGCTCTGAATAGCACACAGGTTTCCACTCAATTTCCCCTCACTGCTCTACTGTGTTTGTTCATCATCCTTTTTTCTATGTAAAGGGTTTTTGTTCATGGCTTCAGTCTCTTCTGGTAGCAAGAACCCGAACTTCCTGCTCCTTTCCAGACCTTTTCCAGATCTCTAGCTACCAAGCACTAAGAACTTCCAATTGCTGAGACATGCATTTTCTGGATATCTCCAGTTGATGACAAGACATTTATTTTTTGGATGTCTTGAAGCAAAAGATCCACCTCTATCCTTTCCACCTGCTTTCTCCTTAAAAGGGGGCCAGACTGTGTGAAACACCATTTCCTTTATATTGATTAGTGCTGTTCTTAGTTCTCCAGGACTGAGGCTAGAAAAAGTATGTTAGATCTTGCTTGGGCCAAGGTGTCACAGTTAACCTGAAGTGTTTACTACCCAAAGATGCTGCTACTCCTAGACTTACTCTTGTTGGGGGTATTTAAACAAATACCAGATTGGATGCTATAAGAATGGATTTTAAGAAGTTGGACTAGATGATTTCCAAAATCCCTTCCAAGCCTTTCAAATGCTACCTGAAGATGCTGGGATTGGATTTAGGAGCTTCTTGGAAAGCATGTGCTCTACCACTAAGCCACATGAGTAGGATGATGTAATAACACTTCTGATCTCTACAAAAGAGAGACAGCCATGTGGAACTCATAAATACGTAATTTTGGTCAAAACCTGTGTTTTCTACTGTTTTGTGAGATCAATCTTCCACAGTAACAAAAAAATAAAAAATAAAATAAAAAGGTACAGTACAACATCCTGGAAATTTCAGAATTGAAAGGGATGAACTGGCCAGATTAAAAGGAAATTAATTTTATAGTTTCTCTAGATGTCCATTTGTGAAAATGACATTTTTGTTTGCAAGACATCAGAAAGGGAGAAAAAAAAATCCTGAATCTTTGAGAACCCAGATTAAAAAAAGAGAGAGATGGAGGAAGAGAAGGTACTTTTAGAGAAAAAGCTTTGCTCTCCAGATGATATTCTGAAAATGTATTTTGGAAGAGAGCATATGAGGGAGATTGTTATTTATCACCTTGTTCTCAACAGTTTGTATTTAATAGAGTATTAGCAGACAATAGAGAAATATCTCATAAGACAAGCAATGATGTTGATGGACCATAACTCCCAACCTCCTGCACCATTGACTAGGCAGAGCTCCTGGGAATTAGCATTCAAGCAACTTAGGAGAGTCACAAATTTCCCAACCCCAGATTTGGACAGGTATATAATATCTTAGATAGCATCTCTGCAACACTGGCTCATTTTCTTTATGGAAACGAAAAAAGACCACAGCAGCTATTTAATTGAGTTTTCTTCCTGGAAACAATAATTAATCTCAGAGCCAACATGATTCAACTTCATGATTATGTCATTCAGCACAAACAAAGCAAATGTCTGTGATGGCAATTCCAGTACTTGTAGTTGCTTCTTTGGTGACTTTTTTTTTTCATAGTCCAATTTTGGCTCATTTTCTAAGGAAAAGAATGAGTGATGGAGGCTATGATTTTGGCAAGCACACAGTTTATAAGTCTAAAGATTTTTACACTTCCCAAGATGCAGCAATGAAGCTGGATTTCCTAATGAGTAATCGTCAAGATTTAAATATGTAAAAACCTTAATTTACAGTGTTATTGGACAGAGAGAGAGAGAGAGAGAGAAAGAAAGAGAGAGAGAGAGAGAGAGAGAGAGAGAGAGCGAGAGAGAGAGAGAGAGAGAGAGAGAGAGAGAGAGAGAGAGAGATCTTGTAAAGTTAAATTGCATCATTACCAAAACCTAACACTGTTCCTGGTGATTCTTTACCGAACAGTGGCATATCATGGTAGAAAACATAAACCTGAATACCTAAATAACTACAGCCAAAATCAATCCACTAAAAAGCCTTTGGGGTTCATAGAGCTGGTTGAGTCTTCTGGCCACAAGGCCTTAGGCAAATCCTGCTCTCTATATTCTCCCTCCCCACTTGCCAATATATAGATAAGCGCCACAGTTGCCAATATGTAGATAAGTGCCACAGAACCATCTTAAAGGTTCCCTGAAGAATCACATGGAAATGATACCTTTTCTATAAGAGGACCATACATACATACATACATACATACATACATACATACATACATACATACATACATACATACATATCCAACCAACCAATCCTCTAACCCACCCACCCACCATAAAATGACATGGCAGAATTCTGGATTACCAGCTACCTACTGTATGTTGCATTCAACTTACTTTTATGTTTCTCTTCATAGATCTAATTCTCATTCCCATATAACAATGCATCTGAAAGCATACTTTTTTGCACAACCACTTTCATTTCTTTCAACAGTCATTTCACATAACAGATAACAATTACCTTCTACTTTTCACCTAGTGTTTCTATGGTTCAAAATTTCTCCAATCATTTCCCCATCCTTAGAAAACATTTTACCAAAGTTGATGAATCTAGTTATTTCTCCTTTTTTTTGCCATTTAAGTCTAGCGAATAGGCTGGATTTTTAACTTCCATGGAGTTGTTCCCAGAATATCATCTGTGCATTGCACCAAAACAAAGTCAACACAATTAAATTTGTTTAGGTTTTATGCAAGTGGAAATAAAGCAGATTCTTTCATTGTGTGGACTCCTCAGATGGATCCCTGCTGATATTTCCTGAGGAGGATGTTATATAGGAATAGAAAGATGTTACATAGGAATGGAAAACCTATGGCTCTCCCAATGTTGCTAAACACCATGCTGGCTGGATCTGCTGGAATTGTAGTTTAACATTTCTTTCCCTACTTGGATTCCTGTGTTTGATTTTTGAGATAGGTGCATTTCTAATTTCTGGAATTTTTGAGAGGCTAAGGCTCTTATATTAGGTTTAAGTAAAGATAAATAGAAATGGAAATAAACATGTATCTTGTGCTAATCTAAAACAGAGTACTAGCACATGGGAAGAGCAAGAACAAGTATCCCCTAATGTCCATGATTAAATAGACACTACAGTAACAGAAAGACAATCTCCAAAATTGGTAGGCAAAGAATTAGCTTGCAGTAATAAAAGCTGACATCAACACTTTGCATTAATTGCTCATTTCCTAATACCTTTAGCAAACATGTAGCACACTGATTTTCTCCCTCATTGAGTTTTTCCACATGTATGTAAGATTTAGCCAACTTATTTCAAATTAGTTTCAAGTAGTCTGTCTGTCTGTCTGTCTGTCTGCCTGCCTGCCTGCCTGCCTGCCTGCCTGCCTGTGTGAGAACACGTGCACAAGTCTTGGCATTTTCATGGGAACCATAGAATGAAAAGACACCATTTAGGATATCAAGTTCAACCCTCTCCTCTTCATAAAAATCCAAATTAAAGTATTCTTTTAGATAGTTGTCCAGCCTTTGCTTGAACAAACCAGGGAAATTTGATTCTGATTTTAAAGTTCCTCTGTCTACCATATTCATACCATCCTGTTGTTTTTCATTCCCACCAGGATGGTATCAATATGGTAGACAGCAGAAAGAAATGCACATGAAAGCCAGCCCTCATTACATGGTTTATTGGGAAAAGAAATTAGTCAAGGTCCTGCAATGTGACTTTTCATTCTCAATATTAGAGACTTGGAAATTTGTTCATTTCTGGAGGAGGGGGAGCTGGAGAGGAAAAATCTTTCTTTCTATAAATAGTGGTTTATGTTCTTGCTGCTTGCCTCCTTTGATAAATAGGTGCATCTTCTGTTCAGGCTGACCCAAATTCCATTCCCTTCTCTGAACTGTTTTGGAGTGTTCAAGGTAGGGTTACGCCATCATATGAATCAGGGGCGGGTTCCTAATTTTTTTACTACCACTCTGTGGGCGTGGCTTATTTTGTGGGTGTGGCTTGCCAGCCATGTGACCAGGTGGGCATGGCTTGCCAGCCATGTGACCGGTTGGGCGTGGCTTCTCGGACTGCTGAAGAGAGGGGAACTGAGATAGGTCCTGCCGCCCATTCCCCCTCCCCTCAGCAGCTCGAGAAGCCTCAAACGTGCGAAAATGCCTAGGATCATCACCGTGCGTTCGTGGCTTCTCGGACTGCTGAAGGGAGGGGAATGGAGATAGCTCCTGCTGCCCGTTCTTTCAGCGTCTCATGTGCTCCCTCCGCTATCCTCCCCTGCTTGGACTCACTGTGGGGTAGGAAGGCAGTGCATGCGCAGTGCCAGAAGCTCAGCTTCTGAGCATGCGCAGAAGAAAAAAAAAATTAATGTAAATTTTTTTTTAAAAAAAATGGCGGCGCCCAGGCACCAGCAACCGACCGCACCGGTACTGTGACGTCACCAGCGGGCCGCTACCGGTGCTATAGAGTGGACCGCACTGGTAGGAACCCACCACTGATATGAATGCCATGGCCATCAAAATACCCACAGGCACTTTGATTGATACTTCCCAAGCACTATTTTACTGGCATGAGCACTTCTGGGGCTCTTGGTATTTTTAGGGAAAAAAATGGTATGTGGGTCCTGGATGCCCAACAGGTCAGAGAAAAGCCAAGTAACTAGGACTGTGTCCAATGGCACCAAAGCAGTTGTCCATCTGTGGTGGAAGATGATGTTGGGCATACACCTTTGATTGCTTACATAGAACAAGATGGTGCAGCTTACCTGGTGAGCAAGACATGGTAGCTTTTATCAAAGCTCAGGCTTCAGAAAGTTCTCTAGTTTCTTCAGGCTCCATGGTCTTCACTTCCCCCACTTCCTCTTTCCAATATCTGCCTGTTCGTCTCTTTTCCCAGGGACACAAAGCAAAAACCTCCCTTTGCCTTGATTTTAACAGATCTTCAACTCTCACCAGCCCACTGAGATATAGAAATAGAGATATTAGAGATAATATCCATGGCAGTGGGAAGATGAGATGGACCAACCCAGGGAAGGAAACCCAATCCTACAGAACGGTTGCCCAAGTGTGGAAGAGAAGCAGTAAGAAACACGAGTCCCATCTTGTAAAACTGGGATACTAGAGGAGTGATTCTCAACCTTGGACACTTTAAGAAGTATAGACTTTGATTCCCAGCCTTTCTCAGGCAAGCCAGGCTGACTTGCCTGATTTCTGGCATCCTTAAGTGGCCAAAGTTGAGAAACACTGTACTAGAGTGCCATCCACAAGCCCCTTTACCTTAACCCTGAGACCCTGCTTTCTAGTCACTTGAGCTACGTTCTCCTAATAGTGCTTCCATCTCCGGGAAGATGGAACCGGGACCGCATCCTACCGCATACATCCCTACGACCGATTAGGTCCCACAGAGTTGGTCTCCTCCAGGTCCCATCGACCAAGCAATGCCGGTTGGTTGGGCCGAGAGGGAGAGCCTTCTCTGTGGGAGCTCCATCCCTCTGGAACCAACTGCCCCCAGAGATCAGAACTATCCCCACCCTGCTGGCCTTCCGTAAAGCAATTAAAACATGGCTCTTCCGGCAGGCGGGGTGAAAGTGAGACCAATTAGAACATCTTTGGTCTCCCCCCTGGTATGAATGATGGATGATTTTTAATCTTTTTTATAATCTTTTAATTGTTGTTATTATGTTGTTTTTTATAACTGTTTTTATGAATTGTTCTTCTCTGTATTGTACGCCGCCCTGAATCCCACGGGAGTTGGGCGGCCTATAAGAACGTTCAATTAAATTAAATTAAATCTTGGGTTCATGAGACTATGGCAGGCAGAAACTGGATCAAGGTGATACAGTAGGAGAAAATTAGGGAAAACAAAGCAAGTCCTCCTCTCTGTGAACATGGGTCAGGTGAAAGACGAGCCTGAGAGAAGCCAGCAATCTACAGGATTCCACAACTAGCTCATTATAGACTGCCCCCTCCATGGCCATTTCTCCCTTGGCTAATGGACAGACCAGAAGAACCTCCCTAGCAAGTATTACTTGTCTAAGATCAGGGAAATATCAGCCACAATGAAGAATTTTTTCACAAGGTTATTACGGTACTCCAATCACCACTGGCTCCCATGCAACCTGCCACCATGTCATCCTGCAATACTCTTCCCATTGTTAACTTGTCTTGCCTCTTTCTTCTGCTGTCCTACCAGGTGCAGCTGCGTTGCCTTCCCTACTCATTGAAGAGGACAGAGCTGCAGCAATGGCAGAAGTGCTACACTTTGTCTGGGTGGGTGGGGAGAGATGGCAAGTAGAAAATCCCCACTTCTTGCTCCACTACCGGTAGTAGAGGCAGCAATAAATACTTTCCTCCCACCTGGTACTTTTCTGAGGTTCAGCAACAGACATGTACGTGTGTTTGTGGGGGGGGGAAGCAGCAGTTTTCCAGGTGAAACACTTTTTCTGTCACAAGATAAGAAGCAAAGCATATTGCTGGAGATGTGGGGGAAAGCTCTAGGAAATGTATAAATGGAGTAATAATCAATAAGCACTTTCATCAATAACATTGTCAGGTAGAAACTTACAATCACTTCATGCATTGGTCCTTTCTGGGATCTCTGCTTCTTTTTGTGTTCCAAAGTAATGAAAACTTCCCAGTTTCTTTTAAGGTCTGGAGCCGATGGAGCAAGTAAGTTCCCATACTCCATCATAAGCACCAAGAAA
Source organism: Diadophis punctatus similis (assembly GCA_023053685.1). Lineage (NCBI taxonomy): Eukaryota > Metazoa > Chordata > Lepidosauria > Squamata > Dipsadidae > Diadophis > Diadophis punctatus. Next base: position 145,958,129 of record JALIGW010000002.1, read on the forward strand.
TTTGTCAGCGTCTGAATAAATGCACAGAATTGATTTAAACCAAGTCTCTCATCTTTTAATAAGTCACTGTAGAACTGTGTGTGTGTTTGTGTGTGTGGTTGTGTGTGTGTGTTCCTTCCTCGACTGCAGAAAATACGACTTCAGCAACAGAGTGATCAATGCCTGGAATGCACTACCTGACGCTGTGGTTTCTTCCCCAAACCCCAAAAACTTTAACCTTAGACTGTCTACAGTCGACCTCTCCCCGTTTCTAAGAGGTCTGTAAGGGGCGTGCATAAGCGCACCACTGTGCCTACCGTCCCTGTCCTACTGTCCTATTGTCCTCTTTTATCGTTACTTTTTACTTATGTTTATACAAACTACTACTATCCTATACATGTTTGACAAATAAATAAATAAAATAAATAAATAAATAAATAAATTTTAAAACAATGCATAGTGCCATCCTTGTGTTGCTAAGTCCTCTTCAGGGCATGAAGAATCCCAGGGCAACCGAAAAGATAATTTAAATTCTGCCCTTCAGTTGAACAACTACAGCCCTTCAGGAGCAATTTCCATCACAGATTAAAACCATCCACCATGTGATGTAGCTTTTGAATACTAAGCAACTGAGTGCTAAATTACATCTTAGAAACCACACGGAGGTCACTTTGAGATGCTCCACTAACTGCAACCATATCCTGAAGCTCACCTAGCAGTTTAGACAGTTTTCAATCTCACGGTTAAAAGAGAGAGACAAAGTCCCATGATGCTAACAAATATTCAGTTATTAACCAAACTTTGACGTTTATGAATCTAATCACATAAACGTGATAGAATAAGCCCTGAGTCAAGTCATTACAGATGTTTCTGGGTCCATAATGCTATTTAGTAACATCAGAGGACACAAAGCAATGGTGTGATTAGCTAGCAAATCATAGGGTTGTCAACAGACCAGAATCAATAGCCTTGTTATAGTCATGAAGACAATGGCGGTACTTTTCCCCTCTGACTGTGCGTCTGTGGACTGAACAGTACACAATGAATGACCAATCGTAGTCTGTGCCCAAAATTCACTGAAAGCTACAGAATAAAAATCTATTCCAACTTATAATGTTCTTCTTGTATGAAACACAACCTTATGTATATTTCCTTAGATCAATCCTTCCCAGCCTCATGTTTGCAGATCTGTTGGACTGAATTTATCGTTGGAGAATATGGCTGGCTACCAAGATAGGGGAGGTCGTATTAGACTCCTACAGGAACTTATTTCAATAGATAAAGAGCAAAACATTGAAGCATTAGAATTGGGATCATGGTGCTCACAGGAATTACCGGTAGAGTTTTTCCCGTCCCCCTCTTCTTTAAAGAAATTATTACTGACTGAAATTTCACAAAATGTTAGTGTTATTACATGTGAGTTCATAAAATCTCAAGAAGAACTTGCATAGATACACATAGAGTTTATACAGTACGTGAGACTATATAAATTTTCATGAGATTTTGGCTTTGTGTGAGGACATCTGGGCCACCGTAAAAGCTCACAAAAATCTATATGGCATCTAAAAAATTGATTCTCTGATTAAGCCGAGGTGGCGCAGTGGTTAAAATGCAGCACTGCAGTTCAGCAGTTCAGCTGTTCAAATCTCAGCGGCTCAAGGTTGACTCAGCCTTCCATCCTTCCGAGGTGGGTAAAATGAGGACCCAGATTGTTGGGGGCAATATGCTGAACTCTGTAAACTGCTTAGAGAGGGCTGTAAAGCACTATGAAGTGGTATATAAGTCTAAGTGCTATTGCTATTAAGACTTACTTAAATTTTTCACATAAAATGTTATATAAATAGGCATTAGGAGTGAACTAGCCATCTTTTTAACATATACAACATCTTTTTTTTCCTTCTCCCCCTGATTGTTGGTAGTTGCTAGAACTGCACCCAACTATAGAATTCATCTTCCAACTCCAACAAAATTCAATTTGTCTCCCTTGGGAACTGTCAACCGAGAATCTCATCAGTCATATTCTAATTTTTGACATGCTGAGCCTCTTGAGAGATTGCATCAAAATGATTTAATTTATGGCATCAAAGTATTAAAGTATATTTTCCTGTTTGTATGAAAATGTAAATGAAAAATTAACAGATACATTTATTAGGCAGGACAAGAACAAAGCTCGTTCATAGAATGGAAAAGAAACGGAACAGGTTTCTCCCAATACACACTGCAGGAGATAATGATCTTTTCTGGAAGTGACTCTGCAGCTGCTGGGCCTATAGAGTTGCAGAGAAAATTATCTTAAGAACTGAAAGGAGAAACTTATTCCATAGTTCTGCACATTGAGAAAGACATGAGCAGCTTTTTCCCCCCTCCAAAGGTGATGGCACATAAACTAATTTACTTTTTTTAAAAAGAACCATTAAGAAAGCAAAGAGAAGAGGAAAAAAATTAAAATTTCATAACTATAAAGTATTTATGGCCGGGGGGCTTCCTCTGTTATGTTAAAAGATATACCGTATTTTTCGGAGTATAAGACGCACCGCAGTATAAGACGCACCTTAGTTTTGGGGGAGGAAAACAAGAAAAAAAGGCCTCTGCTTCCCAGCAATTTGCCAAACAGCAAACAGCAAACAGCACAGATGATATACACTGTTTGCTGTGTATTTCTGTGCATGTGTGCCTGACCCATAGAAATGGCAAAGAATTGGAGAAATGTACATTATGGCAGTATATTAATCCCAGAAAGTTTTCTTAAATGTAATCACACTAACTCTTCCTAATGATTTAAATAGATCTACTCCAAACATGACTAAGTCAGGGTTTCTCAGCTGGCTTATTTTAATACTAATACTTAATACTAATACTTAATACTAAAACAGGACATTTCAGATTATACTTTTACAGATCTTTAAAATTGATGTGGCTTTCTGGAAGCATTCTCTGCTATTTAAAAGAAGATACAATAGCACTGGGCCTCTTCAGAGCAAGCATTTATTTTAAAAAGCTTCTTCATTTTGTTGTCTAGAACAATAATAAAGCAGTCTTTAAAAAATAAGTCTAATAATTTGAACACTCTACAAACATTTAACAAAATAACATATTAACAGAATCTGCCTGTACCTAGGATAGAACTCACAACCTCCTGATTGTGAGGCAAGAGCTCTATCTCTGAGCCACAGCAGCTCTAGCTTGCCTTCTTGCAATTTCAGCAGTCTAATATTGCCAGCAGTTTATCTCCCAGCAATATGTCTTATCACAGCCACTGTAGTTTCAGTTTCATTTTACCACGTGGCTTGTAAGCCTCAGTCAGCTGTAGGTCGGGAGGCAGATCATCTCTTCTTGTGCTCTTCTTGTGCTTTGCCCTGTTTGCTGCAAAGAGGTAAATTGCTGGCAGGCAGAGGCCAAAGGGTGGGGGTGGCTGGGTGGGGCTACATTCGGTGTATAAGACGCACCCAAGTTTTCACCCTCTTTTTGAGGGTAAAAAGGTGCGTCTTAAACTCCGAAAAATGCGGTAAAGATATAGAGTAGGGGTCCCCAAACTTAGCAACTTTAAGACTTGTGGACTTCAACTCCCAGAATTCTCCAGCCAGCTATGCTGGCTTGAGAATTCTGGGAGTTGAAGTCCACAAGTCTTAAAGTTGCTAAGTTTGGGGACCCCTGATATAGAGTATACCTGTGTTAGGAGAAAGGAAGGGGACAGTGAAATCATGGAATGGAAAGAAATGGAACCAAGCAACATTTAAACATGGGATGAGGGAAAGAAGGAAGAATGAGGAAAATGAAGAAAAGAGCTTTACGGGAAAGGGAAGCAATTACCAGGAGGAGGCAATTGTCAGGAGGAGCAAAAAAGAATATCAACATGTAAGCTGAATTCCTGCCAACTGATTTACATACTTTCATTTTTTTAATTTGGCAATAAAATGAGCATGAGTGAGGAAGTGGCAAGTCAAGCATGATGAACTTGGAGCCAACCCAAGCATATTTTGAGCAAAAAATATCAGGCCATTTTATTTAACTCTGCTTCTGAATAAAATACAGGATGTGATGAGAGGATTGGTTAGATCACCAGAAGAGTGCAATGGAAAAGCTGAGCATTCTTCATACTCCCTATATAAAACACCAGTTCTTGTTCAGATCAAGTAGACTTTGGCTGGAGAACTTGTAGTTCTCTCACTTGCTGTAGGCCACCCAGAGTCACTTTTCGTGAGACGGGCGGCTATGCTGTATACATGTGATAAATAAAGAAATACATTTCCTTTAGGATTAGACTTGAGAACCAAGATTCAAATCCTGGCACCTCTGAGAATATCATTGAACTGAAATTCTTTTGATACTTTTTTATCATTTTCATTCCATTTGATGGCAAAGAAATTGCTTTGGATTTTTTTTTCACCCCAACAGAGATGCATCACTCTGTCAAATAATTTACTAAGACTGTATAACTATTATTCTTCTCTTCCTTACTAGTAGCTATCTCTTCCCACTTATTACTATAACCATGTTGTTTGTATCTTTCAATTATATTGTTTTTATTGGTTTCCTAGTACGATTTGATAGCTTATTAGTAGCCTTGACTATCACTAATGTTGTATCTTTTTATTCTTGATGAATGTATTTTATTCTCCTTATGTACACTGAGAGCATATACACCTAAGACAAATTCCTTGTGTGTCCAATCACACTTGGCCAATAAAGAATTCTATTCTATTCTATTCTATTCTATTCTATTCTATTCTATTCTATTCTATTCTATTCTATTCTATTCTATTCTATTCTATTCTTATTCTATTCTATTCACAATATGTGCAATTGTAGAGACAGAGGCCATGTGGAGGTTGTGTGCAGCAAACTGTCTACCTCAAACGGGCCTCTCCTACCTACATGATCTCACCCAGCTCACATAGCCAGGATGATTTAGGACATTATCCCTGGCTGGTACGTGATCTCATCTAGGTTGTATCAACAGGATGTTCTTAAGGATTTGTGGGGAGAATTCACCAATAAAAATGCTGTTACTTTCTTCTACCTTTTGCTGCTTGGAAAACTGTATAAAAAGCAATAAACACTGCAGTCAGACATCTTAGCATCCTGCAATGACTTGTCTCTAACTCCATCATGCAATATCCTTCACTGTACAATCATTTCTCCAGTTGCCTAGAGCCTTCCTGATTTCCCAAGCCTAAATAAATTCCAAAGGAGATATCACAGGGAACTCCTCCTCCAAGGCTGAACAGAGGGATGAGGGGTCCTCAACACCCTCTGAGCTGGGTGGTTTTCTTGCAGATGTTTCATCACCAAAACTAGGTAACATCATCAGTGATTTAAAAAAACTAGGTAACATCATCTAGAGTAGGAGTGTCAAACTCGTGGCATCCTGTTGTCATCATGTGATGTATTGCGACCTTTTTCCCCTTTGCTAAACTGGGGGGGGGGACATGGCCAGTGGATGACGCATCCGGCCCATGGGCCACGAGTTTGATACCCCTGTTCTAGATACTCTACAAGGTTCTAGAGCAGCCAGATAGGCTGCTGAGTAAGAGAAGGATGAACAAAATAAATGGGGGGGAAGCAACAGCACACTCTGCTAACACTTGCACTATTAAAATAAGCTTTAAAATGTCACCCAAAGAAATCTGAACAAGATACAGGGGTGGCTAAACTATGGTTCTTTGAGGACCTGTGGACTTCAACTCCCAGAATTCCTGAGTTAGCCATGCATGCATGGCTAGCTCAGGAATTCTGGGAGTTGAAGTCCACAGGTCCTCAAAGAACCATAGTTTGGCCACCCCTGATAGAACAATAGAATCTTTTTTCTTAGAGGTGTTGGGGGAAATTGGGGTTCCAGCCACAAACTAGCCAGAAAGGACTCCTGCATGAAAGCTGGAATGTGGCTGCCACTCACAGTGATAACCGTATACAGTAGATGCAGCAAGAGTTTGAATAAGCTAAAGCACTTTCCTCTGTTCTTCTTTGGCTCTGAGCCTTTGAGTGCCACCTCACAACTTCTCATGGTCCCTCCTCCTTGGTTTGGCTCTGCTGTTCCACAAACCAGGTCTTTTTGGTCAGAACAATCTATTGAATTCTATGTATATTACTCATACCAGTTGATGAATAGTTATAAACGTTTACAGAGGAACATGTGGGAAATTTTATTGTTGCAATCAGGAAAATATGAGCAAGGAATTCTCCATTAAGTTACGATGTCTGAAAAGCCCTCTCATAAATATGCACAAATTTAATCCTATGGCACGTGCACATTTGTTGCTGACATGTCAAATAAGGAAATGTGGCTGAACATATTGTAAACATCTGGGGAGAAACAGTGATCATGTCACCTTAGAATCTCATTTAACTTTGGCAAGCAACATAGCAGTGCCATGTTAAATTCATTTTACTAACGGGAGGGAAATTATTTCCAAAACTCTACAGCAGAATCCAAGATATAGGAACATTAAAATTAGCAGAGCACCTGAATATAACAATGATGCGTAGACAAGCATGCCAGGGTCTACAAGAAAATTTATTTCTAGAAATGTGGAACAATGTATGTTCTTTAAGGGTGGCATACAACAATGCCAAGTATTGATGAAGAAAGTCTGTAGTTAGCACAGCTGCTTGTGAGCAAGTTTCTCAAAACATCACAAGTCCTGCTGTTGGAAAGAGCATTAATTTCTTGCCAACTTCAAAAGAAGGTGGCCAGCTGATGCCACCTTGGACAAAGGGCCACTCAGGCACTCTTTATAACAAAGCAACCAATTCTCTTAGATTGTGTGAAGCAGCTCTAGCTTTCAAATTAACAAGGGAGCAACAATTACTGCTCAGCATACGATGCAGCTTTTGTGCCTAATTTGCACTTTGTCCTTCATGATTTGGTTTTGGCTTCTGATTCTGAGCTGTTCTTTCCTCTTAATGTTATATACCACTGACTGAGATTTGGCACTTTTCCCTGGCAGTTGCAGCATGGGGAGAGAGAGAGAGAGAGAGGGAGGGAGGGAGGGAGGGAGGGGGAGAGGGGGGAGAGGGGGAGAGGGGGGAGAGGGGGAGAGAGGGAGAGAGGGGGAGAGGGGGAGAGAGAGGGAGGGAGGGAGGGAAAGAGAGGGGGGAGGGAGGGAGAGGGGGAGGGGGGAGAGGGAGAGAGGGAGAGAGAGGGGAGAGAGGGAGAGGGAGAGAGGGAGAGAGGGAGAGGGAGAGAGACTTCGAGAGAGACTTCTCTGGAAGGTACCCCTGCAACAGTTACACGTCTCTCTCGTTACATGTAATTTCAGGGTTAAAAAACTGCTGGCGATCAACAAATGATCTTCTTACACTCCAGCAAGAGGGGTTGGGTGAAAATAATTTTTGAAGCAGTTCATAGAAGTTCAAGCATAATTGCTGCTCCCATCCTTCCTCTTCACCTGGCATTTGGCCAGAAAAATAATAATAATAAATGGGCAAAGGATTTCATCAAGGCTGGAGGCAGTGTCACAGGAAAAATTGCCAAGGGGAATATTCAGCCCACTTAGTTGGGTTCTAACGATCATGTGGATTTGCGGGTGCTGATTTAGCTGGCATCCTTCCCAGTATGGACTCAAGATGGCTCAGGTGGAAGCTAGAAGAGACTCAGATGATACAAATGGGCCAGGCATGGTTTGCTAATTAGGAAGCAAAAAAGAAACTGGAGTGGCAATTGTTAGCCATTTAGTGCTCAGCTTTCCCTGTTGTTTTGAAACTGGAAGCTACAAGCTTCGTTCCATTCCTGTTCTCTGGAAGCTCCTAAGATTTAATCAACAAATTACTGTTGTGCTTGAGGTGCTGTTAATGACTGGCAGCAGAAAGACATTCTTTTTTCTGCCAACAATGGAGAGCGTCCCTCTCTGTTTCTTGTAGAGCTCAAGATTTCAAAAGCTCTTGTTTTTTCAGAGGTGTTTTTTCAAAGTACTTCTGAGCTATAATAATGCATGATTTGACCCAGGCAGACACATTAGCCAGTCCACATAAGCTGGTTTAAGTACAGAGCTACCCATTGAAAGAAAGGAACTATGGCTCATAAAATATCTTAACTGACATTGCATTAATTTGGTGAAGTGATCCATTAGCTTTTGAAGGTGCAGCTGAAGAATAGCAGGCAATAGCACTTAGATATATACCTCTTCATAGTGTTTCACAGCCCTCTTTAAACAGTTTACAGAGTCAACATATTACCCGCAACAATCTAGGTTCTCGTTTAACCAACCTTGGAAGGATGGAAGTCTGAGTCAACCTTGAGTCGGTCAGGGTCGAACTCCTGGCAGTGGAAATGCAGAGTTAGCCTGCAATAATGCATTCTAACCACTGTGCCACCACAGCTCATCAGTGTTGCTCATCTAAGGGATCCAAATACAGGCTGAAGAGGATCCATCTAGTTTGCATGAAGTGCATTTGTGATAGAAAGTGCATGCAGGGATACTTCTGAGTTTTCTTGACCCAACTTTAGAGCTGCTTAAACCAATGAGCAGCAAAGACGCAGACAATTCTGTATGGCTTCACTGCCCTGGAACTTGGCAGCAAAGCTATAGTAGCCCTTCCACAGCTGCTCTTATTTTGCTAGAGTGCCTTCTACCATCCTCTTGATCTTTAAGACAAAACTTTGACATTCCCTTCTTTTCTTGGTCCAAAATCAAACATCAAAAGAAAACAATGAAACAGAGGGAGGTATTGGCTGGAGTTCTGGTTTTTCTGCTCCCTCATTGGTCAACCATCCACCTAATGTATCCATGGCAACCTGAGACTGCATCAAGGTGACAAGATGTGTGTCATCAGGTCATGACTGAGACAGTTCCCGTGTTTGCAAGCCCTCATTTCACGGACATATAGTTTCTTCCACCTGAAGGAATGCCATTCAAACTGCTTGATTTCATGGACACTAGTATACAATTAAATCAACATATGTTATATGATTATTGTCCTGTTGTTTATTTCATTGTTCTCTTTTTTTCTCTCCTCTTACAATACTAGACAACACAGTATCAACAGTAGAGACCTTCAAATTTCTAGGTTCTACCATATCTCAAGATCTAAAATGGACACCTAACATCAAAAACGTCATCAAAAATGCACAACAAAGAATGTTCTTTCTGCGCCAGCTCAGGAAGCTCAAACTGCCCAAGGAGCTGCTGATACAGTTCTACAGAGGAATTATTGAGTCTGTCATCTGCACATCTATAACTGTCTGGTTCGGTTCTGCAACCCAACAAGACAGACACAGACTTCAGAGGATAATCAGAACTGCAGAAAAAACACTGCATGAGTCAAAAAGAGGGCCGTGAAAATATTTACAGACCCCACGCATCCTGAACATAAATTGTTTCAACTCCTACCCTCAAAATGACGCTATAGATTACTGCACACCAGAACAACTAGACACAGGAACAGTTTTCCCCCGAAAGCCATCACTCTGCTTAATAAACAATTCCCTCAACACTGTCAATCTATTCACTAAGGCTGCATTACTATTAGTATTAGTCTTCTCATTGTTCCTATCACCCATCTCCTCCCACTTATGACTGTAACTTGTTGCTTGCATCCTTACGGTTTATATTAATATTGATTGTTTCCTGATTGCTTATTTGTACCCTATGACAATCATTAAGTGTTATACCTCATGATTCTTGACAAATGTATCTTTTCTTTTATGTACACTGAGAGCATATGCACCAAAGACAAATTCCTTGTGTGTCCAATCACACTTGGCCAATAAAGAATTCTATTCTATTCTATTCTATTCTATTCTATTCTATTCTATTCTATTCTATTCTATTCTATTCTATTCTATTCTATTCTATTCTATTTTTTTTGCCACATTAAATATTACAACTATGTTAAAGCCACTACTGTGGTTTCCAAGGCTGCATGTAGACTCAGTCCTCAAGGGAGGCCCTCCTGTCTTAAAACCATGGAGGATATATGGGTACTACCAAATGGCCTAAACAACATTTGCCTTGAAATCATGAACTGGATAAGAAAAGTCTTCTTTTCATTCTACTTAAGAGCTACATTCCTCCTTTTTTCCTGATTTGACTTCTACATCAGATTTATTAAAGTGTATCCGAGGTGGAGCCAGATTGAATCATCTGTGTCTACTCATGCTTAAATGTTTTTGGTATATTGAAAGCTCCAAGGCCAAAGATATTCATTTAAGGAATTCAAAACTCTCCACATGCCAAGAAAACAGGACCTTACTCTCAGATCAGAGCATCTGTAGTCACACACACACCCCTATCCAGAGCATCAGAAAGGTTTCTGCACTTGGAAGCCATCCTCTCTCCCTCACCACCCAGACTTTCCATTTAGCCCTTAAAAAACAAAATCCTGGACCAGTTACATAACTCTTGCAAAAGGCCAGATTTTCTAAATAATGCCAAATATAGACATATGAGAAAAGCGCCTGGCGTCTTGGATAGGGTTTCCTGCAAAATAATTTCCTCAAATTGGATCAACCTCTTGAAATCTTCAGCAAGATTTACAATCCAGTATTCCTCAACTCATACTTTTTTCCAAATGCTGAACTAAATCTCCCAGAATCCATAATTAGCAGGCATCTTGTGGATTATGGTCCCGGCTATAGGAAAACATAAATGACCCCACAAAAAAGGTGCCAGGCTTTGAACTACCACATCAGCAATGGACAATCCTGAATAACATTCGCACCTCACACCGTGTTTGCCGGTACTCTCTGTATAAATGGGGCATAGCATTTTCCCCTTAGTGTGACTGTAGTGCAGGGTCCCATGTCAAACTGTAGATCACATTGCAATCGGCTGTAAGCGGAGGACATATACCGGTCCAGTATCTGATTTATTTATTTTTAATATAAACAATGGTGTGCTTCAATGGTTAGACATTGATATTTGAACATAGATCTTTTTAACATTTATATTTTCTGGGATTCTACTAATCTGGCTGAACTGTTAATTTATGTTGCTAGTTCATAGTATGATACACCATATGCTAAATAAATTATTCTTGGACCCAGCAATCTCATATGCCTGGAGAGCACCAAGCTATTAGAGTGAAATGTTTCTTCAAAGCTGTTTCCTGTTTTCCTTTTATGGACCTGGGCTCTGACTGATATTCTGTGTGATCCAGAACAGTTTTACTTCCAGTTAAGATGTTTGCCAGGACAGCAATCAGATGAGTGGCTGAGATTCAGATTTCAGAGGTAAAAACGATATCCCTCTGGCAATTCTCACATGAGATGAAACCAGAGTTTTGCCCATAAAAAAAAGAGGAATGCTGGGTAAGTGTTGTACCCTTCTAGCAGGTCAGGCATATATATCTTGATGACACATGAGGAGAGGGGAAAAACTGAGCAATTTGTGTAACTAACAGCAGCTTAATAAAGACTGATGATAAAAGCATGAGGCTAACTAGAGATGCTCTTTGCTGAGAAATGCAGCCATGCAAAGGGGAGGGGAGAACAGATGGGAGATAGTCGAAGGAGCTTTTATCCAGTTGTCTGCAAACTTTTCACCATCTATGGAAACTGCCTCAGCTCTGGAGGATACATTAAAAGACGCACTGGCTTCTATCTCTAAAGCTGCCTGTCTTTGAAGATACATGGAGCTCCTGGCACAACTGGCCAGTGGGAGGAACAGAGACGCGGGTCTGTCATTTACATTAGCCTATGAAATCGGAGCACTGGTTCATCAGGCTTCCAAAGAGATCTTGCCTGAAGTAATGGAAAATGTAATGGAAAATGAATTAGCCCTGGGTTTTCCTTTCCAACAGATTGCCATCAACAAGTTTCGTCCTATTCTTTTTGTAAGGTCACCAGGTACTCCTCAGTCAGCATGTAAAGTCATCAAATAGTTTTGTTTTAGGCAAAGGCGCTGCCAAGTACAAACAGTACTACTTGAAAAAATAATAACCTAGCCTTGAAATTATAAGCCTCTTTCAGGGAGGCAGAAGGGCGACTCGATATATAGAACTTAGTTTGTACCGAAAACACTCAGGAAATAATTTATGACTAGTCTCTTCACACAGTTCTTCACTCATTTACGCCTGAGGATGCAGGCTATGATTCTTCCACATCATTGCCTTACAGGTTAAATCCACCTTTTAAAGTGCTAGAATATGAATTTTAATTGTACAAATTTAATTAGTGCATTATTAAGCTATAATTTGATTTACTACGATAGGTGAATCAGGCCACATAGTTATTGTATGTGAATCAGTGGTGGGTTGTAAATAATTTTGCTACCGGTTTGCTCACGGGCAGAAGCAACACGGGCGGGTAGGCAGATCCTCCTGCCGCCGGTGTTACCAGTTCTAAGAACCGGTCCGAACCGGGAGCAACCCACCGCTGATGTGAATGTAGCTAATGTGTAGATCATTAGGTATAGATGTAGTTATTGTCTCTCCTGCTTACTATCCTATGCAAGCTTTTGGTGTCCTGTGCAATTCGTTCATTGAATAAACCGACTCTGCACAATTCTCTGTCTAAAATGTTGCTTTCTAGTTAAAGAGTTTCAGGAGTTGAATGTAAGGAGAGCTGATTATACTTCCAAGAGAAAAGGTTGGCCATTTAGAAGTAGAAATGTATACCATTTGCAAAAAGTGGCTAGGTGTAAAGCAGGATGAGGGTTCGACACCTTTAATTGGTATGATTAACTTTTTTCAACTCATAATGACCACATACTGTCAGGGGTGGGTTCCTCCCGGTTCGGACTGGATCGTCCAAACCGGTAGCAACCCGCTGGTGACATCACTGTCGGTGCCATTCCGTACATGCTGCCATCTTTTTTTAAAGAATTTTTGCGAATTTTTCCCTTTCCGCGGCTTGAAAAAGGGCCCTCCTGCCTGCCCGCGGATGAATTCTGACCTTTATTTCTTCGCCCGAAGCACAGCTGATGAGCTCCTCAGCTGTGTTTCAGGCTAATTCCTGCTTCTGAGCATGTGCGGAAGTAAAATTGCATGAGTGGACGGGCGCACGCGCGCGAGCGCAATGTCGTGATGCAAACTGATGGCGAAGGTAAGTGGAACCCACCCCTGCATACTGTATATAGGTTTTCCCCATGATGCTCTAACCCAGGGGTATCAAACTTGTGACCCATGGGTGGGATACGTTATGCACTGGCCACGCCTACGCCCAATTTAGCAAAGGGGGAAAAAAGTCACGATACGTCACATGACGATGGCATGACAACGCGAGTTTGACACCCCTGCTCTAACCTGTTCTTTCAAGTTTTCCAATGGTGCACTCATTGCCAATATAACTGAGTTCATCCACCTTGTTCATCCTCTTCTTCCTTTTCCCAGACTTAGAGCCTGTTCCAGAGACCTGGGTCTTCACATAATGTGTCTGAAGTGAAACAGTTTGAGCCTGGATATTTGCACCTCATATGAGAATTCTGGGTTGGCTTGTTCATTGACTCATTGGTTTGTTGTCTTGGCTATCCACGATATTCTCAGGAGTCTTCTCCAACACCAAAGTTCAAAGGCACCAATGTTTTTTTCCTATCCTGCTTCTCTCAGTTCCATAGGGTGCCACAGGGAATATTATGGCTTGCATGATTTTGGTCTTTATAGGTATATAGACATATCACAGCATTTGAATTTTTTTCCCCCACAAAATATTTCAGACTACCACTTCTAAGTGGTAGTCTGTGGCATTTCTTTTTATTTGTTTCTTTGCTATTGGTGCTGCCCGATCCTACAAGATATAGAAACTATAGACCACTTTGGTCTCTTTTCATTTCTAAGGTTGGTAGTTCTAATTGTTATCGTTAGTTTGGTTTCTTTATATTTTAATTTTAGTTCTATGTTTTTCACTGTACTTTTTGACTTTTAGTACTACGGCTTCCAGATTCTTTGGCATTTTCAGCTGCCAGGGGAGCATCATTTGATGTGTCTTTTTCCAATTTTAGAATCGCACTCATCTTCTTCCAATCCAGCTTCCCTTAATATATATTTGGCATTACAGTGGTTGAAATTCTGTCTACGGCACAACTATAAAAAGTCCACACGTCCTCTTATGTTTTACACCAAAACCTTATACTGTTGAGGCCACGGAGATTCCCTAAGGCTGCTTAGAGCAGGGGAGGGCAACTATGCCCCCTTTACGAGCTGTGGACTTCAACTCCCAGAATTCCTGAGCCAGCCATGCTTCTGGGAATTGAAGTCCACAGCTTGTAAAGGAGCCATAGTTGCCTATACCGGCTTAGAGTAAAAATGGATAGAAATAACATGAGTTTCTGCAACAACCTTTCCATCATTCCAAGGCAAACAAACCAGAGAGGAAGAAGGTCAAACTGATGAACATATTGTCCATTCCATTTCCTTTCGTCCAGCTTTGAATGGAGCAGCAGTAGCAGGAGCTGCCGCCAGCCTCTCTGGAGTGGACAGGCCAAGTTTTCCCCAAAAGCATTTGGATACCATTAAAAAGCAAACACAAATCATCTTGCTGTTGAAAGCTCCAGTAAAGTCAAAAATAAAGATATAGATCAGTCCACAAAGTTAGAGGACATCTGAGCAGAAATGAAAAATTGTTCCTTTCCCTTTGTTGGATTCTCCCTGGTGAAAACAATGACTTCATCCAGAGGAAATTACGTAGTTTTGGTTCTACAATTTTGTTTTAGCAATTATAATAAACAAATATATTACACTGTTCGGCGCTTTACATGGCAGACTCTAAATCACGACAAAGTTGTGGAAGGTCCAGATGCAGGGATGGTTTGGCAACAATTCTGCTTAATTGAAGCCTAGACTGCTTGTTTTTTTCTCTCTCTTCTCTCTCTGCCCCAATATATGTTGAAACACATGTCCACAAACATTTGCACATTCCAGCTTCATCAGACAACTCCTTTCCTTTCAGCCCTGGCTACACTGGGGATAACGGAGACTGTGCTCATCATTTCAGTGAGTGCATAGTCATTACTGAAAGCCCCAAAATGCTGCTAGCATCTCAGAGATAGGAAATTGGCTTAATATATTGCATTCAAACCACTTGCATGTCCTCTTGATGTCCAGGGGTATAAATGGACAGGCCTACAACAAATAGCTTTATAGACATTTGCTCAGGAAATCCACAACCTGGATTTGTGTGTACTTTGACTTCTTTCATGCAATGAATATTCACATGATTTTTTAATTTAACTCTTTTTAAATTTTAGTAGAAAATCAGAAGGCATGCTTGTGAATAAATTCTTTCAACTAAGATTGCAATCCTGCGCATTCCATTATTTGCAATGTTATTTTCCGCCAAAGGCTTGAAAATTATTTGGACTTTTTAAGCATGCAGTGTCAACATTGGGCCACAACCTTCTACTACAGTATGGTCCAATATATTTGGGAAATAATAGATGGGCCTGTTAATCCTTTGCTATTGTCCACACTGAGAGCATATGCACCAAAGACAAATTCCTTGTGTGTCCAATCTCACTTGGCCAATAAAGAATTCTGTTCTGTTCTGTTCTGTTCTATTCTATTCTATTCTATTCTAATTCTATTATTCTATTGCATTGCATTGCATTGCATTGCATTGCATTGCATTGCATTGCATTGCATTGCATTGCATTGCATTGCATTGCATTGCATTCCATTCCATTCCATTCCATTCCATTCCATTCCATTCCATTCTGAATGACAAGGTTACAACAGCAATGTGCCTTGGATCGCCCTTGCTAAACAATGCTGTTGCAAAGCATGATGTCCCGTGACTGATCACTTAGCATGGTTTGGGGGGAAGCCTGGGGAGGGCTGGTGGAGGCTGCATGTGGATTGAAGGGGCTGGTGGAGGCTGTGGGAAGGAGAAATGCTATGGTTGTGTGCGTGTGTGCCATAGAGGGTGTGGGTTGATGGACTGTGCTTGTGAAAAGCTAGCAAGGAAAGTCATTATTGGCAATCACAAAATTGTAGCACTTGAGTGCATGGATCATGGTCACAGGACCATGGAGGCAACCCTTGGAACATTGAGGATTGATCCTAAGCCTGTTTTCTTCAGTGGCAATGCACCACCGAATGGTAGCTGAGTGAATGGATGTAAGCCAAGGGCTACCTGTAGAGTCTCCCTTATCAACATGGAAATGATACTTCATGCTATATCAGACATGTGAGAAGAACTTCATGTTATATCATCAGACATCATAGAAATATACTTCATGCTGTATCAGACATGTGGGAAGTAGCACAGCTAATATTTGCAAAATATGCAGGGGTGGGGGGAAAGAGTTTATTTTGCTGTGCTTCGCATTATTATTGCCCAATTCTTGGAATACACGTTTTTTCATTGACTCACATACAAGTTCCACTCTTAACAGACACCAACCTATGCACAGCACCAATCAGTAGCATAAGTAACATAACAATTTAAACAAAAATAATACAAGAGTTATTGACAGCAAAATAAGGGGGAATGTTCAATTGAAAGAGGATACTTTTCAGGGCCCTCCAGAGTAAAATTAGTATTAGGACCAGCACCTGAGCCAAGAGAGAGAGAGAGAGACCTCCCGAGCACGCATGATCAGAATTGCCCATATCTCCTGCACACTGAATTCTCAAAGCCCCTCCCTAGGTGTTTGGACTGAAGGGGCAGAATAATTGGCAATGTAGTCCCTGAAAAATGCTGATGCCATCCTGCCAAGCTGCCATGCTTTGTAGAGAAATGCAAAGCCTTTGAAATCAGCTCCAAAGCAGACTGACTTCCACTGCAGTGATGTTCAGGAAGTTCAACCTGAGAGTTATGGCTTGGTGGTCCCTGCAAAGCTTGGCCCCTGCATTCTATAGCATTCCAATTGTGGGCAAGAGTTAGCCCAGAGTTAGGAAGACCAGCAAGGCAAACGAACTCTATCATTCATCTGATGTTGTTTTTTCCTAACTCTATGATGCTCTTTGAAAATTATGATTAGGGCTGTCTGTGATTTTTTTTCTTACCTGCATATAACCCCAGCTTTGAGAATACTTCGGAGGCACCCGGTAGTACTTATGGGGAACTTAAATCTATCGAGTCTATATTTCCCTTGTCTGGGAAGCATGGTAGACCAGGAAAAGTCTGGGCACATCTAAAGAAAATCTGATGAAAAAGTTATATCCCAGCAGATGCTGTGGCCTAGAGGTGGAGCTCTTGCCTCACAATCAGGAGGTTGTGAGTTCGATCCTAGGTAGAGGCAGATGTAGGGTCCCCTGCTTGGGCAGGGGGTTGGACTAGATGACCTGCAAGGTCCCTTCCAACTCTGTTAATCTGTTAAAGATGTATAGTGATCACACATCTGTTTCATTTCAGCACTGCCACCTGGATATCCGACATTCAGAGGCTTTTTAATAAAGCAAAGTGGGCTGGAAAAGTTCATGCATGAAAAAGTATCTGATTACCAGCAATCGTTTTTCCTTCTTTTTCTTGTGGAATTCTCCATTTTAATCCTCCCTAATTCTCTGCTGCTTTTTCTATGTCTGCAGGCCTCTAATCCTCCCTGCTCTTTACCAGGGATATGTAAACAAACCCACAGCTGAGCAGTAATGAGAGAGCATTTAAAGGGATTCAGAAACTGAAACTCCAGGATAAGATGGTACAAGGTTTCTGTGCAAAGAGCTTTGAAGCTGCTTTGCCTGTTTTGTTCATATTTCAGCATCTAGCAAGTTGTGAGGTGCCATACGATGCTTGTTGCACTGATCCTACAGAAAAGCACTTGGTTTTTCTTGTTTTTCCAGCTTACGTTGTGTCGCTGCGCAGCCTTTGCTCCCATCCTAAATATTTCGCACATGGAATGCAAGTTAGCTGCATTCCATAGCTCTCTTGGAGTGGGGGAGGGGGAGGGGGGAGACAGAGCCATAAAGCGCACAAAATTTTATTAACAAAAAGGCCCAGCAGAAGCCATTTCCTTGAGATGCCGAATTTGCAATATGGGATTTAATTGAAAAGCAAATACTGCCACCTAGTGGAAAACATAGTAAAATAACAGAATGAAGGACGCAAGAATAACGCTCCTTATTTTCCCAATATAGTTTCAAAAGACTATGGCTGTTCCATAGCACCTAGCTCTTTGCAAGAATGTATTTCACCTAACCAGAAATGCACCAGAAATTAACAATATAGCAATAGCAATAGCACTTAGACTTATATACCGCTTCATAGTGCTTTACAGCCCTCTCTAAGCGGTTTACAGAGTTCAGCATATTGCCCCCAACAATCTGGGTCCTCATTTTACCCACCTCGGAAGGATGGAAGGCTGAGTCAACCCTGAGCCGGTGAGATTTGAACAATATGAATATCTCATATTGTATAAAAGCATCTGAGATGGTAGAGACTTCTATGCAGATAGTCCTCAAATTACGACCCCAATTGAGCCCCAAATGTATGCTGCTAAGTGAACACATTGTTAAGTGACTTTTGCCCTATTTTACAACTTGTTTTGCCACAGTTGTTAAGTGAATCATTGCACTTGTTAAGTTAATAACACGGCTGCTAAGTGAATTGCTTTCCCCATAGACTTTGCTTGTTAGGAGGTCGCAAAAGGTGATCACATGACCCGGGACCCTGCAACCGTCATAAATACAAGTCAGTTGCCAAGAATCTGAATTTTGATTACGTGATCATTGGGATGCTGCAATGGTCGTAAGTGTGAAAAATGGTCATAAATCCCTTTTTTTCAGTGCCATTGAAACTTTGAACAGTCACTAAATGAACTGTTGTAACTCGAGGACTACCTGCACAAGCACGTACATTCGCACATACCACTATACATGTAAAACAGGGAACCAGGGCATAACTTTCTACTTAGTTAGTGGAGGAGATAGTTCACCAAGAGGGAGTTGTCCCATTGCACAATTCAGCTGAGTGCCACCGCCTTGACAGTAATTGACACTCCATCAACACATATTTCTTTTTCTTAAAAAAAACCCTAGTATGTATATTTGGCACTACAAGAGTGTAACATGCACAATAGGCTCCTCGTTAATGCTGAACTGCAGACTGACATTTCATCTAGATCATCAAGTTTTCAAAAGGATTTGCATACATTACTCCAATTATACTCACAATTGCCCTGCAATTAGCCTGGCTGCATCTTAATCCCCTTATTACTATGAACGAATAATTGCTGGAGCCTCTCCCTGCTTATTCCCATCCAGGGTAACTGCGGCCTTCGCAGTCTCCCACTGGCTTCAGGAGCAGAGCAGCGGCTGAGAAGGCGGCACTGGCGCCTCGCGTGCCTTCCAAAGAGAGTGCGCTTTCCTCCCTTAAGCCACTTCCAGGAGAGCGCCTGGGTGCTCTGATGAACCAAGTCACCATCCTCCTCCGTTACACCCTTCTAGCTAAGTGTATAATGCGTAGTTCTTTGTCTGTCTTCGGAAAGGTCTCAGCAGCGTTAATGACAAAAAAGCCTGGTAACATCAGAAAAAGAGGTGAGAAGGATGGGAAAGGTCAAGAAGGGAGGAAGAAACGCATTAAAAATGACATTTCAGTTCTGACTTTCTCTGACCCAGCTTCATAACTTGAGGCCTCTGGGGCTTCTCCCCTCTCATGATCAGACCTTTGTTGCTGCTGTTGACAGCAGACGGACAGCGTGTACCTGACCTTCTCTGACATTTCGGTACCTAAACTGAGTTGAAGCTAGTTAATATTGGAGTAGGGATGACCATTAAAAAATCTCAGCGCTATTGGCTAAAAAGGGGACAGAAACAACTGAATTCACTTCGGTGCTGTTTACAAAGATGCAACATTATAGCCCCACCCCCCAAAAGGCAAGATTAACTCAAACTAACCCATAGGATCAGCCAAGCATTAGCCAAATGGTCTTGACAGCATAAAGCAGACTCTCTCAACCAACTGCTCTCCAAACATACCTGGGAATAATCGGATTTTTTTGACAATGCATCTGGAAGGTACCACCTGCAGGAAAGCCAATCTAAGTCTCTCCTGCAAGCGTAGAGTGCTCCAGTATAACCAAAGGAAATTCTTGATGTTGTTCCTCAGAGCAAAAGGCTAAGCAGTCAACAGATTCTGGCCTTGCTCAGTAATTATTGGCTTAGCAGTTAGACAGGAAAAAATAATCAGTCCAAGTTAAAGAGGCAACCTTCAGTCAAACACAAGTAATTCCACTGGATGGCTCATGATACAGCCTTTTTGCTTACCTTCAAGGAAGGGAAAACTTTAGAGATTCTGAGATGCAGGAGATGTATGTATATATCTGTGTGTGTGCATGGAGAGACAGAGAGACTGTGCAGTTATGATTCTAGAAACAGGATTTTTTTTTCCACAATAGTGAAACTGCTTCCATTTCTACTACTATGAGTCCAGTATGCCCAACTCTGCAATATTATTGAGAGATAAATGTTTCTCTTATTCAAATGGTGGTTAAACCATCAGGGTTTTTTTTCCCCCAAGCTAGCTTTCACTTTATTATTTCTGTACAGGGTGCTGCATATCAGTTTACCCAAACATTCTTTCATAACTTCCATGCACAGTGCAGAGTCTGGAGCCATAAGTACCCTGAATGCTGCCATTCAGGCCCAAGGCTTTTCCAGCTTGAAGGAGGAGAAGACATCCCCCTTCTGCCATTTTCATTCCACAAACCAGCTAGATTGCTCATTGGCTCCAACTTCAACACTGGCTGTGTGAAAGGTCAATGCTCATTTCATATGGAACATAAAGCCCAGCTAGTCAACCTTATACCCTGCCACTCTTCAGCTCCCATTGGCCACCTAATGACACAGGTGGTCCTCCATGGCCAGAAAATAAACCATGAGAAGCGATTTTCTCTGAATTTGACCCACATGAAGAACATCTACATTCAGTGAAGAAAGGACATTTCCAAAATAACTCTTACGTATACATCTGTACACAGTTCCAATAAGTAATTTCAAAAGAATATAAAAGTCTCTAGTTTTTTCTTGCCACATTTATAAAATAAATAGGCAAAGAGACGTTTTAATCTTCTGGTATGGTGAACACAAAGCCATGTCTGTTGAGTACATCTGAAACACACTGTGCTTTGTCCACAGGCCAGAAGAGGCCCTGGGATTTAAAAGAGTTTGCCAAAGGTGCATGAGTCAAGACACTGGCGGAGACCAATTGAACTCTTGACACTCTGTGACCCATTTATTGATGATCTTAAAAAATAACATGAGAAACCTCAGCATTTGATTGAATATTTTCACTGTAGTATCCATGAGCCAGTTCAAATATTCTTTGACATTTCAAATTCTGTCTGGGGTTAGAATGCTATACAACATGGTTAAATAATGGTATTTGCAATCATAAGAAATGGAAATGACCACCAACGTAGATGACTCGAGTAGATTATAAGATTACCAGTGATTGCTACCCATGACAATAGTTGTGGCCTGCTTGTGGCCGGTCAAAAGCCACCTTGGTTGGCCATTGTAGACAAAAGCAATGCCTGATAAGATGGCTCTTTGGTCACATCCCACAAAGCTCCCTTAGATCCTTATTTTAATGGATTCTATTATATCAAGGATGAGAAAGACTGATGGGGGAGAAGACCCCAAAAGTGGAAAGATACATATCCAAGGTCACCTAGCCATCAATTCCCCAAACAGAAACCAGTATCAAGTGACCAATGAATGTATTCGAAAGCAAGAAAGTCCTGGGGCAGAAATCAAATGAATTAAATAACATAATCAAAACAATTACATGCTTTATTCTGCGGCCAAGTCCAGGCTTCAACATGGCAAGAAAGCTGGATGTCAGCAGAAATGCAAAAAAAGATGGATTATACTTTCCTTATGTCCTCCCCCTTACTGGAAAAACCCATGGACCTTTCAGATGCAGTCTGGCTGGATTAGCCATTTCCTTTCCACCACTGACTCAGTCCCCTCCAATCCTAACTAAGGACATAAAAAGTTTCTTGTGCTCCATTATGTCCTTCAGGCCCCAAAGGGCCTGTGATCCTGAACCACATGCTAAGGCAATGAGTCATCATGTGGACCATATACCACATGGGCTGAAAAGGAAAAGAGATTTTTCCTCTTGTCCTCCCTCCCTGAAAAATCTAGAAGTTCTCTAGCCTTCTCTACCTGCTTCTTCCTCCCCAACTCTGGCTTCCGGCCTTGACTTGACAGCTGCACTATTTATATTTTTTGACTTGCTAGAAGGTGGGTTCCCAGCAACGGCCCTTCCTCCAGCCTAGTTCAGTTCTGAAAAGGTAAGCATCTGAAATAATCTGAAACTAAAAAAGTCCTGGGACACCTTTCCTGAAAGCTGAACTATTGCTCCCTTGAGAGTGAGCGATGGTCGTATTGGATAGTCAGGACAAGGCATGTTGTGGCCCGCCCGCATCCCGCATATCTGGTCATGGATCCCGAGGACCAAGAGGCGGATGTGGCGCAGTACCATCGGCCTGTGCACCTGGTACCCGAGTCCGATAGCGAGGAGGTTGGAGAGGACTCGGTAAGGACTGAAAGTCAACCAGGGCCTTCTGCAGCTCATGAGGTGCACATGAGTGACGCAGAAGAAGAGGAGCCTCTTCTTCTCGATGTTAGGGCACACAGGGCTGTTAGAAGGCAAGAGTGGCTACGCAGGAGGAGGTCTCCTTGGGAGTAGAGCTGCAGGCTAATTGGCCATGCCCTTAAACTACTTAAGTCCTAACCACGCTGAGCCTCGTTGCAGGAAACAACGTCACTTCTAAATCTTGACTTCTGTGACTCCAGTTTGCATTCCAGCACAATCTTGTTTCTTGCATTTTCTAGTTCCGGGACTTGTGCCAAGTACAGTAAAACTTGCCAATTACCTCTTGGACTTTGGCCAGCTGTTAAGATAGTATATTAACAGCTGGGTTTCTGAACAGAATAACTTCTGCCTTTCGTTTGCTTTTTACGCTCCTAAGAAATTATTAGGAGACTTTGCTTTAATTACTAAAACAAACTGTGTTTGGACGTTTGTGTGTGCGTAATTATTGGTGGGCTCGGCGCTCAGGCAGAACAAGGTACAGATCAGCCAAGGAGACTACGAAGGGAAGATGGAGGCAGAGCTGGGTGAAACAGCTGCTTCTACAAAATGTAATCTGGAGTATGAGGTCCGAGGGGGTAAAATGAGGCCCTCGGTCTTTGAAACGAAAGGAATTGGGGTCTGAGCTTCCCATAACCAGTAAAGGGGCATGGGAGACAGCACACAGAAGTACACGGTGTCCGTTATTTGGAGCTGGAAACCTGAGGCTGAGTAAATACATTCATATTGCGATAAAACATTTTAAGTCATTTGCATGAACATCTCCTGCACTTTCCCCTCTGTAAGTGGTCAATCACTCCACAGCAACTCAGAGTGGCATTTTTCTTTCATGGCTTGGGTTTCCACACCCAAGTAAATTGCTATGGGAAAAATTTTCATAGGATACTCCAGAATTCACAGCAGTGTTTTTGTGAACTAAACACAAGAAGAGCAGGAAGGGCCCCTTCAGGATAGTAAGCAGAGTCTAAGGGTGACGCAGCAAAGGTATGCTAACCTCTTCCATATCCTCTGGATGTTCTCCAGATTCATGGAACACAACTCCCATCAGTCCCATGCTGGCTTAGAGAGATGGGAACTGTAACACTTCCAGTGATGGGAGAAGGCTGTTAACAATCAGTGCTGTCTTCCCTGCTACGCAGGTAGTCCTTGACTTACAAACTGAACTTTTGAAGTTGCAACGGCACTGAAAAAAGTAACTTACAGCTGGTCCTCACAATTGTTACAATTGTTGCAGCTTTCCCAGGGTCACATCATCAAAATATCTGGGCGCTTGGCAACTGGCGCGTATTTACAATGGTTGCAGTGGAGTGATTTACTTAACAACTGGAGTGATTTGCTTAACGACTGTGGGGCGGGAAAGGTCATAAAATTGGGCATGGCTCACTTAACAACTGTAGCATCAGAAATTCTGGTCCCAATTCTGGTTTTAAGTGGAGGACTACCTGGACTTTGCATGAATATCTAGTCATGGGGCTCCGAAACAAAACAAACAAACAAACAAACAGAAAACCCTGGTATACAGAATACATTTTCATTTTTACGAAGACTTGGGCTTAGACCAGGATTCTGGCCAGTGATTTTCCATTTTCTTCTTTCTCTTCCCTTCCCCCAAAGCCTCGGAGGCAGAGGAATAATTGCAACCATACTTATGGCTGGAATGGCCATAGAGATCCCTGCCTGCATCCCGTCCCCCTCCTTCCCACCTAATCACATTTCATTGTGTTAACATGATACGGGCCCTCTTTATCCTGCTGCCAACATCGCAAATGCACTGCAGTTGGATAGGGGGAGAAAAATACACAGGCTTCAGACCCTGAAATACCCTTTAGTGAACTCTCACACACATACGCCAAAGGCAGAAAGAAATCCCAGTATAAGGAAGAGTCTCACAAACACTATATAAGGACAAAGGAAAAACAAGAGGCTGATAATGACATTCATCATGCAGCACACACAGACACAAACTCCCATTTTTAAAATCACATCTACCCTAGGCTGGAAAGAAAAGAAAAGAAAAGAAAAGAAAAGAAAAGAAAAGAAAAGAAAAGAAAAGAAAAGAAAAGAAAAAAGAGAAGAGAAGAGAAGAGAAGAGAAGAGAAGAGAAGAGAAGAGAAGAGAAGAGAAGAGAAGAGAAGAGAAGAGAAGAGAAGAGAAGAATAGAAAAGCTTCAGGTTAAATGTGTGTAGGCAATACCTCGGGGAACTTATCCACAAACAGGGGGGGCTGAACTGTCAAATGCAACACACAGTGAGTTATTTATCCGGTATTGGTGTTTACATGCCCTCAGCAGGAAAAGAAAACATACATTATTGATGTAATTTGTTTAGGTTGCAAAAGGCATTTTTCCTTGATTCACAGCTTTGATTTCTTTCTACAGAAAGCATGATTACACTGTGGTTCTTTGTGCTGCTCTCTTTCCCATGGCTTAATGAGCAATCTGCTGCTCTTTCAAGGTTTGTCACACTGCCCAAATCTGAGCCACATTAGAACCCTTTTTGGTTAGGCAACTGCTTTCTTGATTCAGAAAACCCAGGGACTCTTAATATGTCATTTTTGTAAAGGTTGCTGATGTTTTGTACACGGCAAGAAAATATTTTGATTGACAAACATTAATACTTAAAACTGAAGAAGGGAGGGAGGGAGGGAAGGAAGGAAGGAAGTCAAATCACCTCCACTATTGCATTATTAAACATATAAGCCAACATTTCAGAATAGGGAAAAGGGACATGTGCCAGATATTATTCACTATTCACACCAGGGGTGGGTTCTGGCTTACCTCACTGCCGGTTCACTTCCTCACGTAGCGCTTGGGCGCATGCGCAGTGCTAAAAACCAAGCTTCTGCGCATGTGCAGAAGCAAAAAACAGCTTCTCTGTGTGCACAGAAGTGAAAAACAAGATGGCACCACCTATGGTGAGAGAGCCGGTTCAGGGGAGTGTCCAGCCGGCCATCGCTGCTGGTTCGGTGAGCGGAGGGAAATTCCTGCTACTGGGTTCTATAGAACTGGTCCGAACCGGCAGGAACCCACCTCTGATTCATTCACACACACACACACACACACACACAGAGAGAGAGAGAGAGAGAGAGAGAGAGAGAGAGAGAGAGAGAGAGAGAATCTTCCCTCCCCAACCTCAATACTTGTTCATTCTTCAAGCCCTCATGGTACCTTTAAAAGTATAACCAAACAAGCCTTCAAATAACTCACCTTGTAAGGGAGATGGGCAGCATACAAGTTTGATAAATGAAATAAAAATAATTATTTCTCATGCTTACAGCCTTCTTCATACACCAAGGTGGGATACCTTTAATTGTTCATTTCTAGTAAAGGTTGCAAGCAGGGTTATATTCCAAGGTTGACGGGGCCAAAGTTAAGAAAACCATTTTGCTCCCTTTCGTAAAAGGACTTTTCCAACATCAATAAGAATGCTAGTTACATATCGTTTTCCTCTACTCTACTATGTAAAGGATACAACGGGGATTAGACTTGGCATGACTTCTGAGAAATGAGTTACATTAAACCCTGTGCAGTTTATTCTTAGGAAAGCAAGTATAATAGCCTCTTGCAGATAATTAAGCAATAACCTGCCCTATTAATTATGCAACTTCTTCCAATCTCTCCTCATTTTCTTTCTGGCCAAGACAAAACCATCTATGGAAGCCCCCCCCCCCAAGAGAGTTATTCGATAGATTACAATTCTATACATACTTACCTAGCTGCAAGTCCAGTTAAATTCAATGAGGCTTGCTTATCCAGGTATTTTGTTTATTTGTCAAGCATATATGATTATAAATAAAGTATGAACAGTAAAACATGATTGAATATATATGTAATAGTACAAGCATGAATAAGAGTAAAAGAGGTAAGAATATATGTGAACATTAGGACAGGAACAGTAGGCACGATTGTGCGCTTATGCACGCCCCTTACCGACCTCTTAGGAATGGGGTGAGGTCGATGGTAGATAATCTGAGGTTGAAGTTTTTGGGGTTTGGGGAAGAAAATACTGAGTCAGGTAAAGTGTTCCAGGTGTTGACAACTCTGTTGTTGAAGTCAAATTTTTTGCAATCAAGTCTGGAGCGGTTTACATTAAGTTTGTATCTATTGTGAGCTCTTGTATTATTGCAGTTGAAGCTGAAGTAAAGGTAAAAGGCCAGAAAGATAATAGGGCTAAGATTGCAGCCCTTAAACAGAAACAACGCAAGCAGAATCTGACCGCTTTATCACAAAACAAAAATGCCTTCTCTACTTCCCTTCCACCCTATCCTGACAAGTGGGTTATCAAGTAATATGTAAGTGAAGCATTTATCAGGACAAAACATATTTCTTTGTTTTTTGTGATTCCGATTATCAATTTGTGACTAATGTTGCCTTTATCAAAGATAGCTAGTGTCAGACTCAAATCTCTCTGCACTAACCATTGCTCAAGCAAATAGTAAATTTGAATCTGGGATACAATGGGAGCCATAAACTGCGTAAGGGAGGCAATTAACCAGGGTTGTTTATTTACCACAATTAGGTTGACTTTGCCCTTAATTGATTACAAAAAGATCACAAGCCCAGCAAGATAAATCTACCACTGATAATGTGCCTAAAATGAGGAGACCTAGACGTTCCCTATTGGGAGGTGGGTAGGAGAGAAATAGGGCCAGTACACGTAGTCCTTGATTTACAACAGTTCATTTAATGAATGTTCAGTTACAAGAGCACTGAAAAAAAGTGACATATGACCATTTTTCACACTTACAACCATTGTAATATCCCGATGGTCATGTGATCAAAATTCGGACGCTTGGTAACTGACTCATATTTATGACAGTTGCAGTGCCTCGGGGTCATGTGATCAACTTTTGCTGAACTCCTGATCAGCAAAATCCATGGGGAAGCCAGATTCACTTAGCAACCATGTTACTAACTTAACAACTGCAGTGACTCACTTAAGAACTGTGGCAAGAAAGATCATAAAATGGAGCAAAACTCACTTAACAAATGTCTCCCTTAGCAACAGAAATGTTGGGCTCAACTGCGGTCGTAAGTTGAGGACTACTTGTATCAAACAGCTGATCCTAGAAACTCTAAGGTGGTTTTGTAGATACCACGATCACATTTTCTTGGAAACAATAAAGGTCAAACCTGAAAAGTGGAAAATCTGAGAGAGATTCATATGATCATTGTAGTGATAGAGTTCTGCTTTACTGGAGTTTTCCCTAAATATTATTGTGCTTAGGTTCATCTTTTGAAATGACAGTCATCTCCAAAGGTTAGTAAGCATGCAAGCAAGGGCACTGAAAGGCTAATCTGGGGCATTATAGTAGTTCCTGAAGCAAAAAGGGAAATAGTCTCTCCTTCCATTCCCCTTGAATGAGGCAACTGGATTAAACTTACTTCAGCCCTGGGCATTGGGACAAAATTCTCCATCCCATAAGAAAGTGTCAAGCCAACTAGCCTAGGAAAATTATGCAGTGTAGTTTTTCCTCAAAGGGAGCGGAGTAGCTAGGTAGCTCCAGTGAGTTGCCTGCAGTTGCTGCTACTACTTCCCAGTGTCTACCTCTGGGAGAAGTTCTCTCATTTTGCCTAACAATTGGCCAGGGCCAAGTGTGGAAAAATCCCCACCAGGTCTGTGGTTCAGCTTTGGCAGCTACTATGTCTGAGTCGGAGCCAAATTGGCTCAATACTCTGGGGCTCCAGCACAGAAGGATTTAAGCTTTGACAGATGTGATGTGCTCAGGATGGAGAGCTCACTACAGCTTGGATGCCTCTTTCACTCCCTCCCTTTCCAGACATAATTACAATTGCACAGGCTTTCTGTATAGTGGTGCATTCAGTACAAAAGGGCAACACATACTGAAGAACTTACCATATTTTTGGAGTATAAGACGCACCGGAGTATAAGACACACCTTAGTTTTGGGGGAGGAAAATAGGGGGGGAATCTACCTACCAGGTATTCATCTGGCTAGCGTCCTTAGTCTGTTCAGCTTCAGCACATTATTTTATCCCCTGGTTAGGGCTGAAAACCACCGCTTTTTCAGAGGGAGTAGGAATGAAAACAAGCCTGCTAAGACTTAGGGCTGGAAAAAACCTTCTTCGGAGGGAGTAGGAAGCCGGGAAGATCATTAGCATCTTGTTAAGGCTGGAAAAATAAGCTTCGAAAAAGCTACGTTCGAAGTATAAGACGCACCCAAATTTTCAGCCTCTTTTGGGGAGGAAAAAGGTGTGTCTTATACTCCAAAAAATACGGTACTGTGTATAGAAAGTCTTCCATGACCACAGCTTGTCCAGGTGGCACAAAAAAAGAGAAGCCTGTTTCTGCAGAAACATTTATTTCTACAAACTCCGGGGCCCAATTGTTTGATGAAGAGGGAATGCGTAATTGCAAGGCTATGTTAATTATTCCGTATTAGGGTTAGGGCCTCTATGTGATGTTTAATTGCCATCTGTCCAGAACAGGGATGAAATTCAGTAGGTTCTGACAGGTTCTGAAGAACCGATGGTAGAAATTTTGAGTAGTTCAGAGAACTGGCAAATACCACGTCTGGCTGGCCCTAGAGTGGGGAGGGAATGAGGATTTTGCAGTATCCTTCCCCTGCCACACCCACCAAGCCATGCCCACAGAACTGGTAGGGAAAAATTTTGAATTTCACCCCTGGTCCAGAATAAGGGAGTAAATACAACTTTAACCCTGGAAGAGGTAAGTTCTACTTAAGCTTGTCTCGCTCATGTGCTGAGATCAAGTGAAGATGACACCGTGGGGATATGATAGGGAAAACAATTGCTGCTGGGACCTATTTGTTCCGTGGTTAAAGTTCAAATGGGGAAAGATCCTTTAAGGTACTTTGTTCCCTTATTCCAATGCTGTGTGAGAGCAACCTAGGGTGTAAAATTTGTTAAGCTTTGCTGCTTTGGAAGGAAGACAGACAACTACAATGATCTGAAGCAGATATAGGCAGGGTAGGGATCAGCAATGAGCCTCGTCAATTTAATGCCAGTATATTTTTTCTGTTGACTCAAGGATGTGTGGAGAAAACTTCATTTCGGTGGTAGGAAAGGGCTATAAGTGAGTCCTGTGGGACTTCTTAGTAAGAAATTGGAAGTTAGTATATCTGTGGTCTACCATAGGTATCACCAATCTTTTTCTACAGAAGCATATCTGCAGATACCTGCCAGGCTCAGTCATTCTTGGAAATAAAGAATATATTTGGGTCGGTGGTAGCATGCTTGTTCCTAAAATCAGGTGGAACATACAGTATAGAAGATGTTGGGGGATGATGGAAATCTAAGTCTCAATGGATGAAGGCCTGGAAATTCTGTGGTTTTCCAAAATGCTGGTATTTTCCCACAAAGCTCTTCCATAGCACTTTTATATTCCCAGCAGCAGCATTTCTATCTTCAGTCTTGTAATAGTTATCTTTTAGCTTTGCCTATCCACTGCATAGGAAGAAGGAGAAGTCTTAGATGGCACATCTTTTGCAATTACATGGGATTATTTAATGTTACTAGAACTTTGTTTTTCGAAAATCTAAGCACACACCATTTTCACTACATAAAATATTTTTACGCAACCCCTTTAGTTCGAAAATGCAGACTGAAATGTTCTCACAGCAACTATTGTGCCCAATGAAATGGTCATTAGATTATCTCATCTATGCAACTGCATTATGGGTCATCAACCACATCTAGCTGCAAGGCATAATGCAATCACTCATGTCCTGCCATATTTTTAAAAAGTCTTGATGAATCAGCCTATACCTTACCACAAATTATGTGCTTTTACAGAAAAGCAATTCACAAGTACTAAGAACCCATAATATCACAAATAAGGAACAGGCAAAACTTGATGAACCGTAAACCCTTTAAAATGTAATGCTTTACCTGTGTTTTTTCTACAAAGCAAAGGGCAAGAGGGAGAAGCACATTCTCCAGATTAAAAAAAACTTTGAAACTGTAATATAACAATACACTTGAATAACTTTGAATTTTCAGAATGGTTCACACAATCAGAAGTAGAATTAGACCTTTCCACACATTAATTCCACATGTAAATTGAATTCTAGGAACCAGATTTTTCCTAGGAGTCCTATGCTCCAATTTCCATCCATCCATTCAGTGCAAATACAGCTGTCTAGATACAGACTGTTTTACAGACAGGAGATGCAATCCTCCATGCTTAAGATTAACATCAAATGGATATACCGCTGCAGAGCTGAACAGGCTTAAGAATTACTTTGAAAGATTCTGCTGAAACCCTAGAGCAGCGGTTCTCAACCTGGGGGTAGCGACCCCTTTGGGGGTCGAACGACCTTTTCACAGGGGTCAGGAGACTTGGCCCGGACACCGCCATTTGGGTTCTTTTACCCTCTGCACATGCGCAGAACGCTTTGCGCACGTGCAGAGGGTAAAAGAACCCAAATGGTGGCAGGGTGGGGGTCGCGGCGGCGGTGGGGGTGCGGGGGCGGATCGTGGGTTGCGGCATTAGGAAGGTTGAGAACCACTGCCCTAGAGGTCATGGGGCAAAGCCAGACAGCTCAACTTTCACCCAAGATCTCTTCATAGGGAGAAGCAGAGTAGAACTAGAGAGTTGTTGGCAAAGGTGCTGCAAGTTATTCTAGTGGCTTGTACTAAACCGCTGCTTATTAAATAAACCCCAATTGTATAACTAACATTAACATTTCTGAATTCAAAAAAAAATCTTGGCATATAGTAGCCTGCAATCATTAGAAGTTCTTTACATCATAGAAGAGTATCCAGTATTAAGTTCTAAAAGTCCTAAGACTCCAAGCCCAACATTTTAGTCACTCTGTTACACCACTTCTCAAACCCTAGAGAGCATGTGGTTCTTACGAAGATAGGTAAATACCCATTAGGTTCTTCAGAGCCATGACATTGGGGAATAGTGGTAAAATCTTTAAAATAAAGGCTCTCTGGCAACCCTGATGTAGGCAGGACATGCTTACTCCATTGTATGACTCAGGAGTGGTACTGAGGAATGCTTTGAATTTATTTATTTATTTATTTTGGTGGATTTCTATGCTGTCCAATCCCTAGGGACTCAGGGTGGCTCACAGCATGTAGATCCAATACAAAATACAAGTTCATTAAAATATATAACAATACACAATGCAATGGTTAAAAATACAGAAAATACAAAAGTTAAAAGAGTATCTCATTCACCCCGCCTGCCGGAAGAGCCAGGTCTTTATTGCTTTCCGGAAGGCCAGTAGGGTGGGGATGGTCCTGATCTCTGGAGGAAGTTGGTTCCACAGGGAGGGAGCTCCCACAGAGAAGGCCCTCCCCCTAGGTCCCGCCAGCCAACATTGTTTGGTCGACGGGACCTGGAGGAGGCCGACTCTGTGGGCTCTGACCGGTCGTAGGGAGGTATGCGGCAGGATGCGGTCCCGAAGATAACCTGGCCCTGAGCCATGTAGGGCTTTAAAGGTAACGACCAACACCTTAAATTGGATCCGGAGACTAATGGGCAACCAATGCAGCTGGCGGAGGATAGGTGTTACATGGGTGCATCTAGGTGCACCCACCACAGCTCGCGCAGCTGTATTTTGCACCAATTGCAGTCGCCGGACACTCTTCAAGGGTAGCCCCATGTAGAGCGCATTGCAGTAATCCAGCCGTGAGGTGATAAGGGCATGAGTGACTGTAAGAAGTGCCTCCTTCTCCAAGTAGGGTCGCAATTGGTGCACAAGACGAACTTGTGCAAAGGTCCCCCTAGCGACAGCTGAAAGATGTTGTTCCAATTTTAGCTGTGGATCTAGGAGGACACCCAAATTGCGAACCTGTTCTGAGGGGGCTAATTTCTCCCCCCCAAGAACCAAGGAGGGACAGTTGGTCGAGTCCTTAGGAGGCAATATCCACAGCCACTCAGTCTTGTCAGGGTTAAGCTTTAGCCGGTTCTTCCCCATCCAGACCCTAACATCGGCCAGGCAGCGGTCCATTACGTCTACGGCTTCCCCAAATTGAGACGGGGTGGAGATGTACAACTGGGTATCATCAGCATATTGCTGATACCTCACCCCGTGTCGTCGGATGATCTCACCCAGCGGCTTCATGTAGATATTAAACAGGATGGGCGAGAGGACCGAGCCCTGTGGCACCCCACATAGTAGGGGCCTAGGGCTCGACCTCTGCCCCCCTGTCAACACCGACTGCGTCCTGTCAGAGAGGAAGGAGGAGAACCACTGCAGAACAGTGCCGCCCACCCCCACCTCTCCGAGACTACGCAGAAGGATACCATGGTCAATGGTATCGAAGGCCGCTGAGAGGTCAAGTAGCACCAGGATAGAGGAATGACCCCCATCCCGGGCTCGCCAGAGATCATCCATCAGGGTGACCAAAGCCGTTTCCGTACTGTAACCGCGCCTGAAGCCAGATTGAAAGGGATCCAGAAAATCAGTGTCATCCAACAGTCGTAGGAGCTGGAGTGCCACCACTTTCTCAACAACCTTCCCCGCGAAGGGAAGGTTGGAGACTGGACGGAAGTTCTTTAAATCCGCCGGGTCCAGGGAAGGCTTCTTGAGGAGGGGCCTCACCACCGCAGCTTTTAAGGGCTGCGGGACGGACCCCTCTCTCAAAGAAGCATTGACCAACGCCTGGAGCCAGCCGCATGAAACCTCCCTGGTGGCCGAAACCAACCAGGAAGGACACGGGTCCAATAAACAAGTGGCGGAGCTCATAGCTCCTATGGCCTTGTCCACATCCTCAGAAGTCACCGGTTCAAACCTTTCCCATATAACCGGACTAAGACCTGCCCCAGTCATCTCGGCCTGTACTGCCCAATCGGAGTCCAGGTCTGTCCGAATCTGAGTGACTTTATCCGCCAGAAACCGAGAAAATTCCTCAGCTCTACCCTGCAAGGGGTCT
The DNA here is from genome assembly GCA_023053685.1 of Diadophis punctatus similis. NCBI lineage: Eukaryota > Metazoa > Chordata > Lepidosauria > Squamata > Dipsadidae > Diadophis > Diadophis punctatus. Next base: position 145,991,388 of record JALIGW010000002.1, read on the forward strand.
CCGCCTTCCTCCTTAGCCAGAAGGGTGCGGGTCACCCTAAACAGGGCGGCTGGGCGGGAGTCAGCGGACGCAATAAGAGTGGAAAAATGCGAACATTTTGCCGCCCTTATCGCCACTAAGTAAGACTTAATGAAAGTTCTTAAAAGTGTCCGGTCAGACTCAGCTTTACTAGATCTCCATCGTCGCTCTAGGCGTCTCTTGTGGCGCTTCATCTCCCGGAGTTCCTCGGTAAACCAAGGAGCCCTCCTGGATCCACTTCCACGGAGAGGCCGCAAAGGCGCAATCCGGTCCAGAGCCCCCCCTGCCGCCTGATTCCAGGCGGCAACCAGGGATTCGGACGAACTGTGTACCAGGGATTCAGGTATCTCCCCAAGTTCCCTCTGGAATCCGTCGGGTTCCATTAGGCGCCTGGGGCGGAACCACTTAGTCGGTCCCGCCTCCTTGCGGTGGAGGCGTGGTGCCATGAAATCCAACCTCAGAAGGAAATGGTTCAGACCAAGTTCAGACCTTAATTTGTCCCCATCTCTGAAACATCACAGAAAGGCCAAACAAACCCAAACCTTTGGTTTGCTTCCGATTTAGTTTTATCCTTTCCAAGCTCACCATCCCAAAAGCCATACAGTCTTTTAAAAAAAGCAAATGGAACAGCAAAGCATATAAAATGAAAGTGCCTCTCCGGTGATCTGTAGGGCACTCTCTCAAGATAATTAAAACAGAGGATCATACAAATATCCAAAGAAATTATATATGGTATAGGGTTTCCTTCCTGAGCATAGGGTTGGACTAGAAGACCTCCAAGGTGCCTTCCAACTTTGTTATACTGTTAAATTACCCAGCATACTTTGTTTTAAGCCACAAACCAATATGGAATGAGTGAAACTTAGTACTAAAATATGTGGTGGAGGAAGGTGTGCCGTGATGGCGCAGTGGTTAGAAGGCAATATTGCAGGCTAACTCTGCCCACAGCCAGGAGTTTGATCCTGACCGGCTCAAAGTTGACTCAATCTTCCATTCTTCCAAGATCAATAAAAAGAGGACCCAGATAGTTGGGGGCAATATGCTGGCATTTGTAAACCGCTCAGAGAGTGCTATAAAGCACCATGAAGCTTTATAAATCTAAGTGCTATTGCTACCTTTAGACAGAGGAGGAAACGCCTGTGTGATATCTTGGAGAATAACTACAATGAAAAACTACTGACCTGGTCCTCAGCATGTCAGTGTGGTAAAATTAGTCCCATCACCCCTAAACAGCATAACACTATTTGAGAATGATGGACTTTGTGGAAGAATCAGGATCGGCTAGGCTCATGTAGATATATTTAATCCAGGCATTTATAGCCAAGCTTCAGTATAGAAATGTCAAGAAAGACTCCTAACCTAGGTATGCCTAAACCTTACAGTTAAGGTCTAACATGCCAAATTTGTGCTTGTAGAGCAGGACAGGTTTAAGAAACAACAAATAGTTGGTCTTATTTTTCCAAGGAACGTTTGCAATGTGTCATGACACCTCTCTGATATTCACCTCAATCTGCACTGGTTTGCTCTTAAGAATCAGAGCACACATATGATAAAGGCGTCGCAATGCAAGATTAATATTTGGAGCCTAATTACCCACACCTGGACCATTTTATGGCCAGCAAAGTCACACTTCATTTGCAATTTGCTTTGGTCACTTACTATTTCTCTCATTCAGAGCGAAAAAGCCAAAGCTGCCATGGAGTGAACACTGCTTTCTATATGTCAATATCCAAAACTATATCTCAGTCTCAGATAACCATATTAATGAAACAGGGAGACACTGAATCTCGCTCTTACAGGTTTGTGCTTGTGTACCAGTTGCACAAGACTGTACTTCCCTTAAAAGAGCAAGTTCACAAACTGGGAGTTCCTTGATTCTCAGATAGTACTGGATTTGCAAGTGAAAGTTGTGGAGGGAGTATCCTGGCTATGTTGAGACTGATGGATTGTAATATCTCTTGGCTGCTATTTGTATTTAATTTCTTTTTTTTTTTTGTATTGTATTTTAACTTTGTTTTATGATTGTTCGCCACCCAGAATCACTAGTTTGAGATGGGCGGCTATACAAATTGAGTAAAATAATAGAGGCTGTTGTGCCAGCTGTGACCCTTCCCAAATGAATATTTGATGTCAGTGATCTATGTCTTGATTACATCCTGACTTCCCTACTGCAATATGCTCTATATAGGGTTAACTTGTAAAAAAAAATCTGGAGTGTGAAATTGTACAAAATTATTTATTTATTGCTACTAAACACTAAAATATAGCATTAAAAACATGTAACACATGAAACACCAAGCAATCTACCATGACAATTTCAGTCACTGGGTAAACTAAATTTTCACATCTCCAAAATCATTCCTGAAGAGTCAAGTCTTTACAGTCCTTTGAAAACTTAATAATGTAAAGAGGACTAGATGTCCAGAAGTAAGCTGTTCCATAAACGGAAGGCCATCACCAAGTAGGCTTACTCCCCAGATCCCAATGCCATTTTCTTAAAGGGACCCTCAGCAAACCCTCTCTTCCTGATCTCCATAAGTGGTCAATTTTAATATGGAGAAGGTAACATATATATAGCTCGAAATAGATCTATAATAGTCTCCCTTTATTTTTATTTATCAGCAAAAAATGTTACAATATAGACAATATAGTTTGTCGACTATAGAAAACTGCCTGGATGGTCCCAGGAGGGGCTGAAAGGCAAAAGGAAGCTGTGATGTTTCCTTCCATACACCAGGATGACTCAACAGAATAAACATATATAACCCTTTACTGGTGAAGAGCTGATAGGGAAGAGAACCTTGTGGCCTAGAGGTTAAACTTCTGCCTTACAAGCAGACTGCCCAGGTTCAATTCCCACTATGGGTATGGCTATCTGACGAGAGCAAAATAGCTCGAAATAGATCTATAATAGTCTCCCTTTATTTTCATTTATCAGCAAAAAATGTTACTATATACCATATGGACTACTTGTGCCAGTTGAAGCTTCTGTATGATGTCAAGATCTTCAAGGACATGTAGAGTATTCACTCCATGTAGAATGAAGTGAAATATTGAAATATTGAAAAGTTTCAAAATCCAGAAATGGCTACAAATGGGCACATGAGATGCAATTGCATCAACTCTCTCCTGCTACAACTTCAACTTGCTAGCAAATTAGAAGACTCACAGGACGACTGTACTGAAATACTTAGTTCTTTACTGAGCAGACTGTTTAATTGACTTCTGATATGGATCTACCTGGTAATTAAGGAGATACTTCTGCTGTCAAAGGTCTTTGATCTGGCACTAGGAGAAAGTGGCCTTCTTTCTGGCTAGGAAAAGCATTAGAGGACCAATTCTCTAAGCATTTCAAAAATCTGTAAATATCCCTCTTTTTCAGCAGGTTTTGAACAATTACTTGACCACACTATTAATGGCATTTATTTTCATTTGTATTACATTAAGTTCAGTTAGCCATCTTGAGTGTTCATCTAAGCAAACGAATGAGTGAATGAAGGCTTCATGACTTGTTAAATATTTCACAATGTCTTTGGAGATCACCGTCACAGTACTATGAGCTGGTGCATTATTTATACAGCTCCTCTGTGTGGTGAACCAGTGAACTGAACTTTTTGGTGAAATATTTCTACGCCTTTCCTGGGCTGATTCTGTCTATCCAGATTAGGCATCAGATTCTATTGAACAGAAAAAATCAGTTTTAATATATAATTAGGTAATATACAGTAATTATGTAATATCAGAAACTCTGAAACATTCCTATACATCGGTTACACTTTCATTAGCGTTACTGATTCGCAGGTCTGTCTATAGGACATGATTCCAAATAGGTGCTTTGGCATGTGCCTTAAAGAAAATGAGGCAACTGTCTACAATTAAATTAGCCACATCTTTTGCCCAGATTTGCTGTCAGGTGATCCTGAGAGAAGAGGTTTTTGCTTTAAAGTGTGTATGCTCCTTCTGTTCCCAAGCATATTTTTAGAACTGAAGCTGATTCATCATTCAGACCTCCTGATTTGTCATTAGTCCTAGTTCAGACTTCCTATCTTGTCTGCTATTGCCAATTTGCTCTTCAGATTTACTAAAGATTACTGATTACTGATTCATTCCATATCTCCTCATTCCTTGTTTATCCCATCCATGATTCAATCCTGACAGACAAGCACGTAGTAGAATACTAATAGGGTTCCTAATAGGAAGTGCTCGGCTTAATAACTCTCTCTCACAAATGATCATCCAGAGTAACAGCTAATGAAAGGATAGCAAACAACCCCAAGCTCAGTAACTTGATTTTGGGGGAGGGCAGCTATGGCTGATGATGCTTCTTATTTTTCAAGATATTTTCCAAACATGGAGTGGATGGTTAGGTATTGAAACATCGGCACTATTGTTTCAATGGAATCTGATCAACACAAAGGCATTTAAAAATTAAAGCAGGTGCCAGTCATTGAAGGTCATACAAACAAATGCTATCTATTGCAGATCCTTGTATTTTATCAAACAACTCCATTTGCGGAGTGCATCTCAACAGAAAACCAGTAATTATCTGACCCAGTGTCTGCCATTTTCCCTTGATACAGACCTCATCAAGTTCCTTTTCTGCTCCTTTCAGGTCATAATGAAGAGCCTTGGTGGCGCAGTGGTTAGAATGCAGTACTGCAGGGCCAACTCACTGCTCACTCCAGGAGTTCAATCCCGACCGGTTCAAGGTTGACTCAGCCTTCCGTCCTTCCAAAGTGGGTAAAATGAGGACCCAGATTGTTGGGGGCAATATGCTGACTCTGTAAACCACTTAGAGAGGGCTATAAAGCACTGTGAAGCGGTATATAAGTCTAGGGCTATTGCTAATGATGAAACATTCATGGTTACAGCTTTATTTATACTTTGTACAATTTTATATTTTTGCAAATTGGCAGAACAGGATTTGTAATCCCTTCCTGGAGATAAAAGCATACAGAAAAAAAAATACAAATAAGGATATTTAATACGAGACGTGTTTGCTACGTAGGACTACTTTATTCTCCCTAGTACTTTAAAAGAGGGAGAAAGGTTAAAGTAGGATGGTAGTTAATCAATTTAGATTTTTTTTTCTTAGTCTGATATGCTAGCTGGGAATTTTGAGAGTTGCAGTCCAACACTTATTAGACATTGGAGAATGGAAGAGGTTTATTGGATGTATTACTGCTGCCTAAATCAGAAAGAAAAGTAGTGTTCCCTTAAGCAGTAAGCCTGCTTAGCCACATAAATGTGCAACTCAAACTTTGTTCTTCTTCCACAGAGCCCATATTAGACCAACACAGAGTTCAACTTTCCTTTGCCACTGTTGCACTCCACCCTTGCTTGGTGGTTTCCTCTAGAACATGTGGTTTTGCTTCCAGTGTGAATACCCAACGAAGATAGCAACGCCCAGGAGAGCTGAATGGCTTCCCAACTAGTGTTTTCACCCATGCCAGGGAAAAAGACAGGTTTTGAAAATTGGAGGAAGACAGAACATTGCCTACCCTGCCATCGAATACACCTTAAAGGTAAGTTGATTACAAATCCTTGTAGCTTCTTCATCCAGAAGAACAGAGCAGGAGCTTTCCTCAACAGCATTAAGTGGCAGAATTCAAGGCTGTTCTAACCATTTCTGGTTTATTTGCTTGCTAATTCAGGCTAAGGCAGAACTCTCCTACTACTCCCACAAGGGTTGCGTTAATGACTGAGGGACCAGCAGCAGACTCTCCCTTGACGCATGGACCCTGATATGGGCTCAGCCAGGTTGAATATTGATTACAGTCTCAAATTCTATTCTCTAGATCAGTGTTTTCCAACCTTGGCAACTTGAAGATGTCTGGACTTCAACTCCCAGAATTCCCCAGCCAGCAAAGCTGGCTGGGGGATTCTGGGAGTTGAAGTCCAGACATCTTCAAGTTGCCAAGGTTGGGAAATAATGCTCTAGATCAGTGATGGCGAACCTATGGCACGGGTGCCACAGGTGGCACTCGGAGCCATATCTGCCGGCACGCGAGCCATTGCCCTAGCTCAGCTCCAGCGCGCATGTGCGTGCACACCAGCTGATTTTTGGCTCACGCGGAGGCTCTGGGAGGACAATTTTGGCCTCCGGAGGGCCTCCGGGGTGGCAGGGGGGAGCGTTTTTGCCCTCCCCAAGCTCCAAGAAAGCCTCTGGAGCCTGGGGAGGGGAAAAAAACGGGCCTACTGGGCCCACTGGAAGTCGGGAAATGAGGGAGTGGGGGTGTCATGCACGCATGCACAGGGGGGTGGGGCAAGTGGGGGGCTTTGAATTATGGGTGTGGGCACGCACGAGCGTGCGATAGCGCATGCGCGCACTATTTTGGCACCCGAGGAAAAAAAGGTTCGCCATCACTGCTCTAGATAGAGCTGGTGGAAAAGGAGGGATCACACCTAAGGCTACTTGGTGAATGCAGGGAAATAATGAGATGTGAGTGACAAAAACATCTCTGCTGTTATCTGCTGTGTCACATGAATTCCCTCCATTAACTCTGTTGTTTGCAGGTAAGGTATTTTTAAGACCTCAAGAGACCAGCTCAGAGAGATTCTTTCAAAGATACCAACCGCTAAAAGTATTGCAAAAACAGATGTCTCATAAACCTGCCATCAGTCTGGGGGCTGAAAAATAACGAACAAAGTAGCTTCAAGGCTCTCGGGGAGAGTCAATAGCTGGTTATTGTGTCTACAGTGGTGACAGGTAACACACTGGGCCCATTGTGAGCCTCTTCTTCTTTTTACTTAGCAATCAATTTACACCTTGTCTCGAGCAAGTGGACCTCTGTGGAGAATGGTGGCTTCTCAGACACACGCCATTAGCAGAAAAGCGCCATGTCAAATATACTTGATGATGAAATACAGGGCCCAAGGGCAGCAACCTTCTAGTATAATGTTTCCTACCCAGGGAACATGCATATATCCAGGATACTCTCCCCTAGCAACCATACCCCCCCTCTTGTTTATCAGCCAATGCTCCCTGCAGCAATATAAACATCTCCAGAGGACAAAGGAGTAGGCGGGAGAGCTTCTGCCTTTCACACAAGTTTTGGCATGAAAGCCAGTGCTAAACCACAACACGCAGGCAAACAAAGCAAGCAGCCAACTTCCAGGACATAAAGCCATCCTTGAGCCACCAGCTGGGATAGGCTTTCCCACTCCTCCCACTCCCAAATTCCACCAAGCCCCCCCACAACTCCAAACTGTCAAAGTTCAGGCAAAGAGGTTCCAAAAGGTCCATTCCTTTCTCTGTCAGACAGGGGGGAAAGCCCATAAAACCTGAAGGGGATCCAGAAGCCCAACACTGCTTTGACCTGTGGTGGGACTCCTGCAGCACCATCTACTTTGAGACCATTCAGGAGAAGGGAAAGGATACTAGAGTTTAAAACAAGGTCATCCGAAATGCCACAAGAGTTGTGCTGAGATTTTTTTTCCAATACAGCCAAAACCACAGAGGGGGGGGGGGGTGAATGGGGAGAAAGGCAGGAGGAGGCACCACGTCTACATAGCCCTAGCCAAACGATTCCAGCCACTCACTCACCTGTAATCCGGTCCCTGTCCATGACTGGGAAATAGATTGAGCATCCACGTGTCCCGAAGTGTATTTAATTACTTTCCCGGCTGCTGCCTTTTGCCTCTTCCGTCAAAACCAAACTAAAGCAAACGTCCCCAGCAGAATTTCTTCAATGGGTTGCAATCGCGGGTGCTTCCAGATTACCACATTTCCGTGCGCGGATCAGACGTTTCTGCTCCCAACTGAAGCAGCTTTGTATCATTGAAAGAAAACGAGCGAAAAAAGAGAGATGCCAAAGGCATGACCCAGAAAAAAACAACAACCGGAACGCAATTTCTCTTCCTTATCGCCCCCCCCCCCACCACCAAAAATATATTCCGCCACGTGCAGGACTACTGAGAAACCCAATCCCCCCCGCAAGACTCTCTTAAAGGCACAGCGCAAGCACTTCCTCCGGGACAACGCCGCTCGCTCGACTTGTCATTTAATAATCAGCCGGAAGGCGCTCGGCAAACTCGGCTCCTTGAAACAAAACAAGCCACTAATCCATCGATATTAAACGGTGTCCTCGGATTTCTCCAGGCTTAATTCGCTGCCGCCGTTTCTCTTTCTTTCTTTCTTTCTTTCTTTCTTTCTTTCTTTCTTTCTTTCTTTCTTTCTTTCTTTCTTTCTTTCTTTCTTTCTTTCTTTCTTTCTTTCTTTCTTTCTTTCTTTCTTTCTTTCTTTCTTTCTTTCTCTCTCTCTCTCTCTCTCTCTCTCTCTCTCTCTCTCTCTCTCTTTCTTTCTTTTTCTTTTTCTTTTTTTCTTTCTTTCTTTCTTTCTTTTTCTTTTTCTTTCTTTCTCTTTCTTTCTTTCTCTTTCTTTCTCTTTCTTTCTCTTTCTTTCTTTCTTTCTTTTTCTTTTGGCTAGAGCATATAAAGCCCTCCAATCGGACTTACTCCTCCAATCAGTCTGGCTTTCAAACTGCTTTTTTTATTTTTTGTAAAGTCAGTTTCTATTTGCTCTTCTGTTCTGCTGACTTCAGTCTTCGGCCGAATGACAGAGAGAGAATCTCGCCCGTCTGCTTGCTACCGGGAAGGATTGCAGCACTTCTTTGCTCTCTGCTGGAGAGGTTTTCTTCCTCCTCGGTCTTGGCCAGAAGCCACAGGGTTGCCTTGGCAAAAGGAACTGCCTGTCGGACTTTCCCTTGCCCCACGGGCCAATAAGGCTGAGCGGTTGCAGCTGGCCTAGAAGTGACAGGCAGGCAATACAAGCTGCCTGGCTCTTGGGCTGCTCCTGCAGATATCCCCCCCCCCCCCAAGGCAAATTGGGCTTACTGATTACTGTCCAAAGGGCTCCGGGTGTGGGCTTTGAAGGTAGAAATGCAATTGTGCAACCACTGTCACCTTATCACAAGACTGGATACGATGGCCCATTTCATAAAGGGGTTACTGAGAGTTGGGGAGGCTCTGCTGGCAAAACAAAAAGCATTGAGTGGGGGATTGTTCTCCCTTGGGAGTTTCAGGGAAGAGATCTTGGGTGTCTTTGCAGTTGCGAGGAGGGCAATAAAGAATTGTTTTCAGCGATTGAATGAGCTCAGTCAACACAACCAGGGGGAAAAGAAGTCTTTTAAGGTCCATTAGCAACTTGGGACTCACTAAACAAAACATGGGGCTTGACAAAATGCCCCTAGTTCAGCAAACTGCCTCATGCAATGCGTAGCTGGGGAGTCAGGCCAGGAGTTATTTGGTGCTTTGTTCCTTCTCAGTACTACAGTTCTTTCAACAAACTTCCCTTAAATTAATTTCAAAGATCCTCTGTCATAAGCAATCAAAAACATCCCTGTAAAAGTTATACATATATTTTAGGAAGGCCTTATGGAGTAAACACAGAGATTCCTGCCAGCTGCTACTTACGAGATTGCCCTAGAAAAATTCAACATGAATAGCCAATACTAATAAGTAGGCCTCTACTGGAAACTCTCCAGAGGGAGCTCTGGAAGAAGTAAAATATTCGCAGACTTGCGGAACAATGCTTAGAAATCTATTTCTGCTTAGCTAAAAGAGGCAGGATCCTCATAACAAATATCTCTAACAGTTTAATCATATCAATCAATTCATTAGAAGTGGTTGATACATGTGGGGCCTCTCAGCTCCACCTTTTTAGAGGACGGAATGTGTGTGCTTTATTTTGTTGCATATATACTTTACAACGCATTCGGTTTGAGAAGGTGCCTTCTCCAACTGTTTCTTTTCTGAGTCTTTCCATGACTGAGAACATTGACCAAGGCAGGAACTCTAAATTTAGGGCTGCTCTAGCCTGTGCTGAAGTGGGATCATTGTCCATGTTGGACACTTTTGCAGCGACTCCCAAAAATGGCATTTATCTTTGGGTTCAAGGGGATGATACTGCTGTATTAAGTGAGTCATCTCCATTCCAGATTATTAAAATGGATGAATCATCTTCCCATGGAAGCAGAAAGGGCTGATAAAATCCCTTTCAGTATTGCAGCCTCCACATTTTGCCATGTACTGATCTACATGCATGCTTGCCTTTCTACATTTCTCCTAAATATAGCTTTCTGGTTACTCAAAATCCAGGGTGGGGAGTCAACTAATGCTGTTCTTTCAAAGAAAGAGGGGGGGGAGTCGAGCTGTAGCCACATTGGAAATAAATAATTCTAACTTCTGGATAATAATAGAAGCACTTCATATTGTAATACTTGCATATCTTCTAAAATTTTAAAGATATTCATAGGGCAGAAAGGACCATGGAAGTCAGCTAATCTACTTTGTGTACACTGCAGGGTCTGTAACGTCATCTCTGACAGATAACCCAGCCTCTGTATCCCCCAACAAATGAGATTTTGCCACTTCATATGACAGCCTGTTCTACTCTTCCACGGTGCAAACAAACGTTTCTCCTGAACCAGCTTCCTTGTGGCTTTAACACATTATTTTTTGGTCTTGCCCTTTGAGTAATAAGAATATATATATACTCTTTCTTCTATGTGACAACCTTCAGATATGTAGAGTGTATCCCAGGGGTGTCAAACTTGTGGCTCACAGGATGGATGCATCACCCACTGGCCATGCCCATGCCCGGTTTACTGAAGGGGGGGAAGTTGTGATATATGATGATGCGAGTGTGACACCCCTGGTCTATACTATCAACCCTTGGTTGTCTTTAAACACCCAGATCCTTTCATATGGCTTGTTTCCAGACCTCTTACTATCTTGATAGCCTTCCTCTGATCTCACTCCCTTTTGCACTGTGGTACCCAAAATTGTTTACCATCACATGTTCTTGCCTATAGTTTAGTTAGTTAGTGTTTGTAGATAGTAGATCCATGGTGGTGCAGTTGTTAGAATGCAGTACTGCAGGCTAGTTCTGCTGACTGCCGGCTGCCAACAGTTCGAGTCCCACAGGTTGACTCAGCCTTCCATCCTCCCGAGGTTGGTAAAATGAGGACCCAGATTGTTGGGGGCAATGTGCTGACTTTGTAAACTGCTTAGAGAGGGCTGTAAAGCACTGGGAAGCGGTATATAAGTCTAAGTGCTAAGTGCTATTGTCACTGTTATTGTCTGCCTCATCAGTTTTAGGATACATTGACTTCATCTCTCAGAATGCTGACTGGGAAATTTTGGGAGTTAGAGTCCACATACCTTAAAGTTGATAAGATTGAGAAATACTGAGATAGAGAATGGAGCATATGATCTAGTGGCCTCACTATTTTTGATAACAGCCACTTTGGCCATTAGGCCAACTGGATTCCCTACACTTATTTTGAGATGAATCCTTCCTGGGTGACATAGCACAAAACAGAACCACACTGGAAAATGCTATAAAGTTAAACAATTTAAACCCATTGTCTGATGTAATAAAACATTACATCAAGTCCAGGCTGTGCTAAGAGCTGAATTTCAGTAGACATTTTGTGAAGGTGAAACCTAGTAAAAAAAAACTAGCAGATGCAGGGTGGGGTGTCTGTGTGTGTGTGTGTGTGTGTGTGTGTGTGTGTGTGTGTGTGTGTGTATTCTTTGTGCCCATCAGCTATATTATTATTCCAGGAAAGTACACCAAGAGGAAGTCTGCTAGCTTATTGCAAAATTTTAAGGTCATCTTGAAATTACTTCAGTCCAGCATGTTCTTGATTTTAAATGACAGTATCCACAGGCATACTCTTTATATGACCCATCTTTGTTCAACTGAAGGTTTAAAGGTAGCATCTTAGTGCCGTCCAACCCAAATGTCACTCCCAAAATTTGGGATTAGTGGTCATTTCTAGCATTCTAGGGGAATTTTGTGATAGTTGCCATGAGACATTTAACCAGTCACAAGATATCAATTTACTGAAAGATGGATTCAGGGGTGGGTTCCTCCCGGTTCGTACTGGTTCGCCCGAACCGGTAGCGACCTGCTGGTGACATCACGATAACATCACCGACCCTGTTCAGTCGGTGCCAGTCCGTGGGCGCCACCATCTTTTTTTGAATTTTTTTGTTTTTGAATTTATTTTTTTGTTTTCCTGAGCATGCACAGAAGCTGAATTTCCAGCACTGTCCATGTGATCGCCATCTTGTTTTTGGCTTTTTAAAAATTTTATTTTATTTGGATTTTTTGCACTGCACATGCGCGTGGCGCGCCCACGCGGCATGGGAGGAAGCGAACCGGCAGCGAGGTAAGTTAGAACCCACCCCTGGATGGATTAGTGAGGTTTAGCCATCACCACCTCCTCCTCCTCCTCCTCCCAGCTGCTACCACCTCCCAACATCATTGTTTTCTAAGGAGTACATGTCCAAATAAAGCACTAGCAGAAGCCAGCCACTATTTTTATCTTCTAAGAAGGCCAGTGAAGCTGAAGCTGTCCTTGGAAATAAGAAATGATGCCACAGGCTCACAATCTGCTTTGCAGCATGCCTGTTTCCCTCTTCTTGCATCCTGATAGGGAAATAAGGGAAGGAGTTTGTTACGAACCAAGACAGAACACTACAATGTGGACTCTACCCTATAACATGGAGGATACCTGCATTAAGTCCCATCTTCTCTAAATGATGCTGTACTGTTAATGCTACATTATCCTACTCTGGTGAAGAATACTCCCAACTGCTACCATTCTCACCACCACCTGAGCTTCAACAGTTCATTCAAGAATTGTAGGGTAATGAGAGTTCATTTTCTGTCTGAAATGCAGGGGACCTTTCCCTTCTGCAAATGGAAATTTAGAGGGCCTCCTCAGCAAACTGCCTGCATTGGTCAAATGAGGCAGTCATTTCTTCCATTATCTTTCATCATCTTGAGCAGCTGAACTGCATTGCTGCAGTAGAAAAGCTTTCTTTTTCAAAGGGGGTGTGGAGACAGGAAGAAAATCCAATTATAGGCTAGGAGCTTGGGTTTGGACAGTGTCTGCCTTTTAAAAATAAATTTCAAGGCATAAGTGCACCAGCGTGCCTACCGCCCCTGTCCTAATGTTCCTTCTTATCAGTACCCATCTTATGTATATAAACAATGTTATATCTATGTATATTACCAATACGTACTTGACAAAATAAATAAATAAAATAAAATAAATAAACTGAGACAATGCTTGCAAGACAAATGAAGCATCCATTATGCAAACATACTCAGACATTCAAGTAGTTTCAGAAATACAGAGAATACCACAAAATTCCAAATTTGAAAATTATTCTCCTTATACAGACTATACTGGAAGATAAGTCAGCACAACTGTTTTCAATAGCTGTGATATGTTCATTAGTCCAGTCATCACATATTGTAGTTAATAAAAGTCATTTATGGAGGATCCTTATGGCAAGCCAGCCAATGATCACTAATAGTTCAACATTGTCTAGTCTGAGATCCACGTGTCTGTCCTAGCCCTGCTTTTAAATGAAACACCGTTCCCTATTTTAGTGTTAACTGGAATATGATTTTTTTTCTCCTATGCTTTGTTAATAATATGGTGACATTTTTGTAAGCTTCTAACTTATGCTTTAAATTTTTCTTTCTTTCTTTCTATCTCTATTGCAAGGCACTATAGTCAGCTAATTTCATTCCAAAAATTGATTGAATCGGTTGATGAAACCTACCCCCCCCCCAAAAAAATTGCTGGCTTTAATCAGTCAATATTTTAACCAATTATCTTTTAACAGAGACATAGCTAAGAATAATTTAGCTTATCTCACTTAGGGGCCAAAAGAGCAATGTTATAGGAATATGGCAGAAAACATCCAGTATTGGCCGCAGATTGGTTAAGCAAGCAGCAGGAGATTTAAACAGCTGTCAGTGGCTGGCCGGCTTCAGGCAAGCCCTTAAAAGTGGCTTGCTTGTAGCCTGCCGGGATTCAGTTTTCGCTACAGCTTGGATAGAAATAAAGTGTTGAACTGTTGCTGTGACTCATCTCATCATTTAAGCATGAATCTAACACTGGCGACGAAGTTGTTGGAAGAAGAACCACAGAACAAAGGCACCTCGTGGCATCCGTGGCCATCTTGCTCCAAATTCAACCTTACTCCAAATTCAACCTTGCCCAGCCAACCTTGAAGGATGACCACCCAAACTTCTCCAGCTCCAGCTTACTTTGACCCGAAAACCGAAGAACGGAGAACATATATGTCCAGATTTCAGATGTTTCTGGAGGCAAACAACTTCCAAGATTTGCCAGACAACAGGAAGAGGGCTCTCTTCCTCACCTATTGCGGGCCACAAATTTACGAAATGGCCCAGACATTGGTAGCGCCCACGGACATCGAATCTATATCCTGGTCAACGCTCCAGTTACCAAATTAGGTAACAACATCAGTGCACTAGAGAATGTTTAGGCCATGGTTAGATGCAAGGGGAAATAGGCCGAAAATATCACTCAGCCAATTGCTGCCCCAACATCTCGTATCATATATCATATCAAGAATCAGTCTGGTGTAGTGATTAAACTGCATTGGGTTAAGAAATCAGGAGCCCTGCCTTAGGCACAAAGCCAGCTGAGTGACCTTGGGCCAGTTGCTCTTCCTCAGCTCCCAAGAAGGAATCAATGACAAACCACAAAATATTGCCAAGAATATTTTCATCTTATCCAGGCAGTCGCTAGGAGTCAACACTGTCTCAAAGGCATACATTTATATTATACTAAATGAAGTCTGATGAAGCTGTGAATAAATGGTATAAAGTTCTATAGGTTCCGCAACATACCATGCAATGTTAAAATGTTCAAGTTTATGATCTAGCATGTCAGTGGAACTGTGATGCAGTTTATTCAGTGGCCTGATTAAACAAATCCTAGCATAGTGTTTGAACCCAACCACTGGGTTTTCTCCCCACTGCTTCTTAATCTCACATATAGACACAGACATTCATTTGGAAATTACTGCTTTGCCTTAACACACACACACACACACACACACACACACACACACACACACACACACACACACACACACACACACACACACATTGTTTCAATAATGTTCATACATGTTTGAAGAGAAATGTGGTTCCTCAAGGAACAATTCATGTGGAAAAGAGATGAACACCATTTCACAGTCTGATCTGGACCAAGTTTTAAAATCATTAAAAAAAAGAAAAGAAAAAAAGAAAAGAAATCCTGGGACAGGAAGGAACAGCCTCGACTCCCACACCATGAATAGCTATGCTCCAAGGACGGATTTAGAAGTGGTATGTTATTCTGTGGCTAAGTTACACAATTAGAGGTTTTGGAATGCACCAGAGAGTCATTGAAGATCTTGTCTTTACAGCTCTTAAGTTGTGCATGACCAGTAAGATTGCTCTTTTTCTCTCAATCTCTACCCTCCACCCTCCCCTCTCAATTCTGGAAACTGTTATTCATCTAGGAAAACAACACAGAGAAATGGAGAAAGACAGAAATCAGCTGAAACATTCAGCAAGCCTGAGGAAATGTTGCAAGCCAATCTCAGAAATGAAATCTTTGCACGTGAGAAAACTGTCTGGACGAAGGGTTGGGTTGTCAGAAGGGTTCAGGAGATAAGAACTTGTGTGCTTCTTTGAGCCAGTCTTGACTCCTTGTGACTATATGGAGGAGTCCCTTCAGTTGTCTTGGCTAGAGTTTGGAAGTGGCTTACCCTTGCCTTCTTCCTAGGGCCGAGAGACAATTAGCTGGATTTGCATTGAATGTGGGATTGGAACTTTCTCTCATATTTTAATCCAGAGCCTTTAATCACAACCCCAAATTGGCATACTTCATATTATTTTCAAATTTGGCTTCCACTATTCACAGAATTGTATGCCTCAGAGGACATAATGATTCCAGTGGTGGGATTCAAATTTTTTTTACTACCGGTTCTGTGAGCGTGGCTTGGTGGGCGTGGCTTGGTGAGCATGGCAGAGGAAGGATATTGTAAAATCTCCATTCCCACCCCACTCCAGGGGAAGGTTACTGCAAAATTCCCATTTCCTCCCGATCAGCTGGGACTCGGGAGGCAGAGAATAGATGGGGGCAGAGCCAGTCAGAGGTGGTATTTACCGGTTCTCCGAACTACTCAAAATTTCCGCTACCGGTTCTCCAGAACTGGTCAGAACCTGCTGAATCCCACCTCTGACATAATCTTATTTCAAATTTACACTGGCCACCAGGCTGCACCACATAATTCATTTTGAGACACTTCAGAGATAGTGAAGAGAGATATATTGGCCCTGATGCTGGAGATAACATAGATGTTAAATTTTGAATAATCATGAAGAGTTTCTAGAAAAATCTGACTCCCTGGGTTTTCCATTTCAACTTCCTTGTTTTTAATCCTTTCTTCAATGTGAGATGTTTTCTTTTCTGCAATCAAGTACAGCTATGCCAGTGGCAGTTTTTAATTTCAGTTAGATTTGAAAGAACTATGGTCATTGCTTCCAATAACAGTGGTATCTTTTCGCTAATTATCCTCATCTGAAATAGTTAAACAATAATATATTTCTGCATTTTCTCACACAGATACGATTCTTTGCTATTCCTATAGACCCCCTATTTATCTGTAGTCCTCGACTTACAACCACAATTGAGCCCAAAATTTCTGTTGCTAAGTGAGACATTTGTTAAGTGAGCTTTGCCCCATTTTATAACCTTTCTTGTCACAGTTGTTAAATGAATCACTGCAACTGTTACGTTGACAACATGGTTGTTAAGTGAATCTGCTTCCCCATTGACTTTGCTTGTCAGAAGATTGTAAAAGGTGATCACTTGACCCCGGGACACCGCAACCGTCATAAATACGAACCCCTTGCCAAGCATCCAAATTATGATCATGTTAACATGGGGATGCTGCAACGGTCATAAGTCTGAAAAATGATCATAAATCACTTTTTTCAGTGTCATCATAACTTTGAACTGTTGTAAATTGAGGACTGTCTGTATGTTTCCTGTCATTTTTTTCTCACTTATGCTTAAGTATGTTTTGTTTTAACCATAGC
The DNA here is from genome assembly GCA_023053685.1 of Diadophis punctatus similis. Lineage (NCBI taxonomy): Eukaryota > Metazoa > Chordata > Lepidosauria > Squamata > Dipsadidae > Diadophis > Diadophis punctatus. The sequence continues at coordinate 146,008,336 of JALIGW010000002.1, forward strand.
TTATTGAATAAATCATTTTGATCTCACCTCACATAACATGCATATTCATCCACCATAATTTATCAACAATGGCAGACTGTTGTTTGCATAGATGCGTTTTGGAGGTGATCATTAGCTCCCAACAGGGGCGGGTTGCTCACTTACCGATACCGGTGCACTGCGCGCGCATCTCCATGTTTCGTGAGCATACCCCCTCACGTGATTTTGCTTCTGCGCATGCGCGGAAGCGAAATCTCGCCAAAATCTCACACATGCGTGCATCCCTCACAAGATTTTGGCGAGATTTTGCTTCCGCGCATGCGCAGAAGCAAAAAATCCCAAAAATTATTTTAAAAAGATGGTGACCCATGCGACGGATCGGTGAAGACGGCATCGGAGTCATCGCGTGCAAATTGAGCAATCGGACCCCCCTACCAGTGCGGCAGAGTCGACCGCACTGGGAGGAACCCACCCCTGGCTCCCAAGTAGTATTATATAACTTGGCTGCTTTTGATGGATTTTTAATTTTACCCTCAGTTTACACTTGAGATAGCCTTTATAGTTTGCAGCCTTTGCAGTGCATTCTGTTTCTTTTAACTGTTCAGGGAACTGTTTATTGTTGTAACATCAGAAGATGCCCCATAAACTGTTAACTATAACAGGCAAAGGATCTGGTGCTCTGCACATGTTATACCAGGTTTATGGAAAAGAAATTAAGCTAGGAAGAGCACATATTTCAATAATCAAGGGAGCTGATGTCAGATGACCCACTTATCAGAAAGCTCTCTAAATAAAGGCCTGAAGGCTGGGATGAGATTGCCGTTTTGCAAAAATCCTTGATCGTCCATTGATGCTTCACACTTTGAAAGCAAGATGGAAAATGGCTTAATAGCTTGAATGTAAATAATCCATATTAAGTGGATTGAGAGACCATTGGACCTGTTTGCTTAAGAAGATATAAATGCCCTTGCTAAATGAGCAGAAAGTCCATCCAGCGTAGAAGAATAATACAATTGAGCACCGAGTGCCTTAACAGAAGCTGATTGACAAATTGCTCATGGACCGCAGTCTACCTTTTGTAACAACTATAAGGTAAAGCATGGGAAATGTTGAATAGCATCACTTGTTTTGCTTTGCATTTTTCCTTAGACAAAGCTATTTCAAGACACTTGAATGCAGAGGAAAGGTTATGCAATTAAACACAGCACAGATCAAGCCCCAACACCAGGCAAGTCTACACAAGGACTGTATAATACTTATTCTGACTTTGTAATGTGAACGAGGAATATTTTCCTTCACATTGGATTCTACACATATGTACGCTATTCCCTGCTCCCTCACCCTTTCCTCTACCACCATCCCCTCTGTCTCTTTCTATCATACAGTTGACACTTCACTCTGAATTTAATATAAATGGAGAGACAGTCAGTTATGCCTTCCCACTCCTTCCTCTTTCTTGCACAGACATAACCTACTCCAGATCTGCCAGCACCAGAACAATCTTTACCTTTCAACACCTTTGCAGTGAATTGTTCACCTCTGCTTGTCTGGATGCTGAAGTTTCTCAGAGTAATTCTGTTTTCCCAGCACTGTGGAATTAGCCTGGTCTCCTCCCAGTGTGTCTTCCCCTTTACTCCCAAGGCTAAGCATTCCTGAACAGATACATATTGCTTGGTATTAAGAGATAATGAATGATTTATCTCTCTGCTGAGGTATTGTGCCCAGGCAAAGGGTGAACTGGAATACTACCAAAAGAATAACTGGATACAACTAAATTCCATTGTCCTTTGTTTAGTGTTCAATACTCCATGGCATCACAAAACGATTTTGTTTCTAAACCATATCATCCCATCCAAAAAGTTTTCACAGACAATCAACGGAGGTCCTTCCAGACTGCACTTTATCTCTTCCATGTCTTCCTCGACCTTTCATTTTTATTTTTATTTTAAAAAATCAGAATGATATCCAGACCTTATCCAGATAAACGAATGTTTGGAATGTGGGAGCATAAGTCTGAGATCTCGGAAAATAGTAGGGTTGAGATGTAGCACAGTTATAGGTGGGCGGGATTCAGTAACCAAGAAAATAAAGCATATAGTTTACAAAAATAATTTCTTTTTGTGGGGCATAATGCTAGGTTTCATTTTCCTTTTTAACAGTGTGCAGTTATCCTGGAATGCCATAGGGAAGGCATATTTTGCTTCTAGAATAGAATATAGAATATAGAATATAGAATATAGAATATAGAATATAGAATATAGAATATAGAATATAGAATATAGAATATAGAATAATATAGAATATAGAATAATATAGAATATAGAATAATATAGAATATAGAATATAGAATATAGAATATAGAATAATATAGAATATAGAATATTGTGTTTCCCCGAAAATAAGACCCCGTCTTATATTTTTTTGAACCCTGAAATAAGCACTTGGCCTTATTGCCATGCACTCAAAAGCCTGATTGGGCTTATTATCAGGGGATGTCTTATTTTGGGGGAAACAGGGTAGAATCTGGAAGGGACTTGGAGGTCTTCTAGTCCAGCCCCCTGCTCAAGCAGGAGATCCTATACCATTTCAGATAAGTGAAACCACTAGTATCTTCTTAAAAACCTCCAGTGATGGTCTGTAAGGGGTGTGCATAAGCGCACCACTGTGCCTACCGTCCCTGTCCTACTGTCCTATTGTCCTCTTTTATCGTTACTTTTTACTTATGTTATGTTTATACAAACTACTACTATCCTATACATGTTTGACAAATAAATAAAATAAAAATAAATAACAAGAATATCAGAAATTGCTGGTACATGGTGCCAAAATTCTCCACATGACGTTCTCTGAAACTTCAGTTAACTTGTCATTAAAAAAAAGTTGTATGACAAAAAATTAAGAGAATGTCAGTCCATATCCTCACACCAATTTATTTTCATTACCTGCATTTACCTATTTACACCTATGCTAGAGAATGTCAAATGTACTAGATTCAATCTTTAGAAATGTCTAAGGTCTCATGAGAGCATCATGACATTTTGAAGTTTTCACATGAGATCTTTCAAAATTTCTGAAAAGAATATGAACAATTGTCAGGAGTCCCACATTAACGGAGTCTAGAGATTTGTGATTTTGATTCTTTTTTAATTAGGGGAAGGAACCCCCAGCTTTCCACCAGACTGCTGAATGGCAACCAATACAGGTGGTCATCGACTTACACCAATTCACTTAGCGACTGTTCAAAGTTACTACGGCACCGAAAAAAAAGTGACTTATAACTGCTGCAGGGTCTCCATGGTCATGTGATCAAAATTCAGATGCTTGACCACTGACTCATATTTATGACGGTTGCAGTGTCCTGGGGTCAAGTGATCACATTTTGTGATCTTCTTATAGGCAAAGTCAGTGGGGCAAACCAGACTCACTTAACAACTGTGTTATTAACTTAACAACTGCAATGAATCATTTAACAACTGTGGCAAGAAATGTCGCAAAATGGGGCCAAGTTCACTTAACAAATGTTTTGCTTAGCAACAGAAATGTTGGGTTCAAATATGGTCATAAGCCGAGGACTACCTGAAGTTCCTGGAGGAACAGGAGAGTCCTTAGGCTTGATCTCTGTTTCCAGGGCAAGACTGCCGCATACAGTCTCTCGTGTACAGATTAAAGGGAAAAAGGAAAATTCCTAGATATGGTGTCAATTGCCTATGCAGTAACATGCGCAGCACCACTGTTTCAATATTTGGCCTTAACTTGGCCTTGGCAAAAAAAAAACCACTAAAATTCTGTCAACCTTGAAGCAGGCAATGTTATGAGAAATTCTTTAAGCAAAGTTTTATTTTTCATTCCACAACTACCATTTGCAGGGAAAGCACAGAAAGGTCAGTGAAGAAAACATATTTTGTCTGTCTTTTCAGGCCTTTGTCATCTACATCAGCACCTCCTCTCTCCCAAATAGGCTGCAACTATCTACATTTTCTTCTTTGAAATGGGTCTTTTACTGCATCTGTCCGTATGATCTTAGGACTACCTAACAAATGCATTGAGATTTCACTCTCTTAATAGTCTCGCTCTGAGCAGGAGAAGAGGAACAGACAAATTGGCTAATGTTTCCTTCCTTATCATGCCGTGCTGGGGAAATGGTTGCCTCCAAGTGTTACACTGCAAGGCTCTTTTCTAGGCTGCCCTTATCCTCACATATAGATGGGGCAAAATGTATAGAAAAATATGCATTCTATTGATATGTATCAGAAGGTATATCCCCATTCCCCTTTTGCCCCGACTGATGGGCTCCAAGTAAAGATCATCAGATGACTTACCTCTATAGCAGCGGTTCTCAACCTGGGGGTCGTGACCCCTTTGAGGGTCGAATGCCCTTTTCACAGGGGTCGGGAGATTTTGCCCGGACGCCGCCATTTGGGTTCTTTTACCCTCTTTAACCTTCCTAATGCCGTGACCTGCACCCCGCCCCCGCGCCCCCACCATGCCCCACCACGCTGCTGCGCCCGCTGCTATTACCCCCACCCAGATGCCACCATTTGGGTTCTTTTACCCTCTGCGCATGCGCAGAACGCTTTGCACATGTGCAGAGGGTAAAAGAACCCAAATGGCGGTGGTGGGGCGGGGGTCACGGTGGCAGGTGCAGCAGCGTGGTGGGGCGTGGTGGGGGCGTGGGGGCGGGGTGCAGGTCATGGCATTAGGAAGGTTGAGAACCACTGCTCTACAGCAACAACTGTCCCGTTTTTGTAAACAGGTACAATTTAATTTTGCAGAAAATAAGGAATGCATTTCACGGGAGGTGAGAACGTTCACAAAACATATCCTTCATTATAGACTCTGCCGTAAAATTACACTGCTTATCATCTCCCACCAGCATTGCCACCAGCAAAAAGAACTATAGACTTTTGGATAATGTTTCGAAAAAATTCTGGTCACGAAAACAGACTTTGTCTCATGGAATTTAAAATTTATTGGCACTGGGAAAGAGACCAAGCAAAATGTATTAATTCCATGACTGTCTGGATAAAGTGCTATTGCAGTCACTAGATGTGACTGTTTCTAGCCTTGAGAAAATTAGAATGTGTGTTTCAGAAAAAGAAAAAACAAGGAAAAGCAACTTCTTAAATATATATGTGCTAAGAGTACATTGTGTCACCCAAGAATAAGGTAGAAAGCAATAGGAATGCTTAGGCATGTGTTCCTACAAGCATGGTGTTAGCCCTATACACAGAGACGAAGAGACCCAGTATGTAATTTAAGCAGAAGAATGTAAATAGCCATGTCTATTGCACTGGACAGCCTATCAAGAGTCTAATTCAGAATGTAAAAGCAGAGGTATGGCATTTGTGGCCACCAGCATATTGAGGATCTTAATACCCCAGCATTCCTTACCATTGCCTATGGTAATTTGGGTTCAAATGAAGTTACCCCTTCAGCTAAAAAGTGACCAAGGGGGTTTTCTCTTTAATTTGTCAATGAGCAAAGCTGAGGAAAACCCTAAAGCAACCCACTGGTGGGATATATCTGTTATGAAAGAACGTAGCATGTCACATGATTTTGATAAAAACCTGGATGCACTTTGGCCAGTGCAAAATGATAGCCAGAATTTGTGCACTTAGATTATAATAAGACAATCTTATAATCTTACAATCCAACAAAAGGAATGCCTAATATCTACGCCACAGAAGTTCCCACAGAACTTTGTCTGTCTGTCAGTCTGTCCCTCTGTCTATCTGTCTACAGTATCTCTAAAATGCTAGCTGGAGCTTTATGAGACATAAAGATAAATGACTCAATCATCAACTTTGGCAATTAGCTAAATGATGAGAGGTTTGGGGATCCCACTATGCTGTAGGTCAATAAAGAAATGAACCCTGTGGCTTGGTGGTTTCTGGAAGGCTGTAGACTCACAGTGCAGCACATGCTTTCCATGTTGACAAGTCCAGGTTTAAATCAGAATTAACAAGAAACAACTTAAAACCACCTCAACATCAAGAATATTTAAAAGAAGACGCTGAAAAGAGAAAGGTAATCTAACGTCATGGTGGCAAGGAATCCCATCCTCAAGGTTACTCAGAGAAAGCCCTTTCAGCCTTCTGTACAGTACAGTATACTGTACTATACATGATATTGTATGCAATAGGATGGGCTGCCCTACTCAAGATTAAATGAGCTTTCCTATGTTCACTTGCATCCCTAAAAATGCCAAATCCATTGAATACTGTCGTATATATCAACCTTGGCAACTTTAAGGTATGCATATTTGAACTTCCAGATTTCCCCAACCAGCAATTCAAGTCCACACATCTTGAAGTTGCCAAGGTTGGGAAACACTGATATATGCTACAACATGTAGAGAATTGTGTCGATGAGAGCCAGAATGAGAAATGATTGCTTGGGAGGAAAGTGCTGCTGTAGACTAAGGAACTCAGTGATACATATTGTAATCCAGATTTTTTTAGCCATAAATAAACGAAAGCAAAACAAAAATAGGAATAACCAAATCAATAATGCAGCCACCAATAAACAAAGAATAACTGATATGAAAAATAATTGTTGTTAGTTGCAAAGTCGTGTCTGACCGATCGCAACCCCATGGACAATGTTCCTCCAGGCCTTCCTGTCCTCTACCATCCCCCGGAGTCCATTTAAGATCACACTGACTGCTTCAGTGACTCCATCCAGCCACCTCATTTTCTGTCATCCCATTCTTCTTTTGCCCTCAATCTTTCCCATTAGCATTAGGCTCTTCTCCAATGAAAAATAACAAGCTGCGTTAAATCTGGTTAAGGATGGGAAGTCACTAGGAAATCCCAGGGCTGTATTCAAGATTGGGAAATTGTCTAGATATCCCAGATGACAATGGTAAATCCCTTCCTAGAAATCCCTAAGATTTCCAGCATGGACTTGTCTATGAAGTCACAAGAAGTTACAACTACGTCGCCTCCGATCTGATCTAAATGTAGTTCATAAAATCATATACCAAAATGTCCTTCCTGCTAATGACTACTTCAGCTTCAACCGCAACAATACACGAGCACGTAATAGATTCAAACTAAATGTAAAGCGCTCCAAACTCGACTGCAGAAAATACGACTTCAGCAACAGAGTGATCAATGCCTGGAATGCACTACCTGACTCTGTGGTTTCTTCCCCAAACCCCAAAAACTTTAACCTTAGACTGTCTACAGTCGACCTCTCCCCGTTTCTAAGAGGTCTGTAAGGGGCGTGCATAAGCGCACCACTGTGCCTACCGTCCCTGTCCTACTGTCCTATTGTCCTCTTTTATCGTTACTTTTTACTTATGATTATACAAATTACTACTATACATGTTTGACAAATAAATAAATAAAATAAAAATAAATAATAAAAGTCAAGCTTTATACTTCAGAAAATATAGAGATTTTCAAAGACATGTAAAGCAGCCATTCTTAACCTAAATATATAGAACTTCAGCTTGAATGCTCTTTCAGTCAGAGTAACTGTTGGTTGGGATTATGGAAAATGGAAACAGACATACTTGAGATGTGGAGGTTTGGAAATGACCAAACTTTCCTCTCTTTTTGGTTGTCGATAACCTTTCTCAGCATAATATGTGTGTATTGAGCAATGAGCAAGTTTTGTAGCAGGGAAACTGACTGTTCATGAGGTGACTCACCCAGCTAATGAGGCAAAAGGAGCAGACCAGCCACAGGAAATGCAAATGATCTCAGCTAAGAAGGCATTCAAAGCAGATGGGCAGTATCAGCCAACATGTAGCTAATTTGGCCATTGGCAAAGGGGAAAAAGCACTGACTGAGCATGGATTAAAAATAAGGAGATCATCCTTGCATGAAAGGAGATCATCCTTGCATGAAGTGACCCATGGCCCTTGGCAGTTGAATCAAATGCCATAATTTGCATTGTGTCTACACTTGCCTTTCTAGTCAGTTCTCCAATTCATAAATATTCCACATTTGGGAATAAAATCTGGTTCCACCAATGTTTGAATGGGAATGTTCAAAGCAAAAGTTGAACCTGAGTTTTGAAGTGTGTGGGGTGTGTGTGGGTGTGTGTGTGTGCATGAGTCTGTGTTCATTCAAAATAAGGGGCGTGCATAAGCGCACCACTGTGCCTACCGTCCCTGTCTTACTGTCCTATTGTCCTCATTTATCTGTACTTCTTTGCTTATGTTATGTTTATACAAACGCCTACTATCTTGTACATGTTTGACAAACAAAATAAATAACATAAATAAATAAAATTGTAATCCTTTGTGTAGGTTGGCCTCCCTTGCTGATGTTTATTTTGGTGAGCATGGGCTGTCAACTGTAAAGTACAAATTAGCTTTGCATGTTGATCATCTGCTGCCAGGTATTAAAAGTAATGCATTTTTGTCTATTATTAAGATGGCACGACTGTCTTCCCTGGCAAGAGAACAGTGCAATTCCCTTCCATCTGTTACAGCACTACAGTCTCACATCCTTCATAGCAAAAGGTTTCATCTGATCACAAAATGTCCTGTTTCAGGAGTGGCTGATATCTACTCCCACAGAGAATCCCAAATGAGGCTGGGCTGAGGTCTTCTTCTGTCAATATCCTCCTTTTGTGTGTCTGTTCACAGGGCCACTGGCCTCCTTGCATTGGAGAAGCTTGCAGAAAGTGAACTTTTCCATTTTACTTTGTTTTAAAATGTATTTATTGCCCACAAAAAGATTTCCCAGGGCAGTTTACAAAATAATTTAACATCACCATCCAAAAATGCGATTTAAGAAAAAAAACTAAAAATACAAACCAGAGTGGACCAATAATAGGTTTTCCTTGCTTGGAATTTTTTTTTTCTGGCTACCAAGTCTTTGTCTGAAATTGGATGATTATAAGCATCAAGAGCGTCATTTAAACATACAAATTAGATAAAGTGTGCTGCTCTCTACAACATCTGTATTGGGACCAGCGGTGAAATCTACTTACCTTCCCTACCGGTTCAGAAGCACGCGTTTTGCGTGTGCACGCTAGCTTTGCTCATGTGCGCGCCACCATTGCGTGCGCCTTTTCACCCTCTGCACACGCGCAGGTGGTTTTCTGCATGCGCAGAGGGTTAAAAACAACAAAATGACGACGTCTGGGTGGGTGGGCGGAGCCTCAGGCTGCCGCTGCTACTGGTTCTCCGAACCACCGGCGGCCGCCACTACTGGTACGCCCGAACCGGGCTGAACCAGTAGCATTTCACCCCTGGTTAGGACCTCCTGCTCCTAAGTCCTGCCAGGTCAGGGAAGAAATTCCAGAGCACTAAATTCCTTCTTCTTACTCAGCAGCTGGCAACGTTCCCCCCCCAAAAAAGTTTCTCTTTAACATCCCCCCTCTTCTGTTCTTCTCTAAGTCCTCTCTTTCTTCCATGTTTCCATCAACCCCATGCACATACTGTTCCCATCACTTCATACCACATTTTTTTTTCCAGTCTGGGTAGCCTCCAGGTAAGTGACTTCACCTCCCAGAATTTTTAATAACAACTATTGTAGTCTGAAAATGCTGGGAACTGAAGTCCACACTGGGCAAATATGATTCGGTCTATTCAACTAATTCAAGGCCATGACAACTTGTCCTTTTGGGGTGATATAAACATTTGGACCAACACTTATAAGTGTTAGCCTGGCTTTTTTTCACCTATTATCAAAATGTGAAGCATTTCACTAGGCTACAAAACATTCCACAATCATCTGATTCCATTTAGTGCATCAAAAGAGTCTCTGTTTCGATTTGGAAGTATGTATCGATGGGATAATATGACTGAAGTTTCACTGAAACCAAGTTTCGTATAGCCCTATTAAATTTCACCTTGAGCTAAACATCAAATAGAATCATTTGATGTTTCTATTTGATGTTTGATGTTTCATAGAATCACCAAAGATTTTCAAATTATTTTAAAAAGGAATTTTTGCTTTTGGATTGGAAAACTATGAAACAATACTCTGCAAAAGGGAACTGATCAGGGGTGGGTTCCACTTGCCTTCGTCACCGGTTTGCATCACGACGTTTCGAGCGTCCCCTTGTGCAATTTGGTTTCCGCACATGCTCAGTAGCAGGAATCAGCCCAAAACACAGCTGATCAGCTGTGCTTTGGGCGAAGAAATAAAGGTCAGTATTAACTGGGGGGGGGCTTTTTTCAAGCAGCGGAAGAAGAGAAGCTATCCAAATGGAAAAATTTTCAAAACATTTTAAAAAAAGATAGCGGCGCCCACGGATTGGCACCGACCAAATTGGATCCGTGACATCACCAGCGGGTCGCTACCGGTTTGGGCGATCCAGTCCGAACCTACCCCTGGAACTGATAGACAACATGTATTATTTGCCTTTCTTTATAGGTAATCCTTGACTTATGACCACAATTCAGTCCCAAATTTCTGTTGCTAACTGAGACAGTTAAGCGAATTTTGCCCCATTTTACGACCTTTTTTTACCACATTCAAATGAATCAACACAGTTGTGAAGTGAATCTGGCTTCCTCATTGACTTAGCTTGTCAGAAAAGTGCAAAAGGGGATTACATGGCCCTGAGACACTGCAACTGTCATAAATGTGAGTCAGTTTCCAAGAGTCTGAATTTTGATCACATGACCATAGGGATGCTGCAATAGTCGTAAGTGTGAAGTATGGTCATAAGTCACTTTTTTCAATGCCGCTGTAACTTTGAACTAAATGAACTGTTGTAAGTCGAGGACTACCTGTACTTGGTATATTATAGGGCACACTTTTTCTAACATAGAATGATTTTTTGTAAAACCCATAAATGTATATAATGGATGTGTATGGCTGGGCAAAATACCATACAAATTTTCATCCCATTTATCTATAAACATAAAAAAGCAGAAATTCAGAGGAAAGGAAAGGGTAGAAATGTTTCTTCTGATTCTGAGATGTTTTTTAATGGGAAAGGAAATATAGAATATAGAATATTCCTATTTACTATAGAATATAGGAAATATAGAATAAAAACCTATGACAATCATTAAGTGTTGTACCTCATGATTCTTGACGAATGTATCTTGTCTTTTTATGTACACTGAGAGCTTGTGCACCAAAGACAAATTCCTTTTGTGTCCAATCACACTTGGTCAATAAAGAATTCTATTCTATTCTATTCTATTCTATTCTATTCTATTCTATTCTATTCTATTCTATTCTATTCTATTCTATTCTATTCTATTCTATTCTTATTCTATTCTATTATTATTCTATTCTATTCTATTCTATTCTATTCTATAGATGGTAAGGCAGCAGTCCTCAACCTTTCCGGCTTGGTGGCCTAGCAGGGGAGAGAGGGGAACTGGGCCATGCGAGCAGTGGGCCAGTGCACACATACACAGGAAGCTCAACATGCTCAAGCAGCGGGCTGGCACACATGCAGTTCAACTTGAGCAAGTTGAGCTGCACACACGTGTGCATGTGCATCAGCCCGCTGCTTGTGCAAATCACTTGTGGGGCCCATTTCTGAATAGGCCATGGCCTGGTATAGGCCCGCGGCCTAGGGGGTTGGTGAACCCTGTGGTAGAGCATTCAATAGTTTTAACCCAATTTCTCCTTGACTTCAAGTTTTCTAAATATACTGATTGCAAAGTGTGGCGGAGCATTTCATGGTTTCTGCTCCATCCTCTGATGTCAAAGGAATTCACAGTCTTAGGGGTACCGTATGTGAAAATGAAGTCTTTGTTCAACATCTGGATTCTAAGGTGAACCAAGAACAAAATGTGACAGAAACAACAGATGCATCAAAAGGACAAACATCTCCAACTGAAGTTTCCCTGCTGTCAGCAAAAGTACATGATTTACTGTTAATGGCTCTGTGGTTTTATTACAACACAAGTTATGTACTCTGCATCCAAGAAACCTCAAAACAAGCCATGATCGGTCAGTGGCCAGATGCTGACTGTGCAGAAATGGGGATGCAAGCCCGCTGACACGCTCTGAGCAAATGGCTACATTATAGTTGGTTCCAACATAAAGTCTCTCTTTTAATGGTTTCATATTGCAGCAAGGTAGGAAAGTAAATAACCTTTTATTTTCTAATAATAATAATAATCTTTTCCAGCAAAGTTTGAATGCTGTTTTTTAAAAAATCATCTGGTCAAAAAAAAATTAGGACCTGTCTTTCAAGATTGAAATGTTTTTCAATTCACTGTGGAGCATATGACCCTACTTAAAAAGTGCTCACAGAGATGTCTAAGGGAAAACAGATTTGTGGCATTATCTGTGAAACAGTTTTGTCTACTTCTTTTTCCATTCAAGCAGAGTTACATGAGAGAAAGAGATATGCTAACAATTTGAGTAGACTTCCAACATTTTTAGGTGTTAGGCGTGGGAAACGCACACTGCATTTTTCACACACCTCTTCTCCCCTAATGGGAAAACCTCACTAAACTGCCTGTTTGTTTGTTTGTTTGTTTGTTTGTTTATAAAATTTATTGGCCATCCATTTTACCTCAGGGTAACTCTGGGTGGCTTACAATCATAAAATATAAAAATTGTATAAACTAAAAAACATCAATAAGTTAATACACAAGCAAATACTGTTGATTGTGTTGTTTTATATTTATTGTAACAAGAACCTTTCTCATTCGCATTAATTAAAAAAGTTACAGAAGGATGATGTTAAAATTGCTCTTCAATGTCTTATTTTTGTAAAAGTTATTTAAAAAATGCTCAACTAGTGGTGATGGTGTGTCTGTAACTTCCACTAAAAACAAAGCATAGGATTCCCTATATAGTGGTGAGAATTACAGCTGATCTTGAAGGAGATGATATGATATGGGTCTTTATGTTGTTCTCTTTTGAACCGTTTCACAAATAAGAAACTGGACATCTGCGTTGCCATATCACATCAGCCCAGCCTCTAGCTGAAGAACAGCATTCTATCAAATAAGTATGGCCCTTTGGAAAGTGCAAATGCAAAAGGGCCTTTGGAAAGGACACACATACATTCAAAAGGGGTGGCAATCTGTCCCTGGTTCTACAAACACAAAACTGGCACAAGTCATTCTTTGTTTCCTTCTATGATGCCATATTGCAGAAGCAGCAGCCTGGCAGCCAACTTCTTAAGCAGGCCTATGCTGAGCTCTTTGTGCCTCAGCACTATGCTGACAAAGTCAGCCATATTTGGAACGTTACTTTCAGAGCTCAAAGAGCCACCTGCGGTTTCAATCCATCCAAGAGACGTAGGCAGTGAGTATACATGGGGCATATTATTGAGTGACGTGATGCGCCATCTGTGCCAGGCAGCCTCTTTCACAAGGGCATGACATGCTTCAAAATGCACTCAGCAAACAAAGTAAACAAATGAGAATTGTAGCGGACTATTTATTGAACCAGCCCATCAAACAATGAGTCAGTAGGTCTAATGGGTACAGCTCCACACACGGATTCCCTTAGGTTTGTGCAAACTGTCTAAGTTTCTCTTGCTTGAAGACAGCTGAGAATGGTTACATCTTTTATGAAAAAATGATTTTCAGAGAAAACTATTATTGTAAGTTTTCTTTCATCAGCATTTCACTTTCCCTATGACAGGAGTGTCAAACTGGATTTCTTAGAGGGCCGGATCAGCATTGAAGTTCTCCTTCGCGGGCTAGCCCGGTGGCTGGGTGGGAGGCGGGAGACCTAATTGCTTTGTTATAAACATAAAGCAATTAGGAGTCCAACTTTTTATCAAAAGGATTATTCTGTACAAGAATTCCTGTTGCAATAAATATAGTTGCAAACTAGAGCAAGAAAGGCTTATTGTTTTGGCTATAACTTCTAAAAAAAACCCAATATTCTTCTGATGTGGAATATAGACTGCCTTTTCTTTCCATTATCTGTTATCTGATTCTTCAGCTATTGTCTGAACTTCACTGCATTATTTTACACTTCTAAAGATTACTGAGAAGGATCCTCAAGGACTGTCTCTTTGTAACTTTGCAACAATCATCAAAGAGTCTATTTCTTTAGTCTAACCATATCCAGGCAGCTTACTTGGACTTGTTGGATCTCCAAGTCTTCGGAGTCTCCCACTGGAGGTCCTTGAGGTTCCTAGGACAAAGAAGAAAATGCATGTGGGTGATTAAACAGATACTAGATTCTGGGCATCCTCTGGTTGTTTTGGTAAAAGCTAACACAGTAAATAAGCTTGGAATGTCTAATATGCAGTTATAAATCAACTGAATGTATTCAGCACAACATAGATTATGGCTGCAATTTCATCAACAAAATCATAAAAGGCAAAGAAGACTAAAAATATACATGTTGAAGCATAGATTTGTTTTTCCTCCTCCAGCACAGACCAAGAGGTATTCAGATGTTTCATATCTCCTTTAGAAGAATAGAATAGAATAGAATAGAATAGAATAGAATAGAATAGAATAGAATAGAATAGAATAGAATAGAATAGAATAACAAAGTTGGAAGGTACCTTGGAGGTCTTCTAGTCCAACCCCCTGCTTAGGCAGGAAACCCTACACTACTTCAGACAAATGGTTATCTAACCTCTTCTTAAAAACTTCCAGTGTTGGAGCATTCACAACTTCTGGAGGCAAGCCGTTCCACTGATTAATTGTTCTAACTGTCAGGAAATTTCTCCTTAGTTCTATGTTGCTTCTCTCCTTGATTAGTTTCCACCCATTGCTTCTTGTCCTACCCTCAGGTGCTTTGGAGAATAGCTTGACTCCCTCTTCTTTGTGGCAGCCCCTGAGATATTGGAACACTGCTATCATGTCACCCCTAGTCCTTCTTTTCATTAAACTAGACATACCCAGTTCCTGCAACCATTCTTCATATGTTTTAGCCTCCAGTTCCCTAATCATTTTGTTGCTCTTCTCTGCACTCTTTCTAGAGTCTCAACAACCTTTTTACATCATGGTGACCAAAACTGAATGCAGTATTCCAAGTGTGGCCTTACCAAGGCATTATAAAGTGGTATTAACAATTCGCGTGATCATGATTCTATACCTCTGTTAATGCAGCCTAGAACTGTGTTGGCTTTTTTGGCAGCTGTTGCACATTGCTGGCTCATATTTAAATGGTTGTCCACTAGGACTCCAAGATCCCTCTCACAGTTACTACTGTTGAGCAAGGTACCACATATACTGTACCTGTGCATTTTGTTTTTCTTGCCTAAATGTAGAATCTTACTTTTTTCATCATTGAATTTCATTTTGTTAGATAGCATAGCGCCCAATGTTCAAGTCTGTCAAGATCCTTCTGTATCTTGAGCCTATCTTCTGGAGTGTTGGCTATTCCTGCCAGTTTGATGTCATCTGCAAATTTGATGAGTTCCCTCATCAAAATAGTGTTTCTCAAAACTCTTGAAAGATATTATGCTACAGTACTCCAATCACTGACTTTATTTTTCACAGAAGGACCTCTGAATGAGAGGCAGCCTCTCATTTCCACAACATGGCACACACTTTTAGGATGAATATTCCAAATGTTTACATGCATATTAGATAGCAAGATGGGCATTTGAAGCTATCATTAAGCAAAGTATTTTTGGGGTACTGGTTATTGTTCAAATGCTATTTATGTAGAAGAAGCATAACAGAATAACAGAGTTGGAAGGGACCTTGGAGGTCTTCTATGCCAACCCCCTGCACAAACAGGAGACCATCTACCATTCTGGACAAATAACTGTCCAATCTCTTCTTAAAAACTTCCAGTGATAGAGTACTCACAACTTTTGGAGGCAAGCCATTCCACTGGTTAATTATTCTGTCAGGAAATTTCTCTTTAGTTCTAGGTTGGTTCTGTCCTTGATTAGTTTCTGTCAGTTGCTTCTTCTCCTGCTTTCTGGTGCTTTGGAAAATAGATTGACCCTGTTTTCTTTGTGCCAGCCCTTCAAATACTGGAACACTGCTATCATGTCACCCCTTGTCCTTCTTTTCACTAGACTAGACATACCCAATTCCTGCAACCGTCCTTCATATGTTTTAGCCTCCAGCCTGGGGAAGGGGTCAAAAAAGGACCCAGGCTAGAAGCATTACAAGTCCTCAAACCTTTTATAAGCATATCAGAATATGTACAATTAAGTATAATTTGGATAAAGTTGCAGCATTTATTTTCTCCAGGGGGCAGAAAGTTCACCCAGTTTCAAAAGTATTGAAACATGCTATTAGTTCTATTAGAGACACGCCACAACAAATTCAATGCTTTGTACAGCAAGGGAGAAGATAACTGGAGAGAAATATCGCTCTATAATGACAATTCTCTTACTTTTTTTCAACACTGAAATGCAAGCATCGGAAAATTAAAATATGACCATCCTGGAACATTCCACAGCATAACTCTCTGCGAAATTACAGCGTTGAGGAAGGCTAGTTGATTTGTGGCTAAACATTATTCCTTGTGACTTTATGACATATGACTTGGCAAGCTCCAGCCCATTTTCCACAAGTCAACAATCCTAATAATTGACTTCCTCTTAACGGATGCTTTTATTTGGGGTCAAGTATTTAATATGTAAATCAAAACACTCTTGAAGCCTCTCCTTCCAAAAGCCTGGACACATTTTTCTTCTGCCATATTCTTAAACTCTAGCATTAATTTCTTTATTATATGATGAGTGAGACAACCACAAGGTATCCTTACTTCTACTAGTGCAGTATTTTCCCGTTTATTCCCACACTATCCAAGGACAGCTTCCAGGTGCATTGAATCTGGAAGAGTTTGTTCCCCATTAACCTTGCAAGGAAGTCAAGTGACTCTTGGAGGCCAGGGAGTGAGGCCATAGAGGCAGGAGTTTCGCTCTATAATTCATTGCTGGTTCAAGGATGAGTGAAAAGCATTTCAACAGTCAGAAAAGGACCACAAACTGTTATTCAATCATTCTAGTCCATTGGGGATAATTTTTTATTCCTTGCTTCAATTCTAGCAAGAAATTAAACACTGGACAGCAACAGAGAACTAGTGCCATAAAAATGGGTGATGATGATGATGTTATCCATTCAGTCATGTCCGACTCTTGACAATTCTACGGGCCAGGTCTCTCTACATCTTCCCATCATGCACTACTTCTTTGCGTTGTTCTATATTCTGGCTGGTGTCCAGCTACTGTGTTCTTTGGTGGCCTGGTTTCCTTTTGCAGCTAAGTTTTCCAAACATAATTGCTTTCTCCATTGAATTTCTCCACATGACATGGCCAAATCTTGCTGAACCCAGCCCTTCGCTTGACAAAAGAAAGACCTGTTATACACTCATGCCCCTGACTCTCCTTTCTGGTATTAGTCTTTCGCAGCAAGTGAAATGGTAGAAAAAGGCTGCATAATTCATGGCCTAGATATAAGACACATTAAGCAAATCTGGGTTTGTCAGTGACGGTGCAACAAACTAATGAAGAAGAGTTGACAGTTAAAGCAGATGGTGAATAATTGGCTATTATACAGTTACTAAAATGAAACTCCCCTCCTGGAAAAGAAATTGTAACTGCTGATCTAAGAATGGCCCCTTCTGGAAGATTATTCTGGAATGTTTGTAATTACTGTATATCCACTTGCTTCCACCCCATGAAAACAGAATCTGTAGGTGGAGTCTTCCCTCTCCCTCTCCCTCTCCCTCTCCATCCATCTATCTATCTATATCTATCTATATCTATCTATCTTTCTATCTATCTTTCTATCTATCTTTCTATCCATCATCTATCCATCATCTATCAATCTATCAATCTATCAATCTATCAATCTATCTATCGTATCATCCATCTATCTATCTATCTATCTATCTATCTATCTATCTATCTATCTATCTATCTATCTATCTATCTATCTATCTATCTATCATCTATCTATCTATCTATCTATCTATCATCTATCTATCATCTAACTATATTAGAATTTTGACAACAGAATAAAAACTAACAAGAACTAATATTGGAATGAAAAGGGTGGAAAAGAAAGAAGAATGAAGAGCAAAGTGCAGAAATCAAAGAAAAGAAAAAAATGGAAAAAATGACTTTTCTTTACCAACAGTTATGGGAGCAAATTAACCTTCTCACACTATGATTACAGCATAATTTTTTCTATGATCTATTGTTTTGGTTCTAGTTGTCAGAACCATATCATAACTACATTATTTTCTTTCCTACAAAAAATCAATAATGGATTTCCAGTCATTGTTAGACAATGTTCTCTTTCTAATTAATGTGCTCAATTTGCCCATTTCAACAAGTTCACCATTCATTCCCCCATTGTGGATAAAGTTCAATCTTCCCACCTTTGTGCCTCTAATAGCCTTGCTCCAATTGTCATTTATTAAAACAAAGCTGACTTTTTCCCCCAGCTGCTTTTCCATCAATCCCAAAAGAAAAGTCTCTGGATTCAATTGTATATCAATTTTTAAAATCTTCTATATTATTTTATGCAGGCTAAGCCCAAAATTTTGTAGCTCTTTTACACATTCACCAAGTATGATAAAATGTGCCTTCCTGTTTATTACATTTCCAGCATAAATTGGAAGGATCTTTATACATTCTAGCCAATTTTTCCAGTGACAAATACCAATAATACGTCATTTTATAAGAATTCTTTTTAAGGCTACAACATAGTGTTAATTTTAATCCTTTCAACCATATATTCTTTCAGGTTAATTTGGAGTATTTTCTACTGCTGCAGAAACACCATCAGAAACTATTTGTCAACTTGACACATACCATCTCCTCACTTTGAAAAATCCTTTTCTGACAATCCTTTTCTGCAAGCTTAGTTGCATGCTCTGAACATATGTCCAGTTCACTGGTTTTGTGAAGTTTTGTACTTTACATATAATTTTAGGAAACATATACCATATTTTTTGGAGTATAATATGCACAGGAGTATAAGATGCACCTTAGTTTTGGGGGAGGAAAATAGGGGGGAAAAATCTGCCTACCATGTATTCATCTGGCTAGTGTCCTTAGTCTGGTCAGATTCAGCACATTAGTTTGCTGGTTTTGAGCGGGATTAAAAAACAGCTTCTAAAGCACAGCTGATAGAGAGAAGCAATGAAAAAAGCAGGCAAAGCACGGAAGATGGCTTCACTCTTAGCACCTCGTTAGGGCTGAAAAAAAGCTTCTAACGTACAGCTGATTTTCGGAGGGAGTAGCAATGAAAAAAACAGGCAAGCACGGAATTCACTCTTAGTACCTCATTAGGGCTGAAAAAAGCTTCTGAAAAGCTACATTCGGAGTATAAGACACACCTAAATTTTCAACCTCTTTTAAGGGGGGAGAAAGTGTGTCTTATAGGAGCCGAGGTGGCGCAGTGGTTAAAAGCAGCACTGCAAGTTCAGCTGACTGCTAGTTCAGCAGTTCAGCTGTTCAAATCTCACAGGCTCAAGGTTGACTCAGCCTTCCATCCTTCCGAGGTCGGTAAAATGAGGACCCAGATTGTTGGGGGCAATATGCTGAACTCTGTAAACCGCTTAGAGAGGGCTGTAAAGCACTATGAAGCGGTATATAAGTCTAAGTCTAAGTGCTATTGCTATTATACTCCAAAAAATATGGGTAATTATGTTTTTAAAGTTTTAAAACACCAACACAGCATTTTATAAAGCCACGCAACAATCCATCATTAATAAAGATAGGGTTTAGATTGCCACATGATGATGTTCTGACTCCATCCAATGTTATAAATTAATAGTGAGTGGAAATATCCACTGTAAGCAGAATTCTTGTGGGAAAACCTCTGAACTTCAACCTAATTCCAGCCAGCATTTCATACCTCTCTGCCTCTCTGTCTTGTCTCTGCCTCTTTCTTTCTTTCTCAATCTCTCATTTTCACTTTCACTATCTATAGTTTCATTTAAACAATATCAACAATCATAACTAAACACAGTACTTAAAAATTCCAGTATAAAAAATTTAAGAATGTTGAAAACAACAACAACAAAGTTAACAAAAAGGCAGAAGAAAAAAATAACTCCTCTAACCCGTGCCATAAGTGATTTAATATAATAATCATTTGTCTACCAAAAATAATATATTTAAATAAATTATTTGAATCCATATTTGAAAAAGAATTTAAATGAAGACCATACAGAGTTTCCTTTTTCTAAAGTCAGTTTCCCATTGCTGCACTTAAACCAAAGGTATAAATCATGGTTTCTTGTTTTTACCCCTACCATTCTATTATTATGTTGTAAGGAGCCGTGGTGGCACAGTGGTTAGAGTGCAGTACTGCAGGCTACTTCTGCTGATCACCAGCTGCCAACAGTTTGGCAGATCGAATCTCACCAGGCTCAAGGTTGACTCAGCCTTCCATCCTTCCGAGGTGGGTAAAATGAGGACCCAGATTGTTGGGGGCAATATGCTGACTCTGTAAACCGCTTAGAGAGGGCTATAAAGCACTGGGAAGCGGTATATAAGTCTAAGTGCTATTGCTATTTCAAACATTCAAAAACATAAGCTGCTCACAATTCCAAGAAAAGAGAATATATATATTATTGCAATATATGTATATATCAGGAGGCAAGAAAGTAGGATTAATAGGAATGCAGGACTAGAGTTTCCCTTAATCACTACTTTGATCTATTTTGTGAAACAATCTCAGTGATCTGAAATAAAAAATATGAAGGCCACCTTCCTGGCTATGGTGGTTTCCACAATTGGATTGTAAACCCGCCGTTTCCATTTGTCAGTTAAGGGTGGGATGGAGAAAATAGGAACCACAGTCCAACGTGACCCTATAACTTGAGGGCACTGAATTAGAAAAGATTCAGGTAAGGAAAAAAGGGAGAATGGATAAAAACCCTGCACCTGCCAACAATCCCTATTCAAGCCAGTCACGAGGAATTTGTGGTCTGCTCTCCAATTTTCCCCTAAGAATAATAATGCAATAAGAGCAGAACCACATGGAAAGCAGCATCTTTCAACAGTGGTATATTAAAAATATTCCTGCTGGGCAAAATTATACAGTACATTGTGCCTGCTTTTTTTTTTAAAGCACACACTTAAGCCAGCCGCTTTCATTTTGAAGGAATAGCAATGAAATGAAGCTCTAACCTAAAATGTACTCCCTGATACAAACTGGGTTTTTATATCAACTTCTTACTAAAATAATCTTACTATTTGCCTCTTGACATACTTTTGTCGCAAGAGCTGCCAAAAAGGTCCTTAATATTTAGCTATTTCTCCTAATGCTGCAAACAATCTGACTTATTTGTTAGGTTTGTAACTCAGACCATTTCTGTAGCATTCCCTTGCCAATTTTCCCCCATGGCAACTATATGAAGTAAATTAAGCTGACAATGAATGATTGGTCCAAAGTCACCAGTGACTTTTTATAGCTAATGATGGAATTGGACATTGCTGTCCTCACTCCTAGTCCAATATTTTAGCCATTACATTACCCTGCAGTGCTGCAGTTTTTTACAAATCTTTTTCAGTCCGCCCTTCCTTAACTTGATTTAAAATAATCTCAAATCCTAGTGGACACATCCATATGGTTTGGTAGGTCTCTGAGCTTGGTTTTTTTTCTTGGAGACAATCAAACTTGGCAACACATCAAGTGCCAAAATTGAGAAACACTGTTTTTAGAGGCAGCAGCAGGCATCCTATTGAGGCGGCCGCCCATCTGGGACCCACCAGATATGGAGGACTACAAGCTCCATCGTCCCCTTGCTCAGGAGTCACAGTCGTGCTGTCTCGTGGGAAGTCTCAGGTTGAGAACGGCCATCCTTGGCATCGGACCCCGATTATTTAGCCCTCCTGTATCACTCGGGGATCTGTGCACACGTGTGGCAGGGCATGTTTTGTGTGATTGTTAGCAGAACACTCTTTTGTAATGACATATTTATTTTTTAGCTCTTTTGTGTACAAAAAGCCTTCAATTAAAAAATAAAAACTTGAAAGCCAAAAAACACACATCAATGCTAGAAGGGAGGGGGACTTGGTCTATATACTAGTGGTTCCTTGATTAGGTTGTTTACTGTTAGCTTCTTTGTCCGAATTAGTAGCTCCATGATTGGGGCATTATTTACTGCTTGCATGAGGTTTGTCTGTCAACAATACAGAAGTGGCTTTCTGTTGCTTTTTCCAGAATTGTTTTCAGCTTCCAAGCCTGTTTATGAGATTTCTTCATGGATTTCCATCCACACCCTACCCAGATCCAGTCCAACTTAGCTTTTAGATATCAGCCAAGGTTGGATATGTATTGGCAACTGCTGTGACACCTTGTTCTAGAAATTCCAGAATGACAGGCTCTCTTAGAGCTCATTGCCTATATTCACAAAGTGAAAAGAGGATCTTCTTCAAAGCAAGTTTTTTTCACAGGGTTGTTGAATCGTTTAAGAAGCTGAGTCCGCCCTGAGTCCTCGGCGGCATATAAGAATACCAAAATAAATAAATAAATAAATAAATAAATAAATAAATAAATAAATAAATAAATAAATAAATAAATAAATAAATAAATAAATAAATAAATAAGCTATCCTTGTCCTCTCTACTTTCCACCCACCCAATAAATAAACAAACAAACAAATGTGGACCGTGTTATACTCTTTGCCCTCTCTTGATCTGATCAACTAAAGATGCTTGTAGTGTCTCAGAATGCTGATCTGTTGTTTCATGCTTTTTATCATTCCTCTGCTTTGTAAGTACCCAATTTTTTTCCTCTTTGTTATATCCGCTGTGGCCTAGAGGTGGAGCTCCTGCCTCACAAGCAGGAGGTTGTAAGCTCGATCCTAGGTAGAGGCAGATGTAAGGGTCTTCTGCTTGGGCAGGGGGTTGGACTAGATGACCTGCAAGGTCCCTTCCAACTCTGTTAATCTGATCTGATATCCTTTTTAAAAAATATATTTTATTCTGTTTGGACATGTGAGTCCAGGGTTTTTTTGGAGAAATTTTATTAAAGATTGTAATTAGAAGTAACTGATATACACTAAAATAGAATAAAAAGAACCAAGGTACAAAAATAAGGAAAACAGGAAAAAAATAGAAAAGAAAGTAAGAATATAGTAAAGAAAAAAGAATATCAAAAGCGACTTCCCACTTTAATCACAAATATAAACAATTTTAGCAATTTAGAGCTTCCTCTTTAACTACAACAAATGATCTCTTCTTTGCATATTCCATCTCATATTTACAAACAAATTTACAACACATTATCATTTCAGCCCTGGTGTCAGCAAAAGTCCATTAACAACTTATCTACAGTATTTTAACCTTGATCAAATAAAGCACATTTATATTCCTTTTACTTCTAACAATCTTAATACTTAGTCCATGCAAGTAATGTTGTAAAACTTCATTTTTAAATTCTTTTTTCTTTTTTGTCCCTTCTCACAAGATTCTTTAAAACTTTAATAATCCTCTCTTTAAATCCAATTTAGGAAAATTATCCAGTCACTCTCTTGCTTCATTTGTACATCTCTTCTAATTATTGAGACCACAACTGGCTTTTTTTAAATGTCGAATATAACATCTTTTTTCCCATGTCATTCTTAGCCTGTCATTTTAAAATCCACTTTCAACTCAATCCCAATCTTGTCAGGTAGAATTTATTATCTTTCCATAATATGTTTTAGATACTTGTAGATACATAGAAGCTTTTAACACTATTAAGTTACTTCTGTATCCAATATTCAAAAATATCCTTCAGTTTGTCCAGTATTCAAATATTTTGCTTCATTTTCTAATTATAAGATGAGTTTTATGTGTACTTTTCCTTGAATTATTATCTTTAGTTCCCTCTAGTGTTCAATTATTAAAATCTTAACTTATTGTATTTTTTAAAAATAAAACAACACTTTTTCCCCACAGGAAGGACTCTTTATCATTAATTCCAAAATCTTATTTCAAAGGGACCCTTAGTCCCTTTGTAACTTTCTAAAATCAAAGTTTAATCACCCTTTTTGCTGCATATTCCAAAGTAGTTTTTTAAGACCTTAAATTTGTATTTAAAATTTCTTTCACTACGGATTGAAGGGAATTCATCTGCTGCTGTAAAATATGTTAATCCAAAGGTTCCTGGTGGCTGAAAAACAGCTAACAAGCAATTTCCAAATGCGATTAGAAGCATGCAAACGTATACTTCCAGTGTCCTTTCAAAGGCATCAACTATGGCTTGAGCAAAATGGCTTTCCCTTTTCTCCCAGAGCTCTAAACCCACTGGTGACCACTGTGGGCTATCTCAAGCTCTCTTTTTGTCCTGAGAGGGATTATTATATTATTATTACTATTATAAGAGCCACGGTGGAACAGTGGTTAGAATGCAGTACTGCAGGCTACTTCTGCAGTACTGCAGGCTACTTCTACTTCTACTTCTGCTGGCTGCCTGCAATTTGGCAGTTCAAATCTCACCGGGCTCAAGGTTGACTCAGCCTTCCATCCTTCTGAGGTCAGTAAAATGAGGACCCAGATTGTTGGGGGCAATATGCTGACTCTGTAAACCACTTAGAGGGCTGTAAGGTGATATATAGGTCTACGTGCTATTGGTATTATTGAAGAGCTGGTTTACATGCTGGCTCTTCATTCCACTGGGATCATCAGCTCTGCTTTTCTGAGTCATCTTCTGTCCACCACTTTTCTTCTGGAAGTAATCTGGACCTGTGATTGAAGCTTGGATCTGAATCACTCTTATGCAATTTATCTTCTAATCTGCCCTAATTGGATGCATGGTGGGTCATCTGGTTAGGACGCTGGGTTAACAAGCTGCAAGCCCTTGTTCGAGACCCAAGTGCTGCCGTGAGATGGGATAAGCTCCCGCCTTTCTCTCCAGTTCCATGAAAGGAGCCCGCAAATGGGCATTCCCCCAGGCAACAGTGATGTCACCGGTTAATCCTTTCAACCTGGAAGTGCCTCGGTGCTTCTGACACACGTGTAATGCAATCTGCCTAATCCTCAGTTCAGCTATTGGGGTTTCCTTGAAATAGAGCAGGCAGCTGCAAACTGAATTATCTCTCAGTCCTAGGCAGGGGTGGGTTCCTCCCAGTTTGGACCGGATCGCCCAAACCGGCAGCGAGCCGCTGGTGATGTCACTGTCAGTGCCCTTCTGTTGGTGCCGCCATCTTTTTTTTGTACTTTTTGCAAATTTTTCCCCTTCCGCGGCTTGAAAAAAGGCCCTCCCGCCAGCCCGCGGGTGAATGCCGACATTTATTTCCTTGCCCGAAGCACAGCTGAGGAGCTCCTCAGCTGTGTTTTGGGCTAATTCCTGCTTCTGAGCATGCGCGGAAGTGAAATAACATGAGTGGACGCATGCGCGCGAGCACGAACGAATGTGCATGAGTGGAGCTAGCGTGCACACGCAAAACATCGCGATGCGAACTGGTGGCGAAGGTAAGTGGAACCCACCCCTGGTCCTAGGCTATCTCTTTGCAGGGTCAGTGGGAAAAGGGTTGAGGTCAACTCTCAAAGTTATACCAATCTGGCCTGCCTTGCAAGAGAGTTGGATTGAGCGTGGAGGATTTCTTCACAAAGGTGTTAGAAATCTGATGTAGATTAGTTTTAAAACAGAGTAACTAAGGATAAATGAGAAAGCAAGGGGTGAGTGCAAAGTTTGTTGCTTATCGCTGCTTGCTATCAGATAAAAAGGCACTTCCCTTTTATTAGCCTTGAAATTAAACCAACAAAAGGAATTGGCAAAGCCACAGATGCTTTCCAACATTAATCAGAAACACTCATTGAAAAAATTTATGGTTTCTCAGCCTCCGTGGAAGGGAGGCCGTTGTCAGACATAAGCCAAGCACAGCTGCACTGAAAACATAATCCATGTGTTGGGATGTTTTGTATTTTTTTTTGCCTGGCAAAAAGAAGCAGGCTCGCTCCACAGGAGGGCAAAGTGCCCTGGCAGCTTGCTCTTCAGATTGGCAAGAGCCCCCTGTGTGGCTTGAGGCCCCCATTTCCAGCCCATTGACTTACTTGCCGGTAAGATTGCCGGAGCCAAACCCTCTTCCTGGAGGACATCAGCCACAGCTCCGATTGACTTTTGTGGCATATGTGTCTGGCTCTGAATGCCCTCTTTCCTGCGGCTGCCATAGATTGATTTCAAAGACACATATACGTTTCCTTTCTCCCTTTGAGCCCTGAAAACAAGAAGTTCCCCACAGAATCTGGAGTGCATCTGTTCTTCACTTCCAACCAGGGGTGGGTTGCTATCTTACCGATACTGGTGCGCTGCATGCGCATCTCCATGTTTTGTGCATGCGCATGCTCACTATGCACGCACACGCCCCTTGCATGATTTTGCATGCGCAGAAGCAAAATCTTGGTGAAATCTCGCACACACGCGCATCCCTTTGTGAGATTTTGGTGAGATTTTGCTTCCGCACATGCGCAGAAGCAAAAAAGCCCAAAAATTCTTTAAAAAAGATGGTGATGCGCGCAACAGACCGGCGAAGATGGCACCAGAGCGGTCGCGCGCAAATTGCGCAATCGGCCGCTCCCTACCGGAGCTATGCACCAGACCGCACCAGTAGGAAGCCACCACTACTTCCAACCCAAGTTTCATCCCGTCCATGACACGGTGATTGGGTTTATTTATTATGCTAAACCATAGTTTGTTTTACTATCGCTTATTAAATGAAACACAACTGGCTGGGCTTATAAAAGATGCTAGGCCACAAACCGTGATTCATAAACCACAGTAACTGGATTCACACAATACACTAATATGTCTTGCCTTAATTCAAGAGGTAAAATAATTGGGAGGATTTCAGTGATGGGATAGATACATTCACCCTCCTGTTAGCAAACCCTGGGAATTTTGGTGATGTGTCTGTTCCTGATCAGAAGCAAAGTAAAGAAAGGAAAGCCCCATGTTATGAACACAGACAAATTTGCACTCTGTTAACATAAAGTCCTAAGAATGTACACATATATGTAAACAGAAGGAAATGCCATTTTTTGTGTGTATATATAACTGATGGCAGAATTATATCTGCTATGTGGATATGTATGTTTTCTTAGTGTCTTCTGTGTATAATTTAGTAATAGAAACTGCACCAGGCCTGCAGGCAAAGCCTTTCTTCCTTAATCCTTTCTTTGTAAGAGCAGCTAATCTTTTCCCAACATTAAACATTTAACAAAATAACATATTAACAGAATCTGCCTCTACCTAGGATAGAACTCACAACCTCCTGATTGTGAGGCAACAGCTCTACCTCTAGGCCACAGCAGCTATAGCTTACCTCCTTGCAATTTCAGCAGTCTAACATTGCCAGCAGTTCATCTCCCAGCAATTTGTCTCATTACAGCCACTGTAGTTACCATATTTTTCAGAGTATAAGACGCACCTTTTTCCTCCCTAAAAAAGACTGAAAATTTGGGTGCATCTTGTACTCTGAATGTAGCTTTTCTGAAGCTCTTTTTCCCCAGCCCTAAGGAGGTGCTAATGATCTTCCTGGCTTCCTACTCTGTCTTTGCAGGCTTGTTTTCATTCCTACTCCCTCTGAAAAAGGTCTTTTCAGCCCTAACGAGGTGCTAATGATCTTACCGGCTTGCAGTATTTTTAAATTCCTACTCCCTCCGAAGTAGCTTTTTCCTGCCCTAAGTCTTTGCAGGCTTGTTTTCATTCCTACTCCCTCTGAAAAAGGTTTTTTCAGCCCTAATCAGGGGATAAAATAATGTGCTGAAGCTGACCAGACTAAGGACGCTAGCCAGATGAATACCTGATAGGTAGATTTTTCCCGCTATTTTCCTCCCCCAAAACTAAGGTGCATCTTATACTCCGGTGCGTCTTATACGCCAAAAATACGGTAGTTTTTCTAGATGTGGGAGAAAAAATGGTTAATACATTTAAAAGGCCTCTTTGGGGGGGGGGGAAGCTATTCCCGAATATTAAGGAAAGGTCATAATAAATTGTAAAACTTAAAAAGTCAGATTGATTTGTGCTAAAGCAGGTGGAAGCCAGCCCATCCAGCACAATTCTTTCTCAAGAAGGAAAGCAGAATTTCAAACCAATAGTTCTAGTATTTGCCTGGAAGCCTTAGCTGTCCCTCAGACTCCCTCTGCTGCCCTGCACTTCCTTTTTCTCTCTGTCCTGAGTTTTGTGTTGGGAACATCACGTTCTCTATGGAATCTCTTTTATTCCTATAGCTCAGTGTTTCCCAACCTAGGCAACTTGAAGATGTCTGGACTTCAACTCCCAGAATTCCCCAGCCAGCGAATGCTGGCTGGGGAATTCTGGGAGTTGAAGTCCAGACATCTTCAAGTTGCCTAGGTTGAGAAACACTGCTATAGCTGAAAACCTCTTCATTTTGACACCATGGAGGATTCTCCGACACGAAACAGCAATATGTTTTCTTAAATCCAACACTTGCTTTATCAAAGACATTTCTTTATGTATCTGCCAGGGTCTTTTAATCAGATGCTCTTGCTTTCTGGCTGCAGAATTTCCCCCTGAGGCCCTTGTCTTCTTTTCTGTCCCAATTTCAAAAACACTTCATTTGTGCGCTTTATTTAAAAGACTCATCTTTCCTCTGCATCTCTCAAACTTTCAAATGAGGCTTCAGCATTAATTACTCCAATGCTGCAACTTCATGAACTGAGCTGTCATGAGGATAAACGTGTGAACCGCTGTAACCCTTGTTGGTCGGATTCCAGCCATCTAATGTTGGATTTTCCCAGAAGATGATCTATTTAGAGAAAAACATTGTCAGTGCTATTTTTCCCATGTGTTAGAGGCCAGTGAGAAATGAAGGGTAACTCAAGTACTTAATTATCAAAGGCCAACACAAATTTAGATGGGTATACAATATCAGAATATTCCCTGAAGGCTCTGTGAAAGAGAAGATTTTCCCTTCACTGTCCCTCTGGATATTAAAAGAAAATGAGCCATCCTGACTGGGGAAAATGAGTTGTTCCTGAGGGAGGAGAAACATAATACAAAACAGTGGTCCCCAACGTTTTGGGCACCAGGGACCGATTCCACGGAGAAATATTTTTCTGTGGATGGGAGGGGTCATGGTTTGCATGCTGCCTGCATCCTGTGGATAGGGCTTCACTTGTTTGCGTGGCCTGATTTCTGGCATGCTGTGGCCCGGTGCCTGTCCATGGACCGGGGGTTAGGGGCCCCTGGTATACAAAGCTCATTTTTTACCACCACCTCCAACAGCTTGTTATAGACCTACCGTATTTTTCAGAGTATAAGACGCACCGGAGTATAAGGCGCACCTTAGTTTTTGGGGAGGAAAATAGGGGAAAAAATCTACCTACCAGGTATTCATCTGACTAGAGTCCTTAGTCTGGTCAGCTTCAACACATTATTTTATCCCCTGGTTAGGGCTGAAAAAACCCTTCTTCTGAGGGAGTAGGAATGAAAAAATCCTGCAAGCAGGGAAGATCGTTAGCACCTCGTTAGGGCTGAAAAAACCTTTTTCTGAGGGAATAGCAATGAAAACAAGCCTGCAAAGACTTAGGGCTGGAAAAAAACTCCTTCAGAGGGAGTAGGAATGAAAAAATCCTGCAAGCAGGGAAGATCGTTAGCACCTCATTAGGGCTGAAAAAAACTTTTTTGGAGGGAATAGCAAATGAAAACAAGCGAGGAAGAGCCGGGAAGATCGTTAGCACCTCGTTAGGGCTGGGAAAAAAGCTTCAAAAAAGCTACATTCGGAGTATAAGATGCACCCAAATTTTCAGCCTCTTTTAGGTGTGTCTTATACTCCGAAAAATACGGTAAATCTGTGGCAGATTTCTCTTTTAAGACTTCTGTTACACACACTCTTTCTTTTGGATACTGTGCGTTCATGCACACCTATATAAACTTCCGGTATTTCAGGATCTGATTGTTAACTTCTAGTTAGTTTGGGCTTCTTAAACCAAAATTATAAAATCAGCAGTCATATTTATAAGATGTATCAAAACTTACATTGAAAGGACAGGAATAAAGAGAAGGGAAAGACCAATGCACTTTAATAACTAATCTTGATGCATGCCCAATCAAGTAAGGATGGGCAAACTGCAACCTCAGGGCACTTTTGGAACCCCTATTGCTGCTGATCTTAAAGCAGGGGTGAAATTCATCAGGTTCTGACAGGTTCTGGAGAACTGGTAGCGGAAATTTTGAGTCGTTTGGAGAACCGGTAAATACCACCTCTGGTATTTGGCCCCAGAGTGGGGAGGGAATGGAGATTTTGCAGTATCCTTCCCCTGCCACGCCCACCAAGCCACGCCCACAGAACCGGTAGGGGAAAATTTTGATTTTCACCCCTGCCTTAAAGTCTCTTTTATCTGGTACCCTTCCCACCATCCCTGCTCAATCAATCAATCAATCAATCAAATAGTCATTAGTTTAATAATGTTTCACTTCTAAATTATTCCCCTTAAAGAACAGTGTCTCGCCCTTATTAGCTGATTTAATAATAACTGATCGGTCCTTGATTAACAAAATCATACATTCCTTGTCAAATTGTATTTAAATATGTCAATAACTGTTTCATGCAGCACCCCAGTCCAGCAGTTCACAAACTAAGACCATTCATCCTTAATTAAGGTCCACAAGGATGTAGGGTTGAACGTATATGATCATGCAGTGTTGTCCGTGAGAATTCAGTTCTGTTTATAAAGCAGAGAAGTGAAGAACAAGTAGAATCTCCTCCTGAGCATTTTCCATAAAGGTCTGCTCCAGGCTATAACCTTTGCATGTGTCCCTTTGTATTTATCAAAATAATTGCTCACTGAAGTATGAGATCACGGGAAGACATGTGGTCAATTCACTTGCAAACAAAGTAGACTTCCATACTCCACTATTTAAAAAGACTCATTATGCTATAAAGCAGCTGAACTAAAACTGCTGGATAAACCCCTCACCCCTCAAATATAAAGTACAGCATAGACCAAACTGGGATTTATTTAACCCTATGGATTTTATCAAAGAGAGTAGCTGCAAAGAAAGAATAGAAGCCACAAAAAGAGTGCAGATTGCCGGGTTGCGGAAGATAGAAAATAAAGGCAACTCTAACAATTGAGAAATAAGATTTATTAATAGACATTGTTCATTATCTTTCTCTTGGTGAGGCTGAAACCTCATCAGGTTATCTGCTTTGGCATACTTAAAAAGAACTAATCAGCTTCCTGGCTAAACACTTGTCGTTCTAGTGACTATGCTTTGGATACTCAAAATTTATTTAGGTAGC
Organism: Diadophis punctatus similis; assembly: GCA_023053685.1. Lineage (NCBI taxonomy): Eukaryota > Metazoa > Chordata > Lepidosauria > Squamata > Dipsadidae > Diadophis > Diadophis punctatus. The sequence continues at coordinate 146,039,352 of JALIGW010000002.1, forward strand.
TTTTTTTTTCAAAATTTGCTTGAGTTTCTTTTTCTACTTTAGACTGCAAGTTCTCTATCCAAATCATAGTTTAAAACTATGAAATGTATTATAATGGAAGCATTCCTTGGCATACAAAGAAGTGGCCCCTAGATACAGTTTATACATGATTTTAACAGAAAACAAGAGCGTTAAATCTTCATGTAAAGATTGGTGTAGTGCAGGAGTGGGTTCCTAATTTTTTTACTACCACTCTGGGCGTGGCTTATTTTGTGGGTGTGGCTTACCAGCCATGTGACCGGGTGGGCGTGGGCCTCGGGAGCTTGGCAGCGGCCTGAGAAGCAGGGGCATTGCCCACCCGCAATGCAGCCCCCCGCAGCGGGAGCAGCAAGACTGCGGCAGCGGTTCTTCTAGAAGGCTCTGTCCGTCCTGAATGCTTCTTCCCATTCGATGATCCTAGGCTCCTGCCGCCCATTCCCCCTCCCCTCAGTAGCTCGAGAAACCTCGAACGTGCGAAAATACCTAGGATCATCACCGTGCATTTGTGGCTTCTCGGACTGCTGAAGGGAGGGGACTGCTGAAGGGAGATAGCTCCTGCCGCCCATTCTTTCAGCATCTCATGCGCTCCCTCAGCCATCCTCCCCTGCTTGGACTCACTGTGGGGTAGGAAGGCAGTGCATGTGCAGTGCCAGAAGCTCAGCTTCTGGGCATGCGCAGAAGAAATTTTTTTAAAAAATTAAAAAAATATTTTTTAAAAAATGGCGGTGCCCAGGCACCGGCAACCGACCGCACTGGTACTGTGATGTCACCAGCGGGTCGCTACCGGTGCTATAGAGTGGACCGCACTGGTAGGAACCCACCACTAGTGTAGTGGTTAAAGCACCGGATTAGAGACTGGCAGTTCTAGTCTTGCATTGGACACAAAAGCCAGTTGGATTACCTTGGACCAGTCACTCTCTCTCTCAGCCCTAGGAAGTGGGCAAGGGCGAACCACTTCTGAAATGCCAATAAATTCTGCAGGGACTAATCCAAGCAGTTGCCAAGAGTCCACTGACTTGAAGGCACACATACCTACCCTTCATGTGGTCCATCCTCCTTTGATTGGGAGACCACTTAGATTCTTCTACAGTTCAGCTTTTAAAGTTAATGTGAAAGCAACTCCAGCTGAACTGGGAAAATATCAGGGCAACTCCCTTGTGCAGTGTATATGTGCATTCCATGTCACAACATCTGGGTTATTCTCTGTGGGTATTGTTTTCTATGCATGGCTAATGTAGGGTGTCATCAGTCACTAAGCGTCAGTCTGTTTGGTAGATGGTAGCAGAGCTTCCTGGATCTCCACAAGAATGGCTATCAGTGTTATTATCTGGAGCCTTTCTGCTCTGTGAGTATCCAGTCTAACAAAGCTTCTGTAGCTGTTGCTAGCATAGCAAGAGTGTAAGATGTAAATAATTAGTTACTTACTAATTGTTTCCATGGAATGAACCACAGTGAAACTGTATCGCTTTAATCCACGATACTATAAAATGTATCTTTGAAAAATTAGATTTCTTATTCCTATTTGTTTTTGTTTGCTTGTTTGTTTTTTGTGCTTCAGGTGACTACTATGATCTCATACCATAAAATATATAAAGGAGGAAGGAATTGCTTCCAGAGAACTAATCTAGGACAAATGCACATATACACAGATTGTGTAGTAGGTTCAGCATCCCAGTCAAAAACCATATGGTGATACAGTGGTTATAATAAAATGTACATTAGATAGGAGAAGAGAAAGAATGGTGAAAGAAAGAAGAGAAACACATAGGCGTTCAGTGTGCAGCCAAAAGGTTCCTTCTCCTGGTGCTGTGTCTTACGTGCACTCTTTCCCCCCCACTGCAGAGAGAGAGAGGGCCGCGTTTGGAAGAGACAAGAAAGCGCGTGCCCGGCTGCTTCTGCCGCTGAGCCAGGCTAGAAGTTTGGCTATCAGCTCGGCTTCCTCAGGCAGCCCGCGAGAATTTCTTCCCCCTCCTGCTTCACTCAAGAGCCGGAGGCGGGGGAGAGTCAGTGGACACAACACTGAGGAACGCGATGGAGCTACAAGTCCCGTGTAGGATGGGCATCTCGTGGCCCACCCCACCCAAACTGCCATCTCCAAATTGTGCCCACCGTGAGACGCATGTCCTACCCGACACTTGTAGCTCCGTCGCGTTCCTTAGTATTGTGTCCAGAGAAGCCCATTGTAAAAGAAAACTTCTTGCGAGTTTGAGAACTTTGATTGAACTCGCAAGAGGTTTTCTTTTACAATGGGCTTCTCTGGACACAACGCTGAGGAACGTGACGGAGCTACAAGTGTCAGGTAGGACATGCATCTCGCGGCCCAACACGTACCACCTGCCAAAAATGAATCTCTGTGAGACTTGTTACTCCATCGCCGCTGCCTTGTGGAGCAGGACTTTGCAAGGCTTGTGCCGTTGCATGCACGAACGGCAGCAGGACCCCAGCTGTGCTGTATGATGAAGCTCGCGGCAGTCCTGCAGTTCATGCATGCAACGGCACAACAAGCCTTGCAGAATCCTGCTCCATGAGGCTGTGGTGGAGGGCCAGCTGCTCAGCCGGCGCCAAGAACAGGGAGGGGAGGTGGCGGCGATGGGACATCCAGTCCCACGCTCACCGCCTACTGCACCCCCAAAATAATAAGCCCTCCTGATAATAAGGCCAAGGCCATATTTCGGGGTTCAAAAAAATATAAGGCCCTGTCTTATTTTCGGGGAAATAAGGGTAAATGTAATATAAAGCAGAATAATACAAGATATAGCTAGGTAATGCCAAATTAAGATGATTTAGTAATAGGAAGCGGAAGAGAGCAATTACATTTTCAGAACAGAACAGGGCAGCATTAGTCCCAGGCAAATTCATTCAGCTCCCTGAAAGAGGAAACTTCAAACTGACTAGATAGAATTAAGCATCACCCAATAGTTGCTCTGCTCTTAGTAATTCATTTCTTACATATGCCTAGAAAAATGACATCAATTAGGAATGGGTGGTTTTAAAAAGTTTATTACGAATGAATGGTTCAGAAAAAAGAAAACCAAATATCATTTTATCTGAAGGTATTAGATTCAAGAGACTTGCAGAAATCAAATGAAACCAACTATGAAGCAATCTAGAAAAGTATCAAGGGATTCCTTCTATTTCGTAAGGTAGGTGAAAACCAGAATTATAGAGGAAGATGCTAGTATTTATCCTGACCTGTCAAATGTCTTGGCATCTAAAACATTCCTGGTTTTCTACCTACAATATTTCTTAAAAGCAGGGAAGCATTTTTAGCTCTAAAAGCATCCTTGCTCCTATTATTTAATTCATTTATATCTCTCCTTTCTTTTTTCATGGAACTGAAGACAACGAACTCATTAACTATGATAATGTAGTCACAAACTAGACTGTTACTAGACTAACAGTCACCAGATCTGCTTAGCTTTAGCAATATGGCTCCATCCCAAGCGTTCACACCCTATGTGTCATCCCTGGAAGTGATACCCTTGTAAAGCAACTACATGAGACAAAAGGTTAATTTGTTCCAGTTGTGTCTTGCAGCTGAAGCATTCTCAATCTCAACCTATTTTCAATTGCTACCTGTTTTGCATTTTTTTTCTGTAGGAGCAGACTACCGGATTATGCAATTACAGTAGTTCATCTAACCTCCACCTTAATGTAGAAAGATGTTCTCTTATATATGATGAAGAACTTTCATCCCGTTCTAAATTGCTCAGCAAAGTACACAGATATTCTATTAGTTGTTTCTAATGGATTTTGTATTCTTTTAATAAGTGTCAGAGTTGAAATTTGGCGATGCAAAAATGCCGCCAATTGGTTAATTCATTAATGTGGCAGTCATGCACATTTTAGGCCGTGAGACTGAGAAACTTATCAAAATGCAACCCAGAGTCATTTGTTGAAACGGACAGCTATAGAAATCACATAAATAAATAGATTATAAAAACTTAATTTGCCACATTTTTCCTTTCTACCACTTTAGGCCTACCAGTTCAAAAATCCAGATGACCATGAGCTGGCACCACTGAATTATTCTGCCATCCTAATTTTTGCAGACCAAATCTATTCTACTTTAAAAGAAAACAACAGTGTATAGGGCTGCCTACCACAGATGACTCTGCAGACATTCACCTGTGAAAGAATCTAAACCAGACTTAGGATGGGGCCAAGGGAGCAATGAACCTACACAGTTCATTAGTTTATGAAAACCTTACTCAATCCTGAGAAAAAGGAAAGCATGAGACAGAAACTCAAAACTGATTTTGTTTGGTATAAGGTTCATAGAAAGAAATGGATGGGCTTTCAAGGTTCTGTTACTCTACTCTATAACATCCCAGCTGCTTCTGTTTCTTCACATTGCTAACCTCGAAGTGCTGACAACACCAACTCATATCTATTTGCTTGACAGCCACTTAAACATGTCATCACATAAAGACATCCAGCAATGAGCTCAAAAAGCAGGAAATTAGGCAGCAGGAAATTAATGGTAGGGCAAAACAAAGCAACAAAGATAAATCTGCATTTTCCTTCTCTAGTCTTTAGTCCCTGTGTTTGTGTCACTCTCTCAATTGCTTTTAATCAAAGAACTGGCCATGGCCACTTAAAATGTACCCCTTCTCATGAATGAAGGTGAATATATGTGTCCCAGGATATTTATTTATTTATTTATTTATTTATTTATTTATTTATTTATTTATTTATTTATTTATTTATTTATTTATTTATTATTATGGTGTTCTTATATGCCGCCCAACTCCCGAAGGACTCAGGGTGGTGTACAACAGAGAAAATACAAGACACCAATTCATAAATATTACATTAAAAACAGATATAAAAATTAAAAACACAATATTTAAAATCATCCAATACCCATTCAACAACCATACATACTTGGGGTGAGCTCGAGTGGATTAAGCCCTACCCCCAATAATGTTGCAGGATCCAATCTGGGTCAGTCACTGGGATCAGAGGTTTAGTCTTCCGAGTTTTGGACTCATGCTGAAGTCCATCCTGAGGGAATTTCTTTTCTTACCTTCCCTTCCCCCTCTCTCCCTCTCCCCCTCTCCCTCCCCCCTCCCCATCTCCCTCTCTCCCCCTCTCTCCCTCCCCCCCTCTCTCTCTGAACTTTTGGTGGTACTCCAGCAGGTCAAAAACTTGGAAGACCAATCCTCTGACCAACCCTGATTGGATCCTGAAAAGAAATGGGAAGAACTTGTGATCCTTTCTGAAATTGCAGGTTTGTAACTCCCAATCATTTTTGATCATTGGTGGTACTAATTGAACCAGGGGGAATTGAGAGTTCAACTGTCTCTGACAAAATCCCTGTCAATGTAACAACTTGTTCCCTCCATCCTGAATGCTTATATTCAAGTACCAAGTATTTTGAACCAGTGGTGGGTTGTAAATAATTTTGCCACCAGTTCATGCGCATGCACAGAAGCTTCTGCGCATGCGCAGAAGCATCCCGGGCAGGTGGGCGGAGCCTCCGGCCACTGGCACTACCAGGTCTAAGAACCGGGAGTTGGGCGGCATAGAAATTTTAATAAATAAATAAATAAATAAATAAACTGGTCCGAAGCAGGAGCAACCCACCGCTGTTTTGAACCTGATCTCAAGGCCAATTAAGATATAGCGTAACAGAAGCCTAGAGAAGTCGTGTTTGAAGTATGTTTTATAAAACTTTCAACCTAGCTTTCTCTCTTTTTCTTCTGCCTTAAGCACTGCTCTGTATGAGTGAATTTCCACCTATAACTTCATAAGATCTTCAACATTCCCTTTCCAGCAATCCCTACCACAACAGGATATAGAAAGAGGGGAGGAAAGAAGTCTTTTGCCAATTATTTTGTCTTTTTAAATTGTATTCTTTGAAAACAAGGTAACAAATTGAAATCAGACTCAACCTCAATATTCCCAGAAAGGGAGTAGATTGGGAAAAGCAGGGGGGTGGGGTGAGATGGGGAGGGAGTGATACTATATCCAGTTTGGTGGGAAAAGTTGAGATCAGACAGCTGCATCATTGGGGAAAAAAAAAACCAGCTTGGCTCCCACAATTTCACCAAAATGCTGCCTTCAGTCATTTTGCAAATCAAAACCAGAGCAAGAAATTATATTTTGGGGAGTTAAAAATAAAATAAAATGAAAAACACCTTACTTTACTTAGAAAAGGATGAGGAGTGCTTTCTTGGGGAATATCATCCTCTAGAAAATCCAAAATTATCCAAAATTGCTAAATTATCCTAAAAGAATCTTTTGGGACGGCTCCAACCAATCAAGGGGTGGATAGGTCGGAGACATCTAACATATATCTCATTTTTTTCTATTTCTCTTTATATCTGATAATAATCAATATTCTCAAATACTGAGAAGACATTAAAAGCCAAATCAGTGTATTTGTAACCATGGATAATGCATTTCTCTATGTAAGCATATTATTGGTTTCCATTGTAGATAAATGCACAAGAATGTGTGTAGTTCACACTCCAATTGACTCCTGGAGAATGCCTGGACCAGTCCATGCAGGGTTTTTTTTTTAAAGACAAGATTTTGTTTAAAAATCTTTGGAAGTGGTTTGCCCTTGCCTGCTTCCTAGGACTGGGAGTGACTGCTCCAAGGTTACCCAGCTGGCTTCATGCCTAAGGTGAGACTATAACTCTCAGCCTCCCAGTTTTTAGCCTTAACCACTGCACTTCAGTGGCTCTTCATATAGGAGTAGACAACTTTTAAAGGCATATTTTACATTTTGAACGCTATGCTGTGGGCTCACTCACAAAATGGTTGTACTGGCAGACACGAACAATATAACAATATAAAAGCAGTGCTTTGCTGGATCAGACTGTTGGGCCTGGAAACCATCTTGGGTCTTGGATCTTCAGGCCTGCCACATTTAGTGCTGTGGGAAACTGGGAGGGGGGAATTGTGTGAGTGGGGAGGTATAGTCAAAATAACATTCCTCTCTCCGAGAGTCAAGGTCATACTGTCCTGCAGCTGGAGGGGTGTGCCTGGGAGGCATCTCCAGTTGGGACGGTGCATTGATTGGACAATGTGGTGGACATGTGGGTGCTGGGGCAGGGACTTGGACTTGAACTTTCTTTTGGGTGTGGAAAACTGGAAGCTTTCAGATTCGGTTTTCTTCAGATGTGCCAATATGACATCTCTAATAAAATGGAACTTTGAGGAAACTCAAGCCTCGGAGTTTTCTTTCATTAGGGGTGTTACTTGGAACCCTGACACAGACCTTGGCTCATCTAGTCCAACAATCTGTTCTCATTAGTGGCCAACCAACTGCAAAAGGAAGCCCACTAGACTCCCAATAGATGGTCTTTCGAAGCAGTCAGATTGCCATCAAGGCTAACAGCCATTGTTCCCCATAACTTCCAGGCACTGGTCCAACCCTTTCTAGAAGTCAGCCAAGCTGATAGCCAGCCATCACAAGCATGTGATGCGAACTGCACTGGCTGCCTATAGGTCTCCGAGCGCAATTCAAGGTATTGGTGATTACCTTTAAAGCCCTACATGGCTTAGGGCCAGTTTACCTCCGAGACCGCCTTCTTCAACATACCTCCCTAAGACCGATTAGAGCCCACAGAGTTGGTCTGCTGGTGGTCCCATCAGCCAAACAATGCCGGCAGGTGGACCCACGAGCAAGGGCCTTCTCTGTGGCAGCACCGGCTCTCTGGAATACACTTCCCCCGGAGATCCAGACTATTCCCACCCTGCCAGCCTTCAGAAAAGCACTAAAAACCTGGCTTTGTCGACAGGACTGGGGCCAATGATTTCAATATAACATTGAGCACTCTTGGCCCCATGAATGTATTAACTGTATGGGGTTTTTAAATTGTTGTTTTTTAACGTTTTTAATGTTTTTAATAATTATTGTTTTTAATGTTTTTTTATATATTTATTGTTTGCATGTAGATTTCTTATTGTTGTGAGCCGCCCAGTGGAGTGGGCGGCATACAAGTGTGAATAATAAATAAATAAATAAATAAATGTCAAATAAGAAAAAGACACTGCTAGTAGTCAAATCATGAGATCCTTCTTTACCACCAGGTTAGACCCCCTGGATGCATTCCTGTTGTACTTATTGGGTTTTGCCCCCCCCCCTGCATAGATGCTTAGAAAACAAAAGCTCATTCCAAATTCAGCTTAGGGCTACCAGATCTGCAAAGAAGTACATAAATCTAGTGTTTGTATAGGTTTTTGTAGCCCAGATCTAGTTACCCTACTAAATCAATCACTGGCTCAATCATTCACTCACTCACTCACTCACTCACTCACTCACTCACTCACTCACTCACTCACTCAATCAATCAATCAATCAATCCCCATCAGGATGCAACTATCCACCATTTTTATTTACTATGAATGCATATGGGATCCTATGGACGGGTTGGCTTCCAATTAATAGTAAAAAAGATGGGATAAGAAAAATGTGTAAGTGCCAAGGGAAGTCTCTATAAGAACTACACAAAGCAACCACACAAAGCTATTGATTGTAAATATACGATACCAATTCTTCATTGAAAAGAACCTTTTTATGACATTATTGTTGTTATGTGATTTAAATGGTTGGCAGAAACACTTAATGAGTACTAGAAGGTTTCACTTAATTTCCAATTTAGTTTTAATTTTAAAACAGGTTCTGCAAATAAAATAAAAGCTGCTAACCTTTAAACTTTCCTTGGGGCCATTTTCACTTGTTTGTGTATAAATTAGTGCTTTACTTGAGGAGTCAATCTATATATATAAAAGTGAAATGCCACTCATGCATCATCACAAAATCTCCAGACTTGTAAAGCCTACAAACTTGAAATTTGTCACATATGTTCCTCTTGGCTTCTAGGTGCTCACTAAGAAAGGATTTTTCAAAATGACCATCAGAGCATTAGTATTTCCTATATTATTATTAACATGCTCTGATGCCAAGGAGTTCTACTCCCACTCCCCACCTGAAAATAAATCTGTTCCAAATGCAAAACACAAACAGAGGGGAAGTTTCACTTTCAGTTTCACTTTCACAGCAGCAAGCAGCTTTACTACAGAACAGTTGAGCTAAGCCACGCACAGACTCCTTCCTGTGTTCTTCTTGCTCACACAGCAAATATTGTTTGAGTTTCCAAACACCCCTCAACTCTCTCACACACTGACAGGTCGCTAGCCAGATGAATACCAATGGATGCTGGTAGGCAGAGGCAGATTCCCCCCCCCTTATTTTACTCCTCAGTTCAGATGAATCTGTTCCTTCTACTGTAACATCAGTTAAAGGGGAAAGAGGCAAAAACACAGAAAAAGATTTACAGATGTGATTAGGAAAACACAAGTAAGGGAAGCTGCATACAAGTATCATCAAACCTATCCCTAAGTCAGTAGACAGGCTATAAAAAAGCAACATAGGGGTTATTAGATATATAATCAGTCACAAATGAGATCAATGCCTTGGACTAATAAGTATTTGTCTGGTTTTCAATATGAACCTCAGATTCATTATTCCAGGGAAAAGGTTGTTAATCTCGGACCTCGGTTACCTTGTGCCTGGTGCCATGCTCTAAAGTGGCAGGATGAGAGTGCCGGGATGTGCTGCAGTGGTCCACCTTCCTCCCCTTCAGCCCTACCCTGAACCCTTACACAGCCTTCTCACCCACCAGCATCCAATGGCAAAGCACTTTCTTTCTGCTGTCCGGAAGTACAATGAATGCTTCCAAATGACGTATTTTGGAGCCAGAGAAGTGAAGGAGGGAAATTTTATGCCAACATTCAAACTGCAGGGGCAGGTCTACCACAGGATAGGGAGTATCATGGTGGGGGCCTTAGCAGCAGCCTTCATTTCTCCAGATATACTTTGTTGGTGATGATGACAATGAGAAGGACATCCGTTGTGGAATCTACCCAGGTATTAATCCACAACTGCTTAGCCAATTGCAGAAGTTGCTGCATGAAGACAACAAGTATATTCTGGAACTTAAGGCTGCTGTTGCTTCTGTTCCTAAGGGCCACAAGGACTTCCAGGTGGTGATTAACACCAATAGGAAGCCTTCTGGAGAGTACAGAGGTTGTTTCAATGCCCCCACGACTACAGAAGTGGCTGTTCTCATTGTCAGCTTGGATTTTGAGAAGAGAGATATCATTCTCCACAGCAGAGACAACAGGTTGTTATAAATCAGTGAGATGCACCATCCCTATGACTAAGGTGACCAGATTTTATTTTTTGTAAAGCGGGACACCATTGGGGGGGGGTTTCTAGGGGAGCAAGATGGGAGGGGTCCGTCTCTCTTATCCTGCAGCTTTGTGCCCCCCCAAACACCCCCCCTTCATCACAGCCAGGGGTGGGTTCCTCCAGGGATTTTTTTTTATCAGCAGCATCCGAGATCAGGAAACGGGCTACGTGGGGAGCAGGGAGGTCAGAGGGGCAGCTAGCAAGGGTTAGGATCGTGGAAGGCGCTGAGCCTCGTCCAGGGATCTGCGGGGGAGGCATCCTCCAGGCGACCCCTACCCCTTTCCCATGCACTCCGTTCCTATATTCTGCTGGAGCGCAGAAGGGACCCTTTCCCCCCACTATTCCTCAAGCTCCTTCCCAGTTTTCCCAGAAAGGCGCTTCAATGCATTCGGGGTTTTTGCTTTCCACGATGCTTTCATGCGTGGAAGGAGCAGCTGCAACTCACACTCTCACGTCTCCGATCCTGGGAGAAACTCCCACGCCCGCCTCCACTCCAAGAAGCTCAGAAGAAAGGCGAAGGAGCCCTCCTTCCTAGAGAGGCGAGACGCTCTAGGCAATTTAAAAAAAAAACCCTCTCTACCTCTTACCTAAAAGATTCCCGGTTGCAATGAGGGGCAGAGCCCTCCGGCGCATGCTCTGCTTATTTCAGAAGCTAGAGGCTGCCAGGACCAAAGAGGGCTGGGTCACCCTATGTTAGGGGTGTAGCCGTTCTGCGCATGCACAGAGGGCAAAATAACCCGACGGCATCCAGCCGGGCGGGGGAAGCGGGTGGGAGAAGCCCCGCGCCGCAACCGCCACCAGTTCCATCGGCTCTACGCCGAACCGGCAGGATTTCACCCTGCAGCAGGGCAAATTCAAATTTAAAAAGCGGGACTTTTTTGAAACGCCGCGGGACGTGGGACAAATTATTCAAAAGCGTGACTGTCCCGCCAAAAGCGGGACGTCTGGTCACCTTACCTATGACGCTCTCCAGTACCTTCTGATGTTCTGCCATGGAGAAGATGGCTATTCTAAACCACTCACGCCACGATCATGAAATCTCCAGAACCATAAAGCCTACAAACTTGAAATTTGACTCGTGTGTTTCTCTTGGCTTCTAGGTGCTGGCTAAGAAAGGATTTTTCAAAATCACCATCATATCATTAGTATTTCTTATATTATTATTAATACGTTCTGATGCTAATTAGTTAGACGTTCTACTCCCCCTCCCAACTTCAAAATAACTCTTGAAAGAATGGGATAGCATAGAAGAGGCTTCTGTGGGCCAAGCCTGAGGGAGAGAAGGGGCTAGAAAGCCTGAGGGAGAGAAGGGGATAGGATGGGGGGTTTCTGTGGGGCAAGGCTGAGGGAGAGAAGGGGATAGGATAGGGGAAGCTTCTGTGGGGCAAGGCCGAGGGAGAGAAGGGGAGAGGAGAGTACTCATTAATTTTCAAGCTGTAACTGTTGATTTATCAAGACAGATTACATAGTTTCGTAGCAGAGCATGGGTATTCAGCTAGTATTATATACCCCCCCAAAAAAGCTAGATAATGTAAATCCTACTCATCAAGGTCACTCCTTCCTTGAGTGCATTGCATTGTCTGTGCTTTAGCTATCACTCAATAACCTAAAGGGGGTGAAGCAGTCTGCAAGAGTATTCATTAGCATGGTTGCTTTCCAGCAGTATCTCCTTACTTCTTCAGAATAGGTGAGGAATTGCTCAATTAATTTAAGATTAATATAGTCAAATTTGATTTATTTATTTATTTATTTATTTAAATGGATTTATATGCCACCCAACTCCCAGCTGACATTTGCCAGATGTGCAGAAGCAGAGTTCCAAGATTATGCTGTGTACTAGTGTGCTTTTTACTAGTAAAACAGAACAGTTTGCCTTCAGAAGTTGTGGGCTTCATCACTGGAAGCTTTCAAGAAGACACTGGGCTGCCATCTGTCAGAAATGGTGTAAGGTCTCCTGCTTGGGTGGGGGGTTGGACTAGATGACCTACAAGGTCCCTTCCAACTCTGTTATTCTGTTATAATTTTAGTAAAGATTTGCTGGCAGCCATTAATCATAGCTGTTTATATACATTTAGGAAATGCACTGCGTGCAACGTAATAGATACAAATCAATACCAGTAAAGTCTTTTGTTTGGAACTCATCAATCAAATAAAAAGTCTCTTTGGAGTCAAATTCAGCATCTGGAATCTTCTTCATGAAAATTGTTTTCTTAACAAGTTTTTAAACTTCCCAGCTGGGTCCTTAGTTGTGAATATACTGTATACCATTTTTTTTACCATGGCTTACTGTAGCTGTCCAACTCTGCTTTAAAATTCAATGTAATATAAATTTCCTTCTGCAAACAGAAGGAATATTCCAGACAACTTTTTATTATCAGAAAGCAACTGATTTAAAAAACAAAAAGTACAACTAAGTCATTTCCTTGAAAAATCAAATCTTCCCCTTTCCTAATTAATTCCACAAGTGGAATTCCATAAATGGAAATTCTAGAGCCTATGTTGTTAATGTCTATCATACTTCCCTTGCCAAGATTCCTATATAAGCAGATAGAATACTGCAAATCACAAGGATACTCCTGGGCAATTCAAAATTTACTGTTCGACTTGGGACATCTGGTTCATTTCTGAGACTTGGGAGGTTAATTGCCATAATCCTGTGGGTTGCCTTCTTTTTCCATTTCGAGAAAGCAGTTTATAGAGGGAGGACTTGAGAATGAGGATTTGCTCTGGTCAGAGTTCAGAGCCCCAAGCATTGTGACTGAAAATACACAGCAAATATAAATAATACTAGGAATAAACTGTAAAAGGCAGTTGAATCTTTGCAACAATAAAGATTTGGCATTCTAAACCACCGTTTCCTAAATGTGGGATAGCCGAGACTCCATACCCTTATGAGTAATAACATCTAAGAAGGCTTCCTTGGAAACTCCTCAGAGGAATGTGCTCCTCCCCTTTCATTCTGTTAGTTGCTGATTTGACCACACATCCCAGTCAGAAAGAGTTATAATCAAGACGTTCACATATAGAGATACAGCAGGGAGCTTTGAAGGCAGCTCGCTCTGCTACGTCTCTGCAAACCACATCCAAAATCTTGCCAAGAGAATAGTAGAGACATCTCTGCGTTGGTATTGGTATTATTTAGATGATTAAATTGCACTCATAACAATAATTACCTCCTTACAGGCAGGCAAAGATGTCTAGCAGCTTATATTGGAGTTTGGTATTTGGGGATCACATGAGGTTTTTTTTTATTATAATTATACGTGTTTTAGAATGTATTGAGCTGTTGCACACTGGGTAGAGCCTTCTCTGACCTTCCTTATTTCTGTAAATGCTCTCACAATGGAAAAACAAGAATGCGTGTTGTGAAATTGATATGTACCTAATCTCACAATTGATACAAAAGCTATGAGTGGCTCAAAGAGCCATGGAAAGATACATGCTCAGCATTACAAGACAAGATAGAAAGACCTGCATATGGATTAGAGAACAAATGAAAGTATATGATATCATCAGGAGCCGAGGTGGCGCAGTGGTTAAAAGCAGCACTGCAACCTACTTCAGCTGACTGCTAGTTCAGCAGTTCAGCTGTTCAAATCTCACCGGCTCAAGGTTGACTCAGCCTTCCATCCTTCTGAGGTCGGTAAAATGAGGACCCAGATTGTTGGGGGCAATAAGCTGAACTCTGTAAACCGCTTAGAGAGGGCTGTAAAGCACTATGAAGCGGTATATAAGTCTAAGTGCTATTGCTATTGCTATTGCTATCAAGAGAGTAAAATAATTGAAATGGAAATGGGCTGGTCACATAGCAAGAAGAACTGATGGCAGGTGGACCAAGGCAGTCATAGAATGGATCCCACTTGATAAAAAAGTGTCCATGAAAGAGACCTAAAACAAGATGGATCAACAACATCAGCAAGTATTGCGAGCTCAATTGGCAAAAGAAAGCTCAGGACCGTATTGGTTGGAAACCCGGGGAAGAGGCCTTCATCCTGCAGTGGATAGACGGTGGCTAAAATGATGATGATGATGATTGTGATTACTGATGTTGCACACTGTTAGTTTTCTCCTTTGATTATATTATATTAGATACCCTGTATCTAAACCAGAGGTGCACAATCTATTCATCTAGGACCTTGTGTTTTGTTGACTTTAGGGTCAAACTCTCAAGCCATCAAAATTTTTTTATCAAATTTTAACTGTCACAAAAAGTAAAAATTGCCTGCATGAGATATTATCAGAGGTTGTAGCATTAGCTATAGGTTTATGCATGAAGTTTCCTTTGTGGATTGTGATGTAATTAGTAAAATGAGCATTTTTATGAGAACCACTATGCTAATAAATATTGGTACCACCCCAGAATATACTATTTTAAAATGTAACTATAATGTTCATTTAACACAATTTAAACAAAATTTAGTTCTTTGTCCTAGAACTACTCATTCCTTTGGAGTTCAACCTCAGCGTAACCCTCATAGCAGGGGCGGGTTGCTTACTTACCGATACCGGTGCACTGCGCGCACATCTCCACATTTTGTGCACGCATGCGCTCACTACGCATGCGCTCCCCCTTGCGCAATTTTGCTTCTGCACATGCGCGGAAGCAAAATCTCGCCAAAATCTTGCGAGGGGACATGCGCGCGTGTGATTTCGTTGCAATTTCTGTGAGATTTTGCTTCCGCACATGTGCAGCAGCAAAAAAAGCCGAAAAATTCTTTTTAAAAGATGGTGACGCACGCAATGGACCGGCAAAGATGGCACCGGAGCGGTCACGCGCAAATTGCGCAATCGGCCGCTCCCTACCAGAGCTATGCACTGGACCGCACCGGTAGGAATCCACCACTGCCTCATAGGCTCTGAAAGAACTCTGGCTTGAGAAAATTCACCCCGCAATAGGGACAAAGAACAACAAAATATTTCCTTCCAGAAGTTGTATTCTGAGAGGCTTTGTTACATAACAGCGATGTATTTCTAAGAGAAACCCATTATTTGAAAGCTTTTTCTGAACACATGAACTTTACATAGAATGGAAAGTAGCCCCAAGGCAAGGATTGTTGTTTTGTTTTGCTATATAACAGGCTTCCCAACTTCTACTACTAAGAGACAGCTCAGAAGCACTAAATTACTTCCTTTGTTTGGGTTTTCATTTGCTTCACTTTTCAGTTCTGGAGCTGAATTCAGGGGTCATTGCCCATATCTCTTGTGCTCTTTCAAAAACAACCTATTATAAATCATGTGTCCTTGTATTAAATCATGAGAGGAGACAAGCTTCTAATACAGATCTAGAACTCTGGAGGTGGCTATTGGGAGACGCGACAACACTACTGCATTTACTTTACAACTTTTACAGTGAGGAACTGTATTTTCTTATGCTATTTGCCTTAGCCTATGCAAAGGGAAAAGTTATCTTTATTTTAGCTTCCCCTGGGAGGTGCTTCGAGTTCACCCAAGGAACCCTCAATGCAAGAACTCCTCTTTTCCTCATAACCCCCAAGTCAGGTGATGTTTTTGGCTTGTAAGAAGAGAAAGGCAAACAAGCAGGAAAGCAAAATGTTAGCCTGCCTGAGCTGAAAGTTGTTTAGTCATTCAGTCACTTCTCCTTCTTCAGGATATAATTTTGCCAGGCTTACCTATCAGTGATTGCTTCTTGGAGTTGAATTAGAATAGAATAGAGCTGGAAGGGGACTTGGGGTCTTCTAGTCCAACCCCCTGCTCAAGCAGGAGAACCTATACATATACATACACACATTTTATGTTCCGGAGATCGCGATGTCTGTCTCTTCTTTTATACATGCATGCATGCATGCATGCATGCATGCATACATACATACATACATACATGCATACATACATACATACACACACATACATACATACACACACACACACACACACATACATACATACACACATACACACACAAACATAGACACACACCAAATTGTATAGCTAAAAGCTTGTAGATTCGGGACAAATACCCTTTGAATGGTGTGGGAATAGGAATGGATTTCAGAGGAAAAATTGCAGACTACAGGGACCAGGAGCACTACTCAGGTGACCCTGAGAACACAGATAAAGCTCCAGGTGCTTCAATGACCAAAGAATGCAAACGACCAGCTGTCTGCAAGGAATATAAAGCCTTCCATTCCCCACCATCCTGTCAGAGCTGAAGAAGCTTCTTGGATGAGAAGCAAAACGTCTTCAAAAGGAAAAAACAAGGAAGTCCAGTTGCCTCCTGAAAAAAGCACCTTTGGGACAACCATGACCTGGATGACTGAGAATCTCTACAGACTTCCTGAATGAGAGGACACATGGACAGTAGAAAGGGGATTGCTTGGTTCTTCTGCCCTTCTCAATTCACTGTCTAAAGCAGATTATTTGTTCTGCCCCAGGAGGAAGGCAGACTGGACTTGCATGCCAGGGGCCTGAATAGTCTTAGGCATTGAACATTGAACTTCAATCAGATGACTAAAGAAATGGCTGGGGACAAGCTTGCTTCACTGTACCTTGGTGGCAGCCTCACTCCCTTCTATTTACAGCAATGACATCATTCTCCCATGCTGTCAGTTGTCCTGGGCAGTTTCCCAGCACCTAATTCGTGTTGATTAAATTATGTTGCTCATCCATCCATTGCTTAATCCTCGGTTTTGGCTTGTACTGTAGTTCACCAGGGTTCCTCTGAAATCTTTTGCAGTCATTTTTGTACATGTCCAGACATTGTCTCTTGAGTTCTTGAGCCACTGAGTTTCTCCAATGGCTCAAGGAAATTTGTACTCATTTCCTTCATTTGTCCTGTCAAGTAAAAGAAGATGAAACCTCTTCCTCTAATACCTCTGATCATTTCAGAGATAGAGGCTTGTGGAATAAGCTTGCTTTCTGCCAATGTTGCAAGGATCTTGATATCAGGTCTTGAATCCAAAATAATACATTGTAGAATGCAATAAAGGCTAACTATTAAATATACCTGACTTTCTAAAGCAGGGTTGTCAAACTCAATTTCATTGAGGGCCGCATCAAAGTTGTGTTTGACATCGGTGGGTGGGTGGCCAGGGTGGGTGTGGCCAGCTTGACATCACTTGTATTGGGGGCACCTGTGGTGGCCCCAGCACTCTGCCAGTGAAAATGGGCTCCCGAGCTCTGTTTTCGGTTGCAATGGCCTCCTGCAATCATCTGCCAGTGAAAATGGAGCTCAGGAGGGCCGCATGTGGCCCTCCCGAGCTCCGTTTTTGCTGGCAGAGACACCGTGGGCCTGTCCTTTGCTGTTTCTAGGGTGGCCCCACGGGCCAGATCTAAGCACCCCCACGGGCCAGATCTGGGCCACGGGCCTTGAGTTTGACACCTCGGTTCTAAAGTCACTCATCCACCAAGGTAAACCAGTCAAAATTCTTATTAGCTAGACTGTTTGTCTGAGCTCCAAGCTTGGCAATTTGAACCTCAGACCAATAGCCCAACTATCAACCTGAGCTACTTATTATATTCAAATACATTTCAAATATTAGCTTTCATCACTGAGCAATAGCAACAGCTCTTAGACATATATACTGCTTCACGGTGCTTTACAGCCCTCTCTAAGCAGTTTACAGAGTCAGCATATTTCCCCCAACAATCTGGTCATTTTATCAACCTCAGAAGGCTGGAAGGCTGAGTAAACCTTGAGCCCATGAAACTCGAATTGCTGAACTGCTGTCAGTTGACAGTCAGCAGAATTAGCCTGCAATACTGCATCCTAACCACTGCACCACCATGGCGTATGCTAAACTGAGTCCCCTTTCAACTACAACACCATGATTGATTATTTTAGTTTTGCTGAGTTCCTTTTCAGGGAAATACAAGCACAAATAAATTTTACTTGTCCTGTGTATTGCCAGAATAGTACCATTTGACAGTAACTTGCAGCAGAAATAATAGAAGCAGAATAGAAACTGGCAATGAAACCACCCACAAATTTCACACTAGTAAGTGTTCTGCTGACTCTAGAATGGGTGCATAGTACTTTACTCAGCAATGAGTAGGTCCTTATTTTGCTTCACTGACTCTTGATTAAATCATGTACTTTTGAACTGACTTGTTCAGTCTAAAGGCATAGCTCAAGGCTGTTATCTGAAAAATAATCTTGGAAAGTTTTTGCTGTAAAAAGTACAAACAACCATATTAACAGTAAAAATGTTATCAAGCTAAGAGGCAGAATCCAACAAATTGAAATTGTCCCTATCCACATTAACCCAAGAAACAGATTCATTGCAAGTTCTAACATGATACCATACCTGCCTTCTCAGTGATATAATATTGTCTTTTGTACTCTGTATACACACACACACACACACACACACACACACACACACACACACACACAGATCAACACCAGGAAATTCATCACACAGCAAGGCATTTCATCTTCCCATTTGAACAGGAAAGACCACCCAGATGGAAACATTCCTTATAACAACTTTTGCCATTGTTAAATGTAGCTGGCAGCTTTAAGTGGCTTAAAAATTGGCACTCTTAAATGGCTAGAATGGAATCAATGTTCCACAGCTGGGATACTTCAGCTAGAGAAGCATCTTTCTCATTTTCCCTCAATGCTCTTTGGCTGAATTATACTTATTTATTAGTGAAGTGTTTATATTTATCTACCAAACTCTGTTCCCTTGAGAAGTGATGGGGGATATCATAATTGTGGCCCCCCTGAAGTGCAAATACCTTTTTGAAAAGCAATAATTATATATTATACAGGTATTATGGGTTTTGTATTAAGGAGAGTGCTACATATTTGATTTAATCAAGTCTTATACAGTGTACATTAATTGTTTTCACAGCTTTGGAAAATGCCAGGATTCTGCAGCATTGCTTGCTCACTCTCATAAAGTTTGAGAAATAATAGGTTGGAAGGGTTGTTTTAAGTGGGGAAAGGAGAAAATTGTTTCTTCAGTGAACTTAATATAGGAATCCTGACTGCAACATTCTCTTTCTAAAGGGGTCATTTGATCATAATTACAGTGGAATTGTGGTACCTTTCTTTTACTTTTATTTGTTAAAAGGCTTGTACTGGTATGTTGTACTCAGAGTTTCTCTTCTTCTTTTCTTGTTCAGAACTGAAGAAGCTTCTTGGATGAGAAGCGAAATGTCTTCAAGGAAAAACAAAGAAAGTCCAGTTTCCTCTTGAAAAAGCACCTTTGGAACATCCATGACATGGATGACTGAGAATCTCCACAGATACTCACAGCTTAATACGGTAACAGTGGTAACTAGGTTCTTCCATTACTGTTGAGCTACTTGGTAGATTTGCTAAACATTGGGGAGGGGAAAGGGTTCCACTACAATGTGATTATGTCACAACTTTGTGCAGTCATTAGTTTCTGTCCACTTCTAGTCAGATAAAGTTGGACTTAGTAGGATTTTCAGTACTGACTACCTCAGTGTTCTTGGTACACAGACAAAGAGAAAGAGAGAGAAATGTTCTTTCAACATGACTTCACCCAAAAGGCAAAAGATTTTAATTGAATAATTAAAATCAATTTGGGGAATGAAATTCTCTATGGGAGCAAGCAATTCCTGCTCAGAAAAGAGGTCTGATCTCAAACAAAATGACAGTTTTAAGGCTAGCATTCATTTTTTTCCCCTAACCTGATATTGGTGCAATATGAGGGAATGCAAGGAAGTAAGGCAGGTTTTGTGTGCACAAATATTTTGCATGTTATTTATTGTACAAATGTTTGGACTGCCCCTCCACAGAGAACACTCGAGGTGATGGACTAATACAGTACAAAATACTTAAATTATTTTTTGAACAGTAAGACCAGAAATTGTTTTCCTCATTTAAAAACTCAAGTAAAAAATAATCTGGGTAGGACAAAATCAATCAAGCGAGTTTCTTTTAAAATTCGGAAGAATTGTGAACTTTCATCATGGGGGACTAAGTTTTGCTTTAACGTGAATGAATGCATTAAATCAATTGGAAAGTTAATGTATCTATTTAATTTTTTATTTCAAGCCCAATTATAGAGGAACTGTCAGAATCCATCTGGGAATAATTCTAGGTTTTTAAAGGACTTCTATTCTTAAATCCCATGAATCAGCTCTAAAATGGTTCATCATATTACAGGTCAATCCTAACAATGGTGGCATGCTAAAAGGGAACCAAACGTTTGACTAAAAGAGAAAAGGGCAGATTTACCATTTATATTCTGACAACCATCCAAAATTCTGAGATAATTATGAAAAGTTCTTTGGAATAACATTTTTATCATGATACTTGGGTTGTTTATTGCTCATGAAGAACAAAGATGGTAGAGCTGGACTAAAAACATATTTTTAGTCATCTCCTCAGACTCATAAATTTCATTTCCTTATTACCATTGCCTAGATATCCAGTTTGGTGTAGCAGTTAAGGTGCTGACTTAGAGAGCAGGAGACTGTGAGTTCTAGTCCCATTTTACACATGAAAGCCAGTTGGGTGACTTTGGGCCAGTCATTTTCTCTCAACCCAACCATCTCACTGGGTTGTTGTTGTGGGGAGAAATTGGAGGAGGAAGGCCCAAAGGTGCTTTTTCAAGAGACAATTGGTTTTTCTGGTTTTTCTTTGAAGACCTTTCACTTCTCATCCAAGAAGCTTCTTCTGCTCTGAGCTGAAGAAGCTTCTTGAATGAGAAGTGAAATGTCTTCAAAGAAACAACGGAAAGTCCAGTTGCCTCTTGAAAAAGCATTTTTGGGACAACCATGACCTGGATGACTGAGAATCTCCATAGACAGGAGGAGGAAGGAGTATTATGTATTTTATCCCCCTTATAAGTTACTTATAAAGTAATGAAAACAGGATAAAAATCTACTAAATAAATAAATTGCCTTTATACGGATGTTTTTGGTTAACTTTTCCTCTAATTGGACAATATACACCCACATATACCACAGTTGAGATGAAGGTGCCTAATTAAAATGCAAACTAAAAACTGCGAACTAAGAACACTTTAAGATTGTGCATGTATTTGGGGCAGACTCAAAATACAGATTAGCTCCTTAATCTTCAAGGATTGATTCCATTAACTATTGTTGTTAGTCTGAAAAGATTTTGACTGTGCTAAAGAAAAATGGCAAGAAACACTTCAGCATTGATTACAGCACAATCAAACATTCAGCTAAATTTGTAGCAATACCAAATCATAAAGAGCTCTGAGAAAACACCAGCATGCTGGGATCTGGCTTCACTGAGTACACATATAGATCAGCGGTGGGTTGCTCCCGGTTCGACCCGGTTCTGCGAACTGTTAGTGCCGGCGGTGGGAGGCTCCGCCCACCTGCCCGGGACGCTTCTGCGCATGTACAGAAGCATCGTGCGTGCGCACAAACCGGTAGCAAAGGGTTTTAGAACCCACTACTGATATAGATCACTAGTGGGTGAACAGACAAGTTTGCTAAATTCTTTTGCATGCAGCATTCTCCTGACTGCCTATCCTGTAAAAAAAAGCAAATGATTATTGTCCAACAGCATAAAGCTGTTCTTATACCCCACAATCAAATATCTAATACCCAGAAAAGAGGAAACATCACAGTATTTTTACAATTCTTGCTTGACCAAAATTGCAAACTAACCTATACAGAGTAGACAATAGATTGTCTGTATTTGCCTTTTGTGGCATGTAGGTGTTTCTTAATTCAAATAATATTTAACAAAGGTAATACCTTTGTGGGAAAGACAGGTCCTGGCTGTTACAGCTGTGGACCAAGGGTTGAGCAATCTTGATAATAAAGCTCTATCATTTTTCCTCTTAACATTGTAAGAATGGACAGGAAATCCTGTCACAATGAATCACAAAGGCCCCGGGATCATAATTAAGTAAAAAACAAACAGGAGAAATCATAGGAACAGGTTAAAGTAAGGAAACGACACCCTGTTAGTCAAAGGCTCTAAAGTTCGACATGCACACCAGAAAAGTTACTAACTTGAATATCAAACTAAAAATTCTGCAACAGATTTCAGTGAAGAAAAGCTGTCAAACTTAAGAAGAAAATAAATCAAAATGGAAAGTATGTGTTTTAATAGGAACTTTTAGAAGAATTTAATAACTTTCCATCAATGTAAAACAATAATATATATCAATAGCAGTTTTTCAGACTCTTTGAAGTTAATTTTACCACATGGCACAGCCAGTTTGGTCTAGCACAGTGGTTCTCAACCTTCCTATTGCAATGACCCACCCCCTGGCCCCGTGACCCCGCCACAACCCGAACCGCCGCCGTGACCCGCGAACCGCCGCCATTTGGGTTCTTTTACCCTCTGCGCATGCGCAAAGCATTCTGCGCATGCGCAGAGGGTAAAATAACCCAAATGGTAGCATCCGGGTGAAGTCTCCCAACCCCTGTGAAAGGGTCGTTCGACCACCAAAGGGGTCGCAACCCCCAGGTTGAGGATCACTGGTCTAACAGTTAAGATGCTGGACTCTGAGCAAGAAAACTTCAGTTCTAGTCCTACTTAAGGCCTGAAGCCATCTGGCTGTCTTTAAGCCAGTCATCCTTTCTCTGCCATCAAAAGACAGCAAGGGCATACCACTACTGAAATGTTGTCAAGAAAGTGCATAGATCTGTCTATGTAATCACCAGGAGTTAAGATTGTCTGAAAGGTACACACACATACACATTTTTCCCCTGGGATGACTTCCTGGTGCTTGGATTTCAGTTCCCAAATTTTTTGGCTATTGCCAAGAGGGCAGCCCCCTCTAGGGGGGGGGGGAATCTTCTGTGACTTTCTGTAGTATAAATGGTTTCTCAGAGCATATGCATAAACTATACCCCATAGCTTCTAGAGGATACATGTAATTGGCAATATTACCTCTGTGGTACAATTATCAAAAAGGGATGCAGAATACAGAGGACAATCAGTGACAACATTTGTTTTATCCAGGTCTGACCAGATCTGGATGCTATTATTGAGGTCTCCTGTATTAGCCTCATGTTCCAGGAACAACTCTCCTGAGCAGATTGCTGATTTGGGCTGTGTTTGTAGACTGCTGGATCATTTGAATGCAAATGAAGGACTTCTTCTGGCTGGAGCCAGAACGGGTCTATTTTTGTTCCGACGCCAAAAAAATAAATAATTTGCAATACACTAATTAAAAAAAGAAACCAGAAAAGGACAACTGTCTATTTTCATGCTGCTTGTGTAGCAAACCAGTGCATAGACGAATGCGGCTTAACTAAAAAAACCATGCCTTGATTTTGCTACTCAATCTCTGGCTCTACTTTAATATCTATCAATTATATTCTAATCGTGCATACAAAAGACACATTCAGTGTGTTTAAATAAAAACTGTTATATGTTAACATTGCTAGACCTATTATGAAATATATCAAAAATAAATAAATCAAATATACTTCAAATGCATTTGGGTTGTACAGTCTCAGATTAGCCAAGTCCTTTGAGAATCTATTCTCCCACTGGAAAAAGGATAGTTGTGTGCACTACTTTACAGAGAACAGTCCTTTTCTTGAAGGTATCCTCTCAGCTCTGCTTATAAAGAACTATCTGAAAGGAGTATTGAGAACTAAACTCTCCATCAATTCTGGCCAACTGCTTTAAAAGGCTTACAAATGACTTTTCCTCTCTACGGAGAGATGTATTTTATATTTTTCTATTGGCTTGGCAGTAGTACATGTAAAATTATCTGGGGAGGATTGTCAACCACAAGTTAAAGATCAGCCAACATTGCAATTGTTTAAAAGCAAATGCTATTCTGGGATGCATAGAGTTCAGATCACAGGAAGCAATTCTTCTACTCCAGGGGTGGGTTCCTCCTGGTTCGGACCAGTTTGCCCGAACCAGTAGCGACCCACTTGTGATGTCATGATGACATCACCAAACTTATTTATTTATTATTATTATTATTATTATTATTATTATTATTATTATTATTATTATTATTATTATTATTATTATTATTATTATTATTATTATTATTATTATTATTATTATTATCATCATTCATTCATTCATTCATTCATTCATTATTTATTACTCAGGGCGGCATACAGAATTTTAAAGAACACCAAACAATAAAATCATTAAAAACAATTTTTAAAAAGTTTTAAAAAAAGACATACAACACCATGCATACATGGGGGAGACCTCAGATGTAAAATTGTCTCAGAACCCTGCCTGCAGGAAGAGCCATGTCTTAATGGCTTTTCGGAAGGCCAGCAAGGTGGGGATGATTCGGATCTCTGGGGGAAGATGGTTCCAGAGAGCAGGTGCCCCTACAGAGAAGGCCCTCCCCCTAGGCCCCGCCAGTCGGCATTGTTTAGCTGACGGGACCTGGAGGAGACCCACTCTGTGGGACCTGACCGGTCGAAGGGAAGTATGAGGTAGAATGCGGTCCCGGTTCTCTTGGTGCCAGTCTGTGGGTGCCGCCATCTTTTTTTTTTTGAATATTTTTTTTGCATTAAAAAAATTGGGGGGGGGTTTCCCTGGGTTTTTCTTCTTCTGCACATGTGCAGAAGCCGAGTTTCCGGCACTCCGCATGAGCCATCTTGTTTTGGGCTTTTGGGGGGAGAATTTTTTGCAAATTTTTGGCACTGCAAATGTCACCCCAAACAAGGTGCAAAGTTAAAGTGACCAGTTTTTTTTTAAGCGGGATGGGGGGCGGACCCGCATGGGCACCGCCATTTGAGTTTTGCCCTCTGTGCATGCGCAGAATGCTGTGCATGTGCAGAGGGCAAAACAATGCAAATTTCAGCGTCCAGGTGGGGGGGGAGGCGGGAGGCCTTTCCTCGCCTCCCGCCTCCCCTTCGGGAGCCGGCAGTGGCTTGGGCTGGCAAGCGACGAGCGGGAGGTGGGGAAAGGAGGCAGCCGGCAGCTTACCTGCGAGGCGGCGCTCCCGCAGCAGCCGATGGCAGGCTCGGGGCTAGGTCTCTGTGCGAGCTCCAGGCATCCAAGCGCCGCGGTCTCCCGGTCGCCCGCCCGGCCCCAAGGCAATGGCAGCAGCGAGGCAACGGGGGGAAGGAAGGGGAGGGGGACGAGGAAGGCCTTTTTGTGCCGCCGGAGGGGCCGCTCGTGAGCTCAAACCGCCGCTCTTTTTCTGAGACGACGGCAGCGGCAACGGTTCCTCATCCCTCACCCCTCCACCCGCATCCCAACAGCAGGGGTGCCTCTGAGGGCGGGGCTAGGGATGGGGCAGGGGAAGGAGAGGAGGAGCAGCCCCCCTTCCCCCTCTCCCCAGCAGGCAGCTGGCTCGCTGAAATTCCGCTTTGCCCGACTTGCTTCCGGTTTTTATTTCGGTGGTAGTACCTTTCTTTTGTGCTTCCCCTTCTAAGGTGACCAGACGTCCCGCTGTTTCGGCATTCTTTCCAAAAAAGCGTGACTTTTTGGAAAGAATGCAGGACGCGGGACACACGCTTGAAAAGCGTGTCTGTCTCGCCAAAAGCAGGACGTCTGGTCACCTTATGCAAAGTGGCTCTCAAAGAGAATGAAGTTAATTGCCTCACACTTACGAGAACACGAGTTGCTACAGGCTGCGAGGTTGCAGGCGGCCAGGTTGCAGGCGGGAGGTGGGGGGAAAACACTGCCCAACTGCTCCCTCCTTCTCAGAAGTTTTCCAGCTTGTCTGGACAGGCGTGTTTTTTTTAGAACCCCCCCCCCAAAACCACAAGATCCAGAGCTGCCAATGACTGGTAAGATGTGCCTTTTGCGCAGTGGGGCACAATTTGGGGGTGGCAGGTGGGGCGGGAGGACTGCGAGACATGCATTTTACCGGAGATTGCCAGTTAGCCAGTCATCTTACGGTATGGTGGGTCGAAAGAAGGGAAAAAAGGAAGAAAGAAGCTTAGTTACAAGGAGAGGAGCTATTAGTAGATACCCAGGAGCGGGGACTTTGGTGGGGAAAGAGGAGAAAACGGGACAAATCTTCTAGGGAAGAATTTCTAATTGAGAACAGACATTGTATAGGGTGTGTGGTGTGAAGATAAACATTGCCCCAAATCATTTGGGCTGGAAACCCCCCACCCCGCTCCCCACCCCATCCCTTTATCCACAGGAGTTGTCCTTCTGCTTTCCCTGGTTGCTTCCCTGATTCCTGCACTACAAAAAAACCATTGAAAAATCAGAACGATTGGTCCTTTTTGCAGGAGGCTCTCCTAACAGGAAAGGAAGGGAAGGGACTGGCGAGAGAAATACACTGAATCAGTATGAGGAAACCTCCCAGTTTTGTAGCAGCACTGCTGAATTTCAAAAGAGAACCCAACAGTTCCTTCCCATGTGAGTTATTTGTGGCTGTGCAAAGCAAAACTTTACTGAAGGGGGAAAAAAAGCAGCAGGAGGAATCAGGGAAGCAACCGGGGAAAGCAGGAGGACAACTCCAGTGGATAAAGGGATGGAGTGGGTTTAATTGGATAGCATCTCACTTGGAATACTGTGTCCAGTTCTGGGCACTGTAGCCCAAAAAGGATAGTGACAGATTGGAATAAATTTGGAGGAAGGCTCCCAAATTAGTGAATGTCTGGAAACCAAGCCTTATGAGAAACAGTTAAAGGACTGTTAACTTATAGAAAATAAATTTAAAGGAAGATATAACTTTTGAAAAGTTATAAGATATAACTTTTCAAAAAAAAAGTTAAGAGATGCAGGGGACTTGTCTGGTAATGCCCTTGGACAAGATTAGAGGCAATGGAGTAAGACTACAAGAAAACAGGTTTAAGCTAGACAACAGGACTTCTTGATTGTATGTTGTCCACCAGAGGAACAGACCAATATATCATGTGATGAGTTCTACTTTGCTGGAGGTCTTCACACAGAGGTTAGTTAGTTATCTGCTGCTAGATGAGCAGAGATTGGACCTGATGATCTTTAAGTTCTTTTTTTGCTTATAATTCTATTATTACAGACTGAGCCATGTAGTACAGTGGTACAATGCAGTACTGCATGCTAACTCTGCTCACATTGCCAGAAGTCCGATTCCCTCAATCCTGACCGGCAAAAGATTGACTCATCCTTCCGTCCTTCCGAGGTCGGTAAAATGAGGACACAGATTGTTGGGGGCAATATGCTGACTCTGTAAACCACTTAGAGAGGGATGTAAAAGCATTATGAAGTGGTATATAAGTCTAAGTGCTATTGCAGTGCTATTACTATCAGGTCTATTATTTGGAAATCTTCATTATTCAAAACACTTCCAAAGAACGACGATAAATTATGAATACCATTTTAAAATACCTGTGTTTATGAAATTTGTGTTCCCTTTTGGCATCTTTCTTGCTGATTATGTAAATGGAAACTTTATTGGGAATAGAACCTAGAGTTCAAAATATACCTGAGAATGTGTTTCAGGACATCAGTCAATAGCCAAACATTGAGTCAATATTCTACAGAGACAGGAATGTGATGAAGAAATAAGAAATGCAATTCTTCTAACCACAAGGATCTGGCTTAAGAAGGGATTGATTTTTCCAACACAACAATGCAAAAGGATATTGAAATTAAGATTGTCGTTAGCCCTAGTTGGAGGTGACTAATGAATGAGTCTGACAAGTGTTCTACATGAATTGGTTATATTTCATAATCCCAAAGTCCACAGGTAAACCTGACAGTGCACAGTGTGACTGTACCATGAAAAAAATAATAAAAAGCAGTTGCTTAAAACAAGGGCACAGTGTTTTCTATGGAAGAAAAAAAAATGGTGCTTTTTAGTTGTGAGGAAGGGCTAGAGGAAGGAGACTGATGCATGGAAAGATTGGAGAAAAGAGCTGACCTCTAATATGATGTTGTAAACTCAAGCTGCTCTAGTTCACATAATTGTACAAAAAGAGGCCACAGGAATTTCTTCTAGTATGTTAAAGGAAAAACACAACATTCTTCACACAGTAGAACAGTTACTGTTGCTTGCAGATTAAGAGAAAGCAAACATTTACTGTGTGTTTTCTTTCCCAATGATTCAAAGGGAAAAAATGGGTTATTTGAAAGCAAATAGGAACTTATTTGTAGAGGACTTTTCACCTGAAACAAACTGAAATTGAAATGAAACACAAAACTGACCAATTGTTTTTAAATCACTTGAGAGGTTGAACTTTTCAAGGTAAAGTAACAATAAATCAAAAGTAGAACAAAAATCTGGCATTTCACAGCTTATGGCTCAGGCCAAACTAATTTCTAACATCTTACCTAACAATTAAAATTTTCACTCAGATGAACTTTCGCATTATGTCCTGAGGGCAGTTTTTTTACACTACCTGGAATTCAGTTCTTCTCCTGAATCATCTCGTACACTAGATTTTCTGACCTTAGAAATTCAATTGAGTGAGACCATTACATGCTTTTATTTATTTGGTGCCAACATTTTCCTAGAGGAATTGGGTGCCAACTACAGGTAGTCCTCAACTTATAACCACAATTAAGCCCAAAATTTCTCTTGCTAAGTGAGACAGTTGTTAAATGAGTTTTGCCCCATTTTATGCATTTTCTTGCTGCCATTGTTGAGTGAATCACTGCAGTTGTTAAGTTAGTACCATGGGTTGTTAAGTGAATCTGGCTTTCCCACTGACTTTGCTTGTCAGAAGGTTACAAAAGGGAATCACATGATCCCAGGACATTGTAACCGTCAATTGCCAAGTGTCTGAATTTTGATCATGTGACCATGGGAATGCTGCAATGGTCGTAAGTGTGAAAAATAGTCATAAATCACTTTTTTCCAGTGCCGTTGTAACTTTACGTGGTCACTGAATGAACTGTTGTATGTCAAGGACTACCTGCATAGACCTATGGAGTTTTAGGATGCTTATTGTTTTCATTGACAATGTAGTATTCAGTAACAGCTTTATCCAAACTGTTATTTTCTGTAAATGTCTGGCTGTCTAGCTAAAGAATTTGGGGGATAGATATCAAATACATACAGAGAGTAACAGGCTGGCAATTCTGTTAGAAATGTCTAAGGCAGTGATGGCGAACCTATGGCACGAGTGCCACAGGTGGCACGCGGAGCCATATCTGCCGGCACGCGAGCCGTTGCCCTAGCTCAGCTCCAGTGCGCATGTGCGTGCCCGCCAGCTGATTTTTGGCTCATGCGGAGGCTCTGGGAGGGCGATTTCGGCCTCTGGAGGGCCTCCAGGGCGTTTTTGCCCTCCCCAAGCTCCAAGAAAGCCTCTGGAGCCTGGGGAGGGCGAAAAATGGGCCTACCGGGCCCACTGGAAGTCGGGAAATGGGGGGGCAGGATAGGTCGCGCACGCATGCGCAGGGGGGTGGGGCGAGTGAGGGGCTTTGAATTATGGGTGTGGGCACGCACGCGTGTGTGATAGTGCACGCGTGCACTATTTCGGCACCCGAGGAAAAAAAGGTTCGCCATCACTGGTCTAAGGGCTACATCTGCTTGGTATGAAGAAATCTTGCTTCTTTCATACATTTAAACCCTGCCTTTCTTCCACAGCAGAACTCAAAGCAGGCAATTCTCATCTTCCATCTTGGTCCTTACCAAATCAAGCCGTGTTTAGTTTAGCAAAGAGACATGGAGGAAATCTCAGATGGCAACTAGTATCAAACCTCCTCTCTTGTTTAGCTCTCCCCTCATGCTTAACTGGAATAGAAATTCTCCAAAGACACAAATGTTCTTGAGATTAAAAAAACAGTAGATTTCCATTAAAATAATACTGTGTTTTGTTTCTTATTATCGTTCGGATATGCTACTGTGGATAATATGCTGCCAGTGTCTGGCAATTCCGGGGCTGCTTATATCGTAAAATAAAACAATTAGTATACTAAAAACATTAAAACCTCAAAAATCAGATATCATTTTGATACAACTGTATTGGCAAACGTTTCTACTCTCCATACATCCTCAAGGATATGTCAAGATGAATGTTTTCTTGTGCTTGTTTAAGGTGCACTAAATATCTTTAACAGCAACTGAATTCACAGTTACAAATTAAGAGCTCAGCTGTAGTTAGTTTCTGGTGCTGAACATTATCATTACAGTTAAAATGAACATAATAAGCAGTATGTCTTGGTTTTTTTTTTTAATTGGAATCAATAAAAAGCCATACATGTATAACCACTCTTTTATCTTCCAGGAACTGAACATGTCGAGGCAGCTAAATTTCATGCCAAGGTAATGAGTAATATGGTATTCATTTAAAAATAATGTTTCACCAAGGCATGAATAGTTCCTGAAATACGATAGTTGTTTTATGTAAAATATTGTGTTTTTTTAATCTTAACAGAGGTTGCTTCATCTGTAGTATCTTATGGTCAACTGTAATGTGAAGGGCAACTGTTGTGGTTGGGAAGTCCAGCTGTTATCTACTATTTTTGGTGAGCATGGCTAGCCAGAAAATGCAAGGCTGTTAATTTGCAATTATAGAAACTTTATAGCACAGCAGTTGTTGTAGATTTCACTTGCATTTCAGTAGCAATTGTTGCTATTGAAGAGTTAGAAGGGTTTGCTGTCAAACCAAATGGAGGCAACAGCTGGACCTCTTCAAAAGATGGATCCAGAATGGGGTCATCTCAGAACTATTGATAACATCCATATGTGTTGTGGCCTGTTGGCTGCCGGCTCCTCCAGCAGCCGAATCAGATGAGGAGGAGGTATGGGAGTCAGGGTCAGCATCAAGGCAACCTGAGAGCTCTGAGGGGAAGAGGGAATGGAGCTGTCAGAGAGAGAGAGGCAGAGGTGGAGCCTGGGCCGTCCATCAGCCCTCAGATGAAGAGTCAACAGCCCCCAGGTCTGGAGGTGGCTCATGAGGAAGAGGAGGAACAGCTGGGTCCAGTGCCTGACACACGGATGTGCAGAAGGCAGAGGAGAGGAGAGCAGTAGAAATCTGTGGGCCGATCCTTGGGTCGGAAGAGCCAGCGTTGCTAGCGAAGCCCCACCCTAGCTCTGGGGATAAAAGGCAGGGGGCGGAGCTGAATAGATGTGGCAGACAACTATTCACTTCCCTGCAGGACAGACTTGTTAGCCTGTGTTGAGAGACAAACTTTGCCGGGGCTGCTGGTGCTCCTAATAAAGGAATCATTGATTTAAATACAGAGGGTTTGTCGTGTCTGGGGAGCTGGGTCAGAACAATATGGCATTGCTATCCAGAACTCTTAAATCTGGTTCTAAGCTAGAAGCAGGAAATCATATTCTTCAGAGAATATGAAAGGTTTATATTATAATTCTTCAATTATTTGAGGCATGTTTTCTGAAACCATCCATTACTGGAAACCCCAAGTGGAAGGTTACAAGTTGCAACTAGCTATTCTGCACATAGAATTTATGTTCTGCCACTAAAGCAGAATAATCTCAAAGAATATGAGACATTCTCTAAATGATCCTTTACTAAAAGTAACTGAATATAGTAGTCACCTGAACAAATGTTTAATTATCTCAAACAAACTATGAACAGTTTGGAAGAGAAGATCTGGTTTCCAAGGAATAGTGTTTATCACTGTACACTGGCAAGAGACTTGAAATTCATAACTGTAATAAGTTAAATAAATAAAAGATTTACTGATGATGCAGTATAAGTGCTAAAGACTTGGTAGTCATAGAGATATAATACAGAAAAGGAACTTGATTCCATGCAGACTAATGCTTTGAATTATTATTTTTTCAGTTAAAAATCTTCATTACTCATAAATATACTTTTCTTATCATATTTTCTTTTTAAACTTAGTATAGATGAAAAATATTAAGTTTTAAGGAAACCATGGTCTAACTACCAAACTTGCTTCATACTCAGAGATGCTAAAGCCTTTTGGGATTGTAAACCCCAAATGTCTGGGCCTTAATGTATTGCTTCTGTTGATATTAGTGATATTACTATTTACCACTGACGTACTTATTAGTGGACCAGCTGTCCATTTCCAAAACTGAACTCCAGTCAAATCCTATACTGTGATATTCAGTTCTGATTTTCCCATATATGAACTTCAGATATAGCTTAATAGATCTGGAAAAGTCAGTAAAGTTCTTCGGAAAAATATTGTGATTTGTTTGATTGTTGAAAAGCCTAGTTACACCTATCTTCAATAATATAATGCACAGAATTAGCATTATATTTATCCAGGACAAAATGAACATAGACAACCAAAGTGATTGTTTTTACATTGAATAGGGTGCAGTTATTGGTACCAAACCAGCCCTTATTTACCTGCCAAATAGCTAATAGCATTCTCAAGACAAAGATCGCTTGCTACTCTTTTTATTAGATTTTGGAACTGATTATCTGTAACAATAATAAACTAGAAGATGGAGAATTTGGACCAGCCTTTCCCACTACAGGTATGCTGAATTTGCCTTTCAAAATTCATTTTTGGCCCAGTGAGAGGAAGTTTTAGTGTCACCTTTCTAGAAGCCAACAGAAAGGGGAATGTCTCTGCCAGTAATTCAATGTACAAGGTGCAGGTTTTATATAAAGTATGTCACTTCTGTGGCAGTACGTAAATGATCATCCTGTATAAAAGAATGCCTTGATTTGACAAGTCTGTTGCTTGAAACAGTTCTTGCAGTTCCTTGTAGTTCCCTAAAGATACTTTTAGAGTTTATGACACATTGGTTTCATTCACATACACATTATGCTAAGCAATTAAACATGGTTGACACATATGATTCATACAAGACCAGCCCAAATCAAATCAAACTCATTTTAACTTAATTCAATCTGTAAATTTCCATTTTAAAAGTTTCAGAGTGAAAGAGTTCTAGGTTTCAGAAGTCTTTCTTCACAAAACTCTGCTTTTCTATTGGGAAATTCTTCTCGGTTTTGGGAATGTATTATGAGATCATCACACACTACTGACTGTATTACTTTCTTCTCTTCTGTGATCTGCAGTCTTTGGATATTCAAAGACCTTTGAAAAGCACTATGTAGTGAAGTTTTATTATATCAGCCATTTAAATAATAAGTCCCTAAGGTAGGTTTCCAACCAATACAATAATATTCCTTCTGTGATTATAAACTAAGAGGAAAAAACATTAGATACTTATTCAATGGCTACTGATGCTAGAAGAGCTTAAACTAAGGAACTTGCAAAGAGTTTTAAGGATTATGTTCTCTCTACCAGTCACTTGGATCTTCACATAGCCTTTTTTCAATGGCTGCAATAAATGATTTATGTCTAGGAGACTTCCCAGGTCATACCCTGTGGCCTAGAGGTAGAGCTCTTGCCTCATAATCAGGAGGTTGTGAGTTTGATCCTAGGTAGAGGCAGATGTAGGGTCTCCTGCTTGGGCAGAGGGTTGGACTAGATGAGCTGCAAGGTCCCTTCCAACTCTGTTAATCTGTTAAACCTACAGTTCAGGATAGATAATATGGATATTCTGGTCCCAGGAAAAGTTTAGCATCTTGCTTACTTCTGTGGAATTTTGTATGTACCTTACTAACATGAAAGAGATTTAATACATCCTATAGCAGGCCTGTCAAATTGGCAGCCCAGATGCATCATGCGCAGGCCACGCCCACCCCAGCTCCGCAAAGGCAAAAAAAGTCACGATATGTCACGTGACACAATCGAGTTTGACACCTGTGCTATAAAGGAATCAAGACTTTTGCTTTAGTTTTCATCGATTTTAGTGCTGAATAAATAAAATGTAAAAATCATCTAGCTTGAATTTTGGAACTGTTGGTTACAGAGGTCTTTCTGGAATCAGTTTCTCTTTACGTGCATGCTATAATGTAAGTGTGTGTAAATGACTCTCTATTTTCATGAAAAGAAATTCAGAGAGGAAACACCTGCTTAAACCTTATTGAACAATAAATGAAGAATGAGAGATGATTCAGAATGGAAAGAACTGTGAGCAGGGGATGGATTACGTTCCTCTGATTCTGTAGCCCCCCCCCAAATAACTGTTTTTTTATTTATTTTTAAAGGAAGCAGGCCATAAAATAAGTTATACACTTTTGCATATACAGAGTTGGCCTATGTATAATTGACATCGTTCTTCCTCTAGCAGAGTTTGAATAACACTTTGGCTTACCAGGAAGTTGAAAAATATGAAGAGGGCAAATCTCTTAAAGAGGCATCACAATATTGAGAGAACATAGGCAATAAGTCCTATTTTGAGGTGTGGCACATGAAGACAAACAGGCAAAGGGAAAGAGGACAGTGGAGGGTCACATGGTTGCTTCTCCTCCCCAATCTCCTCCACCCAGCAGCAGTTGCCCCCAAAAGTTTCCCCTTATCTTCTCAGTCAACCAAAGTCTCTCTGTTCACCCTGGATGACTGTTAGATTCAGATGGAACCTCCTCTTCTCTTCCCTTCCATTCAAAACAGATTCCTGAGTGGGTGCAATGCATTTTGGTAGCTTTTGATGGTGATGTTCATGTTATCTCTCTGATTCTCTGCAGGCTGAGCCTTGGGGGCACTGACTTTTCCATAATAATGCTAACACGTTCAGAAGGTGATGCTGGGTTGATTATTGCTCTGCCTGCTTTTCTATGGGGAAATTCTGTTCTATCCCTTATGTTGTTAACCAAATGCAAACGATAGCTGGGGAAGATAATTCAAAGCCTTAAAGTGCTCTATACCTTCAAACTCCAAAGGATCAATTAGTATCATGATTAGGAATGTAGCCTAATGATAATAATGTTTTGCCTGAACAAGCTGAAATTAATTAAATCCAGGTTAAGGAAAAAAACCCCTAAATTTGGGGATTGAGGTCAAGCCCACTCCGAATAGGGTTTCCTTCTTCAGAAAGAGCAGGTTCTCAATTTGGGAGTGAATCTTGACAACCAACTATTTCTGCACTGGTAGGGACTGATGTGGTCAAGAATGTATTTGCACATTATTTCCTGAGCCACATCATTTTATCTTGAACTGATCCTGAACAGTTCCTGGAGGTTGCAAATGATGCAAAATGTGGTGCTTAAGCTGCTAACTAATGCAAGAAAGAAGGATCACATGATATGAACATTGAATTAATCTGAACTGGCTGCCAATTCCCTACCACTGAAGGTATTGGTGTTGAACTTTATGGCTTAGGAGATGACTATCTTGTGGCATCCCTTCTCCCATTAAGAATTCATCTAATTGTTCAGATGAGCAGGAGAAGGTCTCTTGATGGTGTCCCTAGTGCAGTTTTTCTCAAATAGTGGGGCGCCCCCCCCTGGAGGGGCATGGAGCGATGCCAGGGGGGTGCGTGTGAACCTGGGGAACATGCGTGGTCTCTCACGATCAATTCCCCCAGACGGGGAGTGTTTTCCCAGTTGCACGCTGCTCTGAGCCTGGAAGAGAAGGCGGCCAGGTGGAGCGGGGCGGCTGCATGGGTTCTTGTTGTTCTCGGTGGGCGCCGCGGTACCCATGAATAGCATGGCGAACCTGCTGCTGGACAAGGAGAAGCATCTGCAACTGGGCGAAAGCTTCGAACGGCACCCTAAAGCCTCCTTCCACACCATTCACTGTGAGTGCCCGGCAGAGGCTTATGGGCCAGGCTGGTGACCCCAAAACATCAGCTTGATTAAGCTGGCCTGGCCCCATATCAAAAGAGGGCCCTAACCACGGTAGCCTATGCCTGCCTAACTGAAAACAGGCTCCACTGAGTTCAGTGTGACTTACTCCCAGGTAAGTGGGTAGAGCAGCCTTCCCCAGCCAATAGCTTGCTTGGAGCTTATAATAAGTAAAATAATAAATATTAACACCACAATTCCATTGGGGCCCAGATCGGAGAGTTTTGGGCGCACGAAATGTTTACTTCTTCCTGGGGAGGGGCGTAACAGAAAATAATTGAGAAGCACTGCCCTAGTGCCACGTTTGGTGGACAAGTGAGGCTCTTCTCTGGTATGACTTTTGAGCTATAGAAATGTGCACTCCGGGGAGATGTGTTTGCCCCTCATTCTTTCAGTGTAAGAAGACAGCAAAAAACCCCAACCCATTTCTTTTATCAAGCTTTACATTATTGATTTTAATCAGAATTAATTTTGATTGTAATATTAATGGCACTGCTGCGTTTTGTAGTTTGCAACTTTGCTTCATTGTTACAAGGGCTTACATAAGTAGAAAAGTGGAATATACAGTGCATGTTATTATCATATATGGCTTTTGTTAAGCTGTTAAAATGATTGAAGCAGCATAATATCATGTTACAAATAAATAAGATGATGACATAATGTGAAATTAGGCTGAGGTCCAGCATCAACACCCAATAAATCTGGGAAACTTCTGGCTTAAACCACAGTTACCCTTGTTTCTTACATTCCACGTAACACTTTCTGAGATATTATGAGAAGTATGAAATACTGGTTCAGCAATTCAGATTTAGCTTCTGGAACAAACTGCAGAAAGGAGATCAGAAGAGCTTATTCTACCTAGAAGTTACCTTAATTAGGCTCGTAAAGCACATACTGTGGCTTTTTTTTTTTTACTGTTTTATGATACTCTCAATTTGAAACAAAAATGTTTCTGGCCAGCATGAAGAGTTGACTTCCAATGCACATATCAGCCCCATTTTAGCAATTACACGAAGAGTTATTACAGTTAGATATAGATATGAAAAAAGAATCCAATTAGTCATGATCTATATTCATCTGGCAGAGGTCTAGACAGGCCCTTTCTCACAACCGATTGAAGCTCGGCCAAAGCACACAGGGGTTGGCTATGCAGAACCACTCCACAAAGGCTCACAGGCACTGTGGACATGTGAGAGGGGTTAGACAGAGGTTCAAAACAGGCTGCTTGCCAGGAGGTCTAGTCGCCCCTCATGAATGCCCCAAGTGGGCTGGTGCCTAAAAGTTAGGCTTATTTTTGAGGGTGGGGATTTTAAGGGGCCCAATTGGTGCTTCAAAACTTGCTGAAGCTCCAAGCATCTGTTTCACTTCTTAAAATTTCCTCTCCCCTATTCCCCTACCCCCACACCAAATAAGGCTAATTTGAACCTGGTCCATATTGTTAAAGCTTGGCATATCTTTTAAGCCAATGGATTTTTTTTGTTCATTTCCTGAATCAACAAAATGCACAATAAACTTTCCCACAGTTCTCAACGAAGGAGCAAATCTCTGGTCCACATACCCTCTGCCTGGTAAAACATGGCACTGCGATTCCCAGATTTTGCTGAGTGCCATCTCTCATATTCTTTCAGACAAAGTTCCCTCATCCTCCCTGGGACACTTAAAAAGGTCATTCCTTTGTATGTTTGCCTTCATCCTTGCTACTCATCCCCTTTATGAAGAGGAATAGTTACAGCATTCTTACAATTGTCCAGCCTGGGTACACACAGATGTAATGTTTTGCATATATAGCAATAGCATGTAGAGTTATATGCCGCTTCACAGTGCTTTACAGCCCTCTCTAAGCGGTTTACAGAGTCAGCATATTGCCCCCAACAATTCTCATTTTACTGACCTGGGAAGGATGGAAGGATGGAGTCAACCTTGAGCCAGTGAGATTCGAACTGCTGAACTTTCTCCCGACAATATATCTATGTTTATTTCATTTCATTACCGTAATTCATGCTTGTCGTCACTTACCCCTCTTCCATTGTAAATCAGTTTTCCTTAGGCCATGATTGTGCAGTGATTCACTTAACAAATTTTGGCAAGGTAGGTCATAAAATGGGACAAACGTCTCTTAACAACTGTCTTGATTAGCAATAGAAATTTTGGTTTCTCAATTGTGGTCGTAAGTTGAGGACTACTTGTACAGTATGTCTAACACTTTTGAGTAATATAGAGCAGGAGTGGACTTGGTTACCAGCCTTATTCATACTGATGCCAAGTGGAATATTTGCTACAAACAACAGGAAATGTGTCTTTTTAGCCAGTATGCCACAAGTGCAATCAAATCCTAGTTTTTACCCCAACCATGTTTGTTACTCTCTATGCAAGCTAGGATCTCTGGAAATACTTTCCAAATTTTCACACTGTTATCAGCAATCCAGCAAGAAAGAGATACCTGCAGAATATTGACATCCTCAGTCTGTTCAATTGTACATTATTTAAACTTTATGCAATTCCCTCCAGAATGTAAATGTGTATGCAACCTTATGACAAGTTTCTAGTCCTCAGAGTTACAGAGATCAGCTGCCTCCTGGAAGCGTAAGATCAAGGTCTATGATGCATTTTTAATGTATACATACAACCTATCCACTGCAGAATTCAAGAATCAGAAAGGCATAGATTACTACTACGACGGCTGTAATGTATGAAATAATCCGTAAAAGCACTGTTGGAGCCTTGAGTAGCAACACTTGTTGGGCTGGTTCTAGATAAAATAACTACCGTTTTAAATGTCAATTTATTATACACCAAAGCTTTCGGCTACCAAAGGCTATGTTTGATCTGTCTATACCTGTACATACACAGATATTTGCCTTTCAATCTCAGAATTTACCATATGCTTAATTCACTCAAGTTTTTTTGTTTTATTGCCAATGCCCTTCCTCTCCTCTCCCCTGAAACACACTTCCAACTCTATAAAGAGTTGAGCCAATAGAAGACAGGCAGTAGTTTGCAACAAGTAGTTTCTCGTTCTGTGCAAAGGAGGAGAATATTCCCCAGGAAATATTTTGTTTCTACTCACCTGTATACGATGTCTTTTTCATGCTGTCTTTATCCCAACTGTTTACATAGGAAGAGAAGAAAGTTTCCCCAAGCTGCCCTCCCTTGTAAATAATCCCAAAGGGCTGCTCTGAAAGGGGCTTGATAATCCTTTTGCTGTAGCAGGCAGGGCTTCTCAGAGGAAGTGCTCTCCTCTTACAGGTTACATACAGACCTAATCACAACTGCAGCTGGGCAGGGAATGCGCAGCACTCCCATTCATTAGAACACACCTTTTCTAATCCGTGGGTTGTTCCAACTAGGCTAAAGCTGAGAGAGGCAGTACAGGGAAGAGTTCAGCTGCAGGAGAAATTTCACCTTTTCCCCTCTGCAAATAAACCGGCCCTGGCACACACACACACATGATCCTCTCCCTGCCAGATATGCCCCTTTTGTGCACTTCTTCCCCCCACCTGAGTTGCCTTGCCCCAACTTTGAGTCTTCCTCCTTAGCTCTCCCTTCTCAGCTGTGCTGGCTGCTCAGGTTGGAGGCAGGACTCATTCCAGCAGGCTCCAGTTCAAAGTACATTGTGGCTTGTCTGCCCCTTTACTGCAAACATAACTTCTTCTCCTCCTTGCAAAGGCCCAGAGAAGGCAATTCATTGCTCAAGGCTGCTGATTGTAAATATATCGACCCTAATTGTTCGTAAGGTTTGTATAAGTTGCTGCCATTCATGGGCTTGGGAAGGAAATGGGGCACCGACAAGCTTGCCTTGCCATAGCCACAAAATCCCCAGATAAAAAGAAGCCAGGTAATGGTGCCTGAGTGTTTTTCAACATTAGATCACTTAGCAGACATGAACATTTCATCTGAAAGCAAAAGATTTTGGGAGGGGAATAAAAAACAAGGAGGGGGGGAGGGAAATGTTCAAATATGTGACTAGGCAATTGATATTTAGTGAAATGAAATGAAATCCAATATGCTTTTTACTCGCTCTCACTTCTTGGAGCATTGCCACTTGAGAAAGATATATATCTATTTAGGACTAAAGAATGATTAATCTTTGCAGTATGTTTCATCAACTGACTTTGCTTTCTACCCTTTCTTGCCCTGTCTTGTCAGAAGTTGTTGTGGTTATTGTTTTCAATGTTGTTAGCTGCAAATAACACACTCTGAAAGTGTATATGTGCAAGAACATTGTCTTTGAGTTAAGTTTTACTCATTTAGACTTCATGTCCATGTTGAAGTCATTTTTTTTGCAACAGCAATTTGCTATTTCTTTTTTTCTTGATGTCTTTTTTGACTTTCCAGTATATAGCATACAGATTCTTCCTGGTGGTCTCCCATCCAAGTACTGATTAGGTCTGACCTAGTTAATTTTTTATAATGCAAGGCTTAAATTCTGGCATAGCTTGCTACATGTCGGTAAATCATAATGTAAAGTCATAATAGTATCCATAGATTTTGGATAGTAAGCAGCCTATATAATTATGAAAAGTCCCTCTTTCTATTGGTGGGAATGAAGATGGAGGCTTCTTTTTATTTTTGTCAGAGAAAAGGATACACATATTATTTGCCTTCCATAAATCCATTGAAATTGGTAAGGTACCATTTAGGAGCAGCTATCTTATATCCCTATGCCAAAACTGAAGGAAGTGGTGTCAAACACAAGATGTGGTCGGATCCGGCCCATGGGGCCGTCCTGGAAAATGTAAGGGGCCGTCCCACGTGGCTTCGGTCTACCCAATGCAAAGAGGAAACATGCCAGCAGTTTGGGGAGTAGCATCAAGCTGACCACGCGCACCCAGTTGGCCACACCCAGTGAGTGGCATCAAGCTGGCCACACCCACCCAGTTGGTCACACCCACCAGTCGGCCATGCCCACCCTGTTCCCTTAGGTCAACCACAGCCCTGATGAGGCCCTCAATGAAATTGAGTTTGACACCCCTGCTCTAGAATAAATTAATAACAATTTCTTATCAGCATCAGTGAGAATGCATGTAGCTCGTGAATCAGAAGAGAATTTTCAAGAAATGGACTGCAGTCATCAAGCCACAGACAGTCCACCAGCAAAATGCTAGAATCCCACCCCACCCTGTTTTGTATTCCAAAACAGGCAGCAAAAAAGGTTATCAGATCTCCGGGCAGACAATCAAGGTGGATAGCCTGCTGACAGAGCCATTCAAAATGAAAGCAAAATAGGGCAGGTTAACCCAGTGTCAGCAATGGGCTAATGCAGGCAAATGCTTGAGGCCCTCAAAAGTTCATCAAGTCTGCTGAGTTGAAATGCACTCAGTGTCTCTCTGCTCACCCCAGTTTCCCAGCTGTTGTGATATTGTTAGAACCCTGTTCAAACAATTGGGTGTGTTAATATATGATTAAGCAACAAATCAATGTTATGTGTATATTGCTTTAAATGCACTGTGGATGATTGCTATATAAGTAAGCAAGAGAGCATGCTTAGTGTGGTTTATGGTTGGTGGTTCAGTGTGGTTTAGTGTGGCTCAGTGTGGTGAGTGGTGTTTGACGGTGTGTTCCGGATTGAAGACTCTTTGCTGCTTTACTGATTAGTAGATTACTTTATGACTGTGTGGAATTGCTGTGAAGAGAAGAGTAACTATCTGTGATAGTATAGAATTGAGTGATAGTTGTAATCTTTGTTTGTGAGTTAAAACAAACATAGGCAAGAAGAAGAAACTTCGCATTGACTGAATAACTGTGTATGACTTGGACTTCCTATTTAACTTTGCTACTATTCAAGTAAAACTATTTTGTACATACTAAAGATATTCTGTTTATTGACTGAATAGCATTCATATCAAACTGCAACACCATTACTACAACACATTTCGCTGTGTATGTGCTTAACAGCACAATAACTCCTTAACAGAT
The DNA here is from genome assembly GCA_023053685.1 of Diadophis punctatus similis. Lineage (NCBI taxonomy): Eukaryota > Metazoa > Chordata > Lepidosauria > Squamata > Dipsadidae > Diadophis > Diadophis punctatus. The sequence continues at coordinate 146,080,891 of JALIGW010000002.1, forward strand.
ATTAATAAAGAAAAATTAAAATTGGAGACTGCAGAGGTGAGAGATTGATATCCTCAGGCTGGAAAAGGCCACAAAGTCATTCCATAACTTTGTAAAAAGGATTTCAGCAAGTGGCATTCAACATTTGCCATTGTGACCTTTTGCCCTTATTGCGCAGAAACATGATTCTAGAGGAGCTTCATAAATCTTGACAAACAAGGGTTGCCAGTCAGTGCTTATGACAAGCCCATGAACATCTTTTGCCATCAGGTATAAGCAGGCTTCTATAATATCTCTCTAGAGCAGGGGTGTCAAACTGGAGGTCCACGGCCGGATGTGTCACATGCAGGTCACGCCCACTCCAGCTCCGTGAAGCGGAAAACCATCGCGAAATGTCACATGATGGTAACGTGACACCACGAGTTTGACACCCGTCCTCTAGAGGGTATCTTTTTTCTTCTCTCTATCGATGTTATAACCTGTGTGATTTTAAGGTGCTAACATTCAGAGTTGAATGAATCCAGGTGTTGATATCTCTGGATGATTAATCCATGCTAAAATAACATTCCAAATATTTGTCTATGGAGATTCTCAGTCATCCTGGTCATGGTTATCCCAAGGGTGTTTTTTTCAAAAGGCAACTGGACTTCTTTGTTTTTCCTTGAAGACATTTCACTTCTCATCCAAGAAGCTTCTTCAGTTCTCTTGTTAGCATAGTGTGTGCTGATGACTAGATGACTGCAAGGAATATAAATCCTTCCATTCTCCGCCATTCAGTCAGAACCGAAGGAGTTTCTTTGATGAGAAGCGAAATGTCTTCAAGGAAAAACAAAGGAAGTTCAGTTGTCTTTTGAAAAAGCACCTTTGGGATTGCAAATATTTGCACCTTTTCCCAAGCTTTCCCAGACTCTCACATCCACATAATTAGTGGTGGGTTTCAGCCGGTTCGGACTGGTTTTGGCAAACCGGTAGTTAAATTGCTGGGTGGCTCCACTCCTCCCCGCCCCTTCCAGGAGTCCCCACGTGCCCCAATTTAGCTTCCAGGTAAGTACAGGGAGGCCTCCTAGGCCCAAAATGGGGCATGGGGGAGGTGCGGCATGGCCCCCTGCAGCCTGTTTTTGTTCCCAGGAAGCTGCAGGGAGGCCTACTAGGCCCAAAACGTGGCATTGGGGATGCAGTGCTCTCCCTACATGGCCCATTTTTGCTCCCAGGAGGCTGCAGAGAGCCCTACTAGGCTGAAAATGGGACACGGGGGTGCGGCACAGCTCCCTGCGGCCGTTTTCACTCCTAGGAGGCTGCACGGAGGCCTACTAGATGCAAAATGGGGCAAGGGGGTGCAGCCCCCCCGTGGAGCATTTTCACTCCCAGGAGGCTTCAGGGAAGCCCACTAGGCCCAAAATAGGATGCGGGGGGTGCAGCATGCCCCCTGGCCCATTTTTTGTCCCAGGAGGCTGCAGGGAGGCCTACTAGGCCCAAAACGGGGCATGAGGGGGGCGGTGCATCCCCCGTGGCCCATTTTTGCTCCCAGGGGGCTGCAGGAGGCCAAGTGCTGCCTGTCACACTCCCTGGGCACGCCCAACATGGCCACACCCACCCAGCCGACCATTAGGGCAGAGAACCGGTTGTTAAATTATTTGAATCCCACCACTGACATAGCCTAAACAAAGTCCCACAAATGCAATATTTCTGAGGATGAAATATTTTCTAAGTGCAAGGGCCAGTAGGCTTGTTCTGTTGCTACCGTGGCCTGGCGTATTTCTTCCACTCCAAGAGCCAAAAAAGAAAAAGAAAGGATCCAAAAATGTCAGAAATGATTAAAAAAATAAAAAAGAGTGAGGCCACAGAATGAAGTTATTTATATTTTTCTGCTGTGTCAGAATAATTCGGAGACCAGCACTTCTTTTGAATGGGCAAGTTAATGTTTCATAAAATACACATTTCAGAAACTCTCAACAGCCAGGGGTTTATATAACCCTCTCTCCTACTTTTGCAAGATTAGTGAGGGAATGTATAGTTCATTAAAGAAAGGGGAATTTGGAGCAATAGCAGGAGCCAGGTGGAGTGTAGTCATGCCAAACAGCTCAGGTCAGCCCAGAAAAATGCACAAATTATGCCAGCTGGGTCAGGGCTTTTTCTGAGAGCACCCTCCATTTTCCAATGTTGGAATTTCTGTCCATTATTTTCTAAAGAAAAGCAGATCTCTCTGTGAGCTTGGGTTTTTTTTGGTCAGGTCAGCCTGCTTTTGAAAAGTGCTTTCCATTGTCTCATGAGATGCAAAAAATCTAACCAGTAAAACGCTTGTTTTGTTTTGCTTAGTTTCATTTTTAGTGGAACTAAATTTTTGCTTCTGGTTAATTGTTACTCTTTAAGAAGCTATTCAAAAGGTTCATAAGTAAGGTCATTTAACATTATTGTGGTCCTTTGTCAAAACACATCTGTAACAGTTTAGCACATCTGCAGTACAGAAGATTTATATGTATATGTATACAGTATGTATATGTATATGTGTATCAAGGATGGGTTCCTCTTACCTGCTTGCCGGTGCACTGCGCGCGCATCATCACATTTCGTGCGTGCGCATGCTCACTATGTGCGCGTGTCCCCTCACACGATTTTGCTTCCGCGCATGCGCAGGAAGCAAAAAATCACCGAAATGTCATGAGGGGATGCGTGTGTGTGATTTTGGTGATTTTTTGCTTCTGCGCATGTGCGGAAGCAAAAAATCACCGAAATCTCTCTCTCGCATGCGCAGGAAGCAAAAAAATGCCAAAAATTCAGAAAAAAAGATGGCGCCGCACAACGGACCGTTGAAGACAGCACCAGATCCGTCACGCGCAAATTGCGCAATTGGCGGGCCGCTACCGGGACGACACAGTGGACCGCACCGGTAGGAACCCACCAATGATGTATATGTATATGTATATGTATATGTATATGTATATGTATATGTATATGTATATGTATATGTATATGTATATGTATATGTATGCGCTACCTAAAGCTTTCAGAGGCCAGGTGTTACCTGATTTAGGAGAACTAGAGAGAGCCAATTTGGTGTAGCAGTCAAGGTGCTGTCTAGAAACTTGGAGATTGTGAGTTCTAGTCCTGGTTAGGCATGAAAGCCAGCTGGGTGACTTTGGGCCAGTCATTCTCTCTCAGCCCAGCTTACCTCACAGCGTGGTTGTTGTGGGGAAAATAGGAAGATCAAGGAGTATTATGAATGCTCCCTGTCTTGAGTTACTTATAAATTAATAAAGATAAAATAAAAATATACTAAATAAATTAGCCTACATTTGTCTGCATGACAAGCTATGATGCAGCATGATTTATGTAAAAAAAAGGGAACTCTTCATATGCCTCTGGAAAAAAAGCCAATTAACATGGCTAAGAAGAAAGAGGATCCACTGCTGGGATATTTGGCTGTCAAAATCAGAAAACAGCTTGAGAGAGGTGTGTCTTCCTGGTTCAGAATCATCTGAATCGCACACAAATTTCCACTATCCAGTTTTTCTGTTTCATGTAGGGCTATCTCTCTGGGCTTCTCCCCAATATACCTTTCCTATTAAATATACAAAAGATGAAAGGGTATCAGGTGGTACCAGTTAACCTCAGACTTCCATAATGTAAATCTGAAGTGGACATTGACTTGTGTCCATCTGAATGTGTTCCACATAAGAGCTTGGGTTAGACTTATGCCTGTAGGTATGCAAAAAGCATCACAAGTCCTACATCTCCCTTGTCCTAGAACTATACCTGTGCTAGAAAATTCACACAATAGCTACTCTATTAGTATTTATCCTTTGCTTTAATCCTAAAATATAAGTCTTTTCTGGTTTTGATGTTCTTTTTTTTACCAATTATTACTTCTGAAATTGAGAGGGATCTATTTTATTATTTTATTATTTTATTATTTTATTTTATTTTATTATTTTATTTTATTTTATTTTATTTTATTTTATTTTTTTTATTTTATTTTATTTTATTTTATTTTATTTTATTTTATTTTATTTTATTTTATTTTATTTTATTTTATTTTATTTTATTTTATTTTATTTTTTATTTTATTTTATTTTATTTTATTTTATTTTATTTTATTTTATTTTATTTTATTTTATTTTATTTTATCCCACCAAAATAACAGAACCACACAAATAATACAAAATATGAAAATAATTTAAAACTATAGTGTGCGGTCTCTGGATGAACACAGTTGTTAGTACAGCCATTTTATCATCTGGAGATGGAACCAAAGAATCAAACAGAAAACACAATTTTAGTCTTTCCTTGATCAAATAAAGAGTAGAAATTCTCGTACTCTCACAGTAGGGTTACAGGAATTGTTTTATTCCCCTTGGGCACAAAGTAATATCTATATTAACTCACACAAGCAGCATATTACATGTTTTTACCCCATCATAGAGCTAGGGGAATTACAGAATCAGAGTTGCTGCTGGCAATGTACTGTATTTCATATGCAAATACACATTGCGTGAGATGCTATTTTTCTTGTTGACAGATACTATGAAAAAGTTCATAATATAGATGGACTTCTACTAGTTTCCACCTTATTCTATGTAATAATACTTCATGGAACATTTTAGGGCAAGAAATATGAGGGCTTCTTTCAGACAATGAATGTCTTGTCCCACTAGAGTTAAACAAAAAGGAAACACTATATGTGTGTTTATGTGTGTCAGATGGAGATTTCTACCACTTCCCTGACTCTTGTGGTTTTATTAATACTGATTACCGTATTTTTGGAGTATAAGACGCACCGGAGTATAAGACTAAAGTGACCAGATTTTTTTTTAAGGCGGGACGGGGGGGGCCGCCTGGGCGCCGCCATTTGTTTTGCCCTCTGCGCATGCGCAGAACGCTGCGCATGCGCAGAGGGCAAAACAGCAAATGTCGGCGTCCAGGTGGGGGGGGAGGCGGGAGGGCTCTTGGATGCCTGCAGCTCGTGACAGGTAAGCTGCCGGCTGCCTCCTTTCCCCGTCTCCCGCCTCCCGTTCGTTGCTTGCCAGCCCGGCTGAAGGGGAGGCGGGAGGCGAGGAAAGGCTCCCGAAGGGGAGGCGGGCTCCCGAAGGGCTGCCGGCTCCCGAAGGGGAGGCAGGAGGCGAGGAAAGGCCTCCCGCCTCCCCTTTGGGAGCCGGCAGCCCTTTGGGAGCCCGCCTCCCCTTCGGGAGGCCTTTCCTCGCCTCCCGCCTCCCCTTCAGCCGGGCTGGCAAGCAACGAACCGGAGGCGGGAGACGGGGAAAGGAGGCAGCCGGCAGCTTACCTGTCACGAGCTGCAGGCATCCAAGCGCCGCGGTCTCCCAGTCACCCGCCCGGCCCCAGGGCAACGGCGGCAGCGAGGCAACGGGGGGAAGGAAGGGGAGGGGGATGAGGAAGGGCTGTTTGCGCCGCCGGCTCCTCGTCCCTCCCCCCGCATCCCAACAGCAGCGGCGCCTCTGAGGGCGGGGCTAGGGATGGGGCGGGGGAAGAAGAGGAGGAGCAGCCCCCCTTCCCCCTCTCCCCAGCAGGCAGACGGCTCTCTGAAATTCCGCCCGACTTGCCCGACCTCTCTTTTGCTTCCCCTTATTAAGGTGACCAGACGTCCCGCTGTTTCCGCATTCTTTTCAAAAAAGCGGGACTTTTTGAAAAGAATGCGGGACGCGGGACACACGCTTGAAAAGCGTGTCTGTCCCGCCAAAAGCGGGACGTCTGGTCACCTTATATAAGACGCACCTTAGTTTTGGGGGATGAAAACAAGGAAAAAAGGCCTCTGCCTCCCAGCAATTTGCCAAACAACAAACAGCAAACAGTACAGATGATATACACTGTTTGCTGTGTATTTCTGTGCATGTGTCCCTTACCCATAGAAATGGCAAAGAATTGGAGAAATGTACATTTATGGCAGTATATTAATCCCAGAAAGTTTTCTTAAATGTAATCACACTAACTCCTCCCAATTATTTAAATAGATCTACTCCAAACATGACTAGTCAGGGTTTCTCAGCTGCCTTCTTTTAATACTAATACTTAATACTAATACTTAATACTAAAACAGGACATTTTAGATTATACTTTTACAGATCTTTAAAATTGATGTGGCTTTCTGGAAGTATTCTCTGCTTTTTAAAAGAAGATACAATAGCACTGGGCCTCTTCAGAGCAAGCATTTATTTTAAAAAGCTTCTTCATTTTGTTAAGTTGTCTAGAACAATAATAAAGCAGTCTTTAAAAAATAAGTCTAATAATTTGAACACTCTACAAACATTTAACAAAATAACATATTAACAGAATCTGCCTGTACCTAGGATAGAACTCACAACCTCCTGATTGTGAGGCAAGAGCTCTAGCTCTGAGCCATAGGAGCTATAGCTTGCCTCCATTTGATTTCAGCAGCCTAATATTGCCAGCTGTTTATCTCCCAGCAATTTGTCACATTACACCCACTGTAGTTAGTTTCATTTTACCAGGTGGCTTGCAAGCCTGTCAGCTGTAGATCGGGAGGCAGTTTATCTCTTCTTGTGCTCTTCTTGTGCTTTGCCCTGTTTGCTGCAAAGAGGTAAATTACTGGCAGGCAGAGGCCAAAGGGTGTGGGTGGCTGGGTGGGGCTGCATTCGGTGTATAAGACGCACCCAAATTTTCACCCTCTTTTTGAGGGTAAAAAGGTGCGTCTTATACTCCGAAAAATACGGTACATTTCTTTGAGATTCAAAATGAAACAAAACCCTGAAACTCTTAATAGGTTACTTATTATGTAGTTCATCAGCTGGAACATCTGTTGACCCTTTGGTTTCTTCCATATTAGCTCTTCTCGTGATGTACAAGAGCTTTATTAGCACTCCTGTGTTAGATGTAACACATTCCCCAGAGGATCTCCAGAGTAGAAATGTGTTCCATTCACGATGGAAAAGTATAGCAGAGAAGTTTCAAGGGGAAATGACCAGATGTCTTCCTACCATGAGAGAGTTGGGGAACCAAAGGGTAGATGAATTGCCTGGATAAGAAAAGGTAGGGAAACAATAGGTCAGAGCTACAAGGCTACTAGCTGCCAAGCAACTTCATAATATGTGGGAAACAGCTCTGTTGCTGGATGTGAAGATGGAAACCAGAGTGATGGGTCTGTAAATCAAGCATATCCACCTCCCCACTCTTGTGTTTGTTTTACCTCTGGCCCTGCCAGCTTCATTTAGCACACAATCCCTCTTCTTCTATACCTCCATGGTTGGAAAGTTTTCCATCTGGTTTTGCCTTCTTGTCGGGCTATCCAGTCTAGCTTTGGCAAAACAGAGGGATAAGGAGGAAACTGCCAAAACAAACAGTAGATGTGCAATGCCACCCAGTGGCTGGCAGAAAAGGACCCAGAAAGGAAGGGGAGGGGGGGCAAACACCCTGAAAATTAGCTGTAAAAGGATTTAAATAGCAGAAACAAAGTAAACAAATGGAGATGGCATCAGATTTCAGCTGCAGCTCCAACTCATAAAAATTCAAGGGCTTTCCCAGCCACTGCCAGTTTGCGATCCCACCAGCAATCTTGGCTCCCACGAACGGCAGCACCCAAGTGCTGACTTGTCAAATGCATTTTGGTAAAGCCAGCAGGCCTGCAGTTCATTTAAAAAGGGGGGGCTTAGCAATATTTCTTAAAGAATCTGTAAGATGTCTGTACTGTGAAATTTAATTTAACTTTATAGGGGGGGGAACCTTGCACCAAATTGTCACAGCAGATGCCAACCACACCAAATCTGTGCCTGGGCCCGGAATCACTACAGCCAGAGTAATTTCATAATAATGGGCCTATGTATAAGTTTCAAGCTAGTTTGTCCTGAGCTTCAAGAGGTAGATTGTTATCCTAGATAAAAGCAGCCTAAGGTTAATTCGATTTATATTTTAAACAACGCTTTCAGTTCATTATTTTGCTGACTGGATATTTCACAGGTTCAAGCAAAATGGAGAAATGACAGATCAGTACATTCATGGCAATGAATGGATTCATATATTGTTTTAAACCAATGGTTCTGAAACTCTGAGTCAGAATATGAGCAACGTAAGTAGTTAAAACATTTTATGCATCTGATCGGGCATGTGAAGATTAAGAGGGAGCATTGTCAAAAATCACTCTGGCTCCATTCCAATTTTTGCCTGAATATAGGTAATTGAGTTATATGGCAACACCTGTGAACTATGCATCAACATTAAGTTATTAAAAATGTGTGTGTGTGTATATTCTACTGCGGGGGTGTTCCCAGTAGGGAGAAGGGGGCAAATGTGTACAACATAATTATCCAAGTGTTATTATTTGCATTCTTCTGTAAAACATACTGATACAAGTACATACTGTGGCATTTGCATGGTGACATCGTTCCATGTGTGTTGTCAAGTTGGTGCCATTGTGGTTTTCTGCAGATGACTCAAGAATATGCTACCACAAAGTTTGAAAACCCTTGAGTTAAATTGTTGTGTGTTTCTTTGCTTTTGGTTAGCATGATGTTGGAACCCACTCAATTGCTGTTGGTTAAGTAACCATGTTTAATCATATCATGTGTGTGAACCCAATCATCAAAGGAGGGGGGGCAGTTAAAAGGCACGCAGGGCTGCTGATCTCTAAATCATCACTGTCAGTGCTGTCAATTTTGTAGGCAAACACAAATTCAGTAGGATTATGATTGAATGCTCTGGCAAGAAGAGGAGGAAGTTTAAAACAGATCTCCCCCCCCCCAAGTTTCCACAAATTAAGTTACCCAAACTGTTACGTCCTCCCTAGGACGTTGACAACAGCCGCCACCACCGCTGATTGGTCCAGGCTGTCGAGCGGAAGAATCCAGCCCTTCGATTGGCCATCACGTTTGACAGCCGCCTTAAATAGAGCTGTCAAACCCAGCTGAGGCAACTGTTGCCGATTAGCGTTCCTAGCGTTCCTGCTGTTAATGTTCTCTTGCTGTTGCCTCAATAAGACTGGTTTGTTCTGACTCCAGTCTCCTGTCGTCCCTACGTCCTCCGGACACAACACAAACTTGTTGAGTCATAACATTTTAACAATCTTTCTTTCATTTCTTTCCCTTTCTGAAGGAAAACTAAATATGAGTCCATTATATTTATCCTGTTTTCTACCCTGTAAAAGGAATTAAAGTTAGCCAGTTGTCCTTCAGGATGATTAACTTTGCTGGTAAATGAAAAGAGGACATTGCAGTCAGTTTATATACAGTTTTAAAGTTCTGGATTCCAATTTTCAGACGGCTTTCCCTCTCAGTACTGTGGCACATATTCATTATTTTTTTCCTAGTTTCAGAGCTTAACTATCATGTAAAATGTGGAAGACCGGACTTCACAAGTCTCTCCATCCGTCCCATTTCCATAGCACACACGTTGGAAAACCATCAGTGGTATATGCTGTATAAATAAAGTAATACAGATAACAATAGGCCTATCATATATGAGCTGCAAATTTAGGGTTGGCCACTAGATAGCATCCAAGATATACAGGAAATTCTGACACTTGATTGCAATTCAGATATAGCAGGTGCATAGAGAGGAGAATATCTGTAGCTCAGAGACCGCCAACAACTCTGTAGTAGGAACAATATTTTTTAATACTATGTAGATTTGAGTGTTAGTAGCAGAAAGAAAATTATTAACATTATAATATTATAAAACAAAAGCCATTCAATTCAATTAGTGGCCTTGCCTGCTTCTGCCCATTAGAAGGGAAAGCTACTCAATCTTCCCTTCTCCTTATTTCCTAAAGAAGTGTGTAACTATCTGGGTTTGACTGCCAGGAAGAAGGCAACTCCAGATGACGTAAGCAAGTGAGCCAAATCCAAGATTGCTGGACTCAACTACAGATGAGTAGCAGCATCAATTTCCAATACAGGTAGTCCTCGACTTACAACTGTTCATCTGGTGACCGTTCAAAGTTATAATGGCACTGAAAAAAGTGACTTACGACCATTTTTCACACTTATGATCATTGCAGCATCCTCATGGTTGCTTGAACAAAATTCTGATGCTTGGCAACCGACTCATATTTATGACTGTTGCTGTGTCCCAAGGTCATGTGATCCCCTTTTGCGACCTTCTGACCAGCAAATTCAACGGAGAATCCAGATTCGCTTAATAACCATGTTACTAACTTAACAAATGCAATGATTCACTTAACAATGGTGGCAAGGAAAGTCGTAAAATGGGGCAAACTCACTTAACAAATGTTTCACTTAGCAGCATAAATTTTGGACTTCATTGTGGCCGTAACTCGAAGACTACCTGTATTCTTCATTCTTAAGGCATTCAGTGGGGAAATATAGCAGCATTTGCTTTTAAACCATATTCAGAAAAATATGGTTTTTCTGGATATAGTTAGAATCTTTCTTTTTCTGCCTATTGGTTAGAATCTCATTGCAATTCTATAGCTATGGCTGTGGTTTGACATCCCATTGCAATTCTATATCTCCATATTATGGTGATTTATATTATGGTTTCACCTTAATTTAATAGTTTATCTCTTATATGGTATTGTCCATACATCATTCATATATATATATATATATATATATACTGTGATTGTGTGTGTGTGTGTGTATTTGCTGACACTTTATTTAAACTAAATTTGTATATCAGTGACTGCATGACCTCTGTAGCTGCCATATGCTTCTTCTTCTTCTTCTTCTTCTTCTTCTTCTTCTTCTTCTTCTTCTTCTTCTTCTTCTTCTTCTTCTTCTTCTTCTTCTTCTTCTTCTTCTTCTTCTTCTTCTTCTTCTTCTTCCATATCCATCATCGGATGTTGGCGATCATATTGGCAATCCTATTTTTTATCAACAGCCACACCAAAAAGTGCTGTTGAGTTTTGTCCAAACCGGTCCCTTGAAGCCATTATGTTCTTCTTCTGCCTGGACCTTGTTTGCCTTCAATCTTTCCTTGGAGGATTAATGCCATACGCTAAGTAAATAAATAAAAGTTTGACATCTCCAGCTCAAATAAGCCCCCCCTCACTTTGCAACTATCCCCAGGTGACTCCCAGGTCAGTCTTTTCATGTTCTGTTGCAGGTGCTCCATGGCATGGAGATGCTAGAGTTCTGCCTCAATGGACAACATCTAACAGAAAAATAGCCTAGGCATTTGGATGAGTTTCAAGAGGAGCTTGCAGAACAGCCTTCTGCTCATGGCTACACATAGAGCAGCAGGGAATTTCTACTACATCCTTTTGATCATTGGAGTGAATGTACTTTGTGGAAAAAACAGAAGGGAAAAAATGTATCAATCTAAACATACATAACATGCATTTGCCCCCAAATAAATTAAGTAGGCAAATAAGTAAGTTAACAAAGTAACTTTGATTCTTTCAGAGTTTTGCTGTTGAAAATGGGATAGAATGTGCTATTTGTAATCAGGTTGATACATAATGGCCAAAGAATCAACTGGAGCTGGGTGGCTAATAAATTTAAATAGTAATAATTGTGTCTATCACATCAATTCATAGGATAGGTAAAAAGGTAAACTAATGTGATGGTCAGACTTATCACAAAATTTGGCCTAAAGAATTGAGCAGCAGATGCTCAATTTTTTAAACCAAAAAACAGTGCTCCTTCTGTATTTATATCTTTTTAATGAAATTCCTCACCCTAGGAGAGGCTTACATTTAGAAATGCAGGTTGGTATCTGCTTAGGTGGATCAGTTTAGGTATTATATCTTAACACAATAACAGCCCTAACGATTATTTGTTGTTGTTTTTTTGCTTACCTGTTGATTCTTCTATTTTAACTCACCCTTCTTTTATTCATACACACAGAGAGACATATAAAGATGTGTATATGCATCTGTGTCCTGTTTTCATAGGAATACCTGCATTTTTTTTAAAACACTGTAATTCTTTCTTCCAGGTTTATTTTGCAAGGCCATCCGAGACAGCTTGCCTTCAGAAGTTGTGGGTGCTTCATCACTGGATGATTTTAAGATGAGACTGGACAGACACTTGTCTCAAATTGCATAGGGTGTCCTGCTTGAGCAAAGGGTAGGACTAGAAGACATCCAAGGTCATTTCCAGCTCTATTCTGATTGATTGATTGATTGATTGATTTGTATCCCATTGTTTTTCCTTTATACCATCCCAGTAGTAACTTTCTATATTGGCTGGTCTGAAACAGAATGACTAGTCCAGGGGTCGGCAACCTTAAACACTCAAAGAGCCACAAAGGTCCTAATTAGAAGCCCCACGTTCAAGTCTGGAGCTGACCGGAAGTCCAGTTCCCCCACCATAGAGTCTCCTCCTAGCGCGGCGTCCTTTTTCCTCTACCTGTCCTAACCAAAAGCCCTATCAATTGTGGAGCTGACCGGAAAACCTGCCCCTTGCCATAGAGTCTCCTTCTGGCATGCCCTGCTTCCCCCCACCCTAACCGGAAGCTCCTCTCAAAATTGTGGTACCAACTGGTGACAGGGAACCACAGCAGAGGGATGAAAGAGCCACATGCGGCTCTAGAGCCGCAGGTTGCTGATCCCTGGACTAGTCCAAAATCCATCAATAAATTTCCCTGACTGTGAGTATTGGTTCGGTCTCCTTAGACAAACATTGACTGGCTTTCTTAGTTCTGTTTCAGGTTTCTCCAAGCAGGGAAATTCTTGTGAATGCCCAAGAGCAGAAAGACCTAAGTAAGGTATTTCTTTTCTATTCCCTTAATCCCAGATGCCTCTGTAATGGGGCCTTTGAAGAAATTGCTATTCCTTTGAATGAGATATGTTCAGATACTTCACCAGCTCTCAGCTACAGTGCAGTTAGGTTAAATTCTCAGGATAGCGTAGATGAAAAGAATAATCTGAGGGCAGTGCATACATTCTGCAGACAGAGAGAATGCAGGTGGTGCCAGGCTTGCCATGTTGATGGGTACACCAGGGAGATACAGAACTAGCAATTCACCTGCAGGAACAGGGGAATTGGGTGGAATTTAATGAAAGCACTCAGCTCAGCATAAATCACCTCCCACCCTTGGCATGATTTAAGAGATGTTTAGACAGCTCTGACTTGTCTTTAATCACAGCGGGAGAGGTAGGTGTATAAAGATTTAATAGGAAGGGGGAATGTATGCTTGCCTTCTCTGGGCCTCCACCCCTTGCATTCCTCAAGCCTTTTTGGCATTGCATTACAGGGGCAAATGCCGAATAAATGGACACACAAAATAGGCAATATTGAGCTTGCAGGTTACAGTAATAACTGTAGCAGTTTAGAATGGTTTAGAAAGACACTATTGGTTGGAACAACTCTTCCACATTAGCAGAAAGACCCAGCTGTGAGTTTTCCCGAGGCACGCGGCTGGTCTTAGGAATAGACGCGAATTTGGTCTGACCCCAAAAAGATATTTTTATGATTATGTCTGTACAATATGGGGCAAATACCAGGCAACTCCAAACAGCTCCTGAGTGTACAAAAATTAAAACATAATAAATCTGCGATTTAAAACATGTTCTGGATGTTGCTCCACAATTATTTAGCATGCAATTTTCATAGAATTACTGATCATACATGTACATAGGGCAAGGATTTTGGCATGTTCTTATTTATTAAAATGATGATGATGATGATGATGATGATGATGATGATGATGATGATGATGATGATGATGATGATGTTGTTATCCAATTCATTTGTGTCCAATTCTTGACAATTCTATGGGCAAGGTTTCTCCACATCTTCTGATCTTGCACTGCTTCTTTGAATTTTTCTATGCTTTGGCTGGTGTCCGCTTTGATGGTGTCCAGCCATTGTGTTCTATGGCAGCCACGTTTCCTTTTACCACTAACTCTTCCCAACATAATTGCTTTCTCCAATGAATTACATTTATATGGTGCCGATCTCACAATTACAGTGACTCTGGGTTACTTACAATATGATAAGATTTTAAAAAGATAATAGAAAATGATTAAAAAATTAAGAGGATTAAATAAGAAACTAAAAGAGGATGTGTGATTTTTTTTAGAGGAGAAATGATATGATTCATTCCTTAATTTTAACCATGGGCTTTGAAGAGAATTAGCAGATACCTGAAAAGCATTTGTTACTGTGCATGCCTGTACTGTAGTTCACAATTTTCATTTGCATTCTACCCAAAATCTTCTACTCAGAAGATTTAAAGATATTGAATTTGTTTTAGGTGCCTTGTTGTACAAATTATAGTCAGATCCACTGGGAGATTGTGAGATTACTATAATATATATTAATAATGTACAGTTTCAGTAAAACTTCTGAAATCAGTTTCTTGAGCTGATCTACCTCAAAGGACAGATAGGTCATTTGGCACTTCTACCATCCTTCGAAATTGTTCAGAATGGATTTACATTAAAATATTGGTGTATCAAGCCTTGATACAATGGGTTTCATATGCAATGAACCAGAGGTGGGTTCCACTTACCTTCGCCACCGGTTCGCATCATGACGTTTCACACGCGTTCCTTCGTGCAATTCTGCTTCCGCGCATGCTCAGTAGTTATAATCAGCCCAAAACACAGCTGAGGAGCTGATCAGCTGTGTTTCGGATGAAGGAATAAAGGTAAGTATAAACCCGGGGGTGGGCGGGAGGGCCCTTTTTCAAGCAGCAGCAGAGGAAAAAACTTCCAAACAGTAAAAACTTCGGAAAAAATTCCCCCACCCCAAAAAAGATGGCGGCACCCATGGACCGGCACCGACCGAACCGGATCCGTGACTCCATCGTGATGTCACCAGTGGGTCGCTACCAGTTCAGGCAATCTGGTCCAAACCGGGAGGAACCCACCCCTGCAATGAACCATTTCCTTGCACCAATGTTCCTTATCCATTTCATGTTCATTATTTGCCTAATGATAGTTCCTAAATGACTTTAAATAATGCAAATAACATATTTTACACCATTTGTGCAGTGATGCCATCACCAAATGTGATAAATTGTCACAATGCCATGCTCTTCAATTTAACAGTAAATCAGGAAAAACTGACACTTCTTCCCTAATTGGGCCATATCAATTTCAAGTTCAATCTTGCCTATTCATGTTTCTGGTGGCGCACGTATTCTCTTCATGCAGAAGACTAAGGAAAAATAAGAATGGAATAATACTGCTTCTTCTTCATTAGCAGCTAGCATTTTAGTCGTCTTCATGCAGTACAGTGTTTTGATATTTTTGTCTCCTTTTATTGTAATACAAAGAAGTCCCTTTTATTTATAGAGCCAGGAATCATGTTGGGAATAGGATCAATAGCATATGCAAAGCCTATACAAATTTTTACAACAACAATCTTCTTTGTTAAAGAAGGTGAAACTTATTGGTGCATTGAGGTAATTCCATACACTGGCCTTAATGGAGATGGTGGTGGTGCAGTAGCAATGGGAGTGGGTCTGTATAGATGCAAATATTTCTCAGCCATTGAATAAATTTATATCTAACCATAATGCTAGTCAGGGCAAAATCTTAAAGTAGAAATCCTTGAGCAGGAGAGTCTCCAACAGCAACAGGAGGTTATTACTGTTTGACTTGATATCAAGCTTTGACATAATAATATAATCATGTCATTTTCATGATGACACGTGTTATTATTTGAATGTCATCACATCATTGCAGGTGATGCTCCCACTCCTCCAATCTAAGCCACATTGTAACTATATTCAACCAATGCTTGAAAAACGGTTTACAAACTCCAGAATTGGTGTTCAAACCACATGAAAAGCTAAAATCCAATATACCATTTTCTGGCATAGCAGTATGCTTGAGTCAAGTCTTAAATCCTATGGCAGATGTCTATGAAGCAAAGCATTAATTAGAGTTATGAGTGAGAGAAATAGAAAACAAATCCTGATCTGTGTAAGTATTTGGGAAAGCTAATTTCTAGATGGAAAGGTAATATGGAATGTGTAATCATTGTCTATGCATTGGAGCATGTTATGCTTATGTTTAACCTGTATATTTTGAAATAAATCCATATAGTATATATAGTGAGTGCTTAATGGAAGAAACAAAGTCTATGCTAGCAGTGAAATCTCGGACCACTCACTTCATAATATGACTCTTCTTTTATTGATCTGCATCACAACAACAGTTGTGTATCCATTCCTTCCCTAAAGATTACTGTTTTCTTAGCAGTTCTTGAGCAAAGGGCAATCATTTTTAGTACGACAATTCCTAGGACAACATTGCCCTCTCATGTTCAACACTAAGTGTTGCAATATCCCCCCCCCCCCAATAAAATAACTGGAATGTGAATTCTCAAGCTCCAAGGAATATCAGTGTAGTTCATCAGTCAGTGCACAATGTCATAAATCTAGAAGTCAGTGCCAGAGACAGCGGGCTTTCTGGCATAAAAGAAATCTGTGTTAAAACTAATTTAGGATATTCTAATATGAAAACTATACATCACCTAATATATTTTTAGCTGTCAGGTATCCAAATTAATCTAGCTGCCATCTAGAGGGGAAATAAATTTCTTCCAACTCTAAAGCTAATATTTGTAAACTTTCAGACAAGCCATTCCTCAGCTCCAAACTTGTACATTTCTTTATGACCCAAGAAATCTCATGAGGTACAGATGGCCAGCTGCCACTCACCCATTTGCTGCTTTTCTGCAATAGGAGCAATGATAACCTTTTGTTTCTTTTCTGCACTGAACAGTCTTTGACACTTACACACATCTCATAAACAGACAAGTGAACTTTTTCTCATCACTCAGAGTGCTGGGAGTTTAGGAAAATCTAAACTTGCTGAACTTGTCAATGAAATGTCAATAAGCCTTTAACAAAAACATGTGCAACAATGGTTTCCATCTCTTGCAGCTTCCTTTCTCTGAATTTAAGGGAGCCAAGATAAGTATATTAATTGCCCAAGATCCCTTTTGAAAACTATATCAGCAAATGTCAGCATTCTGCCTTCAGAATATTATTAAAATCTATTAGAAAAGCCATTCTAAATGAGTCTAATTCAGTGATGGTGAACACAGGTGGCACGCGGAGCCATATCTGCTGGCACTCAAGCTGTTGCCCTAGGTCAACTCCAGCATGCATGTGTGTGCCGGCCAGCTGATTTTTGGCTCATGTGGAGGCTCTGTGAGGGCATTTTAGGTTTCCAGAGGGCTCCGAGGGGGTGTTTTCACCCTCCCCAGGCTCCAGGGAAGCCTCTGGAGCCTGGGGAGGGCGAAAAATGGGCCTACCAGGCCCACCGGAAGTCAGGAAATGGGCCATTTCCGGCCTCCAGAGGGCATCTGCAGGGGCGGGAGAGGCCATTTTCACCCTCCCCAGGCATTGAATTATGGGTGTGGACACTCACACGTGTGTGACAGCACGTGCGCACGCATTTTCGGCACCCGAGGGAAAAAAGGTTCGCCATCACTGGTCTAATTTATAGAACATCTTGAACATGCAATCAAAGATCAATATGGCTCACTCTGTCCAGAACCCTTGATTTTACAAAGGCTGTCTTTCCACTTAAGGAGATTCTCATAAAATCAATCATCTTTGAAGGGATATAAAT
Source organism: Diadophis punctatus similis (assembly GCA_023053685.1). NCBI lineage: Eukaryota > Metazoa > Chordata > Lepidosauria > Squamata > Dipsadidae > Diadophis > Diadophis punctatus. The sequence continues at coordinate 146,098,328 of JALIGW010000002.1, forward strand.
CCTGTCTTCATTATTGTTATTTTGATACAACAATAACTGGATTTTTGGTTTTAATTGTCCATTCTATCTCTCCTAAGGAAAGAAGCAATCAGCTCTGAAGTTGAAGGAAACCATTTTCTCTTCTGCCATTATTGAGTTCCACCATTTTATTCCAATTGCATTTTTAAAATGACATTCTTAAAGGACAGGGCTTGCTTTCATGTGGCTGTTACTCGAATTCTTTCTTCTGAAAAAAAAAGGGAGATGCACAAAAGTAATTGAACCAGGTAGCCCCCGCCGCCTTTCTTATTCCTGGCAGGGATGATTTTAAAAACATATTAAAATTATGAGCTGGTACAAGAGCTTCCCCATCTATTTCAGAAAGGATGCCTGTTCTGAGGATATCTCCTCTAAGAATAGGAAATGAATTTTGCAATGAGAGCGACTGAATGAATGACTCACACATGCAATTGTTATTTTTTAATATAAATTTTATTAATTTTCTGTTGTTCATATTTGTTAGTGCTTAATAAACATCGTGTTTGGGCATTATGCTTAACAATACAGATTACATTCTTAATCTCCACCCCTTTTTTCCAACTACTGGTAAAATAAATTCAGTGTTTGATAATATTCTGTGTCTTCTTTCTGTTTAATTTTCAATGTAAGTCTATCCATTTCTGCACAATCTAGTATCTTCCTAATTATCTCTTTATCTCGTGGTGTTTCTTCATTTTTCCAATATTGTGTGAATATAATCCTCGCTGCTGTCAAGACATGCAATATTAAATATATACTTTGCTTATAAAGTTTTTCTGGTATTTTGCCTAATAAAAACAGTTCAGGTTTAAAATCTACATGTTTCCCTATCATCTTTTCTAACCACCTGTGTATTTTTGCCCAAAATTTTCTTGCTTTAACACAAGTCCACCACATATGATAAAACGTGCCTGTTTTTGGTTACATTTCCAACATTTGCTAGACATATTTTTAAACATTTTATCTAACCTAGCAGGTGGTAAATGCCATCTATAAAACTTTTTTTAAAATGCTAAAGCCCCTTAGAATGATTCATCTGAGGCTGCTTGGAGAGAGATGAAACTAAGACAGGAAATGATCCAAAGTAGCAGTGAGGAGACTCTTTGCTTCACATTCACTTTGGACTCGTCTGACCATTAAATGATTATTTTATTTGGCAAGGCATGGCAGCAATTCATTTTCAAAAAGTTTGTAAATTACCACTAATGGTCAGTAAAGGTTAAAGCTCCTTAGCAGAAGAGCAGTAAACACCACTGGCTGTACTATACTAGGTGTAAATGAGAGGGACAGTGCTGGAGCTGAATAAAAATATGAAGCAATAATCCGTGGTTACAGTTGATTAAGCAGTGGCTGGCAGGCTGAGAGGTCTAAAAGCAGAGGATCCTTACTAGCCATTTCCTTGAGCAACTTCAATAGAAGAGCTATTAAACTACACAGACATAGGGAAATATTGATTTCAGGATGGTAACTATATTTTTTGTCTCCTCTCAGCACAAGGTGATATTTGAAAAGGTGTTTTTAACTTTAAGGCCCAGTGGGAAATCTCATTTTATGATCAATTTGTTGTCCTCCCATATTCACCCAGGAGCATTGGTCCCTTCCCCCTACTGGAGAGAGAGGGGGAGAGAGGAAAAGAGAGAGAGAGGAAGAAAGAGAAAGAGAGAGAGGGAGAAAGAGAGAGAGATATGAGAGAGAGAGAAAGAGAGAAAGAGAGAGACGAGAGAGAGATGAAGGGGAGAGAGATATGAGAGGGGGAGAGAGAAAGAGAGGGGGGAGATAGAGAGAGAGAGAGAGAGATGAGAGAGAGAGAGATGAGAGAGAGAGATGAGAGAGAGAGATGAGAGAGGGAGAGAGAGAGAGATGAGAGAGAGAAATGAGAGGGAGAGGGAGATGATATATATATATATATATATATATATATATATATATATATATATATATATATATATATATATATATATATATATATATATATATATATATATATATATATGAGGGAGAAAGATATGAGAGGGAGAGAGAGAAAGAGAGAAAGATGAGAGAGAGAGAGAGAGAAAGAAAGAAAAAGAAAAAGAAAGAGAGAGAGAGATGAGAGAGAAAGAGAGATGAGAGGAAGAAAGAAAGAGTGAAAGAGAGAGAGAGATGAGAGAGAGAGGGAGATGAGAGGGAAAGAAATATGAGAGGGAGAGAGATATGAGAGAGCGAGAGAAAGATGAGAAAGAGAGATGAGAGGGAGGGAGAGAGAAAGAGATAGATGAGAGATATAGATGAGTGGGAGAGAGATGAGAGGGAGAGAGATAGGATAGGGAGAAAGATATCAGATGGAGAGAGAGAGGGAGAGAGAGATGAGAGGGAGAAAGATATGAGAGGGAGAGAGAGGAAGAGAAAGAGAAAGAGAGATGAGAGAGAGGGAGGGATGAGAGAGAGAGAAAGAGAGAGGGAGAAAGAGAGAGAGAAGAGAGAGAGAGAAGAGAGAGAGAGCGAAATGCAACAAGAGTGCTGTATAACAGAAATAATTTGTACACTATTTGTGAGAATAAATGGAAAGTTTAATCAATAGGTCAACACTGAGAAGGGAGCTATACAAGGATTGGATTGTCCCAATATATTTCTGAACAAGCCTATAAAGAATGTTTGTGGTGATGTAGATGTCTTGATTGGGAACATAAAAGTGCAGGTACTTCTATAAGCTGACAATATAATAATGGATAAGAACATAAATGTTTTGCAGTGAACATTAGATAGATTTCAGGAAGCAAAGAGGAGCATAAATCTCAACATTAATGTGTCAAACACCACAGTAGTTTTATTTGACAGGGTGAAAGGTGTGAATTATTGCAAGCTATATATACAGTAAATGACAAAAACCTAGAGCAAATATATGGAGTAATGTACTTGAGTAGAATTTTTGCAAATGATGAAATGGGCCAAGAAATTTGACAATATACAAAGTATGATAGCACACTATTGGACTATACATTGAGATGTGTAAATGTTTTTAACCATGCCATTCTGGGGTGATTTGTTGATTTCTAGTAAGTCCAGTAAAGAAGTAAAGTCTCTGAACTGGAAATGGTTCAAAGTATTTACAACATAGTTTAGGAAAAGGTGTACCATGTTCCAGAGGAGAACAGAGAGAGAGCCGAGGTAGCGCAGCGGTTAGAGGCAGGTACTGCAGGCCACTTTAGCTGACACTGATCCGCAGGTCAGCGGTTCAAATCTCACCGGCTCAGGGTTGACACAGCCTTCCATCCTTCCAAGGTAGGTAAAATGAGGACCCAGATTGTTGGGGGCAATATAAATATACATTGCTTACTAGTGTAAACCGCTTAGAGAGTGCTTGCACTGTGAGGCGGTATATAAATCTCACAAATAAATAAATAAATAAAATAAACAGATTGATACATCTTATACATCTCTATAATACAAACTGTTATGAAAAGTGAATGTTTGTCAAAAGAAGTAAAATGGTTGTATCTAAAAACATGATTCTGCCCACTTTTGTTTCCAGTTTGCTATATGAGCAGAAACAGAAAAATAAGTGGAATCCAGGGGAACGGAACACTTAAAAAGTGTTTGTGGTAGAACAAGAAACACAGTCTAAAATGAATGGGTGCTGAATGAATGTGTACTGAATTGAAAGCAAGTGACCAGCATATTTGAGATCTAATCTGGGTCAGTCACTGGGACCAGACCAGGGGTGAAATGCTCCCAGTTCGGGCGTGCCTGCCAGTGGTCGAAGAGCCAGTAGCGATGGCAGCGCGAGGCTTCGCCCGCCCACCCGGACACCACCATTTGGGTTCTTTTACCCTCCACGCATGCACAAAGTGTTCTGCGCATGCGCAGAGGGTAAAAGAACCCAAATGGCAGCATCTGGGCGGGTGGGCGAAGCCTCGCGCTTCCATCACTACCGGCTCTCCGACCACCAGCAGGCACGCCCGAACCGGGAGCATTTCACCCCTGGACCAGACGTTTTGTATTCCAAGCTTTCAGACTCGTACTGGAGCCCATCTTCAGAGAACTTCTCCGTAGCAGAGTGTAAGCTGTTCGGTATGTGGTATTTATAGTGCCTGTTGTATGTGGCTTTTTAGATCTCTATGGAGATTCTCAATCATCCAGTCCCAAAAGTGCTTTTTCAAGAGGCAACTGAACTTACTTGTTTTTATTTGAAAACGTTTCGCTTCTCATCCAAGAAGCTTCTTCAACTCTGACTGGATGGTGGGGAATGGAAGGATTTATATTCCTTACAGACAGTTGGTCATTTGCATTCTTTTAGAGAGTCATTGAGACCACTTGGCTTTTTAGATGTTGATTGGGGTGTGTTGATGGCTGGCTTTTAAGTCTTTGCTGTCATTTGCTTGTGCTCTCCAGCCCTCACCTTTTAAGTACTTGATAGGCTGGTGGTAGATCAGCACTCCTGTTGACTGACCAGGGGCCTATTTGAGATGGTTTGTTCAGATGAACAGAATTAAGGGTCAAATTACAAAATAAACATTGGAAAGAAAGAAATGGAAACATGTAAATATCATAGTTGGATGAAGTTGTTGACAGAAAGAATGATGAATAAAACCAGCCACCTTTGAGTGAGAGGAACAATTTCCACCTGACTTTTGTTTAGTCACCCACTTTTTCCATTCTGAGAATTTTCAGTTTGCAAGAATGAATAGGTCAAAAGAGCATAGAGAATGATGTTGGTATGAACTTTTGCTTTATTTCCTTTCTCATCTGATCTCTATAATTTCTTTCTTTTATTATTTTTACTCCTATTCGTTGTTTTGCAATAGTGACTCCTCTTGCCTCCCCACCCACCCACACCAATAGCATGGTAAGTATGCATGCATATAACTATTTTTTTGGGTAGTGCATGAAATTCTACTAGAGTTTTATTAGAGTGACACTTCTACTTTTTTCAAATAGTTATTGGAGGCTCTTACTGCAGGTTTTATTCTCCAATATGATCAGACTTTAGCTTAAAGCCTTTTTGATCAAGTTTACATCCACATTTTTACTGGATCTTGCAAGATGAAACCCATCTTATACCAGCAGACCCTCATCCAGATATATCAGCCCCAGGCCCAAATTCAACTCCTTTCTGAAGCCAGCCATTTAACTGCAGTCTTCTTTCTCTTTCCAGTTCTTTTCCACTGATTCAGTGGATGATAAGAATGTCACCTGAATCCCTTATCTTCTTGAGTTTCCTTTGCAGAACTTCACAGGCCATGATGATAGAGCTATAGCTTTTCTCAATACTGTTATTTGTCCTTACATGGAATAGCAGGGAGGAAAAATTGTCAATGAACTTGATAAATTTTGAAGCCTCTTCTGTCATCACCCTAATCAACATTTCTCATAGATAGCACACTATGCAGTCATGGGTTTGGCCAGTCTCATTTGTTTCTGTCCTTTATAACAGTGAGTTGCCAAATACCATCACTGTTGCATTGAAGGGGACTCTTTAATATTCCACCATCCTGTCTCCAGTTCAATAGTGTGTCTTTCTGCCCCCCCCCCACTCCTCATCTTTGAAGATGCAGGGATCATTGTTTTCAGCAAGACTTTGAACTCTGTTTCTTTCCAGGAAGAGTGGTTATGGTTTTCATTTCCATTGTTTAGTGTTTCCATTCATTGATCGCTTTCTCTTTAAACTCCTGTTGTAGGCAAGATCCCCATTATGAATTATACTATTGTCTAAAGTCACTCAACTGAGTTGTGCCAATATAAATGCAATCATATTTAAGGCTTTCAACAATAATTAGGTGACTATATTATTAAATAGTACTTTCTTTGTTAGTCCAATAAATCTTTGTTCTCTCTCTGCTATCTGTTCTAATCCTGTACATTTTCTTCAAGCCCTACTACAAGCTTCTTTGACTGCCACAAACTTGCTTTATTTTACTATAATTGTGTGTCAGTTTGTCACAGCAGTAGATGAATTCATTTTCACTTAAGGTGCCTCCAATAGAAGATAACTTACTTCTCTTTGTTCCCTTCTCAGGCTCTCACCTAAATACCAGCTGTTAAACCAGAAGGAAAATATATCTAGTGTCATCCCCTTAAACTCATCCAGTGCCAAACCCTTATTAAATATCCACCACCTCTATTGTTTCTATAATCCTGGAAAATGAGATGGAATTCCAGAGCTAGTATTGATGCCTCAACAAGAATTAAAAGTGATCCCTAGCACCAGAAGCCTCAGGAGATGTTGAGACTTCAGGCTTTGGCTCAGGAGATGTTGAGACCTCCCATTTATAATGAGTTATCATAGGATTCTGTTCCCTTCAGAAGGGACTCAAGGCCAAATTCTAGTGAGTCTTGATCCATTTCTGTTGTTTTTAGTGACATAGTATAAATGTGTGAGTAGAATTGGATCATATCTGTGTGGATTGTCTCTGCAAGCAGATCTTGGTGATCAGCTTGTTTATAGAGGATTTCCAAAGGATGAAGCAGCAGAACAGATGCTTAAAACAGTGTTGGAGGAAGGCAATAGCAATAGACGTATATACTGCTTCATAGTGCTTTACGGCTCTCTCTAAGCAGTTTACAGAATCAGTATATTTCCCCCAACAATCTGGATCCTCATTTTACTGACCTTGGAAGAATGGAAGACTGAGTCAACCTTGAGTCGGTGAGACTCAAACTCTGGCAATCAGCAGAATTAGCCTGCAATTAGCCTGCAATGCTGCATTCTAACCACTGTGCCCCCACATCTTCCACCACCAAGGCAACAGATGGATGAGGGAGGTGAAAGTAATTGCCAGTTTAGAAGGCAAAGTAACCTATGCAAGGATAAGAGATCATAGTGCAACCCCAGCCAGCCAGCATCAACAGCAGCCATACCAGCAAAAAGCAACCGCATCCATAGCTACTCTAACTGAAGACCAAGGCAGCAAAACTCAGCAGAGCAGTGGGAAAGAAAAAGACAAGGCTCCGAGGAAGAAGCAGCAAAATCAACAAGGGATGAAATGAAAGGTCTTGGAAGGCCTGAAATAGGTGATAGCAGTAGAAGGCAGCTTAAAGAGCCGAGGTGGCGCAGTGGTTAAATGCAGCTACTGCAGGCTACTCCAGCTGACTGCTAGTTCAGCAGTTCAGCTGTTCAAATCTCACCAGGCTCAAGGTTGACTCAGCCTTCCATCCTTCTGAGGTAGGTAAAATGAGGACCCAGATTGTTGGGGGCAATATGATGAACTCTGTAAACCGCTTAGAGAGGGCTGTAAAGCACTATGAAGCAGTATATAAGTCTAAGTGCTATTGCTAAGTGCTATTAAGAGATCCAGGAAGTGTGCCTTATATTCTCTCCCACATCAACAACAGGTGCAAGAAAGGATCAAACAGATCAGAAAAAATTTGAGCTGGTGTGGTCCAGATATACCCAAAGGCCAAGATGTGGCACATGGCCAGATGAAGCAACAAGAGTTGTGGCAAGATCCAGGACAAGCAAGCATGAACCTCATGATATCAAGCCACATTAGAACCAGTTCCAGTATCATGATGGTAAATTCATCTGAATCATCTAACAGCAGAGACCAAAGCAGCAATAAAGACTCCCATGGAGATAGTTGGTAGTTTCTGGGATCTCTGTTGTATATTATGAACTAATATTTGAAAGTTGCAGGATATAATACAGTCCTTAGATAAAGGATTAACCAGACCGAGGATTTGCATACAGAAATTTAATTCTCTGGTATATATGCTGTTTAAATTTAATCAAGTCATTAATGCAAATTGAAAAGTATTTGAGAATGAAAAATATATTTAATGTACCAAGATTTAAGCATTTGTGCTGCATTTAATAATAGATCGATATAAGAATAATAATCTTTTAAATGAATATATAGGAAATGGTTGATTAATTGTTAATTATAAAGCTAAAGTCTCTTTCACAGTATTTATTATTAACCCCTATTTCAGTATTAATTATGCCACATTTCATAATAAAGGAGCAATATCTTATTTATTACATATTTTGAAGTTCTGTAATTGATGTGTATCTTCTGTCTGACTTAATTATTTCATTAACATGAATAAAAATTTCCTCCCTACAGAGATGGTTTTCTTTCTTTTTTCTTGCTTTTATTAATTTTCTATCAGTTCTGGACTTCCTCTAGACATATGTTTAGAAGCAGAAAGATTTGTATCCTTACTTTTGAATAGCAAATAATAATTTTCTTGTTAGATATGTAAATAGACAGCATTAGATTTCACTCTGGTCTGGCAACAAACAAGGAATTAACATACCCGCCGCTCATTGGTTAATTTGAGAGGCGGGAAAAGAGAAGCGCTGTCAGTGGCTGGGCTGCCGGACAGCTCCCTTTAAAAGAGGGAGCTATAGGCTAGCAGAACTATGTATTGCAGAACCTGTGCTAGGTTGACTTTAACAATAAAGAGCTGAAGTTACTTCCAGAGTCCTGCCTCTTCTTCAATAGCCAACTTAACACTGGCAATGAAGGTGGGATCTTAGAAGAGAACAAAGGACCAGACAAAGGACGGAGCAACCATCTACGTGGCATCAGCGGCCATCTTCTAGCAAACAGCTACCTACATCGGCCATTCCAAGATGACCACACATGCTCCACCAGCTCCTTTTGACCCTAACACCGAAGAATGGTCTTCGTATATGGGTCGGTTCTGAATGTTTATGGAAGCAAATAATCTTCAAGATTTGGTGAACAATAGAAAAAGGGCACTTTTCCTTAGCTATTATGGACCGCGTGTCAGGGTTCCAAATAGCATTCAAACTTAAATCAGAGTCCGAGGCAAAGTATTCCTCAAAGTTCCAATTTATTAATGAAGCCATGTTGGCACATCTGTGGGAAACCCGAATCTGAAGCTACCAAAGTTTCCCACCCAGTTTAAAGTTCACACCCTTGTCCCCCACCCCCAAATCCATCACATTGTCCACTCATCTTCTGCCAACGTGGCCATTCCTCCTCACAGCTTCTGGGCAGGTGTTGGACAAAGGATGACCTTAAGAATCTAGAAGTAATCTAGTTACTTATGGCTACGTCTACATCCCTCATGCAATCCCCCCTCCCAGGTTCCCATAGTCAGCAGACCTTCTAATAATATGTGTGGCAAACCAAGGCCCTCTCCAAACTGTGGCATCAGCTTGACACTGTGAATTTACAAGATGGCAAAATCCTTGGCAGCACCAACCAATGTAGAGGCTGTAACTTGGACAACACTGCAGAACATTTTAAAGGAGCATTATGCACCCTCTGCTTCGCCACTCGTTCACAAATACAAGTTTTATCGCAGATGCCAACAGGAGGGTGAGTCAATTAATGATTTTGTTGCAAAGCTGAGGGAAATCACATCTGAATGCGAAATTCATCAATTTAGAAGAAATTATGTGAGATAGAATCATTTTGGGTATGCGGGACCTGACCCTACAAAAGCGGCTGCTGGCAGAAAAAGGGATCACTTTTCAAGACACCGTAGACCAGTGATGGTGAACCATTTTTTCCTCCGGTGCCGAAATAGTGTGCGCACATGCTATCACACACACACGTGCATGCCCACATCCATAATTCAAAGCCCCCCCACTCGTCCCATCCCCCTGTGCATGCGTGCATGACCCCCCACTCCCCCATTTCCCGACTTCCAGTGGGCCCGGTAGGCCCATTTTTCGCCCTCCCCAGGCTCCAGAGGCTTTAATAATCAATTATACATTTCATCCAGATATCCTGTTGAAGCAATGTGGCCAAGGATTTGGATAAGTGGAATAAGTTGAGACTCAACCCTAACAAGACTGAATGGCAGTGGGTGTTCAGGGGCCCTGGTGTTCTTTTACCATTGGCCATGAATTGGATTAAATTACCCTATTGGATGGTTGTTTGGCTTGGTTGTTTGAGGGAATGTCTGCCTCCCATATTTTTTGCCAATCCCGTAAAATCTCAGAGAGTTGGTTCACTGTGGTCCAGTCAAATCAATGTGATTTAGCACGACCTAGGACAATGCCCTTCTCAGTCATGACAGAATGAATTGCATATGCTGAAATTCTTTCCCCCCTCCCATGCAATTCTGAAAAAAATCCACCTTCCCTACCATGCAGTTGACAAAAACAGTTGCACGTTGGACCCCCTTCTAGGTACAATTAGATGTGCCTTCTTAGGATCAGAACTTTCTTCTGAGATATGAGATATGAGAGAGAGAGAGAGAGAGAGAGAGAGAGAGAGAGAGAGAGAGAGAGAGAGAGAGAGAGAGAGAGAGAGAGAGAGAGAGAGAGAGAGAGAGAGATTCCTTTTTGAACTGTTGTCTTTCACATAGCTGTTAAAGCTTCTTGAAATTTTGGAGGAAGAAAATGTGGCTTTGAACACAACACCACAAGATTGTTGCCAGTTGAAACTCAGACTAGATTTACTGCCACCTGTCACATTGTTCTCACCTTGGCTTGTCTGTTTTGTTTCACAGATTTGGGTGGTTAGGAACAAAGGGCTTCTAATTGGATGCTATTGTGAGAACAATTGCAGCCCTTACTGATGTTGCTGAAGAGCATAACATTTGCATATGGCCTTCATGCATACAATAATATTGGAAGAAAGGATGTTGAGAAACAAACATGACAGTAATAGGCCCTTTGGCAAGGGCTGTTCCAGCGGCCCCTTTAGAACCCAACACATGTACACAGCTGACTTGTGTGTTATGTAGTCTCTGTCTCTGTCTCTGTCACTGTCACTGTCTCTATGTCTCTGTCTCTGTCTCTGTCTCTGTCTCTGTCTCTGTCTCTGTCTCTGTCTCTCTCTCTCTCTCTCTCTCTCTCTCTCTGTGTGTGTGTGTATAAATATCTATATATCTATATATCTACAAATATCTATCTACAAATATCTATCTATCTATCTATCTATCTATCTATCTATCTATCTATCTATCTATCTATCTATCTATCTATCTATCTATCTATCTATCTATCTATCTATCTATCTATCTACCACCTACCTACCTACCTATGAAAAGAAATCCAACCAAAAAGAAAGAAAGAACAGTACAGACAATTATTAAAAGTTATATATTAATAGTGACATAAACTCAATTAAATTTTAAACTTATCATTAACTGTAGACCATGTATTTCTATATCTTATTATTATTAGAACACAAAGATTTTTTAAAGTTAGATAACAGACATATCCTCAATCCATTCCTTAAAATGAAATATCCCTTCTATTGATGTAAAATTATCCTCTTTGCTAGGCTCACTGAAGTTTAAAATCTATGAGATAGCAATTTCCACATTTTAAGAATATCGTTCAATACCACATTATGGTTCTTATATATAATACTTCTTCCTCCAATTGTATTGACATAGGGAATGATTTGAAACCAAAAGAAAGCTATTCCTTCATCCATCTACGTTATTTGAAATAAAGAAACATCAAAAATTGTATAATGCCAAAACAAAATATCAATATGTCTTGTAATAGCCTAATTGTTTCTATTTCTGATGTGAACACCAAAGAGGAAAAGTAGTTAAATACCTAAGCACATAGATATTTCTTATGGAAGAGTTTGTTTTCAGCATCTTGCTGGTGAGGAAAACACAGATTTTGAACCCATTCCAAGATGGACTGAAATATTCCAGGATTCAGAAAGGAAATCCAATACACCTAGGCTTCCACATTCAATAAAAAAATCAAAAGTGCAATTGCTTGTTTTTTATTTTATTTTGGGTATGCTCAAGATCCTCCCCAATTCCCTAAAAAATATTTTCCTTGAGGCTCAGTCTTAATTTTAGATTAAGGTGACCAGACGTCCCGCTTTTGGCGGGACAGACACGCTTTTCAAGCGTGTGTCCCGCGTCCCGCATTCTTTTCAAAAAGTCCCGCTTTTTTTGAAAAGAATGCCGGAACAGCGGGACGTCTGGTCACCTTAGCAGTGCTCCCCAACCGTTGTGCCGCGGCACACTGGTGTGCCATGAGGCCATGCTAAGTGTGCCGCGGCAAAAGGGGCGGGGCAGGGCGGGGCACGCGTCCTACCTGGGACTTTTCCTGGTAGCTCCAGTCGCGTTCCTTGCTAATAGCGTCCAGAGCAGAGCAGCCCCTCCCAGAAGATCGCGAGACGTTATCTTCTGGGAGGGGCTGCTCTGCTCTGGGCGCTAATTAGCAAGGAACGCGACTGGAGCTACCGGGAAAAGTCCCAGGTAGGACGCGCGTCTCGCGCTGGGGGTTGGGCGGGCGGGGCAGGACTGGCGGACGGGACGGGGCGCACGTCCTACCTGGGACTTTTCCCGGTAGCTCCAGTCGCGTTCCTTGCTAATAGCGCCCAGAGCAGAGCAGAAGATCGATCCCAGATCGATCCCTCTGCCCAGCAGAGCAGAAGATCGCGAGACGTTATCTTTTGGAAGAGGCTGCTCTGCTCTGGGCGCTAATTAGCAAGGAACGCGACTGGAGCTACCGGGAAATGTCCCAGGTAGGACGCGCGTCTCGTGCTGGGGGTTGGGCGGGCGGGGTGGGGGGCGCGTCCTACCTGGGACTTTTCCCGGTAGCTCCAGTCGCGTTCCTTGCTAATTAGCGCCCAGAGCAGAGCAGCCTCTTCCAAAAGATAACGTCTCGCGATCTTCTGGGAGGGGCTGCTCTGCTCTGGGCGCTATTAGCAAGGAACGCGACTGGAGCTACCGGGAAAAGTCCCAGGTAGGTAGGACGTACAGTGGCGGCACTGCCATCCCCGCGCCTCTCGCCCCGCTCACCGGGTGTCTCTGCTCCGCGGTCGGAATCACTTTTGTTCGCTCTCCTGCTCCCCCTCCGCCAGCGCTGGGCTGCTGGAGTGACAGGGGGAGAAAGGAGATCTGGAGCCAGCCCAAGCCACTGCCGGCTCCCGAAGCGGGGAGGCGGGATGCGAGGAAAGGCCTCCCGCGTCCCCCACCCACCCACCCATCTGGATGCCGACATTGGCATCCTTTTGCCCTCTGCGGATGCGCAGCGTTGTGCGCATGCGCAGAGGGCAAACCTCAAATGACGGCGTCCAGGCGGCCCCGCCCCCCGTCAATGTCCCGCTTAAAAAATAAATATCTGGTCACTTTATTTTAGATTGGTCTACCCTTTGTTCCTTTGTTTATACATACTCATTGACTCCTAATCTTTTTTCATCTATGCTAGTTGATTTTGGTTTCTTATCAATAACATTTATTTTTAAAGAGTCTAGTGTAACTTTGTATCTTTGATTCAGTATCATGCATAAGAAGGTCTAGCATTTTCAGTCTGACTAGACTTAAAATGTTTTTTTAATCAGAAACCATTTTCCTTCTTTTGGGCTTCTCAAAAAAAGGAGGATGTGGTAACAAATGGGATCCTTACAATTAGAGTTCAATCGGTATTTGTGATCCTCTGGCATTTAAATAATACAATTGTGACTTATCAATTATGCTCTACATTAGCCATACACCTTGTGTAGACCCCAATTATCTGTTCTCCAATTATGAGTCCTGGACTGAAAGTTAAACCAAGAATCCCTAGTAATCTGTTATGTCAATTTAATTAACTGTTTTTAGTTTGGTGTTTTTAGTGTAGTTTCGTTTAGTTTATGTTACATTCATCTTTGCTTTTGAAAAAAGTTCTTAAGGTTATGTTATATAGTTATATCCAGAAGCAGATATATGGAAATTCGGCCAAAGAAGAATTACCCACGAACACTTTGGGCAGCATGTTTAGAACATACATGATTTGTGTTTTTGAGTTTGAACCACATTATTTGCAAGTATCTGTTGACCACATCCCTGCTGTGCACAATTTCCAGTCTGAGAAGATGCAGTTGACTAGACTTTTGAAGTATATTTCTACACTCAGGTATCACAAACTATTTGCCTAAACCAACCCAAACAGTAATTTTGAAAATATCTTTATAAATATCTCAGCCACACAGTACTTGATTCCATCATCACATTTCCTGATTAAACACCTTGAAGTAAGAAAGTAGGCTCTGTGGTCACCTTTTGTGGCTCTGAACCCAGGAAGTCCTATTCTGGTCAGGCCTGTTGTTTTCAGGTTGTACATCACCTGCTTTCCTTTCAGGATCTTTGTTTGCTATCTGTGTTTCAAGTTAGGGGACTGGAGGCTAAAACATATGAAGAACGGTTGCAGGAACTAGGTATGTCTAGTTTAATGAAAAGAAGGACCAGGGGTGACATGATAGCAGTGTTCCAATATCTCAGGGGTCGCCACAAAGAAGAGGGAGTCAAACTTTTCTCCAAGGCACCTGGGGGTAGAACAAGAAGCAATGGGTGGAAACTAATCAAGGAGCGAAGTAACTTAGAACTAAGGAGAAATTTCCTGACAGTTAGAACAATTAATCAGTGGAACAGCTTACCTCCAGAAGTTGTGAATGCTCCAACACTGGAAGTTTTTAAGAAGATGCTGGATAACCATCTGTCTGAAGTAGTGTAGGGTTTCCTGCGTAAGCAGGGGGTTGGACTAGAAGACCTCCAAGGTCCCTTCCAACTCTGTTATTATTATTATTATTATTATTATTATTATTATTATTATTATTATTATTATTATTATTATTATTATTATTATTATTATTATTATTATTATTATTATTATTATTATTATTATTATTATTATTATTATTATTATTATTATTAAGTCCATGCAATTTACAGCTATTTTGGAGCTCACAAGAACATGAAGATCCCACTAAATCAGACCAAAAGTTCATTTACTCGGGTATTAAGACCAGCCAGATGCCAAAGCAAAGTCACAAATAGAACCTGGTGCAAACAGCAGGCTTCCACTTACATTTCCTAATGACCAGTATTAAGACAGATAATTATTCTTGATCCTAGATATAATATGCAACCATCAGGATTGGGAATGCTTGAATCAAGCCTGACTTTGTCTATCCTCTTCATAATGTTTATGAATAGCCTCAAACTTCTGCAATTGTGAGTAGTAGAAAGGGAAGCGTTCTTCATTGGGTTGTGCACAAAATGAAAATGTGTTTTGTTTCAAGCTCAGAACAACATTGGCGAGGTTTCAGCAGAACAAAACTTGAAAAGCCTTCAACAGCTGCTCGTCTCTTGTTTTTCACCACAGCACCACAATATTAGATAGAGGTGGCAGTCCATGCCAAATGTTGCTTAACCAACCAATCTGCAAAATACCTGGCTGGTGATTATTTTAAAAACTTTTTTAAAGCATTAAAATACACCTTTTATGTGCTTATCCAACAAACTAAGGACAAAGAGAAACTTAATCAATATAATTAATTCACCAAGCACAAGTTTCTAAGTTGCACGAGTCCTATTAATATTATGCCCTGAAAACATAAGGACTGCACATGAACTGAAACATGACAAACCACCTCAAGCCACTATAGAATTTTTGCATTTTGAATATATCCCAAAGCACAGAATGAATGCAAGTATGTGCACAGAGTTCACGCAGACACAAAGTACAAAAGTTTAATAAACCAAAATCAAATAAATGTTGGGCAAATCTGTACATTTGTAGAACATGAGTGTATGAACACCATGTATATGTGCAGCACATTTGATCTGCCTGAAAAATAGAGTACAGCATCCCATAAGATGCATGCACTCCACTTATCCATTTTATGGATGTTGACTCTCTATAGCCGTGATGGCGAACCTATGGCACTCGTGCCACAGGTGGCACGCGGAGCCATATCTGCTGGCACGTGAGCCGTTGCCCTAGTTCAGCCCCAGCTGATTTTTGGCTTGTGCTGAGTCTCTGGGAGGACTTTTTTGGCCTCTGGAGGAACTCCAGGGGGGTGGGGGAGGCCTGTTTTCACCCTCCCCAGGCTCCAAGAAAGCCTCTGGTGCCTGGGGAGGATGAAAAACAGGCCTACCGGGCCCACTGGAAGTCGGGAAACAGGGGAGCAGGGGGCATCATGCATGGGGACATGGCAGTGTGTGGGGGTCATCCGCGCATGCGTGGGGGATGGGAAACATTGAATTATGGGTGTGGGCACACACGCGTGTGCCATAGCACATTGGAGCGCGCTTTCGGCACCTGAGGAAAAAAAGGTTCGCCATCACTGCTCTATAGCATAGGGCAAGGGTGTCAAACTCAAGGGGTTTGACACCCTTGCCCGGCCTACGGGGTGCTTAGAACTGGCCCGTGGGGCTGCCCTGGAAACAGCAAAGAAGAGGCTCACAGTGCCTCTGCCAGCAAAAATAGAGCTCAGCCCTCCCAAGTTTCACTGGCAGAGGGTTGCAGGAAGATGTTGCATCTGAAAATGGAGCTCAGGAGTCTGTTTTTGCTGGCAGAGTGCTCAGGCCACCACAGCGTTCTCTGAAACAAGTGACGTTGAGCTGGCCATGCCCACTCCAGCCATGCCCACCCTGGCTCCCTGGGGTCAAACACAACTCTGATGCGGCCCTCAATGAAATCGAGTTTGACACCCCTGGCATAGGGTTTTTTTGTTTTGTTTTAAAGTCAGCAATAAATTTCCAAGAAGTCTGGCACGTATACAACTTTGAGCAATTTTCCTATGTGGTCAGGTGCTTAATTGCTTCTTTCCTCCCTAAATTCTGCTCCTTTATTTCATCTTGTCAAAATAATAGCAGTAAAGACATGACTAATTGGAATTGCTATATTAGCAAAACTGGAAAAAGTGTTTTTTTTTTTAAAGAAAGCATTCACTACCCACACAACAAAAACATAGTCACTCTGCTCAGAACAGTCAAAACATTCAAAATGACATTGCCACGTTTTCTTTCATGCCTAGAACACTTAGAACAGCTGGTTTAAGGTCAGAGTGCTTCAATGTCAAAATATTTTGCACCTCTGTACTCTCCATCCTTTACAAATCATAAATAGTGGTCTCGCTCTTCCTAGAGTGGTTCTACATATGGCTGATTTTTCTGATGGAACCTTATCACTGGAGGTTTTTAAAAATCGACTAGACCATTTGACTGAGATGGTGTAAACTCCTACCTTGAGCAAGGGGTTGGATTAGATTAGAAGGTTTCTGAGGGCCCTTCCAACTCTATGATTCTAGGGTTGTTTTCAGGGCAGCATTGGAATATGGCACCACTGTCTAATGACTATGCCACTATATATCCTGCTTCAAATTTCTTTGACCTCACACCCAGATGGCAGCAGTTCTTCAGTTGAGATGTATTTTACCACAAGAACCAATCTGGGTCGATCACTGGGACCAGAGGTTTTGTCTTCCGATACACCTCTTTCAGATTCATGTTGGAGTTCATCCTCAAGAAACTTCTTTGTGTCTGTGTCTCTGTGTCACAGAGAGGTTCCCTGAGGATGGACTCCAGCATGAGTCTGAAAGCTCGGAAAGACAAAACCTCTGGTTCCGGTGACAGATCAAAATTGGATCCTGCAACATTACCTTGGGGCATGTATATTCACCTTCATTCACATGTATTTTACTGCTTAAAACAACTCCCTGTGCTTCACTATATGTGACCTTTATTTTATTATTTATTTGTTTGATTTATAAACTGCCTCAATCATCACAGCAACTCAAAGTGATGCACAATACAATGAAAGCAACTCAAAACACTCAACAAAGAAAGAAGACTAACAAGAATTAATAAGAATAAGAATTGAAACCCACAGCAGGGAACAATTAATCAGTAATATTTGTAGAACATGAGTCTATGAACACCATTTACTATATGTGCAGCACATTTGACCTGCCTGGAAAATAAAGTACAGCATCCCATAAGATTGATATGCATTGGTCAATCACTGCCAGATCAATATTCAAAGTAGAGTCATCGATCATCCTACCACAGGGTGGGTTGAAAGATCTTACGACATGGATTATCATCTGTACATTTACCTGCCATTCCAGATAGTTCAAGAAATGTGGATAAGTAGATGGAAAGGGAAATGTGCCCAAACTGATAGGATTCCTAGGAATTAAATATTAGTCTCTTCAGTGGAGTACGCCATATATGTGGATCTACACAAATGCAAGATATCAGCAAAACAAATAGCATTTCTCCCTACCACCTGCCAGTGACACAGTCACATTTCTCAACTATACACTATAGAGAAAAATGGAAAATAAATGGTAGAGAGACAATTATGGCGGACAGAAAATGGATAATTCAAATAGACTCATAAACTGTATTACTGTGTAAATGCATGCCGTCCAACATTTTTTCTGAGACAAGAAAGATGCTAAAGTTTACTGAATTTCATGCCTAAGTTTCTCATTATTTGTCAAGCTGTGTGTTTCAATTTCAAATTTTAACTTCTTCATACATGTTAGATGTAAACTGGTGCTCAAAGTGTATACTTTTTGACAACTTTTTTTTAAAAAAAATAATGAATCAGAAATAATGAAATAATTACGAATTTGTTGGAATTTCAACAATATTTTATTATTCAGCATTCAATATTACATAGCATATTGATTGTTTTGAGTCTCAGTGTTCTTGCATCTCAGGCTGTAAGTCATGTCTTGTTGAGATGAGAATAAAATCTCATAGAGGCGATTTGGATCTTTACTTGGAATTCAGACAGTTAGAAATAAAGCCGAGATTAAATGTCTAATAGAAAATATTTATTTCAGTACAAAAACAATAAATCCTGAATAATTACATCTTTGCTAAGAAACGCGACCATTCAGGTCAAGAGCCAAGTCAGAAGGAAATTAATGGTGGTTTAGGAATGCACACATGCGCAAAGAACATCATATCACGTGTTCTGCTTGTATTGGAATGTACCATAATATTAGATAGGGTGCATCACCCTGCATAGACATACAACTGACAATATTCACACCGTGACATGTCTTCATAGATAAAATTTTGTCTTGTCTTTGCCTTGTCTTTTTGGAAGCATTTCTTGACCTATTTAAAAAGACAACACAGAAGAGGCATTAACCCTAAGAGATTTGGGTTTTTTTATATTTCCAAATTACTTAACAGTTCCTTATGCTATGTGTAGATCTGTTGAACCATATAACATAAACAAGATATAAAAAATAAATCCAACAATTCTTAACAAATTTTAAAAAAATTATAATTTTCATATGTAAATCATAGTGTAAAATAAAGAAATCAATATGCGGGAACTGTAAAATAGGCTTGTAATGCTACAGGTTTTCATTTCACTAAACATTATACTTGAACTGAATAATTTCTGCATCAGCCATTATAGGAAGAAGGACATAGCTGGACATTTTCAAGATAACAATGACAACTACCGTATGTGCCGGCGTATAAGACGACTTCTTACCCCTTGAAAATCTTCTCAAAAGTCGGGGGTCGTCTTATACGCCGGGTACTGAAAATTCCGAGCCGGGGGGAGCTCAAAAACGGCCATGGCCACATCCCCGCCGTTCTCCAGCCAAATGGCTGAAGAAGCCCCGGAGCCCCACCGCCAACCTGCGTCTCCTGCTGGGAAGGAGCCTCTGTCGCTGTCTCTCGCGGGGCTCCAGCCACCCTACTGAGTCCCTGACCGCGGCATCGGCAGGGTTAATGCGCATGGGAGGGAAGGAGAGAGAGCGCTACCCGCCGCCACTGCTGCTTTCACCGCTCCGATATTTCTTTGGTGGGCGCGTGCGGGAGGGACCATGGAGCAGAGGCGCCTGGCAGCTTAAGGCAAGAGGCGGGTGGGAGACGCGGGCAGGAGCCTGCCGCTGCCGCCGCCGCCACTTCTGGCATCCCCACGCCTCTCACCCCGCTCGCCGGGTGCCTCTGCTCAGTGGTCATTCCCGCGCGTGCCCACCAAAGAAATATTGGAGCAGCGAAAGTAGCAGCGGCGGCGGGTAGCGCTCTCTCTCCTTCCCTCCCATGCGCGTTAACCCTGCCGGTGCCGCGGTCGGGGATTCAGTCGGGTGGCTGGAACCCCGCGAGAGACACCGACAGAGGCTCCTTCCTCCAAGGAGAGGGGAGCAACCCACCCACCTACCTCGCTTGGTGCGGTTCCCCGCACTTGGCATCTTGGAAGAGGACTGGGTGAGGGAGAAAGGAGCCACGGTGGGGATTGGTTTGCAGGGAGAAAGAAAGAAAGAAAGAAAGAAAGAAAGAAAGAAAGAAAGAAAGAAAGAAAGAAAGAAAGAAAGAAAGAAAGAAAGAAAGAAAGAAAGAAAGAAAGAAAGAAAGAAAGAAAGAAAGAAAGAAAGAAAGAAAGAAAGAATCACTACCAATGCTATGATGGAAACCACCAACTCAAAGACAAATATCACTTTGGAGCAAGGAAGCTGCTACAGCAGCAACAAATTAAACAGCACAAAGACAGGGATTCTCTCAATATCCCATTGTCCCTATTGGACAATATTGGAGGGTTGCCAGAAAGTTTCTTCATTTGTTCTACAGAGAGCAAAGTAGTTTTCACAGTACAAGGCATATGTTGCCTAATTGTCTATCACAAAGCTTGCAATTGTGAAGAAATTAAAAAATCCAAGGTAGAAGAAAAGGGTTCCTGTTATTGGTTCTTTGTCATAAAATGCATAGAAAAGGCATCAGATGGATTCTTACTTGTAGGAAAGTATGCAATAAAGTGTGAAAAGGAAGGAAGGAAGGAAGGAAGGAAGGAAGGAAGGAAGGAAGGAAGGAAGGAAGGAAGGAAGGAAGGAAGGAAGGAAGGAAGACAGACAGACAGACAGACAGACAGACAGACAGACAGACAGACAGACAGACAGACAGACAGACAGAGACAGAATGGAAAGAAAGAAAGAAAGAAAGAAAGTAAGAAAGAAAGTAAGAAAGAAAGAAAGACAGAAAGAAAGATGTTAGGAAGGAAGGAAGACAGAAAGAAAAAGAAAGATAGTAGGAGGGGTAGTCTTATATGGCGAGTATATCCCAAACTCTATATTTGAACTGGAAAAGTTGGGGGTCGTCTTATACGCCCAGTCGTCTTATACGCCCAGTCGTCTTATACGCCGGAATATACGGTACCTGTCAGCAAATATTAATGTTGTATTGTATCACAAAGCTTTTCTTTTCAGCTCACACTTTTGTGATTATGGTTATACATTGGTATAGAATCATTGGAATAAACAAACCTCCAGACATTTAAATTGGAAATTTTTTGTGTATTCCTTGCTATACTACAATTATGCAGGAAAGAAGTTATTTGAATTTATTTTGGGCCATTTCTTGACTGAGGTACATAATTTTTAGGAAGAAAAGAATGGAAATTGATGGAACTTAGTTAATACAATACCTTGTAATTAGCCATACTTACATCTGCATGATAGATGATACATGATCCAAACATAAAAACCAAGAGCATTAACACAGAAATACAAATATACAGCATCCAGGGAGATTCAAAATTCTTCTTTGAAGATGCTATAGTGAAGAAAATGGGACATGCAGTTTACCATAGTGTTAAGTTCTGGTACTGAAGAGGCTGGAGGCAGTATTGTGACTTAGTTCTTTATTGAATAACAGTCAGATCCTTTTATAGAGGGCTGCCGGCTGGTTCAACCAATCAGCGGTCTCCATTTTCCCGCTCAACAAAAGCGGACCTTGGAGTAAACAGTTTAACTTCAATACATAACACATAGTGCTTTACACAGCTTTCCCAGCCTCCAAATATGAAGGAATAATATAGGTAGTTCTTGACTGAAGATCACAAGTGAGCTCGAAATGTCTGTTGCTTAATGAGACATTTGTTAAGTGAATTTTGCCCCATTTTATGACCTTTCTTGCCACAAGAGTTAAGTGACTCACAGCAGTTGTTAAATTAGTAACATGGTTGTTAAGTGAATCTGGCTTCCCCATTGAGTTTGCTTGTCAGAAGGTCACAAAAGGGGATCACATGATCCTGGGGCACTGCAGCTATCATAAATATGAGTCAGTTGCCAAGTGTCTGAATTTTGATCATGTGATCATAGGGATGTTGGAATGGTCGAAAGTGTGAGAAACTGTCATAAGTCATTTTTTCCAGTGCCATTGTAATTTTGAACAGTCACTAAAATGAACTGTTGTAAATTGGGAACTACCTGTATTCCCTCTAATCATATTAACTGAAAAGCCTGGCACTTGTATTTTCCAGTCCATCTGAAACCTTGAAGAAAGTACTTTAAGAAGGCTGCTTTAATGGATCCTAGCCTTCCATCATTGAACATCCATTCTGTGGACTTCAACTCCCACAATTTACTAAACTTAAATTATTAATATGCAACATCTCAGATATTTATATTTAATTATTTTAAAAGATTATCATTGTATGCATGGGCATACAATTGTATGGGCATTGTATGCATGTAAGCATGTGTGTGTATGTGTGTGTGTGTGTGTGTGTGTGTGTGCAGAGTGATTTCCTTATATATTCTGTAAACTCCTTAAATCCAATTGGACTGAAACAATGTATCAACTTTATAAATAAACAAATCAATCAATCTGTTGACTTTCAAAGATGATCAGTTTCTAAATTAAGATTGGGGTGTAGGCTTCAAGGTGAATTGGAAAGTTTCTAAACAAAAATGAGGTAAATTAAGCAGTTATCTGAATAACCAAATCAAGGCCTGAATTGAATGTTCTGGTCTATAAAGTTCAATTATTTAAGAGTCTAGATTTTTCCAGTTTAAAATTCAGTCCATCCCATTGTCAAGTTTCTCATTTATGTACTTTCTCAAATATGTACTTTTGAAATATATACAAATATATACCATATGTATATTTTATTTACATGTTTGCTTAGGGTATATTATTTGTTTCTCATCCATCTCAGAACAACGTATTTTATATGCTCTACTATACTTTCATTTTGTAGGTACTTGACTCCAATGAACACATTTTGTATTAGATTAGAACTAAATACTAAATCCGCCCTGAGTCCTACGGGATTGGGCGGCCTATAAGAGCGTAGAAATAAATAAATAAATAAATAAATAAATAAATAAATAAATAAATAAATAAATAAATAAATAAATAAATAAATAAATAAATAAATAAATAAATAAATAAATAAATAAATAAATAAATAAATATGAAGATGCTGAAGTCTGGAAGGGAAAGTGAACGAGTTGCCACTTTTCCCAACCCTAGTGACATTAGGCTTATTACTTTTTTTAAAAAAAAAAGATATCACCTTCATTTGTATCCAAACTCTCCATATTTACATTCCTCAGACTTTTAAGGCAACATGATTAATAGAGTTCAAGATGTCTAGATAGTACCAAATTGGGAAAAATGGTTAATGATTTGTAATTGAAAATCAAACTGCTATCCACACGACCTTTTTGTCCATCCTTACCTTTTACTGCCAAAAAATATTCACTCTGCTATTCTTCTGCTTAAGCCCAGTGTCTGTGTTTGCCATACACATATAAACATTGCTGTCATTTTTCTTCAGTTGCTTCAGTGTAATTGTGGCCGTATTGTTCACCTCAAAATACTCAGTGCGATTTTCATATGCAGATCTTCACTCTTGTTTTTACCGTGTTGGGTAACATAAAGCACATTCATGACGTCTCCAATGGTTCGTTTCAGATACAGACCTTCAATCCTATGCATAAACTTGCAGGTGAGATTGACAGATTGCCCTTCTTCAGCAATAAGAACCATCAATTCCTGGCTCACCATTTTATCTGGAAAGAAAAAGATCTCCTGAGTGAAGGTGATGGTGAATATTATTTATGCCCTTGCCATATTGATGTCAATGGATCTTAAGTGTTATAGTGTGCGGCAGTTCCTATTCCAAGTCTATTTAAAAATGCAACTGCAAACTCTGAAGATGAAGCTTCATTATAGAATCCTTTCAGTTGTATTTCAGTCTTGACACTGAGGAGAAACCCAAATTATTTCCAGGCATTCCGCACTCACAATGCAAGTTCCAGTTAGTCCTTCACACTAGGAACAGCCCAGCTTATAAGCCTTATCACAGTTATGTACCTCTGTCTGCATTTCCTGCTGGATATCACCCGCTATACATTCTCCTGAAAGCTGGCAGACACAATAAACAAGCTTATTTTAATTTGCCATTTCCTGTCATTTACCTGTAGCTTTTTATTATTGACACTACATCACAGATTGAGAGCTTCTGTGTTCTCCTGCATAGATTTGCAAAGGAAAAAAATATATACATGAATTGTGGAGCTGCTTTAAAAGCAGTGGCTATCACTTTTAAGGAGCATTCATTTGTTGAAGCATGGTTCAGCTGCCATATCAGGGGTGGGTTCCTCCCAGTTCGGACCAGATTGCCCGAACCGGTAGCGACCCTCTGGTTATGTCACTGAACTGGACCAGCTGGTGCTGGTCTGTGGGCACCGCCATATTTTTGGGGGAATTTTTTGTGATTTATTTTTACTTTTTTGAAGGTTTTTCTTGTTCTGCTGCTTGTAAAAGGGCCCTCCCGCCCGCCCCCGGGTTTAAACTGACCTTTATTCCTTCGCCCGAAGCACAGCTGATCAGCTCCTCAGCTGTGTTTCAGGCCGATTCCAGCTACTGAGCATGTGCGGAAGCCAAATTGCACAGGGGAACGCGCACGTGTGTAGAGTGCACACACGCGCACAAAATGTCGCAATGCGAACCGGTGGCAAAGGCAAGTGGAACCCACCCCTGTGCCACATGCTGCATCCAGTGTTGTCACTTAAGCATTTGAATGCTTTTTTCCTATGTCCAGGTTCTTTTCTACTCCTCTACATCTAACTAGCTGAACAGTTGTAAGAGATCTTGGGGGTCTCCTAAAATCTTTTTACTTCAATGATATTCAAGCTTAACAAATTACCACCTCCATTTGCAAGACAAGCTTATTTTCCTGGCATTCAACCAATAACATTGTACAGGTAGTCCTTGACTTATAACAGTTCGCTTAGTGACCATTTGAAGTTACCACAGCACTGAAAAAAAGTGACTTAGGGCCATTTTTCACACTTATGACTATTGCAGCATCCCCGTGGTCACATGATTTACATGTGGACGCTTGACAACTGACTCACATTTATGACGGTTTCAGGGGTCATGTGATCGCCTTTTGCAACCTTTTGACAAGCAACGTCAATGGGAAAGCCAGATCCACTTAACAACCGAGTTACTAATTTAACAACTGTAGTGATTCACTTAAAACAAATGTGGCAAAAAAAAGTTGTAAATGGGGCAAAACTCGCTTAACAAATTTCTCACTTAGCAACATAAATTTTGGGCTCAATTGTGGTCGTATGTCAAGGACTCCCTGTATTGGTTTTTAAAATGAGGTAATTGCCCATCCTCTTTGAACCTGTGAGGATATCCATATAACTTCAAGAGTTAGTCTTTAGCATCCCAAAGATCTCAAGATATAACTTTTATATTTTTAAGACACATTTTAGGAATGCTTAAAAGTATTTTCTGCTGCAGTTATAATAGAGCAGAAATTCTGACAGAAAGAACTGTAGCTCCCCATTGGATATCAGTATCAAATTTGGATATCAGTATCAAATTCCTCTGATTCCGGACATGTTTCAGCATAGGGATGAGAACTGTGCAGAGATCCATATTTGAAAGAGAGAAGGTGACTTAAAGCATATGTCACTATGAAACACATAATTTCCCCTTGGGATTGCATGCAAAAATTGGCTGAGGCTTATTTAAGGAGTTACTGACAGGTATAAGGTGTGCATAACATCTCAAATTTTCTCCTTGGAACCTCCTATTTTGACAGTTTAATCTGAGAAAGTTAGTATTATTTGCTTTCCAAAATCAATAATAAAGATAATAGCAATAGCACTTAGACTTATATACCGCTTCATAGTGCTTTACAGCCCTCTCTAAGCGGTTTATAGAGTTCAGCATATTGCCCCCAACAATCTGGGTCCTCATTTTACCGACCTCGGAAGGATGGAAGACTGAGTCAACCTTGAACCTAGTGAGATTTGAACAGCTGAACTGCTGAACTAGCAGTCAGCCTGCAGTCGCAGCATTTAACCACTGCACCACTTCAGCTCATAAAACATGAAGTAATCAAAATGCAAGGCAAGTTAATGAAACAATTTAATAATGCAAGAAAGGCACAATCTTTACCACCCATAACTATTGATAAAATTTTGCGGAAATTGGTCAGTATCCAAAACAGGAATTTCAATGGGATTCTGACAATAAAAGATTCTTATGACACCATGAAAATTAATAGCATAGTTGTATCCATTACTTTTAAATACATTTGGAAACGAAGGTTCTCACATTTTAACAATACAACTATTTAGAATTTATATGTAGAAGTTAATTTCTAGTAATATTCCCAGACATTTCTCAACCAAACCTGAAAATACTACTTTGTATCCCACACTCAGACATGCATATTTATGCTTTGTCAAACAATTTGTGCTTTTACACGCTTAACTTGTCTACTTTACTGTACACATTGTCAAGACTGTACAGATGCCATGATGGCTATAGGGTACCAACACAGCTGTAAAACAAAAATAATCCTTAACAACTGAAATGGAATGGAAGATGAAATGGAATCTCTTGAAATAACATATGAAACCCAATTACTAGCCTGGGTTTCTTTGTTATTTTTTATTTTTTACACACACACACACACACAACAGCCTTCTACAAGTCATGCTAAGATATAAGGAAAGCATATAGATTTTGAATAAATCATATATAAACATTCTCAGTATTCACATTATTGAAAGAAAAATGTTAATTTATACCAATAGGCTAAACCCAGATCTGATTTCTTCCCCTGTAATCAGCCAAAACAGTGTCTCTCTTTATATCATAAATAAAATAAAGAGCCATCCAAGTAAACAGTCTTTTTGAACTTAGCCTACATCAATAATTCTCAGTGAGGGTTAAAATCAGAAAAAACATCTTTTGGGTATCTTCTACCTTTTGGTTCTGCATTTCCAGGAGAAAGCAGCAAGAGAAAACATGTAGAAAGGATCCAGAGCATTTTGCAACAGCTGCTTTTTTCTACCTGAAGGCAACTACTCTTTACCCACAGAGCAAAAATTACTGGTAACTTCCCACTTAGGTGATCATGTGATTTTCAATCTAACGAGTACTTGGCTGAGTGTAAATCGTAACAGTATATACAGCCAAATCTAATGGTGTGAGTAACAACCCACAAATAAAAATACATTTCTGAGAAGATACAAAGACATGTATTCAGCCTTAATTCTTGTTTTAACAAAATATTAACAATCACAACAATCTTCATACTAGTCCCTCATAAGCAAAGTTTGCTTCCACTTTATTCCACCCCCACATACAGATTAAGTATTGAAGTGTTTTTAAGATAGATTGAAGGAGGACTAAAATAAAAATAATCTTTATTAATTTATTTGTGTCTAGGTGATCTTTCTGAATTTCCATCTTTTTTTTTAATCAACAACTTGTTTGTTAGATTAAGAAGCGGTCATTTACTTTAAAAGCTTTGAACTTGAATGTTTATTTAGGTTTATTCCTAAGTAGACAAGGATAGGAATGCACTGTTAATCATAACTGGCATATAGACTTCATCAAATGAACCTTACATCTTTAAAACTCTTGTTGTTTTAGGATATCCATCAAACCATTTATTTCCAGGATAAGCGATATTACATACAATACAGAAAAAAAATGTAAATAGACAGTGTCACATTTCTGAACTATATACTGTAGAAAAAATGGAAAAGAAATGGTAGACTGACAATTATGGCAGACAGAAAATGGATGACTCAAATTCACTCATAAACTAAATTACTGTGTAAATTCATGCCACCCAACATTTTTTTCTGGGGGAAGTACATGCTAAAGATGACTGAATTTCATGTCTTATGTTTCTCATTTTTTTGCCAAGCTGTTTGTTTCAGTTTCTCATAATTCATGTAGGTCCATATCTAATCCAACCATTATTTTTCTTTATAATGGTATTTTTGCATACATCTGTCCAAATATATGTACTTTGTTTTAGGCTTGTGTTTGATATACAATATCCTTGCAATTATTTTCTCCTAATAAAAAGCAATTTGTTGTTTAATTTTAGATGCAATTTTGTGCAGATTTTTCTCTCATATATGATTTTTTTTATAGTAAATTTTGCAGATTTGTAGAGGTAGGTCTTTTAAAGGATTAATTAATTGTACAGATTCCAAAATAAGAAAGAAATTCTCACATTCAGATTTGCCAAGTGTCTGTTATCTCTAATGCAGAGACATAAGGAAAAGCAAATGATGGAATATAAACAGTACTGCACAGCCAAGTTATATCTTGAAGTCCTTATTGCATGATTTGCTCTCCTTCTCTCTCTCTCTGTCTCTGTCTCTGTCTCTGTCTCTGTCTCTGTCTCTGTCTTTCTCCCCCATAAAATAACCCCATCTATTTAACTTCTAAATTTGGTTTACAATCTAAAAAAGTAACATATACTATAGAAGAATAAACATTCAATGCTGCAATTGTATTTTTTTTAAAATTTGCCTTACATACAGAAATACAAGGCAACCTACATAGTGCTTCCTTCTATTCCCCCCTTCCCCAATGCATCAGTCACCTTGTGTTAGGGCAGAGGTCTTCAAACTTGGCAACTTTAGGACTTGTGGACTTCAACTCCCAGAATTCTCCAGCCAGCATAGCTGACCAGCAGGTGGCTAGAGAATTCTGGGAGTTGAAGTCCCCAAGTCTTAAAGTTGCCAAGTTTGAAGACCTGTGTGTTAGGGAGTTGTTGGTCTGAAGTCATCAGGTAAGGTACTATGGACGTGAATGAATGACAATTTGCGTCTTCACAGTGCCAAGATGATTACTACTACACCACACTGGTTCTTTTGTGGGTATTGAAATCATAAAGTTATATCCCTTAAAATGTTTATACAGCATTCTAAATGTATAAGATGAAAAACATTTTCAACATCTTCCCTTCTAAATACTTGCTAATATTCCATAATATTTTCTACAGATATACCTTTAATAACTATGGATGTGGAACTCAGTGGGAAGAATGCTATATTTTAAAAACTGCAATATATTTTCCACTTGTATTCCTCTTCATTAAACTGGGTATTGAATACTTTCAATAATATATTACATATAAAAAAATACTGCAAATATTTATGGCAATGACATCATTTCAAAATACCAACTTACATTATATGACAGTTATATAACAATTTAGGGATTGTTATGTGTGTTGGGGACTGCTTTTCAGGCGTCATGTGAATTCCATTGTATGGGTACACTGTGTATATACATACAATGACAATAATAAAGTAATTTAAAGTAATTTAATTTAAAGTTAAGCCATATTAATATTAAGATAGGTAAGGACATATATAAACCTAGTAAGAATTTAAGCCATCCAGATTAAAGCTCCTGTGCTGTCCTTTTTCAGGTTTTCAACTGAATGTGTGAAGGGAAGTGGACTTGACTTGGGTTGAACGATAGCACACTTCTCTGAACCCAGAAGCATAGAATTATAAGGTTGGAAGGGATCTTGGAGGTCTTCTAGTCCAACCTCTTCTCCAGTGTAGGAATCTTCACCATTATTCAGGACAAATGTCTCTCCAGTCTTTTTTTGCAGACCTCTAGCAATGCAGCACCCACAACTCAGGGGAGGGTTCCAGTTACCTTTGCTACCGGTGCGCATCGCAACATTTTGCGCACATGCGCTCGCTTTGCTCACATGCGCACGTGCGTCCCATTGAGCGATTTCACTTTCGTGCATGCTCAGAAGGATGTTTCAGGCCGAAACACAGCTGAGGAGGTGCTCAGCTGTGCTTCGGATGAAGAAATAAAGGTCGGTATTAACCGGAGGGCGGGC
The DNA here is from genome assembly GCA_023053685.1 of Diadophis punctatus similis. Taxonomy (NCBI): domain Eukaryota; kingdom Metazoa; phylum Chordata; class Lepidosauria; order Squamata; family Dipsadidae; genus Diadophis; species Diadophis punctatus. The sequence continues at coordinate 146,127,951 of JALIGW010000002.1, forward strand.
GGGAGGGCTTTTTTCCAAAGCAGAGGACGAAGAGAAGCCATCCAAACCTGAAAAAATCACCAAAAATTCCAATAAAAATTACATCACCAGCGGGCTGCTACCGATGCGCAGTACTGGTCCACACCGGTAGGAACTCACCCCTGCCAAAACTTCAGGAGGTAAGCTGTTTCATTGCCTAATCGCTCTCACAATCAGGAAATTCTTTCCTGAGTTCAAGTTTGGAGCTCTATTGTAGTTTTTCCACCCACTGGTTCTTGTCTTGCCCTCAGGTATTTGGAAGAGTAAATCTACTTCTCTCTTCCAGGGAGGTCCCTATCTGAAAATTGCTATCATGTTTCCCCATAGTCTTTTCTTCTTCAACCTAAACAAGTTCCAACAAATTTAGTGTGATTTAGATTCCAAGCCCTTGCCATCTTTGTTGCTCTTCTCTGCATGCTTTCTAGTTCCTCCAGCATAAAGCAGTAGTATCACTTTCCGTTATTTTGATGCTATGGTTCTTATGGTTTGATGCTAGGTTCACTCAGCCTTTCATCCTTCTGAGGTGGGTAAAATGAGGACCCAAATTGTTGGGGGCAATATGCTGACTCTGTAAAACCACTTAGAGAGGGCTGTAAAGCACTGTGAAGTGGTATATAAGTCTAAGTGCTATTGCTATTGCTATACTTCTATTGATGCAGCCCAAAATTGCATTGGCTCTTTTGGTAACTGAAGTACAGTGTCAGTTCTTGCTTAATCTGTGACCAGCAAGACACCCTGATTTTTGTTGCAAGCATTCCAAGACCTCTAATAAATCAAAGCCTCTAATTGCACTGAGGCTATTCTCCCATCCAAATGAATGCAAATTTGGCTCTCTTCAGATCTCCAGCTAAATGTGTGGAAGTCAGAGGAGGTAGGTAGGATTAGTAGGTATCATTCTTGACCTAGTTTGTGCCCTTCACACATGTAATGGGACTACCTGAATGGAGCTTTTGAACCTTAACATTTCAAATGCAAACTGGTGTTCAAAGTGTACATTTTTGATTGCTTAAAAAAATAATGGAACAATTATATTTTTGTTGGAATTTCAGCAATATTTTGTTATTCAGCATTCAATATTACATAGCATATTGACTGTTTCGAGTCTCAGTGTTCTTGCACCTCAGGCTGTAAGTCATGTCTTCATAGATAAAATTTTGTCTTGTCTTTGCCTTGTCTTTTTGGAAGCATTTCTTGATCTATTTAAAAAGACAACACATAAGAGGCATTAACCCTAAGGGATTTGTTTTTTTATATTTCCAAATTACTTAACAGTTCCTTATGCTATTTATAGCTCTGTTGAACCATATAACATAAACAGGATATAAAAAATAAATACAATTGTTGACAAATAAAAAAATAAAAATTGAAGTATGTAAAATCATTATATAAAACTAAAATCAATGTGTAGGAACTGTAAAATGGATTTGTAACACTACATGTTTTTATTTCACTGGTCTTGGACTGTAATTTTCAGCATTAACCCTTATAGGAAGGAGGACATAGCTGGACATTTTTAAGGTCACAATGACATGTACCTATAGCAAATATTAATGTTGTGCTGAATCACAAGGCTTTTCTTTTAAGTTTGCACTTATGTGATTATGGTTATTATATGGATCCACTGCAGTCCTTATGTTGGTATAGAAAAACCAGAATAAAGAAACCTGGAAACCTTTACATTGGAAATTCTTTTGTATTACAAATATCCAATGTCCTACAATTATGCAGGAAAGGACTTATTTGACATTATCTTGGGACATTTCTTGATGGATGTACATAATTTTTGGAAGAAAAGAATGGAAGTTGATGGAACTTAGTTAATATAATACCTTGATATTAGCCGTACTTACATTGGTATGATAGATGATATAAAATCCCAGCATAAAAAGCAAGAGTATTAACAGAGAGATAATACTATACAGCATCCAGGGAGATTCAAAATTTTTCTTTGCAGCTGCTGTAGTGAAGAAAATGGGACATGTGATTTATCATAATGCTTTACACCAGGGGTATCAAATTCAAGGCCCAGGGGCCAGGGCCGGCCCACGGGGTGCTTAGATGTGGCCCGCAGGGCCGCCCTGGAAACAGCAAAGGATCAGCCCACAGTGCCTCTGCCAGCTAAAATGGAGCTCGGGCGGGCATGTGTGGCCCTCCTAAAATCCATTTTCATTGGCAGAGGGTTGCAGGAGGCCATCACAGCCAAAAATGGAGCTCGTGAGGGCCAGGGACGGCCCTCTGAGCTCCGTTTTGGCTGACAGAGGGTTGCAGGAAGCTGTTACAGCAGAAAACGGAGCTTGGGAGCCTGTTTTGGCCATGCCCAACCTGGCCACACCCACCCTGTTCCCCCAAGCTGAAACACAACCCTGATGTGGCCCTCAATGAAATTGAGTTTGACACCCCTGTTTTACGCCAACCTTTCCCAGCCTCCAAATATGAAGGTATAATATTTCCTCTCCTCATACCAACTGAAAAGTTTGGGAGTTGCAGTTCCAGTTCATTTGAAAGCCATCTTTTAAAAAGTGCTTTAAGAAGGCTGCTTTATTGGACCCCAGCCTTCCATAACCTGGATATTCCTTTGATCTGTGGCCTTCAACTCTCACAATTCACAAAACTTGCATTATTAATTGTGGGATTTAACATCTCAGATACATTTAATTGTTTTAAAAGAGTGTTATCTGTTATAAATTTTTGATTATCACAGAAGGGAATAAAGTAATGGGCATAAATGAACGTATTTGTGTATGTGTGTGCATGGTGATATCCTTATATATTCTGTAAACTCCTAGAGTCCAATTGGATTAAAGCAATGTATCAATGTTATAAATAAACCAACTAAATCAATTTGCTGACTTTCAAAGATAAGCATCTGAATTAAGATTGGGGTGTAGTCCTCAAATAGTTTCAGTCGCAAATTGACTTCTGTGGACCTTACTTCATACTTAAGTAGTCAGTAGAGGGGGCGTGCATAAGTGCACTAACGTGCCTATCGTCCCTGTCATTGTATTTTTCTTTTATTGTTGTTCTCATTTTTGTTTGACAAATTCTAATAAACAAACGAACAAACAAATAATAAATAAAATTGAATCAGAAAATCTATGAGCAAAGATGAGCTAAATTAAGCAATTTATCTGAATGACTGAATCAGGATCTGGATTGAATCTTCTGATCTATAAAATTTCAATTTATTTGAGAGTCTACATTTTTCTAGTTTAAAATTCAGACCATCCCATTGTCACCTCAATGTGCAATTTTTTTTAAAAAAAAAGCTTTCCTTGGTTATGTAGTTTTTCAAATATGTACATTCTGAAGTATATACTACATGAATATTTTGTATACATATTTTCCCAGTGCACATTATTTGCTTTTCATCCTTCTTAGTACAATGCATTTTTATATCCTTTAATTATACTTTGATTTTGTAGGAACACATTTTTGTATTGGTCTAGAACTAAATGTGAAGATGCTGAAGTCTGGAAGGGTAACTGAATTTTAGTTTATGAGCTGCCACTTTCCCCAACCCCAGTATTAGCAAATTTATTACTTTTTTAAAAAATCACTTTAATTTGTATCCAGATATTCCACATTTACTTTTACATTTCATAATTCTAGGAAAATATGGCTAATGGGAGTTAGAATCCAAGTACCAAATTGAGGAAAAAATGGTTAATGATTTGTAAGTGAGAAATATCCACATTACCTTTTTCTCCATCCCTACGTTCTACTGCCAAAAGAATAGAAGGGCCATTCTCCTGCACAAGATCATTATTTATGAACATGCCTGCATTACACAGGTATACATCACTGTCATTCTCTTTCAGATGCTTCAGTGTGATTGTGGCCATGTTGTTCATCTCAAAATACTCAGTGCGATTTTCATATGCAGGATCTTCTCTCTTGATTTTACCATGTTGGGTAACATAAAGCACATTCATGACGTCTCCAATGGTTCGTTTCAGATACAGAGCTTCAATCCTATGCATAAACTTGCAGGTGAGATTGACAGATTGCCCTTCTTCAGCAATAAGAACCATCAATTCCTGGCTCACCATTTTATCTAGAAAGAAAAAGATCTCCTGAGTGAAGGTGATGGTGAATATTATTTCTGCCCTTGCCATATTGATGTCAATGGATCTTAAGTGTTATAGTGTGCACCAGTTCCTATTCCAAGTCTATTTAAAGATGGACAACCCTGAAGATGAAGCTTCATTATAGAATCAATCTTGATACTGAGGAGAAATCCATTTTTTTTCCAGGCACTCACAATGCAAGTTCCAGTTCTTCTTTCACATTAGAAACAGCCTGGCTACTGAGCATTATCACAGTTTTGTAGCTTTCTACAAATACCACCTGCTGAATACCACAAGCTATAAATTCTCCTGAAAGGTGGCAGACACAATAAACAAGTTAATTTTAATTTGCCATTTCCTGTCATTTAGCTTTTTATTATTTTTACTACATAATAGAATGAGAGCGTCTGCTGCATAGTTTTGCTAAGAAAAAAAATACTTATGAATTGTGGAACTGCTTTAAAAGCAGTGGCTATCCCTTTCAAAGTGCATTCATTTTGTGAAGCAAGTTCAGCTGCCATACACCACATCTAATGTTGTCACTTAAGTATTTGAATACTTTTTTTTTCTATGTCTGGGTTCTTTTCTTCAAAACTCCTCTCCACGATTACATCTAAAATAACTGAACAGTTGTAAGAAATCTTGTGGAATCTCCTAAAACTTTTCTACTTCAATGATATTCAAGCTTAAGAAATTACCAGTTCCATTTGCAAGACAATCTTATTTTCCTCACATTCAATCAATAACATTGTACTGTTTTTTTTAATTGCCTGTCTTCTTTGAACCTATGAGGACTGTCTATCAAGCTCTTGTTCTGAATGACCAAAGAAACTTCTGTACTGTGCTATTCTTTGTTATGCTATGTTGTTCTTATTTGCTTAGCCTGTGTAAATCTGTCTGCTATTTTTATTTCATGTTTGACTGCCTTAATGCACTATTTCATTAACTGAGGTTTTTAATTGATTCGTTGGAATTCTATGCAGTAATGGATTTCCTTGAAGTGCATTTCAAGAGCCACATTTGAGGAATAAATATAGTATACTTTGAGAGTTAGTCCTTAGCATCCCAAAGATCTCAAAATATAATGTTTATATTTTTAAGCTTCATTTTAGGAATGTTTAAAAATATTGAATGCTGGAGTTAATATAGAGCAGAAATTCTGACATAAAGAACTGTAGCTCCCCAACATACATCTTCGAATACCAGTACCAAATTTCCCTGATTCCTTGCATGCTTCAACATAAGGACCAGAGCTGTGCAGAGATCCATATTTGAAGGGGAGAAGGTGACTTAGACAGAGCATATGTCATTACGAAACACATTTTCGTAATGTACGCCGCCCTGAGTCCCCCGGGAGTAGGGCGGCATATAAGAATTGCAAAATAAATAAATAAATAAATTTTCCCTTTAGGATTGCATGGCAAGAGTTGGCCAAGCTCAGGTCAGATGTGGCTTATTTAAGGAGCTACGTACAGGTGTGCATACCTTCTTGATTTTTCTCATTGGAATTGACAGCTTAACCTGAGAAAGTTAATATTATTTGCTTTCCAAGACCAACAGAAAAGATAAAACACAAAATAATAAAAATTACAAGACAAGTTAATGAACCAATTTAATAATGCAAGAAAGGCAACAATCTCTGCAAGTCATAGCTATTCATGGAAATATTGCAGAAACTGGGTAGTATACAAAGAGGAATTTCAGTGGGATTGTAGTAATAAAAGACTCTTTGACACCATGAAAACTAATAGCATAATTTGTATCCATTACTTTTAAGTACATTTGGAAAGGAATCTTCTCACATTTTACATACATCTCACATACAACATTCCTAGACATTTCTTAGACAAACCTGAATATCCTACTTTGTATCCCACATTCAGACAAAACATATTTAGGCTTTTTCAGACAATTTCTGCTTTTCTATATACACTGAAATTCTTTACTTTACATTTGCATTGCCAAGACTGCACAGATGCCATGACAGCTATGGAGCACCAAGGCAGAGGTAAAGCAAAAGTAATCATTAACACCTGGTTTTGGCCAAATAAAATGGAATAACTTCAAAGAAGATATGACTGTCTGGAATTTTGAATAACAGTTCTCAAAATGCCACCATATTTTATTGCAATTCTTACTAAGCTACAACCAGTTGCTAGACTGGGTTTCTCTGCTGTTTACTCATCTTGCAACACACACACACACACACACACACACACACACACACACACACACACACACACACACACACACACCATACTTCTACAAGTCATGCTAAGATATAAACAAAGCCTACAAATTCTAAGATAATTTATATGAACATTCTGAGTATTTACATTATTCAAAGAAAACTGATTTATACCAAAGTGCTAAACCAAAATCTGATTTCTTTGCCTGTAGTCAGCCAAAATAATTGCTCTTTTTATATCATAAATAAAAGCAAGATACAGAGAAATAAACAGCCTTTTTTAAAAACTTAGCCCATGTTATTAATTCTCAGCGAGGGTTAAAAATCAATAAAATAATTTTTGGATATCTTCTACCTTTTGATCCTGCATTTCCAGGAGAAAGCAGCAAGAGAAAATACGTAGAAAGGATCCAAAGCATTTTGCAACAGTTGTTTTTTCTACCTGAAACCAGCTACTCTTTACCCACAGAGCAAAAATTGCCTTCCCATTTTGGTGATCATGTGATTTTCAACCAAATGAGTGCTTGGCTTAGCATAAACCACATCAGAATATACAGTCAAATCTAATGGTGTGAGTAACTATCCACAAATAAAACCACATTTCTGACAAGATACAAACAACAAGTGTTCAGCCTTAGTCCTTGTTTTAGCAAAATCACAAAACAGTCACAAAAATGTTCATGCTAGTCCTTCATAAGCAAAGTTTGCTCCCATTTCATTCCACACCCACATACAAATGATATATCATAGTGTCTGTAAAATAGATTGAAAGAGGACTAAAATAAAAACAATCTTTATTAATTTCTCTTTGTGTTGCTTATTGTCCTTTTGTCATATCCTTTTCATCACAATTTTCAGAGTTCAGTCAAACACCTTCCCAAGTACACATGCCAAACTAATTTACAGTAACACTTTTAAAAACAATTTGGGGGGATTGTTTATTGGTTTTTGGGAGCATCCTAAGATGTATTACCATAGTATTACTATGTAAGTAATACTAACACTATTAATATTAATACTATGGCCATAAAAGTTCTTAAAATTAAATAAGTACATTTTCCCGCTATCTCATCTACCCCACAGCCTTATCATTTTCAATGTTTCATAACAGTTATTTCATTTCCATCCCTTTGTTTCAATTCTAATTTGACATATTTTCCCACATTTGTCTTTAAAACAAAGTTTCTAGCATTCACACTCTTGGGTAATTTTATCTCAAATTATTTCAACACTTTTAATTCCATGAGCTTTCATGGAGGCTCCTTGTTTAGCCCGCCTCACCAGCTTCCAAAACAACTTATTTCCCTCAAAATCACTCATTTTGTGGGCCATTTTTAATCTTATTGTTTCCTGATTTCTGACTACATTACTGTCTTTTCCCACTTCAACACACATTATGCAATATCTTTCTTATCCTAAGTTTTATCTTACATGATTATTATTATTATTCATTATTATTAAATTTATTTGCTGCTTATCTCGCCACGGGGCTACTCTACATGCTTATTTCCTCATACACAGCTTCTTTCAATTCATCATTTCATCTAATGACTCTCATTAAAATATCTCAATACATTTCTTTATTACCCTGTACAGTGATATAATTATTATTCCCACTTCATGCAGCTATCCAATGTTCTTCTATTATTGCCCTTCCCATTCATTTTGTTGCTAGATTAAATTATCTTCTAATACTTTTATATACAGCATTCATACTTTCTTTTTCTGCAGTCATTCTATTTTCACTCTGCTTTCTTTCATTTACTTCCTTTTCTTCCATGTCTATTTCCCCCCCACCCCTAAAGATTCATTATTGACACTAATAAATATATCACACATTCGGAACATCTAATCATCCTTGTTTCCAAGATCATTTCTTCCTGGACCAAGTTGGGCCATATGATGCTACATAATAAAGTTCCACATAACCAACAGCATTCAGTATCTCTGTATCAAGAGCTTTAGGTATGGCAGATAGACAAGCTACCAAATCTGGACTGCAGATGTGCAGACATAAACATCATTTTATTGTCCTCTAGTGGTTGTCTAGTTTTTTTGCAGCCTATACCTGGTAGCCCTAATGTACCAAACTGCAAAGTTCTACTCAGAAAGCTTTATTCAATCATTTTGGTTCGGCTTCTGCCCCTTTCACACGTGCTCAGCAGAGCAAAAAACAAAACATTGAAAACACTTTAAAAATATTTAATCTTGCCAGCCATCTAGCATCTTGAAGTGCAAAATGCCAAACAAAGTAAGATTACATAACTTTCCTTTCCTTACATACTGAGTAATCCATACTGAATCATTTAATTTTTGATTTATGACACTGGGGATTCTAAAGGAAGTTTTATGACATGTTCGGTACTTCTTGTTCTTTTTTTATCCAGAGACAAATATAGTTTTTCAAAATTTATCATCCAGCTTCTTAACAAAAAATAGTGATCTTAACCACATTCATACAATCTTAGATGCTCCATGTTTGTATATCTGTAGCTCAGAGTTGAACTGTGGAGTCTTTGCTGCTCTTTGAGCATGGTTGTTTGCTTGCAGATGTCTTACTACCTGGGTAGTAGGTAGGGTACTGGGTAAGGTCATCGGTGAGAATAAGTGTGGGATTTGCTCCGTTACTGGTATATACAGTAGCTTGACTTACCGGTGTTCTCCTTGGTAGTCTTAGATGCTCATAATATAGATCAGCGCCCCCCAATCTTTCCGGCACCAGGGACACAGTTTCATGTGCTGCCTGCATCCTATGGATGGGACTTATCTTGTTTGTGCAGCCTGGTTGCGGGCCAGTACTGATCCATGGACCAGGGGTTTGGAGACCCCTGATCTAGATTGCAATTCCACAAGAATCAAGGTTGAATACCCAGATAGAACATTCATTATACAGGAATATAACATAGGAGTGCAGTTCACACATGCATGAAACTTCCAAGAAGGCTTGGCCAGTGCCACATTGGCTTTTTCTCACAGGTAAATGAAATGGGCCAGAGCGCCTTTCACTCATTGAGTTCATCTAGGAGTTGCCTGATTTTAGAGAATTGCCTTTTGTTGTGGAAACTATGCCTTCTTTTTTTCTTCAAAGTCATCAGTTTTGGCAAACTGCATCAGCTGAAATCTGCCAAAGGAACCCTTTTTGCTTCCATGGCTGCTTTAGGTGGGTCTCATGCACTACATTTTCCTTATATGTTAATTGACAAACAAATAACATAAAGCTACATATACTTGTGTTTGTTTGTTGTGTTTATACCCTGCCGTATTTAGCAAAAATAACTCCTGATGGTTTATAACTCCAAAATATAAAAGCAGAATGAAGCATAAATGCAAATAAAAATCAAAACAGCCATAAAAGTTGCTATGTATTAGTGACCATACATTTCCCAGAAGTCCTCCGAAATAGCTCTGTCATTCACAATTTCTGGAAATCAAGAGGGAGAGTGTTCCATTACATGGTACCAGTAGCACAAAAAAGTTGCCTGTAAGTCTCATCCCCTTTCATCTCCCCTACATGGGAGGCCATTAAATGATGTTCGCTGGAGATCCATACAGGATGACTTGAGTGTTATCCATATGCTGTTGCAATCTATAATGCTGGTGCTATATATAATGCCAATATATTGGCCTTAATTCAGAGTTAAAATAAATGTATAAATTTAATATATATAATATATTTAAACAATTAAATAATATATTCTAACAAACTTTTGTTTTGGGGTTTTGTTTTTTTGCTCATCCCTGTGGATATTTTTTGTCTATGGAGTCTGGGAGGAAGCCAACAATATAAGGAAGTGAGACAGTCCAGATTCAAACAAGTGAGACTTTTTTGCTTCTGTCCCAGAAGCTGTTCTCTAGGGCCATTTTTATTGCATTGGAATTAGATCATGGCTCCCATATGTTCTCTTTGCAAATCCAAAGTCTGTCTGGTTATTTTTCTCTCTCTCTACCCTCACTTCCCCCTTTTTAGCAGTCCTGATACCAGATAACATTTTTTCCTAATGCCAAAGTAGTTTGGGAGGTGAATAGGGAAAAAGCTAAGTTATTGGCAGCTTAGGAAAGGCAGGAAAGGGAGGAAGGGGCAAAGCTGAGCAAACTGGGCAATCCAATCAGTAATATTTGCCATGTTGGCAGCTTCTGAAGGGATGGAAGAATTAGCAAGGGCAATGCAGATACAGATACAGATTGACAGAGTTCGAAAGGACTTTGTAGGTCATTTAGTCCAACCCCCACCCAAGCAGACCCTACACCATTTTTGACAGATGGCAGTCCAGTCTCTTCTTGAAAGCTTCCAGTGATGAAGCTCCCACAACTACTGGAGGCAAGCTGTTCCATAGGTTGATTGTTCTCACTGTCAGAAAATTTCTCTTTATTTCCAGGTTGAATCTCAGCTTGTTCAGTTTCCAGCAGCAGTGGGTTGCTCCCTGTTCGGCCTGGTTCTGTGAACTGGTAGTGGCGATGGCGGGAGGCTCTGCCTACCCGCCCAGGATGCTGCTGCTCAGAAGTGTTGTGCGCGCACGTGAACACGTGAACCGGTAGCAACGGGTTTTAGAACCCACTACTGGTTTCCATCCATTATTCCTTGTCTGGCCTTCAGGTGCTTTGGAAAATCGCTTGACCCCTTCCTCTCTGTGGCAGCCCCTCAAATATTGGAACACTGCTATCATGTCTCCCTTGGTCCTTCTCTTCACTAGACTGGCCATGCCCAGTTCCTGCAACTGTTCATTGTATGTTTTAGTCTCCAGTCCCCTGATCATCCTGGTTGCTCTTCTCTGCAATCTTTCTAGAGTCTCAACATCTTTTTTATAGTGTGGTGACCAAAACTGGATGCAGTACTCCAGGTGTGGTCTTACAAAGGCTTTATAGAGTGGTATTAGTATCTCCCTTGATCTTGATTGTATCCCTCTGTTAATGCAATTTAGGATTGCATTTGCTTTTTTGGCAGCCACCGCACACTTTTGGCTCATATTTAATTGGTTGTCCAGTAAGACTCCAAGATCCCTTTCACAGTTACTGCTATTAAGCCTGGTTTCACCCAGTCTATATGTGTACTTTTGGTTTTTCTTGCCTAAGTGTAAGACTTTACTTTTCTCTACATTGAATTTCATTTTGTTAGATAGGGCCCAGTGTTCCAGTCTGTCAAGATCATCTGGATCTTGAGCCTATCATCTAGGGTGTTGGCTATTCCTGCCAGTTTAATATCATCTGCAAATTTGGTAAATTCCCCTTTTATTCCCTCAACTAAGTCATTTATGAAGATATTGAAGAATACTAGGCCCATTAAGAAAGGGGAAGAAGCAATATGGCTTAAAATTAAGAGACAGGAGGAAAAAATAACTATCTTGATAAATTAGGCTAATAGCGGTTAATTTGGAGAAAAAAATTGGAATTAATTGGTGGAGATCCCAGAAGACAAAATTAGATTTTTTTTAGAAACAGTATTATTTTAGTAATATATACCTGGAATAAAGTGTTATATATAAAGAATTTATGAATGATTGATCAAAATGTATAACTATGTATTTTATTGTAATATTTTAAGGTATATTGACTTACATATGGAGTTATGGAGAAAAAAATAAAAAACTTTTTGGTTAAAAAAAAAGAATACTAGGCCTAGGACAGAACCTTGTGGTACCCCACTGCTTCCTTCCTTCCATGTAGATGTAGTACCATTAAGGACTACTAGTTGAGTATGGTTTGTCAGCCAGTTACAAATCCATCTGATGGTGATGCTATCTATCCCACGTTTTTCATACTATACCAACCTTTCTGGATCTTGTTTAGTTGAAACCTGGACCAGCCAAAGCATTCCAGACTCTGTTTCTACCAAATTGTAAGAGATCCAGAATGGTTCAGGAGAACCTCTACAATGCAAAGTTCTGGAATTTTTCCTATTTTGTGTAAACTCTAGTAGTAGCAGGGGTGAAATGCTCCAGGTTTGGGCGGGCCGGTCTGTCGTCGTAGAGCCGATAGCGATTGCAGCGCGAGGCGTCCCCCACCCGCCGGGACACCGCCATTTGGTTTCTTTTACCCTCTGCGCATGTGCAAAGTGTTCTGCGCATGCGCAGAGGGTAAAAGAACCCAAATGGTGGCATCCCGGCGGATGGGGGAAGCCTTGCACTGCAATCGCTATCGGCTCTATGACGACCGACTGGCCCGCCCGAACCGGGAGCATTTCACCGCTGAGTAGTAGCCATTTAAAAAGTCTCATTGGTCTGTCAGCAAAATAACCTGGCCTCTAGGGACTGTGTAGGGGATGACGAGAAGACCAAAGAAATCAGTGCCAAGTCTTTCAAAGTAAATTCATGATTACATTTAATCTTTGTAGTCCACATTTTTAATCAGTATCCAATTGCAACTTCTTAAATTAAAATGTACAACCTCTTCATTATTATTTACATCTGTAAATCTTATTTTGTCCATCGTTTTCAGAAAAGTCATGAATCTAACTTCTCCAAGGCAATTTACAATTTAGATCACATTACATATCTGAAGGTGAAGGGAAGACTCTGCAGAGTTTAAATACTTGAAGCAAATAGAAATTGAATCCCATTTCTTTTATTAAGCTGGATATGCAAGTATGTTCTTCCCACTACGATGGATTTTTTTCCTGGTAAGTGAAAAAAGGAATGAACAAAAAGATTGAATAGACTCATAAAACTGAAGACTATGTAATTATTTATATGCAAATGTTATTAATAAAGAAAACAATAAATTATTTGCCTTGAAGTTATTTGAATTGCTTTTTATTTATTTAATCTCCAAATGATGAATGTGACTTAAGGAGTCTTGATATTTTTGTGTGTGTTCTATTCAAAGGTTCTACGTAGCACGTAGGATGGAACAATGACCCTCCATAGAGCATATGGTTCATATACAATACAGGTGGATCTCGATTTACGACTGATCACTTCATTGAAAGTTACAATGGATCTCCCCAGAGCTACTTTTGACACAGTTTCAAATTGCCATTCGAGACAACCTTATATTTACTGATTGGATTAAAAGCAATTTCTTTCCCTGATGGATGAGTTGACAAGTTGATTGTTTCTTTGTTTCTTTGTTTATTTATTTGTCAAGCATATATGATTATAAGCAAAGTATAAACAGTAAAACATGATTGAATATATATGTAATAGTACAAGCATGAATAAGAGTAAAAGAGGTAAGAATATATGTGTACATTAGGACAGGAACGGTAGGCACGATTGTGTGCTTATGCACGCCCCTTACCGACCTCTTAGGAATGGGGTGAGGTCGATGGTAGATAATCTGAGGTTGAAGTTTTTGGGGTTTGGGGAAGAAACTACTGAGTCAGGTAAAGTGTTCCAGGCATTGACAACTCTGTTGTTGAAGTCGAATTTTTTGCAATCAAGTCTGGAGCGGTTTACATTAAGTTTGTATCTATTGTGAGCTCGTGTATTATTGCGGTTGAAGCTGAAGTAGTCATTAACAGGTAGGACATTGAGGCAGATAATTTTGTGAGCTACACTTAGGTCAGATCGAAGGCGGCGGAGTTCTAAATTTTGAAGTCCCAAAATTTCAAGTCTGGTTTCATAAGGAATTCTGTTATGAACAGAGGAATGTAATACTCTTCTTGTGAAGTATCGCTGGATATTCTCAATTGTGTTAATGTCTGATATGTAGTGTGGGTTCCAGACTGATGAGCTGTATTCAAGAATCGGTCTAGCAAATGTTTTGTATGCTCTGGTTAAGAGTACAATGTTACCAGAGAAGAAGCTGCGCAAGATTAGGTTAACCACTCTTAATGCCTTCTTTGCTATGTAGTTGCAGTGGGCTCTGGCACTCAGATCGTTAGAGATGAGTACTCCGAGGTCCTTTACTGAGTGAGGATCATCATCAAGGTCATGATAATCAAGTTTGTATTTAGTGTTTTGATTATTTTTGCCAATGTGTAAAACTGAGCATTTGTTGATAGAGATCGGTAGTTGCCACTTGTTTGACCATTCAGATATATAGTCAAGGTCTTTTTGAAGGGTTGTAGTATTGTCTGTGGTGTTGAATAGTTTTACATCATCTGCGAAGAGGACGCAGTTGCTTTGTATAATATCACAAATGTCATTTATGTAAAGAATGAAGAGAGTAGGTCCTAAAACGCTTCCTTGGGGAACACCACTGTTAACAGGTGCAGGGTTTGATAGAGATGATCCTATTTTAACCACTTGTTGTCTGTTTGACAGGAATGCAGTTATCCATTTGTGTAGGGGGCCAGAGATGCCATAAGATTTCAGTTTTAGGAGTAGTTTATCGTGTACTACGGAGTCAAAGGCTTTACAAAAGTCTATGTAGATTGCGTCTATTGCTTTGCCCTGGTCGAGTTTTGTAGTCCATATGTTTTTACAATGTAGAAGTTGTAGGTTGCAGGATAACATTTTTCTGAAACCAAATTGTTTGTGAGAGAGTAGGTTGTTTGTCTCTAAGTGGAGGGTAATGGATTGGTTGATGATTGATTCCATGACTCTGCAGGTGGCGCAACATAAGGAGATTGGTCTATAATTTTCAACTAGGTTGGAGTCTCCCTTTTTGAAGACAGGGATGACCGTGGCTAGTGACCATAGGTTGGGTAGGGTGCTGGTTCTGAGAGATATGTCAAAAATAATGCTTAGAGGTTCTGATAGGACGGTGGAAAGTTTTTTTAAGAAGTAAGCACAAAGTCCATCAGGCCCTATGGGATAGGGATGGTTTTAGGTTGTGTAGAGCCTTTCTAACCTTGTCTTCTGTAAAGTCGATTTGTATTAGATCATTGTCATTGTTTGTGGTTCGACTAGGGAATATAGGACATGAGTTGTTGCTGTTTATAAAGACTGAGCCGAAGAATGTGTTGAAGAGGTTGGCTTTTTCGGAATCATCATTACAGTCTTTATTGTTGGGGCCTTTAAGGGGTGAGATGGTTCTCGTCACTTTGAGTTTGTTGTTTACGAACTTGTAGAATGCTCGGATGGAATTTATGCGCAGGAGGTTTTCTTCTTGGATGAGTTGACAAAAGGAATAGAGAGAGAGAGAGAGAGAGAGAGAGAGAGAGAGAGAGAGAGAGAGAGAGAGAGGGAGAGAGAGAGGGAGAGAGAGAGAGAGAGATAGAGATATACTGTAGATATAGATAGATAGATAGATAGATAGATAGATAGATAGATAGATAGATAGATAGATAGATAGATAGATAGATAGATAGATAGATATAGATTATAGATAGATAGATTAGATAGATAGATAGATAGATAGATAGATAGATAGATAGATAGATAGATAGATAGATAGATAGATAGATAGATAGAGATAGAGATAGAGATAGAGATAGAGATAGAGATAGAGATAGATAGATAGATAGATAGATAGATAGATAGATAGATAGATAGAGATAGAGATAGAGATAGAGATAGAGATAGAGATAGAGATAGAGATAGATATAGAGATAGATAGATAGATAGATAGATAGATAGATAGATAGATAGATAGATAGATAGATAGATAGATAGATAGATAGATATAGATATAGATATAGATATAGATATAGATATAGATATAGATATAGATATAGATATAGATATAGATATACATTGTATACTTACATTGAATTGGAATAAAGCAGGGAAAACTCTCTATTCTAATACGGGAATTTGTTTGAAATGGAATTTCTGCCATTTCTGCACAATAAACAAGGAATAACAAATAGTGAAATTAACAACAAGACCAAGAAAACATCAGTGTTATAAACATTTCTATCTTTTTTTAATGAGGCAAAAAGTCTACTTTTATTGTTCATTTTTAATTAATCTTTCTTTATTTTTATTTACGTGGGTAATCCCCTCACCACAGTGATTCTGGCAGTAAACACACTTTAAATGGACTGTAATGTAAATAAAATAAAATATAATTTTTAAATATATATAATATATATTATAACATAAAATATGTTTTGTAATTGTTCCCATTAATTCTCAGGGTTTGAGTATTTGAAATTATTTAATGGACCCATGCTTTTTCTTTAAGGCAATAATCAGGCCAAAGTCTCCTTTAAATTAAGCTCCTGATAATCTATATTCAGACAGCCATGCAGTGTTCTTAACAACTGTATAAATATGGTTTACTGTTGCTTTCTTCTGATTTTTTTTTCTTAGTAAGAAAAATAAATTCAAATATAATCTCAACATTTTTTCTTATTATAGGATTCCCCGTCCATTTTCAATTATTGGGAATTGATATTAATAGATAAAATACAGGTAGAAAAAAAGCAGATGGACATAGGATGCAGTGAAAAGGCTTGGAGTTTCCTATGAACACTGTGGCTCATGGGTTGGTGATTTATTGGATTCAAACCAAGGAAGTTAACATTGGGTCCATTCAAATATATTTCAATATTTTCTAGGCACCATAGATTGAAAGTTTAAGTATGAGGTCCCAGAGATGATAAATAATGATGCTGATGCAATGTTTTCATGCCAAATAAGAAAGCCTCAATGTTCTTTTTTTTTTTGCCATGTCTGGCTTTATAGTAATAGTTAAAGTAAATGGTCATTGGGTATTGAAAAATATAAATCGCTAGTTAGCCCTTACCTGCAGAAGATAATTTTTCCTCCCTGTTCTCCACCACATTACAGCCAATAAAATGGAAGCCAATGAAATAACAGCTATCACAATGACTATTGTCCCAGTCATATTCAGTGTGGTCTCTTCTGTTTTAATCTTGGAAGCTCTAACATTTTCAAGTGTCCTACATGCAGAGGCTGTATAAAATAAAGAAAAGACAATGGAGTTAATTTTCCACCCAAACAATTAAAAAGGTAGTATATTCTTGAAGTGCTGAATTCCTGGTCATTTCATGAACATGTCCATATGATTTTCTTGGCAACTGCATAGAAATAGTTTATTACCTTCTTCCAAATTAGTCTACTTCTGGGTTTTCTTTGTGGTTTTAAATCCAAGTATGAACTTTGATCCTGCTTAGCTTTTGGATTCAACCAAGCTCAACTCTATAGCAAAGTATATGGTACTTATCAAGGATACAACCAGAGGTGGCATTCAACCGGTTCTGACAGGTTCTGGCGAATCGGTAGTGGAAATTTTGAATAGTTCAGAGAACCGGCAAATACTACCTCTGGCTGGCTCCTCCCCTGATCTATTCACTGCCTCCCTAGTCCCAGCTGATTGGTTGGATCTTCTTTTGTTGCCCTGCACAGGAGAACGGAGCTGGAAAGCAGGTTAGTGGGGTGGGGAGGGAATGGGGATTTTACAGCATCCTTCCTGGAGTGGGGTGGAAATGGAGATTTTGCAGTATCCTTTCTCCATGAGTGGGGAAGGAATGGAGATTTTACAGTATCCTTCCCCTGGAGTGGGGTAGAAATGGAGATTTTACAGTATCCTTCCCCTGGAGTGGGGTGGAAATTGAGATTTTGCAGTATCCTTTCCCTGGAGTGGAGAGGGAATGGGGATTTTGCAGTATCCTTTCCCTGGAGTGGGGTGGAAATGGAGATTTTACAGTATCCTTTCCCTGGAGTGGAGAGGGAATTGAGATTTTACAGTATCCTTTCCCTGGAGTGGAGAGGGAATGGGGATTTTGCAGTATCCTTTCCCTGGAGTGGGGTGGAAATGGAGATTTTGCAGTATCCTTTCTCCACAAGTGGGGAGGGAATGGAGATTTTACAGTATCCTTTCCCTGGAGTGGAGAGGGAATGGAGATTTTACAGTATCCTTTCCCTGGAGTGGAGAGGGAATGGGGATTTTGCAGTATCCTTTCCCTGGAGTGGAGAGGGAATAGAGATTTTACAGTATCCTTTCCCTGGAGTGGAGAGGGAATGGAGATTTTACAGTATTCTTTCCCTGGAGTGGAGAGGGAATGGGGATTTTGCAGTATCCTTTCCCTGGAGTGGGGTGGAAATGGAGATTTTACAGTATCCTTCCCCCAGGAGTGGAGATGGAATGGGGATTTTGCAGAATCCTTCCCCTGCCACGCCTACCAATCCACGCCCACAGAAACGATAGTAAAAGAAATTTAATCCCACCACTAGAAGGAAGCCATTTGCTTTCCAAAAGTGGGACCGCTACAAGTCCCTGCTTTGACACCAAACTAAAACCATTGCCCCTGTTCTGTTGAAAGAATCTCTTATCCCAGGTCTGTCAACAAAAGTACTTCTTATTAATTTTTGTCAATCATAGCAACCAAATGGAGCTTCTATTATATTGAATATTAGATACATGGGACAAATAACATGACAATGTGGTGGACTTCATGTGCTGCTGGAGTTCTAGGCAGAACTTCAGACAGTAGCTTGCCAAGAATTCAATGCAAGACAGTGATGGCCCCTGAGCATCAATCTCACATTTTTTACAAATTCACTCCCAAAGATCTTATAATTAAATTTCCATTTAATTACTCCAAAATGCTCATTAACCACCCAAAATTGTTCAATGGAAACAGTGAGATCTTAATGGGTTTGGAACAATTGTCAAGCCTAACTTGGGAAAAATATCTTATGTTAACTGTTCTTTTAGTTCTTGATAACTTTAATTACCAATGTTTCTAGATTGGTAGTGATAGTTGTTGACAATCTGAAGTATAGACATGATAATGAAAAAATGAAACACACCTGATTGTCTGCTAGGAATTCTTGTGTTCTTGATACAGCAATATTCAGTTTCAGAGGGAGCAGATTCCAGCTGAAGGGTATTGCTCAGGCTGAATGACCCATCCTCATTTTTCACAGACTGAGATGTTGACTTATGGGTCAGATTAGTTCCAGCTTTAGAAACCCAATAGAGCTTCTCCTCTGGGTAACCTCCAGATGCTGTACAAATAAGAGTGTCCTCCTGTTTCATGACTTGAGGATTTGTATATGGTGCTGCCGAAATATGACAATGCACTAATCAGAACAGAACTACATTGCTCATAGACTTTAAACGGATTACAGTTTCTCTAAGATCTACTGTTTTTCCAGTTATATTTGTGTCGCTCCCATCCCTTGTATCTCTTCAGGAATGTACAGATCTAAGCAAGTTATCATTAAGCTGTAATTCTTTTCATTGCATTATTAAAAAAAAATAGAGTAATGTGATTACTGTGGACACCGACAGGATAACCCCAGGGACATCATAATTGGCAAACCAAATGCATATAATTGATTGGGGGAATTCAAAATTAGATTTTTGCAGTTAATATTATGAACTATTTTGCTTCAATAATATTCTAGACTTTAAAAGAAGAACAATGATTTGTTTGTTTGTTTATTTGTTTGTTTATTTGTTTGTTTCTTTCTTTATTTATTATAGACTGTCCAACTAATCACTCACTCAGTCTAACACACCTCACAGGTATTGTGGGGAAAATAGGAGGAGGAAGGCATACTGGGTATGTTCTCTACCTTCTTTTATTTATAAAAATAAAATGCAGGGTAAAAAACAAACAAACAAACAAACAAAAAATATTGTACAATTTTTTAAAAAATGTACCAGAATTCACAGTTTCCTGGTTTCTAGCCTGATGATTTAATCACTAGACCAAATAGTCTTTTCTATAAAGGATTTTGAAAGTATATTTCAAAGAATTCATGTTTATGACATTCTGTTTGTTCCATACTTCTAAATGCTTGCTTAATGAATAGGCAGAGTGGAGAGGTCTGATTGGAAGCTTCCTGGAAGCATCTGATTAACATTCCTGGAAACAATAGTGAAGGACTACATGGGCATACTTTGTTAGAAGGAAAGCCTGAGAAAAATAATACAGAATGACCCCATGTTCAGTTTGTTTAGTCAACCGCAGCAATACACGAGCACTCAATAGATTCAAACTAAATGTAAAGCGCTCCAAACTCAACTGCAGAAAATACGACTTCAGCAACAGAGTGATCAATGCCTGGAATGCACTACCTGACTCTGTGGTTTCTTCCCCAAACCCCAAAAACGTTAACCTTAGACTGTCTACAGTCGACCTCTCCCCATTTCTAAGAGGTCTATAACCACTGCACCTGAAGTTGTGCAGTGGTTAAATACTGCTACTGCAGGCTGACTGCTAGTTTAGCAGTTCAGCTGTTCAAATCTCACTAGGCTCAAGGTTGACTCAGCCTTCCATCCTTCCGAGGTCGGTAAAATGAGGACCCAGATTGTTGGAGGCAATATGCTGAACTCTGTAAACCGCTTAGAGAGGGCTGTAAAGCACTATGAAGCGGTATATAAGTAAAGTGCTATTGCTATAAGGGGCGTGCATAAGCGCACCACTGTGCCTACCGTCCCTGTCCTGCTGTCCTATTGTCCTCTTTTATCGTTACTTTTTACTTATGTTTATACAAACTACTACTATCCTATACATGTTTGACAAATAAATAAAATAAAATAAATAAATAAATAAATAAATAAATAAATGATAGGTAGAGATAACCTCTGATAAGATTTGGAGATTCTGTTATTCTACCACCTATAACAACAAAAAGCACCCCAGAACCCTTGCCACATTTGTTTCTTGACTTTGCCCCCTCCAAATTTCTTTCTGCAACATTAAGCAAAATCAAGGCAGGATTGTTTTGAGTTTCTTTCTCACCCTTTCATTTTTCTCAGGACTGTATAATCTTTTCTCCAAGTTCCCTTTTAATGGCTCATTCACTCATCTTCCTTCCCAAGAGCAGATCTACATAATGTCAGCATGCAAGCCCCACCTTTTATGCTTGGATTGCAAGGCAGCACACAAGTATATGAAGGCTGAAGTGTATGTCAGGATTGGCATTTAGTCATTGGCTCCATCCCTCCCCTCCCCCTGTGCAGATGTTTATGGTGAAAGCCATTACTAATAGTGAAAGTTTATGAATGACCAACACACATTCAAATCTAGCTTCTTGACGTTCATTGATCATAGGCTCAGACTTACCAAATACCTCTAGAGATATATTCAGTTTATCCATACAGTTTTTAGCTATATAAGTTAACATATAGGTTCCTTCATGTGATATCTTTATTTGGTTAATACTCAGAAAAGCCATATTGCTGTGGAATTCCAATGTTGTTTCACCATCAGTCAAGGTTCTATTCTGTTTTTTGATGACACCTTTGGGAGTACAGTTTCCCTTGAGGGGGAAGAATCTCAATCCCATAGATTCAATGGGTTCCTTATTCTTGCATTTAATCATAATGCCTTTTCCAAGTTCTGCAATGTTGGGTTTTGAACATGATAAACAATCACCCCCTGAAAAAAAAAGCAGAAGACGCAAACAATTGCACTGCATGTTTTTCATTTACCAAACGTAAATTATTAGGAATTAAGAATACTATTTCTACAGCCAGAAGACATATTCGGATAGAAAAGTTTCAATGCTTAATAGTTCAGACAATACAGCTAATAGGAAAGCTCTCCTAAAGTTTGGGACAATGGCTGCTATTCAGTGTAGTCACCTCTGTTTAGTCTGAAGCATGGATAAACTGAATTCATAACAGCCATTAATTGGATTCATCAAAAAAATGGCTGAATTAAAAAAAAATATGATTAGCTCAATAATTATAGGCTCTTTCCACATTATGCTAAACCACAGTGCCTGAATTCACACAAACTCTAAGCCACATTAAAAAATGCTTATTGTGAGCTGTGAAGTCAGCCATTATTTGCTGATTACTACAATGCAGGCTGCCCTGGAAGATCTTCCAGAAACTACAACTGGTCCAGTATGTGGTAGTGTGTGCAATTTTAGGGGTTTCATCAATGCTGTGTGAGCTGCACTGGCTTCCAGTTTCATCTCAGGTGCAATTCAAGGTGATGGTTATGGTCTTTAGTTTAAAGCCCTAAATGGATCTGAGTTACTGAACCTCTTCTAACAAAGGAGAAAGAGAAAGAATCCCCAATGCCAATAGAAGAAATTTCATTTGGGCCAAATAACCTTTTTTAACTGACATTTGCAGTTTTTTACTTTCTCTTTTGTGTACTTGCAACTGTCCTCCTTAATGTCTTGATAGGCATCTTAGTCCGTTCTTGAACTCAAGGTCCTATCTTTAAAATGTACCTATATTCCTGTAAGTTGGATTTAAGGAGTTGTTTCTTTGACATTTCCAATGATACATAGGTTGCTTTTGTAAGCAGGAAAAAAAAACCATTTGTCTGAAGTGATGTAGGGTTTCCTGCCTAAGCAGGGGGTTGGACTAGAAGACCTCCAAAGTCCCTTCCAACTCTGTTGTTGTTGTTGTTGTTGTTGTTGTCATCATCATCATCATCATCAAATAATAACTACCATATATTCCTGAATGTATAACAATGAACAAGAATATCTAGTTTTTCAGCCACGTGTTATTAAGTAATATTTCCCCTTTCTAAAGCCTTATAAGAATCATATACAGTAAGCATATTGTAAGCAAACAAACACATAAAAATAGATGGTTTATATCCTATAACTGAATTGTTTTTATTGATTTGACTTACATGAAGTTTATAATAATTTCCAAAAATCATGAGTTTGGCATTTGGTCCTTAGCATAAACTTGCAGGATATTCTTCCTCCCTGCCTGGCTAGTGTTAATACAGGTTATTAGTATTATATGACTCAACACAGTCAACATGCATTAATAGAAACACACCATTTCAATTCTCTAAAAATGAAGCAGCTGTATCTTTAATGTTAGAAATGGAAGTTACTCTTTTTTCCTACTCCAATAAAAGGCAAAGCAAAATAAGAGTAAAGGAAATGCAGTTGAAGGAATCTCACCTATGTGAGTATATGTATAAGGCAGTATAAAAATATTGTAGCTATAAAATATGCTGAGATAATAGAAAAAAATTACCTGCTTGGATGTCACTTAAAACATTCAACAGTAGGAAAGTGAATGGTAACGTTCGGAAAGATGCCATACTAACACCAATTGTTACTGCTTAGCATCTCAGTGGAAGTCATTTCAGAAACTGAGTCACCATCTTGAAATAGCAACCAATTTTTTTCCTGTTGAGAAACGAGGACATTAAGTATTCCTTCTCCATCTTGCTCAATTAGAATAATCTGTGAATAAAATTATTCCCAAATAATCCTTTACCCTGTATTTCTGGATTAAAGCCTTTCTTTTTTAAAAAAATGTGACACAAAATTTTGTAGAAGAAAAAAAATATATCATCATCATTAAAGAAAATGGTAACTGAGAGCCAGTTTGGTCTAATGGTGAAGGCACCAGGGGCTAGAAACCAGGAGAATGTGATTTTTTTAATGAAAGCTGGCTAGATGCCTTTGGCCCAGTTATTTTTGCTCAGCCTATTATGTCAGGCTCTGGTGACAAGCTTGTCTGTCAGTTCTAATTACAAGCTGTGAATCAACATTTGGTTGATGCAAAAAAAAAAAAAGCAGGCCATGCAGTTGCAGGGTAAATTCTAGGACAGGGCTGTCAAACTCGTGGCCTGCGGGCCAGATGCGTCATGCGCTGGCCATGCCCATGCCCGGTTTAGTGAAGAGGAAAAAAGTCACGATACGTCACGTGACAATGCCGTGACTACGCGAGTTTGACACCCCTGTTCTAGGAAGAAAAAAAAAACGGAAGAGAATGGTAATCAAAATTAAAAAATTATAAAAAGATTGCACTCCCTGTTTGAAGGGACTTATTATTTAAATTTTTACAATAATAATTAGTATTGTATTATATTATTATCTATATATTTACAATAAAAGCTCAAGTTAAAAGAAAGATAATGCATATTTGTATGACTAATAACGTGCATCAAAGAAACACGTGAGATAAAATAATGGATAAAATAAGTTAAAATCAATTCAAACAAATGTCAGACGCTTTTCTTTGAAAATAGCTTGCTGCAGCCGCATCGCTCGTGCCAAGAAGAAATCCATGTATGGCTTTTTCTATATTGGATAAATGTTGAAGACAACTTCCTGAAAACTGATGGTATAATAAGGGTAGAAGGAACAGAGACCCAGAGACGCCATCTGAATGAATGGTTTTTAAAATTATATAATGTTTTTTATTATTATTATGTATTTTTGTATTGTTCTTATTCCTGTTGTACGCTGCCCTGAGTCCTACGGGATTGGGCGGCCTATAAGAACTTTTAATTAAATTAAATTAAATTAAATCTATCCACCTCATTGGCAGATCACTGTTTTACTGCCAAGTGCTTATACTGTAGATATTGAAAGCATATTACAATCCAAGCAGTCCACAGGAGACAAAAATAGGAATAAACTCCTGGATGGCAGAATAGGTTGAATTATTTTTGATGACAGGTGATGAAACTTTTGTGTTCAAATATGCACAAAGACAACCCTGAAAGGAACTTTGGTTGCTGTTATTGTTAGTAATTTTAAACACAGTAACAATATGATTGTCTCTTGAAGGTTGAAGTAGTTTATCCTTTTTCTCATTTGGATGTCAGATCAGAGGAGAATCTCATTAGTTTGGTTTTCCCAATACTGAATATAAGCAGTTGTTCACTTTAAATGATTGTCAAGATATTTAAGTATTTCTTATGCATAAAATATCTATTGGTACTACCAATTCATTCATATCTTTTAAACTTCACGGTACTAGCTATGAAGTAAGTCATCTTATGACAATATCAAAACAAAACATTTCAGTCAGATTAGAAGCCTGTACTACGTTAATTTATAAAAACATTCTGTTATTTCTTTTCTCACCAAAAGAGGACGCCCTCTCTCTTTTGAGCATATCAGTAACATAAGGTTAACTTGCAATTGATTTTAAACAAATGGCTGTCAACATTTATTATAATTTCTCCCCATAATACAATTTTCTAAGATGTTGTGAATGCTTTCACTGATACATCTGTGCCTAGTATGAGTTAAAAGAATTGTTATTGGTTCACATTTTTTCCTTCTGCCCACACAGAGTCTCAGTCAGTTTGCATTTATATAGTAAATCCAGCACACAATATCAAATATATAATTATAGTGAGATGGAGCTCCAGAGATCATTCAGTTTGTAATATAAAGTGATTTTATATTAAATTGATTTTTAAAATCAATCTTTATTATTGAAATAGTGAGATACTGTACAAAAGGGGGAAAGAAGTCAAATAAGATAAAATAAAATAAAATAACAGCTGCTAAATATACATAAAAGGCATTATGAAAAGACTTTCTGGTAACCCATTTTTCCCAGTGGTGAAATCCAAATTTTTTTACTAGTGGTTCTGTGGGCGTGGCTTGGTGGGCAAGGCTTGGTGGGCGTGGCAGGGGAAGGATACTGCAAAATCCCCATTCCCTCCCCACTCTGGGACCAGCCAGAGGTGGTATTTGCCGGTTCTCCAAACTACTCAAAATTTCCGCTACCGGTTCTCCGAACTACTCAAAATTTCCACTACCGGTACTCCAGAATCTGTCAGAACCTGCTGGATTTCACCCAATTCTTTCTTTCTTTTCTATTTGTGTTCCCAATTGCTGATCACAATATGGCTATCTATACCTTACAATACATGTTAAAAAATCATTGGGGGTTCCTGTTTAGGTCCTAGAAGCCATATTCCAAAAGTCTAAATTTCCCTTGCTGTGTACTGAGATCTATATAAGTCAGTCTTTCTTACTTAAATTTATTCTGTATATATGACCTGCAAGGTCCCTTCCAACTCTGTTAATCTGTTATATACACTGCAAATTTTTCCACTGCAGCATATTCTCTAATTTTAGTCTCCCAATCTGATATTTTCTACAAAGTTTCTCTGCGAATTTTATTCTTGCAGTTGTCAACATATATCATAAACATATAGCATATCCCCCATAATAAACTGTGTGTTTTACCTTTATGTTTCTTGGAATTATACCTGATAAAATATTTGTGCTTTCAGTTCAAATTTTATTTTTTTAATATTTTGATGTATTTCTTTCCAGTTCCTTTGAGCTTTTATTATTAACATAACCACCACCTGTGATAAAAAATTTCCATCTCTGTTATGGCATTTCCAACATTTGTTGTTATGTGCCTTGTTTGTCTTGGCAATCCTTGATGGAGTTATGTATCATCTGTAAAATATTTACATAAAATTTTTCTTAAATTATATTTCAGAGTAACTTTTATAGATTTTTTTCTGTAACTCTGTAACTCTTGGGCCACTGTGATTGTTTCTTTGAACTTTAATATCATTTATGCTATAGCACTTTTGATTTGTTCTGTGTCCATGTTGCATTTCAGCAGCAATTTGTAAATACATCCCAATGTATGTTCTTGATTTTGTATCAGCATTTCAAATTCTGTTATTTTTCTCAAGATCCTTATTTCTTTTTTAAGATCACTTTATTTTTTTTCAGGTTTCTTTTCAAAGATCACCTTATTGTTTCAGTGACTCACAGATACATTAACCATAGTTCTTCTTTGGACGATTCTTGTGACTTTAATCTCTTTCCTGAATCTGGATATGACATGTTGGCAAATGTAATTTATTTTATTTTATTATTTTATAACACTTTATTCCCCTTCTCTATCACTGTTAGTGTCTTCTCTTTTCTGATTTTGAGATTTAGTTGGCAAGCTTCAACTGATGGAAGACATTCAGTGCAAAAGGGAGAGAGAATGTTTTCCAGAGATTTCTGCATATACATGCAGTAAGATAAGGACTTTTCTGCAGAATTTGCACTTAAAATTACTGTGCTTGTTTCCCAGGAGCATGTGCTATCACCTTTTCATTCTATACATTTTCATTCTATATTAAATTAGATAATTGCAGCAAGTAGTATTGCAGCATATTTTTCCCACTAGCACAATTACTGCATGCATGTAGCCAAGATTGTTGCGTGACTAAGGGTACTTTTACAGCTAACTTTGTGCGCACACAGCAATGTATTAACATAATTAAACCAAAGTGAAAGTATTGCAGCAAAGTGTCAAAACTCTCCTAACTTTACCTTTCTCCCAGAGCTATATTGTTAGGAAATATCCAGTCTGCCCTTAGCAACTAACTCCACCCTTTTCCCTCCCCTTCCCTCTCCCTCAGCTTTTCACTCAGAAAGATAAGACGGAAAAGATAAGAAGATAAGGGAATTGACTGGTGTTGGTGTGCACATAAAATTGTTCTTTGTTGTTTTTTTGGATCCTGACAGACATTCCTCCACAACTGAAGTTGTGCAATGCACCTCCCTCTGAGTCTTCTGCCCAGTCTTGCCCTGTGTGGGACTTCTCCAAGGTCTCCGGTTGTCTGTCTGCAGGCAACCATAACTCTTTGTCCCCGTCCAGTTTGGGTGTTGGGTGAAGTACACCCCTTTGTCTGTTTGTCACTTCTCTTGCCCCAAGAAGCCTCCAGGTGACATCTTCAACCCTTTTCTTCTTCTGGAGGCAGGAAACAGCATCTGCACAGCCCAATGGCCCAGGATACTGAAACAATCTCTCTCTCTAGCCACTGATTTCCCATATGTCTCTCCTAAGGCACCCACTGCCTTGATGCCTCAGAAGGGCAAAGACTCAAACGTGACATGCCTCTCTCTCTCTCTCTCTCTCTCTCTCTCTCTCTCTCTCTCTCTCTCTCTCTCTCTCTCTCTCTCTCTCTCTCTCTCTCTCTCTCTCTCCCTCCCTCCCTCCCTCCCTCCCTCCCTCCCTCCCTCCCTCTCTCTCTCTCTCTCTGACTTTAAACTCCAACACCCATATATTATGTCTAGCCAATTAGAATGCTTCTTCCATCTGCCCCACAACAATCCTAGCTAGCAACCAAAGCAACTTGTTTGCCCCCAGGATAGCACATCTGTACTTCAAGGCCTAGTGCACAATCATTTAAATATGATGTAGCAGTGTGCTACAGCTGCCAAAAAAGCCAAGACAGTCCTACATTGCATTAATAGAGACAGAATTGGGACCATGTGATGTGTTAATACTACTTTATAATGCCTTGGTAATTCCACACTTGAAATATTGCATGCAGTTTTGGTTGCCACGATATAAAAAAGATGTTGAGACTCTAGAAAGAGTGCAGAGAAGAGCAACAAAGATGATTAGGGAACTGGAAGCTAAAACATATGAAGAACTTTTGGGTAGGAATTGGGTACATCTAGTTTAATGAAAAGAAGGACTAGGGTTGACATGATAGTTGTGTTCCAATATCTCAGGGGCTGCCACAAAGAAGAGGGGAGTCAACCTATTCTTCAAAGCACCTGAGGGTACGACAAGATACAATGGATGGAAACTAATCAGGGAGAGAACCAATCTACAACTAAGGAGAAATTTCCTGACAGAACAATTAATCAGTGGAATTACTTGCCTCCAGAAGTTGTGGAGGCTCCAGCACTGGAGGTTTTAAAGAAGATATTGGATAACCATTTGTCTGAAATGGTATAGGGCCATGATGGCGAACCTATGGCATGCGTGCCACAGGTGGCACACAGAGCCATATCTGAGGGCATGTGAGGCATTGCCCTATGTCAGCTCCAGCGCTGGCCAGCTGATTTTCAGCATTCCGGAGGGCCGTGGGGAGGCTGTTTTCACCTTCCCCAGGCTTCAGGAAAGCCTCCGGAGCCTGTGAATGGGGAAAAACGGACTCATTGGGCCTACCGGAAGTCCAGAGGCTTCAGTGAGGCCTGAACGCATGCGTGGGGGGGAGAGCACGGGCGGGTGGTTGTGCACGCATGCGTGGGCGGAAGGGCATTGCATTATGGGTGTGGGCACACATGCGCACTATCACACACATGCATACACGCCCTTTTGGCACCCGAGCAAAAAAAGGTTCTCCATCACTGGTATAGTGTTTCCTGCTTGAGGAGGGAGTTGGACCTTCAAGGTCCCTTCCAATTCTGTTATTTTGTTAAGGCCATATCTGAACTTTTCATTCTCCCCCCCCTTTTTCTCTGCCCACTCACACCAGATCAAAAGCATCCAGCCTGGCCACAAAATCCACATGCCACACATATCATTGGATTTTTCACTATACCTAAACTGATCCCTGTCTACCAGCCAGAGTCAAAAATAGGGAGATAGTTTATTCATTATGTGGAACATAGTGATTGAATGATTGTGTTGTTTACAGGAGGAATACAACATGACCTATCTCCTGTTTACAACACAGTCATTGCAGCAGTTCCAAGAAGGTTCCACACCCATTTGCACTCTGCAGGTGATCCTGAGGGTACAGATAAACCTCCAAGTAACCTCAACAACTCTTTGAAAGACTTCCGGTTTTGCTTTCGATGACATCGGAAGCTGGGACCGCGAGCTCTGTGGCCGGCTCCGAACATTCCACATCCGAGGGTCCAGATTGGGACCTAAACCCCCGCTGTAGAGGGGGCAAAGTGAAGGGGGACTGCCAGGAAGGTAAAGGTAAAATCTCCCCTCCCTGAGCTGGAAAGCCCCTAGCCAATGGTGTGGAGCAGGGGCAGCAAACATGGCTGCCACAAGGCTGAAAGAAGACCAGAAAAACAAAGACTGAGCAGGAAGGAAAAGTGAGCGGTTTGCGATCTGGGCCAAAAAAGGTTTGCTTGCTTTTTAAGAATAACCCCAACAATATGAGGGGGAAGAAATATGGAAGTCAAATGCTAGCGGTGGGACAAGCATATTAAAAAGTTTGAAGAAAATGTTCGGGAACTAGGAGAAAAAAAGTTTTGTTTGAAAGTTTTTAAAAAAGATGTGGTTCTGGAAAGATACTTTGTTTTAAAGAAAAAAATATTGATATTCGAATTGGAAGTTGTCTCTACCTTATCATAACTAAACTGATTATTACGTACCTATCTATATACTGGATTTATAAATACAAAATAATGAAATCGACACCGCAGAATAACGAAGAGGAAGAATATTGACTTGAAGCAGGAGCGTCATTTTAAAGAAAGAAAGAAGGGTGTAACCCTCGGAACTTTTGTTTCTGCTGGATAAATAAAGCTGAGTAAACTAAAAAGAAGGAAAAGAGGTGGTTAAAGCCCCCGGATTTTTCTTTTGAAATTTGGTTGGGTTGTAAAAATGATAACAAGTGGAAATAAAGATATGGAATGGACTCATCAGGATATTAAGGATATTATAAATGAACAGCGTATGGGAATGAAGGAAATACTTGAAGATATGGATTGAATAGAACTAAAATTGGAGAATCTAATACAAAAAATAACAAGTGCAGACCAGACAAATGAGGAAAATACAGAGGATTCTGGAAGAGTGGAAGAAACAGAGGAACTGGAAAATAAATAACAAGAAAGAAAATACAACAAAGGGATGATGGAAACACTGAGGGTGAAAATGGGAATAGAGCAGAAGGGGAAGATCTTAGATGGTATGGCAAAGATATGGGAGAAAAAGAAAGCCAGAAAGGGAAAAGAAGAAAAAGCTAGAAAATATGAAAACAAAATAAAACAACAAAGGGGGGGGAGAAAGGAGAGAAAGATAGAGAGTACAGTAAAAAATGGATTTAAGAGTAGAAATGAGAGAGCTAAAAGAAATATGTGGGAGACAACCAAAAAAGAAAAAGAAAAGAGGATTGAAAATATGGAACAGGGTAAAAGATAAGGGATAAAAAGAATAAGAATGTATAAACCAAATTAGTATATTAGAATTAAATAATCTGAATAATTGTTTATTGTGGTGATAAATAAAAAATTATTCTTGAATATAAGTTATGAATATAGAAGAGTTATAATGTGGAAAAAAATAATTTGCATTAAATATATGTATGAATAGCCCATAGAAATGAAGTTATAAAATAATATAAGAAAATATATGAAGCATGTAAATGCTAATTAGAAGATTGAAAGTTGGTAACTTTGTAAAATGTTTTGTATCAGGTATAAGAGATAAAAACCAGTTTCGAATGATTGTTAGAAATATGATAAAATAATGGAATTAATTGTTAAGAGGATAAAATCAGCTTGTATTAAAGAGTAGGAATGATATTGAAAAGATGAAAAAGAAGTAAAAAGTATTTTTTATTATTGTTTAGAAAAGAAGTGAAATTAAATATATTAATACTAGAAATGTATATGGTGGGAAAAGACCACATCTTTAATTGTTGGAATGGAAGGAGAAGAATAGAAAAAAAGGGGGGAAAGAAAAGAGAATTAAAATAGAGATAAAATAAGAGGGGAAAAAGACCAAAAGATAGATATTAAGATAAAAAGAAATGTGAGAGAAGGGCTAGAAGGTTTAGAAATGGAAGGATGATATTAGAAGCTATGTATTAAAAATGAAATGTTAAATGAATTGTAATTATTAAGAAAAATATTGCTAAGACTATTGTATGGATATATGAAACTCAGAAAGCAAATGCTCACGACATGAGATGTATAAAAAATAAAAATAAATAAAATTTATTGCAGAAAAAAAACTATTTGAACGAGTGATGACTACAAGGAATATAAAACCTTCCATTATCCACCATTCAGTCAGAAAGCTTCTTGGATGAGAAGTGAAACATTTTGAATGAAAAATAAAAAAAGCACCTTTGGAACAAGCTTCCTCCTTCTTTTCACATTCCATAAGGGTTTTAATTAATTAAATTTAAATTAATTAATTAAGCATATAGCATCTACAGAGGTCATGCAATCACTGAGTCACAAATTTAGTCTAAATAAAGTGTCAGCAAATATGAATGTATATATTTATGTATGTATGATATGTGGACAATGCAATGTAAGTGATAATATAAGAGTCCACAAGGGTTGAGGATCTTTTAAAAACATATAAAGAACCAGTGGTGAAATCCAATTTTTTTTACTACAGGTTCTGTGGGCGTGGCTTGGTGGGCATGGTGTGGCTTGGTGGGCGTGGCTTAGTGGGCGAGGCAGGGGAAGGATATTGCAAAATCTCCATTCCCATCCCACTCTGGGGCCAGCCAGAGGTGGTATTTGCCGGTTCTCCGAACTACTCAAAATTTCCGCTACCAATTCTCCAGAACCTGTCAGAACATGCTGGATTTCACCCCTGATAAAGATCTTTTTATTTGACTAGTGAGTGTGTGGTGGGGCTGTTTATATCACCTTGCTGACAGTTTCTAGTTTAACATCTGTTTTAGTAAATATGGATATAGCTGCACTCTAACATATTATAAGCCATTGTCCCAGATGATTGTTGCACTGGGTTTAATTGTAATTATTTGTTTTACTGGTTTGCAAGTAAAATTTTTGACTGGGTAGAATTTTGTAATTGCTGTGCTTTCCTGAATTGTAACATATCTTGGTAAAGGCATATTATGGCTGATCACACAACCAACTAGATATCTCCTACATTGACTCCTGCATACTTGACACCTTCCTGTCTGATGCATCTGCCAAAGGCCCAATAAAGGAAAAACTGTCACGATGTGAATAATTGCCAGTTGTGCACCTCTACTGTTTTCTAAGGTTATTGTATTTATAATCAAGCAGACATGTGATATGCATGCGTGCATTCCAGGAGTTTTTGTCAACTCCCACCTTCCTTTTCTTCCTCCATGCCTGCCGAGGCAGATGTGAATCCATTAGCTGAAAAAATGTAGCTTATTAAGGGTTTATTTTTATTACTTTTGTACTGAAATAAATATTTTGTTAATTAGATTTGAATCTCGGTTTTATTTTCTAAACACGAATGACTTCAAGGAAGCAAGATCCACAAATCGCCTCTGATAGGAAAAATTCCTATCTTGACAAAAAACATATTTTTAAATCATTTTTATATATTTGGATCAGAAAGGGAAAAAGGCAAAGAAGGAAGGGAAGGAGGGAGGGAGGGAGGGGGAGGGGAGAGGAAGGTTGGTTTTCTATCAATATATAGATAGATAGATAGATAGATAGATAGATAGATAGATAGATAGATAGATAGATAGATAGATAGATAGATAGATAGATAGATATAGATATAGATATAGATATAGATATAGATATATAGATAGATAGATAGATAGATAGATAGATAGATAGATAGATAGATAGATAGATAGATAGATAGATAGATAGAGATAGATAGATAGATAGATAGATAGATAGATAGATAGATAGATAGATAGATAGATAGATAGATAGATAGATAGATAGATATATAATGTGCATAGAGGGCAGTAACCAATGATCAGATGATAAAGGGCATTCCTATCACAATCACAGTAATCAACTGGCATGAAGGACTTTGCCCACAGTGAAATAATATGCAATGACATAAACAAGCTAAGTAATAGTCAGCAAACATCTGATCTCCTTTGGATCTCAGCCTGCTATTGGGGAAAACATGCAAAGAAATTTTATATCAGGAAGCAGAATTATGACTAGTGAAAGTGCTGGATTACAGTCTGGAGTCAAGTCCATTCTCAACCATGGTATATTTCACTGCATGATTTTGGTTTCACTGATTGATTTCCCTCTGTCTTAGCCCAGTCTACCTCACAAGACCACTGTTGTGGGAATAAAATGCAAACATCTTGGAAATTGAAGATATACCGTATTTTTCGGAGTATAAGATGCACCTTTTTACTCCCAAAAAGAGGGTCAAAAACTGGGTGCATCTTATACTCCGAATGTAGCCCCCCCACCTGCCAGCCCGCCACTCAGCCTGGGGAGGAAAGTGTTTTCAGGCGGCAGCACTGCGATCCCCTCCCTGATTCCAAAAACAGGGCGTGCAACTGGCGCTGTCCGCCACCGGAAATGCGATGCTCTTTTTTGCCGAGAAGGACCCTCGATCAGCCATCTCCAGGGAGCCACCCCCGTCCTCAGGAGGCAGCAGCCCCTTTAAGAGTGAAGGAGCTTTTTATTTTTTATTTCCCTCCTTCCAGCCTGAGCCGGCCGATCGCGAGCCCGCTGGCAGAGACAGCGTGGCACAGATGTTCGTGGGGGGGGAGGTGATCGCTTGCCACCGCCGCCGCCGCGCAGGTATGCGAGTCGCCAAGGGGTCAGCCACGCCTCGGATTGGAGGGTCCTTGTCCTGCTGCTGCCCCAAAGAAGCTGCGGAGCTGAAGAAGCCTCCACCCATCTGCCAGCTCGCCACTCAGCCTTTTGGAATCGGGGAGGGGATTGCAGCGCTGCCGCCTGAAAACGCTTTTCTCCCCAGGCTGAGTGGCGAGCTGGCAGATGGGTGGAGGCTTCTTCAGCTCCGCAGCTTCCTTGGGGCAGCAGCAGGACAAGGACCCTCCAACCCGAGGTGAGCTGACCCCCGGGCGACTCACATACCTGCTCGGCGGTGGCAAGCGATCACCTCCCCCCTCCCCTCCACGAACGACTGTGGCGTGCTGTCACTGCCAGCGGGCTCATGATCGGCCAGCTCAGGCTGGAAGGAGGGAAATAAAAAATAAAAAAAGCTCCTTCACTCTTAAAGGGGCTGCTGCCTCCTGAGGATAGGTTTAGCTCCCTGGAGATGGCTGATCGAGGGTCCTTCTCAGGCAGAGACCCCCGCGGCAGCAGGGGCTACAATGCAATGCCCTGAGCGGAGTGCAAAAAGTCCTTCCTCCAATTTTGGAATCGGGGAGGGAAGTGTTTTCGGGCTGCAGCCTGAAACGCAATGCTCTTTTTTTGCTTCTGCAATCACTTTTCTCCCCATTCCAAAAACAGGGCAAATGGTGGGGTATCCATAGAAACCCCACCAAAGCCAGCAGATTTATTTCAAAGAGAGGGAGGGAGGAAGAGAGGGGGGAGGGGGAGGGAGGGGAAGGAGAGAGAGAGAGAGAGAGAGAGAGAGAGAGAGAGAGAGAGAGAGAGAGAGAGAGAGAGAGAGAGAGAGAGAGAGAGAGAGAGAGAGAGAGAGAGAGAGAGAGAGAGAGTGGAGGGGGGCATACCACAGTCACTTCCTAAAGTATTGAATGCTAGGTATGGCAGAATTGTTTTTTTCTTGTTTTGCTCCCCCAAAATTAAGATGTGTCCTATATTCCGGTGC
Organism: Diadophis punctatus similis; assembly: GCA_023053685.1. Taxonomy (NCBI): domain Eukaryota; kingdom Metazoa; phylum Chordata; class Lepidosauria; order Squamata; family Dipsadidae; genus Diadophis; species Diadophis punctatus. Next base: position 146,162,949 of record JALIGW010000002.1, read on the forward strand.
GTCCTATACTCCGAAAAATGCGGTAAATCTAAACAATTAATCCAAGCTGTTCTCAAGCAAGGACATTAGCAACAGTTGCAAAAGTTTCCTTAGATTAGACTTTGGCATCTACTTAAGGAAGTAGTTTTAAGAAATGTTTTATGACTGAAACCATAGCAGGAACTGTCATGCCAGTTCCAGTAAACAGAAAAAATGAAAGTTATACGTTACTTTATGTAAACCTCTAACATATCCTTGACCCAAACAATTGCAATCTACCAAATATAAACATTCACTGCGGGGGGGGGGGGGGACCAGTACAGGTAGGTGACATTCAAAGCTGTAGCCACTTTCTTATGTGAAAATTAATATACAGTATATGGAATTTCTGCTGGTTTGGCCCCAGAAAATTCCTATTTAATGGCTGTTCTTCAGAAAGATCTTAGTGGCTTTTTTCTAAGTTAATGGCTGCCAGTCAGCAACCAGGTGCAATTCAAGGGGCTGATTATTACTTTTCAAGCCCCAAATGGCACAGGGCCCTGATATCTTCAGGACGCAAAACATGCACTTCTGTCGCGATGCGAACTGGTAGGGAAGGTAAGTAGAACCCACCCCTGCCACAGACCTCACCTGGAACTACAGATACATTCATATTTCTACATTCATATTTCTACAGATACATTCATATTGCATATTGCATATTTCTGCAAATGCAGAACATTCTGCCACATACTCACATACCAGCACACTGAAAGTCATATTTTGTTTTAAAAATAGTGCCAGTAAAGATTTCACCACATGCATTTAAGATAGAGCAATGCAGCAAGATAGAGCAAGCAACAAGGCACCAGCAGTTTGTAGAAATACTTGCAGAAACTTGGATTCTTTAGTAACAGAAACTTGTACCTGATAAGTCACACTCCAGTTTCTTGGTAGTAAGTAATAGTAACAGATTCCACTATTGTTGTCAAAGAGTCTATACCAAATACGTCCAGTTAACTCACAAAGCAAAAAGTTGTGCAGGAGTGAAATAAAGTGTGGTGTACATTTGCTTTCATTTTCTTTTCAGTTTGGGACCTGTAAGCACAATTGGACTGAGAGATTGAAGTACAAACAAGTCATACAGGTTTTAACATGATATGCTGTACGTACATCTCTAAAATTAACTCTTTAAGATAATGCAATGATCTGATCAGTACCCTATGTACTATGTTTTCTCTTGGGAAAGAGTGGGCTCCCTGCCAACTGATCCTTGAATTATGCTACAAGTGATAGAGGGGAGAATGTCCTTAAGAACAAGTGGAGCCAGGAGCATGCCTTTATATCAGGAGTCCCCAATCCCTGGGCCATGGCCCAGTACTAGGCCGCAGTCCATTAGGAAATGGGCCACACAAGTGGCGGGCAAGCACGTGCACGCAGCTCCATTTGTGCACGCATAAAGCTCCACTTGTGTGAGTGGCAGGCATGGCCACTGCTTGCACAAATAGAGCTTCACACTTGTGTGCGAGTGTCCGTCAATTGCACAAAGGGAACTGTGCATCCAAGCACACGCACCTCCCCCTCACACAGAACCATTTCCTCTCCCCCCCCCACCTGCTGATCCACAAAGGTGCTTTAGATCACAAATAGCAACATGTACAAGCCCAGATTCAAGCCCAGAAACATACCGCATTTTTTGGAGTATAGGACGCCAGAATATAGGACGCACCTAGATTTTAGAGGAGGAAAACAAGGAAAAAAGTATTCTGAACCAAATGGTGTAGTAATATATTATTTAATAAAATACCAGTGTAGCAGAATAATTTTTACAACCATGTATACCTTTTACAACCATGCATACTATTTACAACTATGTACACTTTTTACAAACTTCAAACTTGACAGCTTTAAGACTTGTGGACTTCAACTCCCAGAATTCCTCCTCCAGGCATGCTAGCTCAGGAATGGGAGTTGAAGTCCACCAGTCTTAAACTTGCCAGGTTTGAAGACCCTTGCACCCCTAACCTCTAACCCAGGGGTCTTCAAACTTGACAGCTTTAAGACTTGTGGACTTCAACTCCCAGAATTCCTCCTCCAGGCATGCTAGCTCAGGAATGGGAGTTGAAGTCCACAAGTCTTAAACTTGCCAGGTTTGAAGACCCTTGCACCCCTAACTCCAAACCCAGGGGTCTTCAAACTTGGAAGTTGGTCTTCAAAGCTGTGGGCTTGCTTTGGGCAGCAGCAGCGATGGTGGCTCCTTAGCTGCCTCAGGAGCAGGCTTCGGCCAGCAACGGCGGCAGGGACTTTCCTGTGGTCCGGCAGTGGCGGCTTTCCCTTGGTCCGGCTGCGGTGGGCATCGGCGGCGGGCAGTGGTGGGCATCGGCGGCGGGAAGCGGTGGCGGGCATCGGTGGTGGGAAGCGGCGGCGGGAAGCGGTGGCAGGAAGCAGCGGCGGGAAGCGGCGGCGGGAAGCGGCAGAAGCGGCGGCGGAAAGCAGCGGCGGAAAGTGGCAGCGGAAAGCGGCAGCGGAAAGCGGCAGCGGAAAGCGGCAGCGGGCATCCGCGGCGGGCATCAGCAGCAGGCATTGGTGGTGGAAAGCGGTGGCGGGCATCAGTGGCGGAAAGCGGTGGTGGGAAGCATCGGCGGGCATCGGCGGCGGGCATCGGCGGTGGAAAGTGGCGGCGGAAAGCGGCGGTGGAAAGCGGCGGAAAGTGGCAGCGGGCAGCGGTGGCGGGAAGCGGCGGCGGGCAGCGGTGGTGGAAAGCGGCGGCGGGCATCGGCGGCAGAAAGCGGCGGCAGAAAGCGACGGTGGAAAGCGGCGGTGGAAAGCGGCGGCTGCAACATCTGGAGTATAAGACGCACCCAGTTTTTGACCCTCTTTTTGGGGGTAAAAAGGTGCGTCTTATTCTCCGAAAAATACGGTGTTACCCTAATTACAGCATTTACTTTTACACACTGTCTTTGCTCAAAAAGCTAAAGGTAGCATCCATAACATTGTGTTTCCCAAACAGGTCTGCGGGGGGCAGTTTGGACTCAAAGATGCCTGCTCCAGTCACCCAGTGAAGTTCCATGGTTAAGACTGGACTTGAAATGACCCAGTGATGCCCAGGTACCTCTAGCGGAACCCTCCAACACTAAGCATGACGTAGCTCTGCCATCCATGGTCACTGTAATGGCCCATTCTTTGGCTTCTACCACCAACAACTTTTTCTGGGGCAGGAGGAAGAGTAAGATTAGATGGTGCAATTCAAGGTCCTGGTGGTTGCCTTTAAAACCCTCTGTGGCTTGGGGTTAGATCTGGCAGGAGAGGCATGCTCTGGGTCCTGCCTGTAAGAAACTATTATCTGTTAAGACCGAGGAAGAGAGCTTTAAATGTCATCGTGCTTGCCATCTGAAACATCATCTCTCTCTCTAAAAAAAAAAATTAAACTTGCCCGAACCATGTTGGCCTTTCCAAGGCCTTAAAATCTTATCTTTGCCATCGAGTTTGATGCCCTAATAGCAGCAGTGAAATCTACTTACCTTCCCTACCGGTTCGGAAGTGCTCGCTTTTTTGTCCGTGCTCCACTCGCACGTGTGCTTTTTTTACCCTCTGTGCATGTGCAGAACGCTTTGCGCATGCACAGACGGTTTAAAAAAAAGAAAATGGCGACATCCTGGCAGGAGGATGGCCTTACACTGCCATCGCTACCGGCTCTCTGAACCACTGGCAGTCGTCGCTACCGGTACACCTGTACCGAGCTGAACTGGTAGCATTGCACCCCTACCTGATAGGATGGGTAAGTCTGTGTTTTAGCTTGTTTGAGTGGTTGTGACTACTATTTTTATGTGGTTTATGTGGCTTTTAACTCTGATTGTTTTGTTTTATTCTGCTTTGATTGTGAGCCACCACTACCACCACCCTGGAGATAAGCAGCCTGTAAATTTATCAAATAGATAAACATTTTTCTTGATCAACTGTGGATCAAGTGAGTGGTGTTTCTTTCAGCCTTGTCTATCTATGTGCCTGCCCTATGGAACAATCTCACCATGAAATTTGGGTGGCCCAAATCCCATGCAGTGTTTTGAAAACCCTGAAGATTTCTTTGTTTCTCCATGTATCAGGATCAGGATGTTAGAGGACCCCAGTATGTGTATTTTATCTTTAGGTTTTAATGGTGCCTTCGCTATGCTTTCAATCAGTTGTTGTCTTTTTCTACTATGTTTATTCTGTTTTTTGTTACCACACAAAATGCCTAATGATGGGTGCCATATAGATATGTTTAATAAATAGTTACAGGCTTGAAATAAGAGACTGTTAACTTCTTTAGAGGATGCAGAAAATAAACTTGCTGTTCTAGAAGGCTCTGAAATCGAAACATGTAATGACCAACTGACCTTAAAATCTGCCTTGTTTCTTAATTAGATAATTAACTACTTTAATTATCAACTCTATCTTGGACACCAGAGTGCTTTTTAATCAATTCTAGGGGAAAAAAATTGCTGCTCGAGAGGTTTTTTTGTTTGTTTGTTTGGCCCTTCTTAACCTAAGCATACATCCTGACTGTGTTTGCCCAGAATTAATGAGATAGATCCAGTCAAACAAACCAGCAGTAACTGGCATAGTGTTTATCATTGTAGGAGCAACCTTCTCTAATGTGTAATCCAAGGACATGATCAAATGAAGAATATGATCTTTGTGTTTATATGTGCTGTAGACAGGGGTGGGCTGCTGGGGGTTCGCAGGGGTTCGGGAGAACCTCTAGCTAAGATTCTGCAGTTTGGAGAACCCCCAAATCCCACTCCTGGCTGCCCTGCCCCCCCCTCCCAGAAGTCCCCACACAGCCCGTTTTGGATGCAGGTAAGTGCAGGGCGCTCTGAGTTCACTCGTTTTCTTGCAGATGTTTCATTACCCAAATTGGGTAATATCATCAGTGTTACATCATCAGTGCTACAGTGTCAGGTAACATTATCAGTGTAGCACTGATGATGTTACCTAGTTTGGGTAATGAAATATCTGCAAGAAAACAACGAAGCTCAGAGAGCACCTCAATTCTACCCTCAATTCACCTATGATTCTTTCCTTACTTACCATTCACATTCAGCTATCAACAGCCTATGAATTCCTGCGTTTATGGTATTCAGTGGAAGATGTTAATTCTACTATAACTTACATACTGTTGCCCACATCTCATCAATTATGGCGTGTGTATATTGCTTAATTAAAGCATCTCCATTCTGGAAATGGGATGTAAATAAATGAATTGACAATCTATATCAGAAAACGAGGCAACAAGAAAACAGGGGAATTGCAATTGACTCCTTGTTTATCTGAATGAAAAATAATAGTTGAGTATTGTCATCCAACTATTTTGCTTCTTGGGTCTCTTCAGGTTTTGGATAAAACTGGGCTTTGGTTATCCTTCCTGCCTGCCTACCCTTCAATGGCTGAGAGTGATCTATAACTTTAATAAATAAATACATAAACCATTCTCCATACAGTGAATACAGTCAAGACTCCCTAAGAACAGAGATCTAATTGATATTGACAGTTGCAGTATTTGCATATTAACTGAATATTTTTGCTTTCATTGAGGTGTAAATGTCCCTGACATATGACTTGTCTTTTATCCCTTGTTGTGGATTACCTTATGATTTCTTACCTTTTCCTGTTTTTCAGCATTGTATACAATGATCAGTTGTAAGTGGATCTGTCTGCTTTAAAATTTTAGACCGACCAACCAACCAACCAAACTACTATCAAAAAAGGGCCACAGAAATAAAAATGTTACAATAATCATTGCTTGCCATATCCACTAGATGTCCTTGTACTACACAGGTTTGGGAAAACATCACTAGATAAACAAATGTGTGAGCCATACAGACAAGACATACATTCTGAATCAACATAACATTGTAAGCAAAAGTAGTACAGATTTGGGCTAATGATTGAGTGTTAGCAATAATCAGAGGGAATTGTTGACATCTGTATAATATGTCAATTTTAGGGAAACTAAATGGTTTGGAGCACTCACAACTACGTATGTGCAAAAGCCAACTTTATCTTGACTTTTGAAGGTAGACAGGAAATGATAATAAAAGCTTTTGTGTATCCATGGCCTCACATTTTGAGGAAAATTATCAGAAAGGAGGGCTCCAGGAAGCACAAAAAAGGTTCAGCTGTCGCTTAGTTCTATTTCATTATGTTAATATTCATGTATGTAATTACCTGCATCATGGAAAAATCTGGGAGTTTATAGCGAAATAACATTTTGCTCAGAATAGAAAGGATTTTTTGTGACACTGGGTGCTCTAAGACATTCAAACCTCCTGTCTATCTTTTGCTAGGAGGTAAGAGGCAATGAGGGGTGATTGTTTTTTGTCTTTTTAAGTGAATTTCTTTCCTGTGAAACTACAGGTAAGAATGAATCTATGCCAGCTCCAAAAATAGGACAGCTTAGTAGATACTTTGGAAGCAGGTCTAGTGACTTGAATCTCCCTTTTCTCTGTATAACAATCACAGGGTAATTACCACATGCATCTGATGAAGTGGGCTTTATAAAATAATAGCTTGTGTCACAGTAAATGTGCTCATTTTTAAGTGGTCACAATACTCTTACTGGAATCTCAGAATCATTCAGACTTTTGGTCACTGAGCAAAGTGGTGTTTAAGCAAGATGCACACACGACCACTTCGCTCAATGACTGCAATCCTGGCTCTTCCAGTTGTGGTTGTTAAGCAATTGGGCAATTTATTAAGTGGAGCATAAGGAAGAGGGCTGTCTCCCCGTCCCACCATGACCAGGAGACCCGAATCCTCTCTTAGCTCCACCACTCCAAGTTCCACTAACCTTTGCTTTTTTCTGCCACTGCAGGCACTCTCAGACAATGGGAGGCACAGCTTTCTACCAAGTCCACCCAATGCCATCCTGCAAAAGGGCCCCAGTCTCGCCTTTATCGAAAGATTAAATTAAATTAAGGAAATTATTTTAGTTCAGTTGCTTGCTTCTTTCTATTCTGTTAACTGTAGAATAAAATAGGGGACTTAAAAGGATTACACTCCAGTATATTTAATGGCAACCAGAATGGAAAAATATTTTTGATTTTCATTACCTCCCTTTCCTCGTACACATCTCTTTCGATTTTTTTAAAGTTATACTGAATATTATATCTGCCATTTTGAACAAAACACTAAAACTAATACTAATGCTAAAGTGGATCAAACAAGTGTTGGTATGGAGAAGAGAGTGTGATTGTGTGTGTGAGTGACAGAAGCTGTTCAGTGCAGTTATTCTGTTCAAGGCACATTCTTCCACATATGGAACAAGTGGTAGCCTTGCAATGAAATAAATGAGTGCACACTGCAGTGATGTCATTAAACTATATCACAAAGATTGCCTAAGTAAGACATGACTCTTCCAGTCTGATATTTTCCAGATGTATATGGCTCCCATGTCAGCGTTCCGAGTAACACATCTGTTAAAATCAGAAATCTGAGGCAGGTAGATTCCTCAAAGAACATGTTTATTGGATACATCATATCGGCACAGCTAGTGAAAACCAACTCTGAAAGTTCACATGGTTTTCCCCCTAGTTAAAAGAGCAAATAATTCCCTCCCGAGATGTCACCAGTCACATTGTCCAATGTGAATACCTGGCAGGGTGCTTAGTTACTTCTCTCCTCCCTCAGCTGCCACCTGTAGGGATGACCTTGGTTTCCACAAGAAAACTTTTTGTTTTGACTATTAGCAAGCCTATCTATTTTCCCCCTCTCTTTCCCTTCTCAGAGTTTGTGGCAACTATGAGGCAGCACAAGATGGCTTCAGCCAGGTTCGCTTCAGAATTGACACCAGATCATAAGGTTTCAAATCGAGGACATAATTGCATATTGTCATATTAATTTACATAATACTACATAATGTCCATATTAATTTGTGTATCTTTTTAATCACTTAAACGTAAAGGACCCCATTTTATACTTTTGGTCATGTTTTACTGTTTCTTAACTTTCAATCATATGTAATACTCTCTTTTTTAAAACTCAAAACCCTTTATTCCACTTGGATAATAATATAATCACAAACCTTATGTGACCACCTGGAGTTGGGCAGGGAGCCTCAGTGAAGTACAGGCTCCCTGCTTTATGGAGCTAGCTTTATGTTGGCTAGGGAATTCTGGGAGCTGAAGTCCACACATCTTAAAATGACCAAGGTTGAGAAATACTGCACTAGAGTAATATATCCCAGGATAGCATTTATCATTTTAGCGGTTGCCTCTAATGGTTGGCTCATGTTTAACTTGAAGGAAATCAACTTTGGAAGACTTTTTTTTAATATATGACTTTTTAAGAAAATTAGGATCTGAATTAGTATTAGCGTATAGTAAGATAAGACTGATACATTCTGCCTATTCTGTTTTTGTCTTAAGTTCTGCATGCTTTAACTATTCAAAATAAGGTTCTGTTTTGATGTTACAAAAAATGCTTTGATGTATGAAGATGTTGATAACCGAAAAGCAGTTGTATGTACTAACCAAGTTGTATTATCACTAACCAACCTCTCATTTTTGTGCCGCAGCTTCTGTTGGTCATTTCTGGTGATTCAGTTTGCATGACATGCTACAGTTGGCTAAATTGGAGAATGGGAGGGGTTAGTACCGTATGTGTTCAACGTGTTTTATTTATTTATTTTATTTATTTTGTCAAGTATGTGTTAGTAATATACATAGATATAACATTGTTTATGTACATAAGATTGGTACTGATAAGAGGGAACATTAGGACAGGAATGGTAGGCACACTGGTGCCCTTACTGACCTCTTAGGAATCGGGTGAGGTCAACAGTGAACAGTCTTAGGGTAAAGTTTTGGGGGTTTGCTGACGAAACCACAGAGTCAGGTAGTGAATTCCAGGCATTTACCACTCTGTTGCTAAAGTCATATTTTCTACAGTCAAGTTTGGAGCGGTTCACTTTGAGTTTGTATCTGTTGTGTGCTTGTGTATTGTTGTGGTTGAAGCTGAAGTAGTCATTGACAGGAAGGACGTTGTAGCGGATAATTTTATGAGCTATGCTTAGGTCGTGCCGAAGGCGACGTTGTGGTAACTTAGCCTTCATCTTAACTTGTAGCTTGCAGCAAAAATCGATCTTCCTTAATCAACATTCTCCTCAGACAAATACAGGGTTTCCTAGTATTTAGCCCTACTTTGGGATTATCTGCTTCAATCTTAAAAATTCTGAATTGAACAAGGATTTAGGAGAAGAGCCTAACTCTAATATTCTCTCTCTATATGGTCACAGTGGGAGACAGCAAAGTAACAGTGTTTCTTCTTGGTTGCTACAGCTGCTATGAGCAGAAGCAGGACGCAAACCTGGGCTGCTAAAGTCCTGGAAAAACTGGACAGTCAACTTAAATTTAAGTCCCATCTTAAAACTGGGTGTTTGGAGGACTTCAAGGTCACAAACCTGGATATTTTCTTTTTTAACTATCAGGTAGACTTAAAATATGTGGGAACTACAGTTTAATCCCAAGGCTGAAATTTTTGAGCACTATAATCCTAATCCATCTGTTACAAATGATCTCAGTTTATGTTGTGTTCCTACAATGGCAATCCGATTTCTATAGAAAGCATGCAAACCAGATGTCCAAGAAAAGCAGAAAGCTAAGACAATGGTCGTCTCCTTAAAGCTGTGACAAAAAATTAATTAAGGCTCTTGAATTAATTAAGCAGGTAAATCCCTGTGTAATTGATTTTACCTTCCTTAAAATGAAGACAAATTATGTTGAGCAGATCAGTATGGCTTCCCTGATTTCAGCAAGGGGAAGTAACAAAGTATTATAGCTTTATCATTAGCACATTGATTTTTAGCTTCCATTAGATAATGCATTGCATACATGGTCAGAATCAGCAGGCTCAAAGGACTTGCAAAGTCAGAAGCTACAAGAACAACATGATTTCTTCAAATTGCTTTTTCCAGATTAAGGGTAAATCATCAATATTCATTATATCTATTGGGCAGCGGTGGGTTGCTGCCTTACCGGTGCCAGTGCGCTGTGCGCGCATCTCCACGCTTTGGGTGCGCGTGCGCTTGCTATGAGTGAGCGCCCCCTTACACGATTTTGCTTCTACACATGCTCGGAAGCAAAATTGCACCAAAATCTTGCGAGGGGATGCGCGCGAGAGAGATATTTTGGTGAGATTTTGCTTCTGTGCATGCGCGGAAGCAAAATCGCGCCAAAATCACCGGGAAAAAATGGCGACGCGCACAATGGACCAACAGAGAGGGCTCCAGAGTGGTTGCGCAATCTGCCGCTCCCTACCGGAGCTGCATACCGGGCAGCTCCGGCAGGAACCCACCTCTGCTATTGGGGTGAAAAATCAGGGTTATGCCAGTCTAACAAGAGTGTGGCTTATCTATATTTTCTTCACATTATCTCTTATGATCAATTCCCAGTAATAAAATCCACTATAGTTGTCACCCCCGCATCTCCAGGATTCCCAATGGGTTAAGTCATTAAATGCTTAGCAGATTATGAAAATTGAGTTAATTGAAGTCACAAATGGTACTGGTTTCCAAATTAAGTCTTATTTATAGAACTATATAATGAGTTGTAGGACTATTAGTGCATATGATTAAGTAGCGAATGTAAGTTATTTTATTACATCATAGCAGACAGAACAGATAGTGACAGAATATGGCAAAATTCTGGGCGGTATTTCATACAAGATAATAGAATGATCCCTTCTATCTTTATGCACTTGTGAAATGAAATTAATCTGACTTGCTGCAAAATATCTATCAGGCCCCAAAAGACATAATTTTTTTTCAAATTAAAAAGCTTCAGAAGTAATTTTGTCCTTTTAACTGGGAAAACAGAGATTGATCACAGGACCTCTGCATATCAAGCATGTGCTCCAGATCATTTGTGGAAGACATCAGGGGTGGGTTCTAACTTACCTCGCTGCTGGTTCACTTCCTCCCGCATCGCGTGGCCGTGCATGCGCAGTGCAAAAAAATTCAAAAAATTCAAAAAAATTAAAAAAGCTGAAAACAAAATGGCGACACATGCGCAGTGCCAGAAACTCAGCCTCTGCACATGCGCAGAAGGAAAAAAACCAGAAAAAAATTCCACACAAAAAAAAATTTGGGAAAAAAATCCCAAAAAAATTGTTAAAAAAAGATGGTGGCGCCCACGCACTGGCATCAACCGAACTGGTTCCGTGATGTCATCGTGACATCACCAGCGGTTTGCTACCAGTTCAAGCGAACTGCTCCGAACCAGAAGGAACCCACCTCTGGAGCACATGTTTGGCATATATTTAGAATGCCTTTAGAGCAGCAGTATTCTTTGGTGAGAGATGGAATGTTTGGTCCTAGGTTGTAGTAATGATCTCCTATCTAGTCTCCCATTGTTACATCTCAAATCGCCTTCCTTTTTTCATCGCTCAGACCAAGTGATTGCCATGCTTTGGCTGTATAATGCCTGGGGATGAAATAAATATTTATATGGTCAAAAATCAGCATTCAAAACAACAAAATAGAAAAACATGACCAACAGTATCTCAAACCACTCAGGAAAGGGCAAAATCTATATAGTACTGTCAGAAGAATAATTTGGAGTTCCAACTCGAGGCGGGATTGCGCAAGAATAAATAAAAATGAGAACCTGTGAGCTGTGAAGAAAGAAGAAATATTTATTCCTAAAAGCAAAACAGTTTGCATTTAGGGGCAGGTTGCAGAGAAATGGGGTACAGCAGCAGATTTTTATAGGGGGAGCTTGAAGGGTCCATGTGCAGATTCTAGAGTGATACTTGAGGTGTGTGTGTGTGTGTGTGTTTGTGTGTGTGTGTGTGTGTGTGTGTGTGTGTGTGTGTGTGTAGGTATGTTTATTCTTGTGAACATGCAGTTCTTCTGGGAGACCTAATTTAATTTGCTCTGTGTTTGCAGACCTTATCCTTTGATATGTGGATTAGGTCTGGGTAACTTATTTGGGGTTTGCGGAAGTTTGAGAAAGGGATTTCCCCCTCTTTGCTGTTTCTATTGGTTTACTTTAGTTTCAGCTTGACCATCAATTATCTAGTGGAGACACTGGTTCTCAAACCATTGTGGATTCTATTAATATTTTAAGGGAAGACGGAAACAGTATAAATAATAAAATATATTGATATAATGACAAAACATTGATATAAAATTTCTCACAGTACTAAAACGCTCACATGTCTACTTTTTATAACCTTCAGTTAGGGAAAATTGGAAGGTATAAGTCAATGATTATTGAACCACAGTAACTTAAATGGGCTAACTGACAGAATGCTGAGACCTATGACTCCCATGAGAATGAAATTGTGGAAGTTGTGGCAGCTTCAATGCCACTGCACCTTCCAACTACATTTCCCCAAAATCCATAGGTCATCTGGTACAAGGGAAAATGGGAGGGCCATATCCCTATCCTATTTGTTTGTTTGTTTGTTTGTTTGTTTGTCTGTTTGTTTCTTTGTTTAGCCATGTTTATGTAGTGTATATTGGAGGTGGTGACCTTTTGAAAGCTGTATGCAACGAAATTTAATTTTAATGTATGCCAATTAGTGTACATTCAAAGTGACAATAAAGCCATTCTATTCTATTCTATTCTATTCTATTCTATTCTATTCTATTCTATTCTATTCTATTCTATTCTATTCTATTCTATTCCATTCCATTCCATTCCATTCCATTCCATTCCATTCCATTCTATTCTATTCTATTCTATTCTATTCTATTCTATTCTATTCTATTCTATTCTACCTCCCTCTGGCCCTGCACCCAATCAGCTGGCAGCAAGGCCTGGCAGATAAAAGGTGATTGGCTACTTTGGATTCAAAACTGAAATTTGAAATCTCAAATTTGGGTAGTGACGGAAGGATGAGGGAGACACTCAGATGTCTGAGTGGCTATGGGGCATTGGCAATTGACAATTGAGCCCTATTCCTCCCTGGAGGGAGGGAGCCCTTGGATACACACTAGGAGGGAGAGTGAGGGTTCAGTTTTCCTTTGTTCCCTGTTCCCTCAGAAAAATGGCAGATAGTTCCATGGGCCAGTTGAGGAGGAGGAGTTATTTCCGACACTCCCTGCCAACTTCCCACAAGCAATGTCAATGGAGAAACAAGCAGGAAGTTAGAAGTAGCTCCTTCTCCCATTACTTTCCTTTTGCCTGCCCATGGCCATTCTGTTTTCCTGTTTAAGCAAGGAAATGCGGTATTTTTGAAAGGATGACCCCATGAGTCACCAGATGTCTAGTAGTACAAAATAAACTAAAAGTAAGGGTAGTATTAGTCCAATGAAGTCAAATGTTAACACCAGACAGTATTTGGTTGTGCTTCTTGTTATATCTTGATTGATACCCAATAAAACAAATTATTAGATGCCATAATATTATAATAGTATAAAACCTATCCGTTCTCCCTAGGAATCACAGGAAGATCTGTATTAAATAAAATCCACCAGTTTCTCTATAAAATTGCATTAGAGAAGTACATGCTGAATGGTTTCCAACTCTTCAGAGTCACATGCATATATGTGCTCCAATGCAGGAATTTTAATATGTTTACCAGCTAAAAGAACTTAGAATAAGTTTTGCCTGGCTCGCGAAATATTTCCTTAAACTGGGAAAGATTAATATGCTCAGGTAGTTTTCAGGTTTCTATGTGTATCCAAGTAGTGATGGGTAGTCTAAAACTTTGTGATAAGCAGTCAATTTCCATTTGATGTTTTATGTCCTCCAGTGTTTGATTTAAAAAAAACCTTTGGCTTGATCATAGCCAGCAGAAAGAAGATAATCTATGGTTAATCCAGTGGAATTTATTTTATTTTAAGCTGATATGGCCCATGGTAAATTCTAGTCATCTGCTAGAGCCAATGATTCCAGGCCCAGTGAGGAGAAACTTAATTTCAGCCAGTATATCATTACTAATCTTAAACATTTTATACAATCCTAGTAGCAAAGGGGATACTTTTATTATAACCAGAGAGAAATTTACTTTCTTCACTGTAAGGAATGGATCCAAGATATGATTCTGTTAGATATTTTTGAAAAGTTTATTTGTTCTAAAAGTGAGAAGATGATACAATACTGTTTCTGCATGGGCTAGATTTAATTATAAGCTTAAGGATAAAATTATTTTTATATCACTTTAGTTATTACATGGAACTTTTTTCTTTCTTTTTTCTGTTAATTATCCTTTTATTTTTTTAGTTATGTTTTATTTTGAGCACTATAATATATTTAGGTTTTATTTTTTCACTGCATACTATTTCTTTCTTTTTCTCTTTCTCTTTCTCTTTCTCTTTCTCTTTCTCTTTCTTTTTCTTTTTCTCTTTCTCTTTCTCTTTCTCTTTCTCATTCTTTCTTTCTTTCTTTCTTTCTTTCTTTCTTTCTTTCTTTCTTTCTTTCTTTCTTTCTTTCTTTCACTGTAATTTTCAGTAATAATAATTGGGGGACTGGTAACCTTAATTTTAAGCTACTGTCTGGAAATGATCAGTTCAGCCTGATGGCCAGATGAGCTGTCCTCTTTCTGGAAACCCATTAGGAAACAAAAGGGATAGGGAAAAAAGCTGGTGAGGAGAAGAGAGGGGAAAAAATAAAGTCAGCCTGACTTGGAAAGGAAAATAGCAAAAAAAAAAGAGACTATATTTGGTTTGGGGCTTGGCTTTCCCCCATCCCTAGTATATATTATATTTACAAGGTTTTTTCCCCCTTCCAAAATAATAACCATGAACTGGAAGGGAAAGGATTGTCTTAACATTTGAGGTAGGTAAAATGAGGACCCAGATTGTTGGGGGCAATGTAAATATACATTGCTTAATGGTGTAAACCGGTTAGAAAGTGAGGCGGTATATAAGTCTCACTAATAAATAAATAAATAAATAAATAAATAAATAAATAAATAAATAAATAAATAAATAAATAAATAAATAAATAAATAAATAAAAATAAATAAAAAAATAATAATAAAAAAATAAAAAAAATAAAAAATAAAAAATAAAAAAATAAAAAATAAAACATTTGCTGAGAAAAGTAGACAATATTTTTTTATTATTCAAAAGGTTTTATTAGTACAAAGTACAAACATTTTTCTTTTTTCTCCCCCCTTCCCCCCAAACCCCTCCCCACCCCCCCTTACCCTCCCCCCCTCTCCCTCCCACCCACCCCCCCGACTTCCCAGAAAAAGCACAAGGTATAGTATTCAATAAACATAAAACTAAAATATGCTAACAAATTATTAATTTCTAATTTTTTTCTAGTTCTTTAACTCCTTGTTACTCAAAACCTTTTAAACATAGTCTAATAAAGTAGACAATATTATTAAAAGCAAGCAACCGGTCCTGAGGGGTGCAAATGACCACCAAAGTTGCTGCTGAAAAGCTTCGTTGTCTCGAAAATTAGTCTTTCCTGCCTGCATGCTGCTGACCCTCTGAGCCATATCAGAATGGGCCTTCTCTCTTTTGCTTTCAATTCCCAATACAGACAGCCCCTTCTCCTACTTTCTGCCTCCATCTTGTGTTCTTCATTTTTTGCTGTTTCTTTCAAAAGGAAAGAGGAGAATGGGGCTATATGCATATTCCTTGGAGATTTATTCCAAGAGAATGATTTGAACATGTAGGCAGGATCCCATTACATTTATAAACTTAATACATTATTTTACAGGCCATTGAGTTTAATCAGTTATTAAGTCAATTACTATTAATGTTTCATTTGTATTTTGTACCATCTCTCCTCTGTGTGGAGTGTGGCCTCTAAATAGAAAGAATATGTAATACACGCATACAAGGACTATACAAAGCATTTGAAAGAGGCAGCAGAAGCAAAGTGTCTCCCATTGAAGGATTAAAGCAGCCTAAACCTTTGTAAGGCTCTTGCAGCTGCTTCCAAAGTTGCCTCAGTTGTGTGCACAAGGAGTCGTGCATGGGATCACTAGTAAGGTGAAGTGACTGGACATGTATGTAATTGCACAGGCACCTTGGGACAGCCTCCTGGACCTCTGCAAGCCTTCTAAGGACACCTGTCAAGCAAAAGAATTTAGGAACCAGAGAGGCTCAAATGAACACAAATGTATTGCATGCTAATACTCTCTACAAGAATCTGAGTAAATTGGTGGTAGGTAAGAGTCAATGGAACTCAAAGTAGGTTAGACTTAGATCTTTTGTGAGTTTGAAGTGACTAGAGGCTGATGATGTGTTTGAACCCCTCCCTCAGGCTCCACCTGGTCATCATCTACAACACCATAGCTTAAAACTTTGAAGAGTCTTGCTCATGCTAACATGACTTGTGATGTGAGGCTTTCTAATGCTTTGCACAGCTCTTTCACCTACTGTATATGCATATACAAGTGTATCATAAGGTATGCTTACCTTTGGTGGCAGGAAAAAAATGTTTAGGACTGGTTTCAGCTGGCGTTAGCAACCCTAGCAAGGATTGACAAGATAGGGAAACTGGGTGTTGAATAGGATTGTTTGCCTGGATTTATTATTTCTTTTCTGCTTCTGCGGAAGCAGTCATCTTAAATTCAGGATTGTACAGCATACAAATGGGAAAACCTCTGCTTTTCATTAAAGACTATGACATTTCACCTGACTTCATGATGTCCCATTCTTCATTTTCAGAAAGATTTTTCCAAAGGAAATGAGGAGTCTTTTTGCTTATCTGATCCACCTATGGACCACTTTTGTATTATTGTTTTATCCAAGCATAAAAAAATACTTGTTAGCTTGTTTGTTATTTTGCAGTATTTATCACTCATCCTAGTCTGGGACTTTGGATAGTGTACAACATCAACCACCCCAACCCCACCCTGGGTAATAGACAAAGTAAATTAGAACAAATTCTATACCAAAAATAATCCCAAAAATAAATATAAATCCCAAATAAAACCCAAGACTGGTGCCCATGGTCAATAAGCTGGAACCAAAGCACACTGAAACGAAACAGTTTTAATCTGTTTCTGGAAATTACAGCAAGGTGGAGCTGCATATACTTCCAGAGGGACAGAGCTATGTATTGTAGAAACTATTGTAGAAAAAGCCTGCTTTTGAAATACAAATTCTTATAGTATACCAAGTATATTTCTTACTAAAAATGAGTCTTAAAATACAGCAGTCACTGTGTTTATCGCTTGTTCTACGTTGGAAAGGATTTAGCACATCATCACCACTAAGCCAGCCATGAATTGATTTGAGGAGAAAAAAGATAATAGTTCAGTAGCATATTCTGCATATGCAGTACAGAGATAAGACCACATAATTTCATAATGTTGCAATAGATTGCCAAATCAGTTAACCACAATGTTGGCAAGGACCTCCCCATCATTGGTCTCAAATGTTGGAGTGCATGGTGCACGGTGCAAATGTTGCACGGTGTGTCAAGAGAGTTCTCTCCTGCTTATCCCAGGCTCCTTCTCCATGTCACTGAAGTTTCAGTCGATATCTATGAATACAGATTTATCTGTCTTCTTGCTACTAGAAGAGGAAATTGGCAGAATTCAGATCAATGCTCTCAAATATCCCAAATCAATAAAGGTCGCAATTAACAGTGCTGTTGGCAGCACCTAGAAGTATCCCATAAATAGGCAAATGGTACCGTAACACAAGTAACACAAATAGTAGAAATTATGGCCACATACCAGCCACCTTCTCTACAAAAGCAGCAGAAAACCTGTAATGAACTCATTTCAACAGGACCAGAAATATCTCTCTTTCTCAGTTTGAATTGACCAGCAGCCCTTTTTTTAAAAAAAACTACAACAACACATAACTATCAGTCTTTTGAAATAACACACATTTAATAAAAGGACTAATCAGCATCCAGAAGATTAGCATTTAATCGGGAGCCTGCATCTGCCAGGAACCTGAGTAATGCCTCAATTGCATTTTGTGGAGTGCAAATTGGGTATTGTGCAACAGCCAGTAGGAGCTTGGCAGATACCAGGCCTTGACCCCATCATCATTCAGCTCACGAATGAGGCATTGTAGATCATTCAAATGACAAGATATATCAAGGGACATACCCCTTTAAAAATGGAAAGTACTACTTTAAAAATGATTTCTAAGATTTCTGCTATCTCCAGAGTAAACTGGGGATGATACAATGGCTGCATCATGAGGGACATATTCTTGAAAAACGATTAGTAGGGCATCTTCATGCTATGGTTAGCAGATTGTGAGAATAAGGCCATAAATGAACACTGTAGACGTTCAGATTTATTATTACTATTTTGCAGATGCCTTTAATTTCTCAAACGTGGTTTTTTTTTTCAAAGAAGCTTCTTAGATAAGAAGCAAAACATCTTCAAATAAAAACCAGAAAGTCTAGTTCGTTCTTGAAAAAAGCACCTTTGGAACAACCATGACCCAGATGACTGAGAATCTCCATAGACAGATGTCTTAGTATTCACTTATGACATTGTAAGCCATTTAATGGCTTCTAGGAATGCACAGGATGTCCTTCTCTTACTGAAAGTCTCCAGTTGCTTCTGGTTTTGTAGTATAATTACAGAATTTTGAGCACCAGCGAAACCTTTTCTGCACATCCAGTCCTTTCTGCTGCTTATTTCTAGAAATAGCATTGAGGATGATCATTAGCATCCCCTAATTTCTGAAAGCCCAAGTATCCCAGTGAGGTTAATTAGGATGAAGGGAATATGCATTTTCATAAATGTGAACAATGACCCCTACAGAGTGATTCTTTGTGTTGCTCTATTATTATCATTGTTAGCTTTTTGCCTGAAATAGCATCCAAATTTGTTATTAGGCCATTGAAGAAAGAAAAAGGTTCTCTGAGTATAGCCCAAGAAACAGGAAGTTTCTAGGGTGCTATTTCAGCCCTGTTATTAAGGAAGGAGTATTCCATTGGTTAAATCCTTGGTTCTGTCCTTTGGATGCTGACCAGCTGAGTGTGAAATCTAGTTATAAATATTATCGTTAAAGATGCATAGAGAAGAAGCAGGGGGATGGAAAGTTAATTGAATATTTAACTAGAAGAAAGTTTAACTGAAGTGAAGGACAAAAAGAGGATACCAACATGAAGGAAAAGATATTCCAAGCTTCTCAAGGAGTCCCAGTCAATTGACAATAGCCAAGGAAAAAAATGCTAGTTCTTCGGCAGTGGATGTACCCTGTTTCCTCCAAAATAAGACATCCCCTGATAATAAGCCCAATCTTTTGAGTGCATGGCAATAAGGCCAAGCGCTTATTTCAGGGTTCAAAAAAATATAAGACAGGGTCTTATTTTCATGGAAACACAGTAGTAGTGTAGAGAAAGATGGTTGGAACTACCGTCTGCCATCTTGACTAATTTGGAAATGTCCTTCATCATTTAAGAGTAAACTCAGCTCATCATTGCATCTGGCCAACTTTATCTGGGCTCAGAAGCTAAGCATGGCTAGGTTTGGTGAGTTTGAAAGGTGAGTAAGATTAATTCCACAGCAGGAAATCAGCAAATAAAAATTAAATCCTAAATCCCCAAACAGGCAATTGCAAACTACTTCCATGATGTTGCCAAGTGAACATAATGGAAATATCCATGTATGTACCAGGAATTAAAATTAATTTTACAGAGACTTTTCTTTTAAATATATGAGACAAAGTGGCAATACACTATAAAAAGTCTAAATGGTCACTCTTTGTAAATTTATAGTCTCTAAAGCAAAGAACAACCAATTTCACTGTAAATCAATTGACATAAAAATATTAGATGGCTTGAAACTTTTCAAGGATTAAACAGAGATCCACTTTTTTTTTTCTCATGGCTCTGGCAAAGGAACATTCTCAAATGTAGAAAATGCTTACTTGGCAGTCAAGCAACCAGAGGCAGAAAAACAGCCAAATAATGGGAGATATTTAGCATCTGGTCTACCACATATGTGTACATTAGGACAGGAACGGTAGGCACGATTGTGCGCTTATGCATGCCCCTTACCGACCTCTTAGGAATGGGGTGAGGTCGATGGTAGATAATCTGAAGTTAAAGTTTTTGGGGTTTGGGGAAGAAACTACTGAGTCAGGTAAAGTGTTCCAGGCGTTGACAACTCTGTTGTTGAAGTCGAATTTTTTGCAATCAAGTCTGGAGCGGTTTACATTAAGTTTGTATCTATTGTGAGCTCATGTATTATTGCGGTTGAAGCTGAAGTAGTCGTTAACAGGTGGGACATTGAGGCAGATAATTTTGTGAGCTACACTTAGGTCAGATCGAAGGCGGCGGAGTTCTAAATTTTGAAGTCCCAAAATTTCAAGTCTGGTTTCATAAGGAATTCTGTTGTGAACAGAGGAATGTAATACTCTTCTTGTGAAGTATCACTGGACATTCTCAATTGTGTTAATGTCTGATATGTAGTGTGGGTTCCAGACTGATGAGCTGTATTCAAGAATCGGTCTAGCAAATGTTTTGTATGCTCTGGTTAAGAGTACAATGTTACCAGAGAAGAAGCTGCGCAAGATTAGGTTAACCACTCTTAATGCCTTCTTTGCTATGTAGTTGCAGTGGGCTCTTAGATCGTTTGAGATGAGTACTCCGAGGTCCTTTACTGAGTGAGGATCATCATTAAGGTCATGATCATCAAGTTTGTATTTAGTGTTTTGATTATTTTTGCCAATGTGTAAAACTGAG
Source organism: Diadophis punctatus similis (assembly GCA_023053685.1). Classification (NCBI taxonomy): domain Eukaryota; kingdom Metazoa; phylum Chordata; class Lepidosauria; order Squamata; family Dipsadidae; genus Diadophis; species Diadophis punctatus. Next base: position 146,183,519 of record JALIGW010000002.1, read on the forward strand.
CATTTGTTGATAGAGATAGGTAGTTGCCACTTGTTTGGCCATTCAGATATATAGTCAAGGTCTTTTTGAAGGGTTGTAGTATTGTCTGTGGTGTTGAATAGTTTTACATTATCTGCGAAGAGGATGTAAAACTGCGAAGAGGATGTAAAACCAGAAGACATCTGCTCCTGGTCCAGTTCAGTCACACCTTCAAGTAGAGTCCCTTCTTCAAAGCCCACCAGAACTTCAAGTCTTGTATGGAAAACCAGATACTAGAAAGGTGGAGGTTGCTCAGTTACTCCAAGAAGTCCCTGGCTTGTTAATATAATTTTTGTTTATTCTTTTAGTCTCTGTTTATAGTATTATCACTGATTATATGTCTTTCCCTTTTATCTCTTATTTTATTATCATCATTGGTCCCTCAATCATGTATATACTTCTATTTTAAGATGGTATTCCATAATTTTGATGAACTGTAGTCCATAAAGTTTTAATGTCACAGTAAATTTGTTAATCTTTAATTGGAACAAAACTCTAAATTCTGCACATCAGTATCTAAAATAGTAATGGGAGTCTCAGAATTTGTGGCTTTCTGAATTGTCAGATGAAGACCATTAATACTTGAGAAAATCTTGGCCTTTGAAACAAAGGTTTTCTCAATTGAACAGATTTTTGGAAGAATGAGTACAGCTATTTTCTTACCTTTTTTAAAATTGGCCAATCAATCAAAATAACAAAAATCTACATTAGGTATTTCTGAAAATATTTGTCAGTTATTTGAAATGAAAAAAAAATGCTTTTATAGAGTGTGATGCCGCAATCTTTTAAAAATTGTGGCATCACCCTTATGAATTATTACCTCATTACTAATCTGATAGCACAATAGGAGCAACTGATGCAAAGTTAACTGCAATAGCAAGGAAAATCAACAAAAATTCAGACAGCTAATTTGAAATAGAGCATCAGTTCCATGCATCTTCATGCCATATTTTGAAAAGAAAACCAAAAAGGTTATTTCTTCCCTTGATAAATGTGTCAATTATCTGACACTGAGATGGAGTGCACATATTTGTACAGAAACCTCTATTTGGTTTTGATTATTATCATGCAAGAAAACAATTATTACCTTTTCTTTTTTCCCCCCAGTGTTGTTGTCATGGATAGCATGTCTATTGAGTAAATCATATTTCATTTGTGATTTTAGGAACCCTTTCCAATCTGGAAGCTTACTAATTGACATTTTGCTATTTATTATTGCTAATTATTTAATAAGTATGACAAAAGATCTGAGTTTTTCAAACATAAGATATCATCAGTCTGGTCCCAAACCAGTTCATTAAGGATTCTTTGATTTCCTGCTCTGAAATTGGTAATCAAGTTCTTAGCTAAGATCTGTCCTTGTCAACCTCCAAAGCTAAGATAGATTCTCCTGACCTTTGAAAGCCCAGAAAGAGCCATGTCTGTGGTAGGCATTTCTGTACCATGTAAATCCTAAAACTCCTTATCCTTTCTTGATATGCCTGATCCAGGGAGAAAATAGAAAACTGCATCTACAATTTTGCTGTTGTTGCTGTTGCTGTTACTATTGATTACATTTGTTTGATAATGATAAGCAAATTATAAGCAAATCAGCAAATCTGTTGAAGCACAATATAATAGCCCCTTGGGAATAAAGTCCCATTGAACCCACTGGAGACATGGGACATGTAAATGCCATTCAGCCAAATCGGATACAAACTGTAGCTATCCAGTAAAATCAAACTGTTCAACTTGGTTGGATTTGCAGCAGCAGTTTATTAAGGTTCTACAGAATCAAATGAATATGATTGCCTTGCAGAGACAAGAATAATGTGTTAGCAAAAGGGAATTAATTTACCCAATTCTTTAATCCTTCAACCATTTTTTCCAGTTGGAGAGAAATAAGGCAGAAATAATTCCCTTTATATTAGTAGAACACATACTGCATGCATACCGGTACTAAATAACTGTCAGTGTTAATGTTCCTGTCTTGGACCAAGTGTGGGATAACAGATGTCTTAGAAGAATGGGACAATGCAAACTTCAATGAAACAATAGATTCTCAAGGCAGAGACATTTAGGGAGACTTGGTTACCAAGAACAAGTTTAACTCTCCAGTACAGACCAGTTACATCCAAGAATCTTGAAGCAATATGTGGATGTCAATACGGAGCCTCTTTTAGTGACTTTGTGAAAGTCTTTGTGAAATCATGGAAATCAGGCATAGTACAAGAGAACTGAAGAAGGCCAGATGACTAACGTGTCTTTAAAAAGAACCAATGCGAGGGAATGGATCTGGGTAACTATAAACTGTATCAGTGGTGGGTTCCTACAGGTGCGGTCCACTCTATAGCACCGGTAGCGGCCCGCTGGTGATGTCACAGTACCGGTGCGGTCGGTTGCCGGTGCCTGGGCGCCTCCATTTTTTTAAAAAAAAAATTAAAAAAAAATTTTTTTTACATTTTCTTCTGCACATGCCCAGAAACCGAGCTTCCGGCACTGCGCATGCGTTGCCTTCCTACCCCACAGTGAGTCCAAGCAGGGGAGGATGGCTGAGGGAGTGCGTAAGATGCTGAAAGAACTGGCGGCAGGAGCTATCTCCATTCCCCTCCCTTCAGCAGTCCGAGAAGCCACGAACGCGTGGTGATGATCCTAGGCATTTTCGCACATTTGAGGCTTCTCGAGCTGCTGAGGGGAGAGGGAATGGGCGGCAGGACCTATCTCAGTTCCCCTCCCTTCAGCAGTCCGAGAAGCCACGCCCACCCGGTCACATGGCCAGCAAGCCACGCCCACCCGGTCACATGGCTGGTAAGCCACACCCACAAAATAAGCCACGCCCACAGAGCGGTAGTAAAAAAAATTAGGCACCCGCCCCTGAACTGTATCACTTTGATGCTGAATTGGGCAAAAGCTGGAAACAGAGTTGGTATTACACAGTTGGCTTGTGAGCATTTAAAATAGAAAATACTATTTGACAGGAGCTACAATGGATTTACTAAGAGCAAACAAACCTGATGTTCCTTTTTGTAACAGAGGGCCAGTTTACTTGAGCAAGGAAATGGGCTGGATGTAGCATACTTTGACAGCAAAGCATTCTGAAAAATCTCCCATGAGATCCTAGTAAAGAAGTTAGAAATATCTGGACTCAATAATGTCCCCAATAAATGGATACCGAGCTCAGTAAACAATCATATCCAGTGAGAAAATGTCAAATGCTCTGTATCAACCTGGAAAAGGGCTCTGTGCTGGATCCTGTACTGTACTCTACTATTAAACTTATTTATAAATTATCTTATATAATTTATATATTATTTATAAATGGAGTTGCAGGAGGGAACAGAAAATGTTTTCAGAATTGTAAAAAAAGCACAAAGAAGGGGTGACTGCAAAGATTGCATAAATGAAAGAAGAGCCTAAGTCCCAAAATAGACTGGCTTTCATCATCATAGCAATCTCTAGAAAGAGGCATCCAGTACTTTAAAATGTTAAGTGTTTATAAACACCAAGTCCAGTTCTCTGTCTGCATTTTTTTTACAAATTTAATTAAACTGCATATTTTTGTGCTTTTCCCACAGTTATATCTCATTTGAAATATCCTCAGCTTGAACTTATAACAGAGGTCCTTTTAGTTTGTGGATACTAGCTGCCCAGATAACCATATCTGGCAAAACTCATACTGTACGTATCTGTAGTCTAAATTAAAGTGTTGAAAGATGAATCTTTTTTTGGAGAATTGTGTGATTTTATGTTGGCATGTACCATGGAAATATTTGCTCAATGGTCTAATTCTGATATGCTAATTCTTCTATTCTTATCACTAAGCAGCAAAAAAATCATCTCCACCTTGTTCCAGCAATGATGAATGAGAATACATGCCATATATGTATCTCACCAGCAGTAGTGGGTTCTAAAACCCTTTACTACCTGTTTGTGTGCACTTGCATGCGTGCGTGATGCTTCTGCGCATGCGAAGAAGCGTCCTGGGCAGGTGGGCGGAGCATCCCGGGCGGGTGGGTGGAGCATCCCGCTGCTGGCGCTACTGGTTGTAAGAGCCGGGCCAAACCGGGAGCAACCCACCGCTGCTCACTATGATCTCTTCTCTCCTGAGTAGTCACTCTCAACCTAGAAGTGAGGCTCAAAATACTAAAATCAAAGCAAGTGTTTAGAGCTCAAACCATTGTTAGAGACCCCACGCACCCACTTTGCGGTCTTTTTCTGTTGCTCCCCTCTGGGAGGAGGTTTCCAAGTGTTTCTAGCAGGACTACCAGATTCTGTAACAGCTTTGATCCCTATGCCATCCGTCTGGTAAACACTCAAGATTTGTTTTTCTTGCTATATCCATGTATACATCCGAACTAGACTGTGTTGTTTCTCTGTGTCATATAATATACAGTATGTGGGTATATGCATAATTTTGCATTTATTTATTTATTTATTTATTTATTTATTTATTTATTTATTTATTTATTTATTTATTTATTTATTTATTTAGTCATGTTTACGTAGTGTATATTGGAGGTGGTGACCCTTTGAGAGCTGTATGCAATGAAATTTCATTTTAATGTATGCCGATTAGTGTAGTTAGTATATTCAAGGTGACAATAAAGTTATTCTAAGTCTAACTGACATATCTAACCCTGCAGGAATCAATGTCAACTTCTCTCTCAGTAACATACTTTTAATGGCAACATAGTCCAGATTAATTTTTACATGAGCAAAGATTTTCAGGAAAATTCCCACCAATGAAATCCCATTATTTAAGTCAAGCAGAAGCCAGCTCAAGGTCCCAAGCTTAAGCTACAAATGGATCACCTTCTGGAGAAACTATTCATATGTTTCTTGCCAATGCTCTGAAACTGGCTAAATCTCAGAGGGAAAGTATGCACCATATTGGGAGAAGATGTAATAAGTTGCTTTGTGTTATTCTCCCTCTCAAGTTCCTTAGTGTTGTTTCTGAGTGGGATCCAATGATAAAGATTCAGATTCACAGTGAATTCAGTATGGGCACTGATATGATTATAGCATGTGCAAGTGACTAGCTCAGACATAGAATAAATATCCTCTCTGACTGCAGACATCTTCAGTCGACATCTGAACATGAAGTGTAGCTCCTGCTCTTATGTACAGTCACTGTAGGGGACTCAGATCCTCAACTTCTCTCTCTCCTGGGAATAGAGAAAACATTTTGATTGTGTTAAATATTGAGACAGAACTGGAGGAGAAAACAGGAGAAAAGAAGGTGAATTCTAGAGCTAAGAGAAGGAAACAACGATCAATGCTCTCCTCAGTCTTTGTTAAAAGATTCTGAATACACAGTAAGCTGAACTTTTTCAGGGAAGCTAGGACACTTGCAATATATTCCGTTAATGTAGCCTTATAATAACGTAGAATTAGCTTATCTAATCATGTTTTCTATCTGGTTTACCTGGGAGGCTGATCTCAAGCTTACAAGTCTGAGGGTACAAATTTCTCACTGCCAATTTTAACCATCTGATCAATTAGAATCGCTCACCCTTATCTTGTCTGATTTTTTTCTAGGCAGCATTTATTTATTTATTTTTATTTATTGTTTGTTTGTTCTTCTATGCCGCCCTACTCCCGAGGGACTCAGGGCAGCGTACAGCAATTTTATAAGAACATCAATAAAACAATGGTTTAAAAACAACAATTAAAAAATGTACAAAAGTTAAGAAAATTATTCACAATCAGTCATACCAAAAGGGGGGGGGGGGGAATTCAGATGTAATTTAGTCTTTCCCCCCCGCCTGCAGGAAGAGCCATGTCTTGACGGCTTTCCGGAAGGCCAGCAGGGTGGGGATGGTTCGGGTCTCTGGGGGAAGTTGGTTCCAGAGCGCGGGCCCCCCCACAGAGAAGGCTCTCCCCCTAGGGCCCGCCAACCGGCATTGTTTGGCTGACGGGACCTGGAGGAGGCCCACTCTGTGGGCCCTAACCGGTCGAAGGGAAGTGTGAGGCAGAATGCGGTCCCGAAGGTAGCCTGGTCCTAGGCCATGAAGGGCTTTAAAGATGGTGATCAACACCTTGAATTGTACCCGGAGACCGATGGGCAACCAATGCAGCTGGCGGAATATAGGTGTAACGTGGGTGTACCTTGGCACCTCTTTCCCTCATCCCCCAGGGTTATCCATGCATTCCATTGCATTATATATGACATTGCAATGCAAGTACGAAAGGACAAAACCTGTCTTAGGACATCATGTTGCACATCTTATCATTTTGGCATTGTCCAACTAGTTGCAAATGCCCCTACTTTAGACTGTACCCAAAAATATTTATTTTTCTTTATTTTTCAGTTCTTGTAGGATGAATATACAAGATGCGACAGTGTCTTTTCCAAAACCAGTAACAGTAGCAGCCATAATCTTATGATCCACTGGAACATTGCAAGATTGATCTAGCTTCAAATAGTAATATCAAGAGAGTTGATATTACTAGTCACATGCTTCTATTCCAAACACTCAGGAAATTGCATGGTGGGAATTATATCCTTTTCCTCTAGTTTTGCTTTAAAAGCATGGTAAACCACAACACAATAGGGCAGCTAAGCCCTATTTTTCACACGCATCAGAGGTTGCTAGGTCAAGCAACTTTTAAAATGTAAGCAGTATCAGCATGAACTAATTTTGTTTATTATGCGGTTATAAATAAATATAGGTGAGATATAGAAAATGCCTGAAAAGTAATATCTTTCAAATAATTATGATAATAATTTAAAATAAAGAGTCTCTGGACTAAGCTGCTACACCAAAAAGCAGGAGATGAGACCAAGATGTAAAGATACAGATTATTTCTGGGATTAGCAGTTTCAGATCTCTATGTTTCCACCTGACTAGGTCAATCATATTATGATGAGTATGAGTAACCAGTAACATAAAAATAGACACCTGAAATTACTATGGTTATTGTTAAAACATGTAAATATTCCCATACAGCATTACTGTATTCTATTGTGTAGAAATGGTTTTTATGGAATAATATATTTTCTGGTGTTTAGCTTTCTGTTGCACACATCAAACAATCCATTAATATGAGCACATGTAGTCCTGTAGTTCATTGAATCATTTTCTTTCATCTATATTCCACAAATGGAGCTCCAGCTGCACTGCCTAAATTCCTTTTTTTATATATATAGATTTTCACTTTTCTTCCACAGGAGACTCTATTTGGAGAGCAAAACAATGACATGTGTTATGAAAGAAAATGCTCTGCAAAGAGGTAAACTCATTCCTTACTGAATGTAGTTAGACATGCAGGTAAATGTATGTGTCTTATGTGCTGAAATAATTAGGATTAGATATTTCAGTAAGTTTTGGTACCAAAATACACATTGTGATATCCCACCATGTGCAACTTGCAAGTACTAATGCAGCAATTATGTCTTAACTAATAGCTGAGAATGGAAATGCTGTATAGCAGATAGCATAATCAATCTAAAATGCTAGGTTTATTGCCCACAGAATCTCATTCCACAGATTAATAGAAGAGAGAGAGAGACATAGAAGGTATAAGAGGAAAAGGTGACTTTTGCAAATGAATTGTAGAGCTATGAAGGTGGACTGCTTTATTTGGGGATACTTTGCTTCATTGTGTGGCTTTTTGGCGAAGAGTTAGATTTGCTTGTTTGCTGAGCATAGAATCTCTGCGCAAAGTTTGAGGAGAAGTGGTTTACAACTGCAGTTGAAATGCTGATTGTGTGATCAGCTGATGGTGGAATTACACCTCTCCACTAGCAGTTCAAGTCCCAGAAGGTAAACAGCTCGTTTGCATGATCAGAGCTATATTAGGAGACTAATACTTGCTAGAAAAGAAGTTCGTTCGTTCGTTCGTTCGTTCGTTCGTTCGTTCGTTTATTTATTTATTCATTCATTCATTCATTCATTCATTCATTCATTCATTCATTCATTCATTCATTCATCATATTTCTATCCCACAATCCAGAAATTCTCAGAAGCTTACATAAAGTATAAAACCAACTAAAATTTATATATTTATAAACAATGAAAAAACTCCAAATAATGAAAATTGAGAATGCAGATTGCTTAACAAAATCAAGAGAAGGGTCTCCGAAACAACTTTAAAAGCTTCTGAAATGTTAGCAAGGAGAGGACTAGACTGATCAAAAACGGGAGGCTTTTTCATAATCAATTCCTTTTAATCAGAAAACCCAGAAATCACCAATTCATTTTCAGCACAAAGTCTATAAAAGCTTTCCAGTCTTCTATAAAAGCGCTTATTGTTGCATCCCTAATCAAAAAAAGTCAGTTTTGTCATCTTTCTGCTAAATATTCTTAAAGAAAATAAGTCAGCTCCAGGTGACTTCATCACAGAAAACCTAATTGTACCTAAGTTGTGTTTGAAGCCAGTTCTAGAAATGATTCATGATGATAATGGAATATACCGTACAATAGAGCTCAATCACATTGAAACCATTATGACAATCTTATGAGATAATTTGCAAGTAAGACAGTGATGAGCAGGAATTGAAAGATGAGTCTTCCCACAATCAAAGCCATTTCTCAAATAAGTATCTATTCAGCTCTTATGAGCATTGCTGTTTTCCTTCTCATCTGGAGTCCAGGTAGTCAGTAAACCCAGTTAATTCCAGAAATTGTAATTCTCCATGAATCTGAATACCTCAAAAGTCTGGATACTTTTTATGAGTACCTTTGTTTTTGTTAATATGTCAACCTATCCAAAGTACCATATTTTTCGGAGTATAAGACGCACCTTTTTACCGGGAAAAAGAGGGTCAAAAACTGGGTGCGTCTTATACTCTGAATGTTGACCCCCCTCCCCGCCACCATTCCTGCCTGAAGCCTGCCACTGCCGCCACCGCCCGCAGCGAGCCACCGCCCGAACTCCCCACTGCCACCGCTGCTGCACGCCGCCGCCAGAAAGCCGCCGCCGTTCTTGCCGCCGCCCGCTGCTGCCCGAAAGCCCCCGCCGTTCCTGCCGCTGCCTGCTGCTGCCTGAAAGCCCCCGCTGTTCTTGCCGCCGCCCGCTGCTGCCCGAAAGCCCCCGCCTTTCTTGCCACCGCCCGCTGCTGCCCAAAAGCCCCCGCCGTTCTTGCCGCCACCCACTGCTGCCCAAAAGCCCCCGCTGTTCTTGCCGCTGCCCGCTGCTGCCCGAAAGCCCCCACCATTCTTGCCGCCACCCGCTGCTGCCCAAAAGCCCCCGCCGATCTTGCCGCTGCCCGCTGCTGCCCAAAAGCCCCCGCTGATCCTGCCACCGCCCGCTGCTGCCCGAAAGCCCCCACTGTTCCTGCCACCGGCGAACCACAGCACAGCCACCGCGGCCGCCCCCTTGCAGCCCCGCCCCCGCCGCAGGACCTGCAGCCGCCCCCATTGCAGCCTCTGCGCCCACTGCAGGACCCGACACCGACGCAGCCCCCGACGCTGCCGATACTCACCGCCGCTGGAGCCACCACTGCTGCTGCCTGAAGTGAGCAGCCTGACAGGTATGAAGACAAACTTCCAAGTTTGAAGAGCCCTGGGTTAGCGGTGCAAGGGTCTTCAAACTTGGCAAGTTTAAGACTAGTGGACTTCAACTCCCAGAATTCCTCCTCCAGTCATGCTAGCTCAGGAATGACTGGAGGAGGAATGCTGGGAGTTGAAGTCCACAAGTCTTAAACTTGACAAGTTTGAAGACCCTTGCCACCCCTAACCCAGGGCTCTTCAAACTTGGCAAATTTAAGACTTGTGGACTTCCTGAGCTAGGATGACTGGAGGAGGAATTCTGGGAGTTGAAGTCCACAAGTTAAACTTGCCAAGGGGGTGCAAGGGTCTTCAAAGTTGTGGACTTCAACTCCCAGAATTCCTCCTCCAGTCATGCTAGCTCAGGAATTGGAATTGAAGTCCACAAGTCTTAAAGCTGTCAAGTTTGAAGACCCCTGGGTTAGGGGTTAGGGGTGCAAGGGTCTTCAAACTTGGCAAGACTTTTTACAACCATGTACACTTTTTACAAACTTCAAACTTGACAGCTTTAAGACTTGTGGACTTCAACTCCCATTCCTGAGCTAGCATGACTGGAGGAGGAATTCTGGGAGTTGAAGTCCACAAGTCTAAAAGCTGTCAAGTTTGAAGTTTGTAAAAAGTATACATGGTTGTAAAAAGTGTACATGGTTGTAAAAACTATTCTGCTACACTGGTATTTTATTAAATAATATATTACTACACCATTTGGTTCAGAATACTTTTTTCCTTGTTTTCCTCCTCTAAAATCTAGGTGCGTATTATACTCTGGTGCGTCTTATACTCCGAAAAATACGGTAACTGTCTAGCAGCAACTTATTCTCTTGATTTTTAAAGGAATATTTTACTTCTTCTGATTTCTTCATTTGCACCAAATAGATCCTTATCACCTCACACTTAGTGCTATTACAGTAGAATCTTAGAATGCACTAGTCAGCTGTATTCTTCACTGAAATAAGTTGAACTTACTTCCAGGATCATTCATAATCATATTAATATGTGTCATCTCTCCCTGTTGCCTTGCATTTTGTCAGAGGTTAAACCTCAAATGTCTTTTTCTATGACAATTCTTGTCATACCTGGTTGGATTCATCTAAATGGGTGAATATATATATATATATATATATATATATATATATATATATATATATATATATATGTATGTATGTATGTATGTATGTATGTATGTATGTATGTATGTATGTATGTATGTATGTATGTATGTATGTATGTATGTATGTATGATGTATGTATGTGTATATATATATATATATATATATATATATATATACATACATACATACATACATACATACATACATACATACATACATACATACATACATATATATATATATATATATATATATATATATATATATATCTTTAAAAAAAATCTAAGCTAATAGAAATGCCAGTAGTCTTTATATTCTACTAATTTCTATCTGCAAAATGTTCTTGTTTTGGTGTAATAAATTAGAGCTTTGTGAGTTTTAAAGTGGATTGGACAAGGAAAATGCTCATATTTTCCTTGTCAAATGCTCTGAGATGACAGGGGCAAGTCTTAGTCCACCGTTGTGGGAGGAGTTTGAACCTGTTTCTCCTGAAGATGTGGACATAGCCATGGGTGCGATGAGTGCTTCCACCTGTTTATTGGACCCGTGCCCATCCTGGCTGGTTTCGGCCAGCAGGGAGGTGGCACGCGGCTGGATCCAGGCGGTGATCACCGCTTCTTTGAGGGAGGGATCCGTACTGCAGCCATTAAAAGTTGCAGTGGTGAGACCCCTCCTGAAGAAGCCTTCCCTGGATCCAGCGGACTTGAAGAACTTTCATCCGGTCTCCAACTTACTTTTTTTAGGTAAAGTTGTGGAGAAGGTGGTGGTTGCCCAGCTTCTGCGGCTATTGGAAGAAACTGATCATCTAGACTCCTATCAGTCGGGTTTCAGGCGCGGCTACAGTACAGAAACTGCCTTGGTCGCCCTGATGGATGATCTCAGGTGAGCCCGGGATGGGGGAAATTCCTCCATCCTGGTGCTACTTGACCTCTCAGCGGCTTTCGATACCATCGACCATGGTATCCTTCTGCATCGTCTCGGTGAGTTGGGAGTGGGAGGCACCGTTTTGTGGTGGTTCTCCTCTTATCTCACTGACAGGATGCAGTCGGTGTTAACAGGAGGGCAGAGATCGTCTCCTAGGCCCCTATCATGCGGGGTGCCTCAGGGTTCGGTCCTCTCGCCCATCTTGTTTAACATTTACATGAAACCGCTGGGGGAGATCATCCGTAGACACGGGGTGAGTTTTCATCAGTACGCTGACGACACCCAGCTGTACATCACCACCTCGTCTCAATTCAGTGAGGCAGTTGATGTAATGTGCCGATGCCTGGACGACGTTAGGACCTGGATGGGGAGGAAGACTCAGACTCAACCCCGACAAGACTGAGTGGCTCTGGATATTGCCTCCTAAGGACTATGACAACTGTCCCTCCTTGGTTCTTGAGAGAGGAAAATTAACTCCCTCGGAGCAGGTCCGCAATTTGGGGGTCCTCCTAGATCCACAGCTAAAATTAGACCAACATCTTACAGCTGTGGCTAGGGGGGCTTTTTCACAGGTTTGCCTGGTGTACCAATTGCGGCCATACTTGGAGAAGGAGGCTCTACTCACGGTCACTCCTGCCCTTGTCACCTCCCGACTGGACTACTGCAATGCACTCTACATGGGGCTACCCTTGAAGAGTATTCGGAGACTTCAGTTGGTGCAAAATGCAGCTGCGCGTGCTGTGGTGGGTGTGGCAAGATACACCCACATTACACCTATACTCCACCAGCTGCATTGGCTGCCCATCGGTCTCCGGGTACAATTCAAGGTGTTGATCATCATCTTTAAAGCCCTTCATGTCTTAGGACCAGGTTACCTGCAGGACCGCATTCTGCCTCACACTTCCCTTCGACCGGTTAGGGCCCACAGAGTGGGCCTCCTCCAGGTCCCGCCAGCCAAGCAATGCCGGCTGGCAGGCCCTAGGGGGAGGTCCTTCTCTGTGGGGGGCCCCGTGCTCTGGAACCAGCTTCCCCCAGAGACACGAACCATCCCCACCCTGCTGGCCTTCCGAAAAGCCGTCAAGACATGGCTCTTCCTGCAGGCAGGGGGTTGAGACTAGTTCCATCTGAGTTCTCCCCCTGTATGTCTGGTGGTGAATATTTTTAACTTTTTAATTTTGTTTTTAATTCTGTTTTAATTGTTTATTATCTAGTGTTCTTGCATAATGCTGTATGCCGTCCTGAGTCCCTCAGGAGTAGGGCGGCATAGAAGAACCATAATAAATAAATAAATAAAAATATGTATAGCAATAGTGCTTAGACTTATATACTGCTTCACAGTGCTTTATAGCACTCTAAGTGGTTTACAAAGTCAGTATATTGACCCCAACAATCTGAGTCCTCATTTACTGACTCGAAAGGATGGAAGGCGAGTCAACCTTGAATTGGTCATGATCAGGGGCAGGTTGCTCTCTTACCTTGCTACCGGAGCGTTGCACATGCATTGCCACATTTTGTGCACGTGCGCACCCCCTCGCTACGTGTGCGCGCCCCCTCGTGTGATTTTGCTTCTGCACATGTACAGGAAGCAAAAATCACCAGTATCTTGCGAGGGGACGCGCACGCGTGTCCCCTCATGAGATTTTGCTTCCGCGCATGTGCAGGAAGCCAAAAAAGCCCCAAAATTCTGAAAAAAAGATGGTGACGCGCGACGGCCCGGTGAAGACGGCACCGGAGCCGTCGCACACAAATTGCGTAATCTGCCGGGCTCTACCGGTTCTGCAGAGTCGACTGCACCGGTAGGAACCCACCACTAGTCATGATTGAACTCCTGGCAGTGGAATGCAGAGTTAGCCTGCAATACTGCATTATAACCACTGCACTACCACGGCTCTCTTTGCATGACCTAAAGTCATTGATTGCATCTTCTCTGATTGACTTAGATTTTTACTATGCAATTTGTAGCAAAGATGTTGGCTATTTGGCCAGTTGTATGCGATTTCTTCCAAAGGAGAAAAACTGTAATAAAGTTAATAATATAATGACATATAAAAAATAAGCAACCCCAGGTTTCTTTGGACAGGTTTCTTTGGACAATCAACTCTGAAAGCTGAGACAGAATTAATGATAATTATCTATAATAGTAAAAGTAATAATAGTGACAATCCAGATGTCTTGGATATATTTCTTGAAGTTTTATGAATAATCATAGAAACATAGCATTTCTGACAGAAGCAGCATTTTACAGGTCCTATCTATTAGGACTTGGTGGGTCCCAGGAAGCATGTCTTCTCTGGTTTGATGCCTGTCTCATGGAGCATTCTGCCCCCCCCCACACACACAATTAGGTTAGTTACATTTAAGAAGTCCCTTGATATTTTATTATATCAGCAAGCCTGGAGGGCCTGGGAACCTGAAGGGCCTGGGAGCCGAGGTGGCGCAGTGGTTAGAGGCAGTACTGCAGGTCACTTTAGCTGACTGTGATCCGCAGGTCAGCGGTTCAAATCTCACCGGCTCAAGGTTGACTCAGCCTTCCATCCTTCCGAGGTAGGTAAAATGAGGACCCAGATTGTTGGGGGCAATATAAATATACATTGCTTACTGGAGTAAACCGCTTAGAGAGTTTACACCTGTGAGGCGGTATATAAATCTCACAAAATAAATAAATAAATAAAATAAACCAGTGAGATTTTGAGATGGTTCCAGTTGTTAAAATCTGTTGCTCCCTTTTAACTTTGGAATTTTAATTTTTTTAATAATTGCTGGCCACCGCCACCACCGCTGCCGCTGTCCCTGCCGCCGTCCCCGCTGTCCCCGCCGCTGCTGCCACTTTCCCCGCCGCTGTCCCTGCCTCCGCTGTCCCTGCCTCCGCCACCGCTGCCCCAGCCACGACTGTCCCCACCGCCATTTCCGCTGTCCCCGCTGCCGCTCTCCCTGCTGCTGCTGCCGCCGCTGTCCCCACTGCCGCTGCCACTCTCCCCGCCGCTGTCCCTGCCTCCCCTGCTGCTGTCCCAGCCACGACTGTCCCCGCTGTCGCCGTCGCCACTGCCGTTACCTGAAGCAAGCCACCACCGCCGCTACTGCCCAACCCCCCCACCGCCTGAAGCCTGCTCCCGAAGCACCTGAGGAACCGCCGCTGCCGTTGCTGTCTGAAGAGAGCCGACAGGTTAGAACTTTTTTTAAATTTTTTTAAAGGGTTTTTTTTAAAGGTTGTCAAGTGCAGGAGAAATTCTGGGAGTTGAAGTCCACAAGTTTGAAGACCCTTGCACCCCCTTGGCAACTTTAAGACTTGTGGACTTCAACTCCCATTCCTGAGCTAGTATGACTGGAGGAGGAATTCTGGGAGTTGAAGTCCACAAGTCTTAAACTTGCCAAGGGGGTGCAAGGGTCTTCAAACTTGTGGACTTCAACTCCTAGAATTCCTCCTCCAGTCATGCTAGCTCAGGAATTGGAGTTTGTGTCCACAAGTCTTAAAGCTGTCAAGTTTGAAGACCCCTGGGTTAGGGGTTAGGGGTGCAAGGGTCTTCAAATTTGGCAAGTTTAAGACTTGTGGACTTCAACTCCCATTCCTGAGCTAGCATGACTGGAGGAGGAATTCTGGGAGTTGAAGTCCACAAGTCTTAAAGCTGTCAAGTTTGAAGATTGTAAAAAGTGTACATGGTTGTAAAAAGTATTCTGCTACACTGGTATTTTATTAAATAATATATTACTACACCATTTGGTTCAGAATACTTTTTTCCTTGCTTTCCTCCTCTAAAATTTAGGTGCGTCCTATATTCTGGTGCGTCCTATACTCCGAAAAATATGGTATATCATTGGATTATGCTGAGTTTTGAATACTAGGATTCAAAGACAAAATGTTGAAGAATAAAAAATACCTTAACTTGAAAACTAAATATAAAAAGATATTTCATGATCTCTCTGGTTCCCAAGATGTATTGCCATTGTCGATCCTAAGAAGAGCTTTTTCTCAATCACCAGGAAGATTTCTGAATATATAGAAAGGATTTAGAACTCAAGAGATTATAAGAGCGTGGTGAAACGTATACGTTATATACTAAACATCCTATAGAATAAGAATAGAATAACAGAGTTGGAAGGGACTTTGGAGGTCTTCTAGTCCAACCCCCTGCTTAGGCAGAAAACCCTACACCACTTCAGACAAATGGTTATCCAACATCTTCTTAAAATCTTCCAGTGTTCCAACTTGCCTCCATTCACAACTTCTGGAGGCAAGTTGTTCCACTGATTAATTGTTCTAACTGTCAGGAAATTTCTCCTTAGTTCTAAGTTGCTTCTCTCCTTGATTAGTTTCCACCCATTGCTTCTTGTTCTACCCTCAGGTGCTTTAGAGAATAGTTTGGCTCCCTCTTCTTTGGGGCAGCCCCTGAGATATTGGAACACTGCTATCATGTCTCTCCTAGTCCTTCTTTTCATTAAACTAGACATACCCAGTTCCTGCAACCATTTTCATATGTTTTAGCCTCCAGTCCCCTAATCATCTTTGTTGCATCTTCTCTGCACTCTTTCTAGAGTCTCAACATCTTTTTTACATCGTGGTGACCAAAACTGAATGCAGTATTCCAAGTGTGGCCTTACCAAGGCATTATAAAGTGGTATTAACATTTCATGTGATCTTGATTCTATCCCTCTGTTTATGCAGCCTAGAATTGTGTTGGCTTTTTTGGCAGCTGCTGCACACTGCTGGCTCATATTTAAATGGCTGTCCACTAGGACTCCAAGTTCCCTCTCACAGTTACTACTATTGAGCGAGGTACCACATATACTGTACCTGTGCATTTTGTTTTTCTTGCCTAAATGTAGAACCTTACTTTTTTCACTATTGAATTTCATTTTGTTAGATGGCGCCCAATGTTGGTCCACAAACTAAGGAGAGAAGACGGCAAAGAAGTAACAGACAACACAGACAAAGCAGAGCTACTGAACACATTCTTCGCATCAGTCTTCACACAAAAGGAAACTGCAGCTCAACTACCCAGCAACACAAATATAAAAAACAGATTCGAAGCAAGACTCAACCTAAGCAAAAATACAGTAAGAGATCACCTATCTGAACTTAATGAATACAAAGCACCAGGACCTGATGGATTACACCCCAGAGTCCTAAAAGAACTAGCAGAAGTCATTTCGGAACCACTGCACCACATCTTCCACAAATCCTGGAACACAGGGGAACTCCCCGAGGACTGGAAAAGAGCTGATGTGGTCCCCATCTACAAAAAAGGTAAAAAAACAGACCCAGGAAACTACAGACCAATCAGCCTAACATCAATACCTGGGAAAATACTGGAAAAAATAATTAAAAACCAGATCTCACATCATCTAGAAACAAACCAAGTAATAACCAACAGCCAACACGGATTTGTTAAGAACAAGTCATGCCAAACCAACCTCATTTCATTTTTCAACACTGTGACCAAATTAGTAGACCAGCGAAATGCAGTAGACATCATATACCTGGACTTCAGCAAAGCATTTGACAAAGTAGACCACAACCTACTTCTTCACAAGCTAGAAAAAAGCGGGATAGACAGCTACACAACCAGATGGATTAACAACTGGCTGACCAACCGTACCCAACGAGTAGTCCTCAATGGCTCTAAGTCCACATGGAGAGAAGTAAGCAGTGGCGTACCACAAGGTTCCGTCCTAGGCCCAGTACTCTTTAATATCTTCATAAATGACCTAGATGAGGGAATAGCAGGAGAACTAACCAAATTTGCAGATGATACCAAGCTGGCGGGAGTAGCAAACACCCCAGAGGACAGACTCAAAATCCAGAGGGACCTTGACAGACTCGAACACTGGGCCCAAACAAATAAAATGAAATTTAACACGGAGAAAAGTAAAATTCTACACCTAGGTAAGAAGAATCAAAAATACACATACAAACTGGGTGAAACCACACTCAATAGCAGCGATTGCGAGAGGGATCTTGGAGTCTTGGTAGACAGCCAACTAAATATGAGCCAGCAGTGTGCAGCAGCAGCCAAAAAGGCCAACGCAGTCCTGAGCTGCATAAATAGAGGGATACAATCAAGGACCAGAGAGGTACTAGTACCACTCTATAAAGCCTTGGTCAGACCACACCTAGAGTACTGCATCCAGTTTTGGTCACCACACTACAAAAAAGACATTGAAACCCTAGAGAAAGTGCAGAAGAGAGCAACCAGGATGATAAAGGGTCTGGAAAATAAAACATACGAAGAGCGGTTGCAGGAACTGAGCTTGGCCAGTCTGGCGAAGAGAAGGACCAGGGGTGACATGATAGCAGTGTTCCAATACTTGAGGGGCTGCCACAGAGAGGAGGGGGTCAGGCTGTTCTCTATGGCACCAGAAAGCCAAACAAGGAATAACGGATGGAAGCTGACCAAGGAGAGATTCAACCTGGAAGTGAGGAGAAACTTTCTGACGGTGAGAGCGATCAACCAGTGGAACAGCTTGTCAGCGGAGGTTGTGAGAGCCCCAACACTTGCGACCTTCAAGGGGAGACTGGACTGCCATCTGTCTCAAATGGTGTAGGAACTCCTGCTTGAGCAGGGGGTTGGACTAGATGACCTACAAGGTCCCTTCCAACTCTAATAATAAATCTAAATCTAAATGTTCAAGTCTGTCTGTATCTTAAGCCTATCTTCTGGAGTGTTGGCTATTCCTGCCAGCTTGGTCTCATCTGCAAATTTGATGAGTTCCCCATCTATCCCCTCGTCCAAATAATTGATGAAGATGTTGAAGAGTACTGGGCCTAAAACAGAGCCTTGGGGTACTCCACTGCATACTTCCCTCCATGTAGATGCAGTACCATTGAGGACTACATGTTGAGTGTGGTTGGTCAGCCAGTTACGAATCTATCTGGTGGTGGATGCTGTCTAACCCACATTTTTCTACTTTATCTAGTAGTAGGTTATGGTCTACTCTACTTTATCAAATGTCTTACTGAAGTCCAAGTAAATTATATCGACAGTATTCTTCTGGTCCACTAATTTTGTCACTTGGTCAAAGAATGCAATACGATTAGTCTAGCATGATCTGTTTTTGACAAACCCATGTTGGCTTTTGGTTATTACTTTGTTTGCTTCTAGGTGTTTGTTGATTCGTTGCTTGATTATCTTTTCCAGAATCTTCCATGGTATTGAGGTCAGGCTGACAGGTCTGTAGTTTCCTGGATCTATTTTTTTCCTTTTTTGAAGATGGAAACTACATCAGCTCTTTTCCAGTCCTCTGGCAGTTCCCCTGTGCTCCAGGATCTTTGAAAGATATTGTTCAGTGGTTCTGAGATCTCGTCTGCCAATTTGTTCAAATATTTAGAAACCACTATCTCTGATTAAGCCATAGTCCTTAAATCAGTTTTGCATGTCTGCTTTTATGTATATAAGGAAAAAGACATGAATGCCTAAAACGATGATTAATTTGATTGTTTCCCATAACAGATTGAAAGAATTAGTGAAAAGTGAAAAAGTGGTGAAAGATTGGGGTATAAATAGAGCAAAAAGTGGATATGGAAGAACAGGAAGAAGTGAAATAATTTTCAGAATGAAAAGAATTATTTTACAGAATGCTACAAACAAATGTGGAATTAAACTAATGGGAACTATGAACAACAATGTTTGGTGGAAATGAAATGAAAGCAGATATAGATGGGGATAGAAAAATGAGGACGAGAGACAGATATTAGTTGCAGATAAAAAGATAAAGGAAAAAAGCCAAAAGGAGCAAGATTTGATAAAGAGGCAGAAAAAATGCAGATAAATGAGACTAATAAGGATCTTCTGGAAGACTTAATAAAATTAAAATTAAAGGCTGTGAAATGATTTGGGAATGCAGAAAGGAATATTTTGGTGATTTGTATGAAAATAAGAATACATTGAAGAATTGAAAAGAAATTCTATAAATATCAGCATCCAAGAAGAAGTAGAAAAAGTGCTGTAAGAATGTTTAAAATGGTAAGACTGGAAATGTAGACATTATAATTGGAGAATTGTTTAAACATGAATGTAGTTGGCTTATGTAGTGGCTGTAAACCTTGTTTAATGTGCGAGTAAAAAGAGCCTTTATGTCTAATTGTTGGAAGTAATATTGGAAGTAAAAGGCAAATATATTTTTGGGACATTTTTTCATTGCCTCTGTGGATGCAGCATGATCAAGTTCACATCCATGTTTACATAATCACATTAATAATCTATATTTAAAAAGTATGCAGTGATGATTTATTCATACAGAGAAAATGAAGGACTGAGAAATACATGAAGGAGGAACAAAAAGATCAAAAGTAAGAAAAGACCAAGAAAGTTGCAGTTGGATGGAGTTGATAAGAGCCATAGAAGGAGAAAGAGGAAAATTTTAAAAAGCCAATGTATAAATAATGGTATGGGTATAGTAAAAGAAAGGAAAATTTGCAAGGGGATGATGTAGGCATAAACTAGATTTAAGTGTATTTCCTTTCTTTTATCTCATGCTTTTTAATTTTATTTCCTTATTAGATCTCATCTCTTTCAGAAGTCTGAATAGTGTTGTCTACTTCAAAAGGAAATAGCATACATACATACACAAACACATTTGATTCACAAAAGAAGAATGCTGCATACTGTCATTTATGCAAGGAAGGATATCATCTTGCAAGGTTTCTCCTTCCCTCTTATAAATGTTTATCCTTCACAGCTTTATATGCTGTGTCCTTGTTTTGGCTTCAGTTGATTAATACATTAAATAATTATCTAAATGAATTAAATACATGACTAACATTTATCCTCTTGCATATCTTAAAACCTTTTCATTTTGACAATTTATCCCTTGGGAATCTTCCTCACTGTTGAATAATGGCAAGAACATAATTACCAAGGATCTTCTCTCTGGACTGGGAAGCCAGACCTGACAGGAGAAGATGTATCATTTAGAGAGGTACGCATTGCTTTTCCACATTAGAAGTCAATGCAGCTTCTATTTTATAATCCAGATAAAGCTAGAGAAGAAGAATTGCATATTTGCTCTTGTTTCTGGAAACTGAATTACCATCTTAATTTCATTCTTGTATCATGCAAAATTCCAGCAAAATATTAGCCTAGGGCAGTGATGGCGAACCTTTTTTTCCTTGGGTGCCGAAAGTGCATGTGTGCGCACTATCGCACATGTGCGAGAGCCCACACCCATAATTCAATGCCTGGGGATGGCGAAAACGGCCCCCCGCCCCCCGGAGGCCCTCTGGAGGCTGGAAATGGCCTGTTTCCCAACTTCTGGTGGGCCCTGTAGGCCCATTTTCGCCCTCCCTAGGCTCCAGAGGCTTCCCTGGAGCCTGGGGAGGGCGAAAACACCCTCCCCCATCCCCCTGGAGGCCCTCCGGAAGCTGAAAACGCCCTCCCAGAGCCTCTGTGCGAGCCAAAAATCAGTTGGCCGGCGTGCACATGTGCGCTGGAGTTGAGCTAGGCAATGGCTCGCGTGCCGGCAGATATGGCTCCGCGTGCCATATCTCCACCTGTGGCACGCATGCCATAGGTTCGCCATCACTGGCCTAGGGCAAACCTTTTTGGCACTGAGTGCCGAAAAGGGAGCATGCTCATCTGGGCCACAGCCCGGAAGACGAGCTGGCCAGGGCACATGCGAAAATGAACTTCTGGGTTTCTAATCTTCCAGATTTCTGGCGCGCATGCACGCCCGATGATCAGCTGGCCGGCGCACATGCTCACGCAGGAAAATGGAAGACCAGCTCTTCCAGTTTCCGGCACTGATGCACACAAAAAGGCCAGCTGATTGTCATGCGCACATGCGCGCCAGAAACCCGGAAGAGGAACAGGCGATGCCCCGCGTGGCAGGCGACATGGCTCCGTGTGCCACTTCGGGCACGCGTGCCATAGGTTTGCCATCATGGGCCTAGGGTTTGAATCCCTTTGCCTTTGCCCCAATACCTATTAGGTCATCTAGAGAGAAACAGGACCCACTGCTCTTCTCTAGTAAAGGGAACTGAGGCCAGGAGGCATTGCCCCAAGACTGGTTCTTTGGGGAGGCTACTGGATGGAAATCAGGGTGGCCCCTCCTTCCATGATTGCTTTCAGAAAGATTTGCTGAAAATTGAACCTTTCAGAAGGTATGCCAGCTAGATCAAGCTGTCTCTGTTTATAGTTGTTTTTGGAGTTGTATGGAATTGTTTGGTTTCTGACTTGTCAGCATAATGTTATATTGATTTCTTTTTTTATGTAGAGAATAAGGAATATGATCTTGAGCTAGATACGCATGAACTGTGGATCTATGCAAGGGAAAAGTGGCTGTAGGGCAGTCCCGGGATGTCCCAAAGTGCTTTTTCAAAAGGCAACTGGACTTTTTTGTTTCTGCTAGAAGACCTTTCACTTCTCATCGAAGAAACTTCTTCAACCATGACTGTTATGAATGAGAATCTCCATAGACAGCCCCTGGATGATGTTTTTTTTTTCTTTTACATCCAAAATAATGAGGTAACATTTGGAAGTGGTTCAGGCAGACACCTCGCTAATTTGTTAAACTATAAGAAGGAGAGGAAGATGCAGCATAATTGGACTTGCAAAATTCTGTCATTATAGCCAATCTCAATAAAAAATAAATTTAGCTTTTCCGTAGAGTTGATTTCCTGGTCTGGTCTACTGAGCAGGACTTATAGCTACTGCAAATGTTTTAAAGTGTTGTTCTGTACTGCATTAATCACTGAGAATTGCTAGACTGCAGAGGATACAAATATAATAACTATTGCCACCTTGTCAGAAAATGATGAAGAGCTAAAGAACCAAGAGTACTGGTGATGGAAAACCGTTAGTGCACAATAAAAGTAGTATTTGTGGTCACCTTGTAGCAGTAGTAATTAAAAATAAGTTTACAATAAATTTGGAAGTATCTTGGAAATGGGGCCAAAAACCCAGAATCTTCTTTTGTGGTTGATTTTTCAAAATGGCTGACCTAATGAAACGGCGAATGCCCCAAATTTTATTTACATTTGAAAGGCTTATAACTCTCAAGCTGTTCTTAATTAGTGGGAAACATATAGCAATACTGTTGTCCTACTGGGACCTACTGATCCATCCTGTCTCCTAATTAATGTTTGTTTATAAAGTCTACTTCTCTAATAGGTACCACCTGCTCTAAAACCCCAAAATGTTGTGTTCTCTGCCTACTACCTATAAAACATTTTATTGGAAGATCAGTTTCCCTTTGCAGTGTTTTCCTAGTCCATATTTAGCTTCTGGGTTGTCATGCCTACACACATTAAATCACAAGGACATTTTGTTATATTAAACATTGCATGTTTCAAAAAAAACAAGTATCTTTGCTTGTCATTCATGTTGACAAATGATATTGATGAATCTTAGTCTTCTGTATTAGCAGCATGTAATAATTCTGAAGGCAGTTGTCCCAAAGTGGAGTCCTTCCTGCCAAAGAGCTGTTTGTCTTGTTTTCCATTTAGTAGACTGCATTAGTCATTTCACTTTGCAGCAATGTGTCCTTGGTATTACATATTCTCTTACACAAACAATTTGTTTTTTTTTCTTAAAAGAAAGCTACAGTTTCCAATATATGCTGATTTTTCAGTTGGTCTTTTTAAATGACCAGGCTCTTCTTATTGTATATCTATGATACACATCTACATCATTTGTTATTAATCTTGCCTTATGCTGCTGTGTTTTTTATTCTGCGGCCTTAATATTACATTCTAAGGAAATGCAAATTATTCTATCAATTATTCAAGCTTCTTTCATACTCCTCTTTCATGCTCCAATTCCTCTGTTCTCAAAAATGGAAACGAAAGTGTTTGGGGTTTTGATTCCAACCTATGGCTTCCAGTCTATGGATTATGAGTTCCAAATGCATCAATGAGTAAAACTGTCAGTAGATTGTATTTTGTAACCCCTTCTGGCTTTGATTACTGTAATCTAAAACAATTATGTGGGTTTATTAGACTTTATATAAGATTCATATTTAGATCCCTACAATTCAACCGTAGTAAAATAAATGCAATCTTCTTGTTATCATACAAAACCAGAAGAAAGTCCTATGAAACACTATCAATTCTTAACATCATCTAAAGTGGATTACTTACTTTGAAAACATACTTCTTCAAACAGTTCCATAGGCTGGTGCCCTAGAAATTAGTTTGTCAGTTAAAAAATGTCTATTAAATCAGCAACTGCTATATTCAAAGGCTAATGTTGCTTATTCCAGTAAAAACATGCAAAGTAATCAAAATGCAGATTAACGTATTCTCTGTTACCTCTAATGTCACATTTTATAGGATACTCACAAAGAACAAGAACGCGTTTCAGTGACTAACTTATTCCTTATTTAATATATAAAATGCTTCAATTTTATAATGAAGTTGGCACTAATTTTTATATAATATGATAGAGGAAATGAATTCTAATCAGATTCATTGCCTCAAACTGTAGGTCTCCCATTGGTGGCATTTCTTTTTTTTATAAATTTTAGTTACCATGGAATATATTAATTATAGTAGAAAATCATATGTGTTATACATCCACTGTCAATACTTCTTCAAGTAAGCTATTAAAGTAAACCCTTGATGTAATGGATCTAGAACTTTTAGAGAAACACCATTCCAAGTAAGGAGCAAAGTTTATTTCAGCTGACAGTTTAGCAATTCATGTAAATTCATGATATTTGCATCAATTGTAGTATTTGCATAATGATGTACTTATGCAAATATTTAAATTACAATTTGTATGAATGCATATCATTTACATAATTACTTCATTAATATAAATTGACCCAAATGATATGAACTTAAATTTACTGGTCATTTAGGTTTAATATAGCCTTTCTCCTAAAATTGTTCCTTAAAATGAGGATTTAATTTAACCTCAGTTTGCTTCTAGTACCATTACTTGATACCTCTTCTCTTATTCTTTTTTCATAATCTTGTCTATTCATTACCACTAATATCTCTCCACCCCCTGCACATCATTTGGGTTCTGGGGTAATTGGTTTAATATAGCTAACTTTAAACTATTTTAATTATCTTAATGTGAACAGTTCTTTTTCTTCTACTTCTCTAATTCTTTTGAATGAATTCCTAATACAGATCTACAGATCCTGAAGAGTTAAAATTGAACTTGGAATGAAAAATGTACTCTTCAGCTAGTGAGGACAATCCATCTTTAATAATTAAGAGTGTTCTGATAAGTATATGACTGAGCACAGCCTAAAGTAGAGCACAGAGCTTATTATGTAGCAATGAAAGAGAAGCAAGTTTTCCCCACCTCCATTGCATCTGCTGAAAATCACCCAAAAAAATCTCTTCCGGGTGATATGGGAATTAACTCAGCCCACAGGAATTGTGGAAGACTTATGGTGCTTTTGGCAGCAAATGTTTAGGATTTCATGATTTTTTTCATTGACAAAATACTCACAGATTAATGCCACTAAAATGGTGTTGGTTGAGAGGAGGCAAAGTCACACTGCCTTGTCTGGATTTTGTTTGTTTCTGAATACCTTGAAGATACAGACAGCTTTGAAAAATTTGAGACACTCTTTGTCTTCTTGATTTATCTTCTGCTTGGTTATTCTGTCCAAGAGGCATGCATTAAGGGAGATGTTGTACAAGAGTATTAATGCAATCTGCCCTGAAAGAGACAGTAGTATGGCCCCACCTGAAAAATTTTTTAGAGTCCTCTCTTTTTAATAATTATAGACCAGTGTCAAATTTGCCATTTCTCACCAATATGGATGCGTGGGTGGGGACAAATCTTATCCTGCTACTCTTGATAAAGATGATTCTCTAGATTAGGTTGAGACTAGGTATATTGAGGGAGCAAGACAACATAATATGACTCTGTTTGTGCTTCTTTACCTCTTAGTAATTTTTTTACTCCATTAATTATGGTACTCACAAAGGAAGGCAAATATATAGGATAATGTTGCAGGATCCATTCTGGGACAGTCACTGGGACCAGAGGTTTAGTCTTCCAAGCTTTTGGACTCATGCTGGAGCCCATCCTCCGAGAACTTCTCTTTCACCAGAATGTGAGAGGAAACTTCTCTCACACATATTCTGGTGAGAGAGAAGTTTTCTCAGGATGGGCTGCACCACGAGTCCGAAAGCTCAGAAGACTAAACCTCTGGTCCTAGTGACCAACCCAGATTGGATCCTGCAACCATCGTACTGTCCTGGATTACCTTAATGAATTGGGATTGGAGGCTTTTAGCCCTTCAAGATAGATTTGATCAGGAAACAGACTTCAAAGAAGACTATAACTATTGTTTATTAACCTTCAATACCAAATGGCTATTTCCCAATCCATGTTAAGCCCTTCAGAGTGGATGATCTCCAGTGCTTTATTCCTCCTAAGCAATTATTCCTCAGCAACCATTTCATCCTGGGCTGCCAGCTTCAGCTGGATGTTCTCATTGTAAATAAATGAAAAAAACCAGGCAATCCAACAATGACCAACAACCTTGTATTGGCCAACAACCATATTCCTTGGATTACTTCAGCATGAGAGCAATGCTGATAATCTATGGAGTGGGTGGGTGGGAGAGAAAAGGTCTGCATTTAGTGTCAAATGAAATAATCTGGGATGGGATTGTAAAGGTATTCATGTGGGCAATCTAGGAAATTGAACAAAAGGTACAAAGATTAGTGATGAGGAAGCAATCTCTAAATAGAAAGGGCAGACACTGGTAGACTGCTCCATACACAAACTAGCTATTGAGCTTGCTTCCTGGCATGGATAGGAAGGGCAATAATCATGGAGATCACCATCTGCCAGCAGTTTGGCAGTTCAAATCCCACCAGAGTCAAGGTTGACTCAGCCTTCCATCCTTCCAGGGTGGGTAAAATGAGGACCCAGATTGTTGGGGCAATATGCTGACTGTGAAAACCACTTAGAAAGGGCTGTAAAGCACTATGTATATAAGTATATAAGTCTAAGTCAGTGTTTCCCAACCTTGGCAACTTGAAGATGTCTAGACTTCTAAGTCTAAGTCAGTGTTTCCCAACCTTGGCAACTTGAAGATGTCTAGACTTCAACTCCCAGAATTCCCCAGCCAGCGAATACTGGCTGGGGAATTCTGGGAGTTGAAGTCCAGACATCTTCAAGTTGCCAAGGTTGGGGAACACTGGTCTAAGTGCTATTGCTAAGTGCTATTGCTATGACCAATTACTAATTTTGCAGAAGCAATAGCTTGGCTGAGCTATAACTCAGCCTGGTTGATAACCCACTGTAAACTGCAATGGGATTTCTGAAGTTGATTTGTGAAAGAGCTGGAAGTAGCACTGGAAACAAGCAGTTTCAGCTGCAGAATTGTTTGTAAATTGTACTTACCATACCTTTCTGTTTTTGCAGCTACGTCATACAGTTGATACCTACTCCTTTTGTGTTCTACTCTTATTCTAAAATCTTTTTCACAAACCAGACATTCTCTCTTCTACAGCTATACATTTGATTACTGTTTCATAAATGCTGCACTTTGCATTGGTCCCTGCTAAATGTTCTTCTGTTGCTCTCATCCCCTTCTCTAACTTGTCAAGTTAATTTTGAATTTAATTTTTTTATCTTCTAGGCTAGGGTATTAATCATCATACCCAATTTTGTCACCTGCAAATTTAATAAGCATTTCTTCTCCTTCATTGTACAAGTCATTAATAAACATATTGAAAAGAGGACCTGAATCTGAACTTTGTGACACTCACTTGATACTTACTTCAGTTTGATGAGGAAATGTTAATGAGTACTCTTTGAGTACAATTTTCAAGCCAGCTAATGTCTTCCTTTGTCATGTTAACCCCTTTACTCATAGGCCAGTTTTACTCTTCTCTTTAACAAATCCATTGTCACAGGAATCATGGTCTGAGTCCCTATGGGAGAAAAATGAGACATCTGTTGTAAATGTCACATCTACAAGAAATACCAGCCTAGGTGTTGTTAGGATAGAGAAGATATAAAAAGCAAAGACAATTGCCATATATATCTGATATATTTGAAAGAATTGGCGTCAGACTTTCTTTGTTGTTAATATACAAAGTCTGACCCATATGATTGGTCCTGTGAGTCATTAGCAGCTCTCTGGAACAATATTTTAATGTTCATTTAAGTAATTTATAGGGAAATTTTTTAATGTTAAAGGTGTTTATGTCATGTTAAATTATATTTCAAAATTCTAGAATCTGACTGTTTTTGAGGAACTGTGACTATACTGGGCATGAAATACTGCTAAATTAACTGTTTTGAGAAATTAAATTTCTTGATATTAAAGACTGAATACAGGAGATGTACCTGTTTATGCAAAAACCAATTGTTTGATTTTTTTTTGTTTATTCTCTTTTTATTTTTGATTCAACCTTGTGGCACTCCACTTGATATTTCACTTCAATTTAAAGAATCATTAATGAGCATTCCTAAATACAATGTTAAAGCTAGCTAATACATTTACTTATCATGCCATCCAGGATATGCTATGATTTATTCTAACACAAAGGGTCATTATATTTTATGCCTGTATCTGCCCTGAAGAAAATCGGCAGTTACTTTTTTCTATTGCTTTTTCCCCCTTCTTATCTGCATTCCCCAGTCTTGCTTCTTCCTTATCCCCTTCCCTCTTCTTTTTTTCTTCTTTTTTGCAATTTTATATATATATATATATATATATATATATATATATATATATATATATATATATATATATATATATATATATATATATATATATATATATATATATATATATATATATATATATATATATATATATATATATATATATATATATATATATATATATATACCCTGTTTCCCCCAAAATAAGACATCCCCTGATAATAAGTCCAATTGAGCTTTTGAGTGCATGGCAATAAGGCCAAGGGCTTATTTCAGGGTTCAAAAAAATATAAGACAGGGTCTTATTTTCAGGGAAACACGGTATATATATAATAACTTTTTTTTTAAAAAAAGAAATCAGTAGAGGCAGGGGAAAATTGTCATAGGGTCTCTCACACTGTAAAAGGTTGGCATGCCTGGTTCTTTGTTGTTTCAAAGTGTAAACAGAGTTTAATGGATTTAAGTTACTCAACAATCCAATTCAAATTATTGTCACAAGAAGGTTCTTAATGGAAAGGACAGCTCAGCAGTAAATCCACTGATTACCTTTGAGAAATATTTTCCTTTCTCTGGGGGCATTTAAGCAAAGGCACTGGAGTGGCTTCAATTTGGAATTCTCCACTGTGCAGGAAGTTGCACAAAATTGTCTCAATGGCCCCTTCCACAGATGACATTGTGAACCCCAAGTGAAAAAGGAAAAGAAATCATCCTAGTAATTGTTGTCACATGTTGACAACAGTTGGAATGGACAAAAACATTGCTCTCTTGTGACTCTGACTGTTACATTTCTGAAAAGAAAATCAATAGTTCTAGGTGGAGAATCATCTCCCAGAGATTTTTTTTTTAATAGTTGATCCATTTCTAGTTATTTCAGTGCCTGTGATCTTCCTCCCTGGGTGAATGAAAATGAGATAAGAAAAACCTGTTAAGAAATATCATATGAAGTGGAAAGAAGCTAGGATATTTAAAGATCACACACACACACACACACACACACACACACACACACACACACACACACACACACACACACACACACACACACACACACTGTCTCCAGTGAACTACTGAGTTGCTGTTGGCCTAGAATTTAGTGACCCTAGCTTCACTTCCCAATACCACGCTGGAATTGCACTTTCTACACAAGAACCAAAATGCCAGAGGGAGATATTCTGCTTGATAAAGCAACAATATCTCTTCCCCCAACCCACTAAATGATGCAGAGATGATGGTTGAGGAAAACAAAGCAAAGATTTACGGGTTATTTAGCTTGCTGATTCCCTAAGAAGCTATGTGATCCCAGGAACAGAGCTTTGATGAGAGGATTGCAGGCTTATTCACCTCAGCTTTTACAAGTAATTTGTAGACGTTGACCTCATGTTCAAACCAGGCTGAACTGGCAAGGCCTTTCATCACACTGAAGTTCATCTCACCTAAGAGTGCTATGAAAATCCATTGAAGATTAAGAAAAATAAAACTAACAAACCAATACCATAGTTGGATAGTGTGGCTGAGTCAAAATGCTGGTTTTCAACAAGGTTTGGGAGGTCTTCTTCTCATACAGTCGTGCATTCTTTCTGTTCTATTACATCGCGAATATATCCAGCTTCTTAGACAAATGTTTATCCAGGGAAAGAGTTTCTGCCGCTCTTGCTAGCAATATTTTTTTACTCTTTTCTGGTTTGCTTAGCTACCTATGCAAAATGATATTAGAAAACCACCTGATAAATCACAAAATGTAAACATTCATTTTACTTCTTATTGTAAGGGTTAATTAAATGTGCTCATTCTTACTACGCTTCATTTATTCACTCAGAATTTATAAAACGATTCTCCTTTTTAGTTCTGCATTTGAAAAGATGTTATTTCTAGCTTTTACCCAGCCTTAAAATGCAATTCCTTTAAATTTGACATTCTTCCAGCCTGCACTGAAAAAATAATTGTTACAAAATGATACTCAGTATGTCTTTAAGTGCTCAAAACATATTCATAATCTCAGTAATTTTCACCCTCTCTTGGTTAAATAGTCTCCAATATTAAAATCCCCAGGCTGCAAGTATTGAATGGCACAAAACATCTCAGTACATTAATAGCTGGACTGAGCCATTTTGAAGCAAAGAATTCTGTCAATCAAACACTGTTCTATCAATTCTGGAAGACTTAGCTATGCAAGACAATGCCTCCACTGTTGCTTAGTCACATTAATCTATATTTTTTCCAGGGAGAATGAAAGAAAGACCCATAAAAATAAGTTAAATAATGATTAAGCAAAAGCTATGATTTTTGTTAATAGCACACTCAAAGGGCACAATGGCACTGTGCCAATCCAAAACTTCTTTTTCTTTTTCTTTTTTGCTTGCAGTAGAATAGGAAGTGATTCTATGTGTCCCTAACTGGTGTGTAAATACTCAAATCTGGTCAAGTTATTTTGGCAAAACACAAAGTCCGCAGTTGTAAAACTGTGTTAGGGTTAAATTAAATTTTTGGCTGTCCTTTGACAATTTAGCTTATAAATTCATTTATTGAACCATCAGCCTGTCTTAAATTCAGGATTATTTTGACTTACACAAAACATTTCCATTCCTTACATTGTGTTGTGTTCCTCCCAAAATAGAAGAGAATATCTGAAACTCATGGTTGAACTGTGGACTTTTTTGTGCTCCCTGAACTTGGTGGTTCACTTGCAGACGTTTTGTTACCTAACTGGGTAATATCATAAGTGAGTGTGCAGTATGCTGCCTATTTGTATAGAAAACTATATGCGAGATTCATGGGAGAGCAACTACTTAGGTTTCTTAGGAACTTAGTGAAACACCCCCCCCCCCAATGGTTTCTCCCTGGAGATCCAGACTGCACCATCATACCTAAGCTTTTAAAATGGTACTGTTGAGATGTTTAAGCCTTTAGTTAAGATCTATCATTGATATACCTATTTTGGGTGGGGTGGGGTGTTAAAGTAAAATATTAAATGTTTTGATGTATTGTGGCATTATTATGTTTGAACTGATTTTGTGATTATTGTTGTTGATTTTTATTCTGGTTTTATGTGTAAATTCACACAGACTATGTCAGCATAAAAATAAAGTAAGTAAACAAATATTCCTTCTCAAAGAATACATGGGTTTTTCTTCTCGCAAATTTTCAAAGAAAAAGCTTTGTTGGAGAAGAGTTAGTTCATGGTAGCTAGAGAAGGAGTCTAGCAGCATCTTTTCCAACCAATGCATTTCATTAAAAGATATAAGCTTTGTGAGCTGCAGTTTATTTCATCAGGTGCATAGAAAAACACCTAAGTTCAAATAATAAAACAAGTCATTTCTATATTTTTGTACAACAGAGAAACACCATTGACTTGTTATGTGTTGGCTGACCATGTGCTAGGTAAAATGAAGCAATCTTGCAACTTTGGCTTTGGAAATGCAATTATTACTTTTGTAGCTTGTTAGCTTTCTGCCTTTGCAGCTCTACAGTGTCCAACATCACCAAGCAGCATGAATGAATACAAGGATTGGGAGGGAACAATTGTCATATATCTTTAGCGAAGAAGAATTTCTCCTTCTCTTTTTCATATAGCCAGGCAAGATGAGCTCTATTGGCTCCATTGAGATCTTTCTGACATCTCAGCCAAGATTTCTGTCTAGGACTTTTCCTTATATGGAGAAACTCCTTCAACTGGCTTTCAGGTTTGGATCTGAAGTTTCAATTATTGTGTAACTTCTTGAGATACAAGTGATTTGGCAAGTTGATTGTCTGAAACAAAGTTATGGCATCTGGGTAAGAAGAATAGCTTATGGGTGTAGTGTTATACTATTATTCAAATACATAATCGGTTAAGCAAAACTCTGTGATTATCCCGGCAAACAGATGCAAGCGTCTGTTCTGTTTTCATTGTAGCAAGCTATCCATTTTGCTCTTTGTTTATCTTGTTTATCTTTGCACAGAACTCAGAAAAATATGTAATACCAGGTGGTTAATTGTGTCACTCTTACTGACAAACCTAAAAAGATCATGATGGTTTGTTACATTTATTATAGCTTCCCATTCCAAAAGGTTCTGAGTTTAAGCTTACAGTGAAGTTTAAATTCTCAGAATTGATAGGTTAATGGGAAATAATGCATGTATGTATTTAAGCTACAATTTATGTTTACCTATGTAAACCCCACTCTTCTCAGTCAGATTTAGTTTGAGAAAATAGGCGTCACACTGAACATTTTAAATTACTGCTGCATTATATCCTCAAAAATAACTGGAGTGAACAGACCATTTTATTATAAATTGAACTAACTGTCTTCAAGTATATCAAAGAGTTGTTTGTCCACGAGTGAAAATTATTGGGGGGCAGGGGGAGATAAAGAATGTGGGTCTGCAAGATGGAGAATTTAAAAGAAAAAACATCACACTTACCCATTCCTAAAAAGTAACAATCAATAAAGAACTGCTTTCTCCATCCCCCTTAAATGCTTTGCAATGCAGTTCCATCTTCTCCTAAGCAGTGTTGCCAACAGCTTGAAGAAGGTTGATAATGAACCAGTCAGTCAATCAGTCAGTCAGTCAGTCAATCAATCAATCAATCAATCAATGAATTGATTTAAACATTTGCCAGAGTCAAATAAAGATCTCTGCCCTATTGCACTGTTCTCTAATATAAGGAATTGAGATAACCAATACGTATGACACTTGGCAAGATCTACTATTTCTAGCATAGACATTTCGCCTTCTATACATTTGTTATCATATGTTCTTTGGAGATATTGAAGAAACAAATATATAATTGGGGATTAGATAGATATTCTCCAGTCTTTAGTGGAAATGGGAAAAACATTTTTTTTATTAAAATCCCATGTATGTTATTGTATTATTATGAGCAGTGAGATTTCCAGGGTTCCAAGGCTTACATTGAATTTTCTTTGACTGAGAAAATAAGAGTCACAAATATTTGGTACCACTTGCCTTTCTTAATATATACCATAGCTGACTGTATTTTTATTAAGAAGGGCAAATTGTACCACTACTTCAGTCCAGCAGAATGTCTCTTTCATACAATTTTAGCTTGCATTATAATGGAGTACATGCTTTGGGAAAGAAAAGTTGGGATACTAGCTATCATTAAAATTGATTAGACAAACAAGTGTATCTATCCATAAACGAGCCCAGGTCAAATGATGTGCTTTGATGAAATCTGCTTGGCAAGTTATGGACCCATCAATCTTCTCCCAGAAAATATTCTGGAATCAAGAAGGGAAGTTGATCCCAGGAGATCATCTTGATTAATCCCAAACTCACAACAAAACAGGCTTCTCTTAAGGAGAGACAATCAAATAAATGTTAAAAATAAGGCATTGGTATATATTTGCAAGCATTTGTTATGGAATTAGAGTAGTGAGATCCATATGATTGAAAAGTGCAAGCCTGGACATAATATTAATATTATGTAAAAAGGTAGAGCATTATGTAGTAATAGTCAGACCTTCAGCAGATCTGAAAAATATGGCTGCTCTTCCACAAATTACCACAGGGAACATGTCTGTCAATCAGTGCACAATGCAGTTCCTTCTGTGATTGTAAGCACATAGAACTTTACATTTGCTAACAAATGCTACCAGATCCATAAAACCTGTTTTTTTAAACAACAACAACACAGGGGTCAGTGCTGCATCATATTTTTAATATCCTAGTATACTTTTTAAAATAAAAGCACAGGTTTTTAGGTAAAAGAAAGCCTTTTGCTCTAGAGCAGGGGTGTCAAACTCAAGGCCCGTAGGCAGCATCCAGCCCGCAATGTGATCGGATCCAGACCGCGGGGCTGTCCTGGAAAATGTAAGGGTCTGGCCCACGTCGCTTCAGCCCAGTCTACCCAATCTGAAAAGGAAATATTGGGCCAGCGTGGCTTCGGCCCAGTCTACCCAGTGTGAAGAGGAAACATGCCAACAGTTTGGGGAGTGACGTCAAGCTGGCCATGCCCACCCAGTCGGCCACGCCCAGCAAGTGGCATCAAGATGGCCACACCCACCTAATCAGCCATACCCACCCAGTCGGCCATGCCCGCCCAGCCCCCCAAGGTCAACCACAGATCTGATGCAGCCCTCAATGAAATTGAGTTTCACACCTTTGCTCTAGAGAAAGATATTTCTGATATTTTAGAGAAGATCCTCATGCTCACTGGCAGTTGGTAGTATAGCAGTGGTGGGTTGCTCCCAGTTCGGCCCGGTTCTGAGAACCAGTAGCAGTGGCGGCGGGAGGCTCTGCCCACCCGCCCAGGACGCTTCTGTGCATGTCTAGAAGCATTGCGCGAGTGAGCGAGCGAACCGGTAGTAAAGGGTTTTAGAACCCACTACTGTAGTATAGTATATGGTATGTGTAATAGCTCAGCTAATACTACAAGCCGCACACAGCTAGCAGCCAAAGCATTCACATTGTTTGTGTCCTTTCTCTAGAATAGCAATAGCAATAGCACCTAGACTTATATACCGCTTCATAGTGCTTTACAGCCCTCTCTAAGCGGTTTAAGAGTCAGCATATTGCCCCCAACAAGGCTGAGTCAACCTAAATACAAGGTTGAAGAGAAGGACAAAACCCTTCTGTGATATCCAAAAGAGAAAGCAAAAGAAAGGTTATAAGGAGGAAGCTGTATGGTCAGATCTGAATGATGTAATTAATTCTAGCAGAGTCATGCCAAAACTGAGACCAGGGAAAACTTGAGTAGTGCCACATATAGTTATATCTTTAGCTACAAAGATATGGTATTTATGGTTAATTCACTCATGAACTGAGTAAAGGTTTAGAAAAGGCCATTTATGTTTCTTTTACTAAACTGTAATGATGGCTGTAATTATTAGATCTTTTTCATTCCAGCTACATAGATGTGGAGCAGTGATTCTCTTGGTCAAATGCTTTAGAGCAATTACAAAGCAAAGCTGTCCTTTCTTTCTTATTACAGATAGCTGGATGGCCAGATCTGGACTTGAAAAGAACAAATGCTGAAGCAGTGGAAAATGTTGAAGTTGAAATGAAAATGTTGAAATGTTGAACCCTATAAAGAGAACAACAACAACTGTCAACTGCTAACAAGCCTGGGAAACAAGAAAAGTTGAGAAACAAAAAAGCTATAGCATTATATTATTCTGCCTTACAGTGGGTTTTCCCCTCTCCTGTGCCCTTTCTCTAGAATAAATACAAGGCTGAAGATCACAGGTATTTCTGACATTTTAGCAGAAATTAATCTCAGCTAAGCGGTATTTCCTTCCGTTCCCTCTTCTCTTCAAAGAGTCAAATATTACCTGCTGCTGATTCCTCAAGGCATGTAAACTAGATCTTTTAAGAGAATGGATGGCACTATCTCTTCCACCATTAGATAACGTAACCACCTGCACTATGGGACCATCCTGTCTCTTATGTGCATAATTGGAATGACAGGCAGTGTTTACCCCTTGGTTGTGATGTGCCACTACATGAGGTCCTCTACCTCCATGTATATCTACATCATCAACTTGGCCCTAGCAGACCAGATCTACCTTCTCACTATGCCTTTCATTGTGGGGACTTATTTCATTCAGGAATGGTACTTTGGAGATACAGGTTGCTGGATCCTTTTCAGTTTGGATTTCCTCACCAAGCCTGAGAAGGACTATCATCTATCTATCTATCTATCTATCTATCTATCTATCTATCTATCTATCTATCTATCTATCTATCTATCTATCTATCTATCTATCTATCTATCTATCGATCAATCATCTATCTATCTTCTCTTGTCTGTCTGTCTGTCTATATCTATATCTATACTCCTATTATTTGGGAAGAATTTGAGCCTGTGATGCCTGATGAAGTGGACAAGGCTATTGGAGCGATGAGCTCCTCCACTTATTTGTTGGACCTGTGCCCCTCCTGGCTGGTTTCGTCCAGCAGGGAGGTAACATGAGGCTGGCTCTAGGCTTTGGTCAATACTTGTTTGATGGAGGGGTCTCAACCACCGAATGTGGCGGTGGTTAGGCCCCTCCTCAAGAAGCCTTC
Source organism: Diadophis punctatus similis (assembly GCA_023053685.1). Lineage (NCBI taxonomy): Eukaryota > Metazoa > Chordata > Lepidosauria > Squamata > Dipsadidae > Diadophis > Diadophis punctatus. The sequence goes on from JALIGW010000002.1 coordinate 146,219,633, forward strand.
TCTGGATTCAGCAGAATTAAAAAACTTTTGTCCAGTCTCCAACCTATCCTTTGTGGGTAAGGTTGTTGAGAAAGTGGTGGCGCTCCAACTCCAATGGTTATTGGATGAAATGGATTATCTAGACCCTTTTCAATTGGGTTTCAGGCCCGGTTACAGCACAGAAACTACTTTGATCACTCTGATGGATGATCTCTGGTGAGCCCGAGATAGGGGTCATTCCTCTATCTTGGTGCTACTTGACCTCTCAACTGCTTTCGATACCATTGACCATGGTATCCTTCTGCACCGATTAGGGGAGCTGGGAGTGGGAGGCACAGTATTACGGTGGTTTTCCTCCTATCTCTCTGTTTGCTGGCAGTCGGTGTTGACTGGTGGGCAGAGGTCGACCCCTAGACCCCTCGTCTGCAGGGTGCCTCAGGGATCAGTCCTCTCCCCCCTACTATTTAACATCTACATGAAACCATTGGGTGAGATCATTCAAAGACACGGGGTGAGGTTCCAGCAATATGCTGATGATACCCAGTTGTACATCTCCACCCTGCATCATTTCAGTGAAGCGATAGACGTGATATGCCGGTGCCTGGATGATGTGAGGGTCTGGATGGGAATAAACAGACTCAAACTCAACCCTGACAAGACCGAGTGGCAGTGGATATTACCCCCGAAGGACTGTACTGACTGTCCTTCCTTGGTTCGGGGGGGGGGAATTAACCCCCTCAGAACAGGTTTGCAATTTGGGTGTCCTCCTAGATTCCAGCTGAAATTAAACCAACATCTGACAGCTGTAGCTAGGGGGACCTTTGCACAGGTTCGCCTAGTGCACCAATTGCGACCCTACTTGGATCAGGAGGCTCTGCTCACTGTCACTCATGCCCTTATCACCTCATGCCCTTATCACCTCACCATCTTCAAGGGTAGCCCCATGTAGAGCACATCACAATAGTAATGTGCTCTACATGGGGCTACCATTGAAGACGGTTCGGAGACTGCAGTTGATCCAGAATGCAGCCGCGCAAGCGGTTGTGGGTGTTCCTAGATACATCCACATTACACCAATCCTCCGCAAGCTGCACTGGCTTCCCATTGGTCTCCGGACACAATTCAAGGTGTTGGTTATCACCTTTATTTATTTATTTATTTATTTATTTTGGAATTCTTATATGCCGCCCAACTCCCTAAGGACTCAGGGCGGCGTACATCAGTGAAAAATACAAGAACAACCAAAATCTAAAATAGTAATTAAAACAATATAAAAATTAAAACACAATATAAGAAATCAACAACCATTCAACATCATACATACTTGGGGGGTGAGCTCGAGTGAATTAAGCTCTACCTTTAAAGCCCTATATGGCTCAGGACCAGAGTATTTGTGAGACCGCCTACTACCAGATACCTCCCAACGACCAGTGAGAGCCCACAGGTCCTCCAGGTCCTGTCACCTAACCAGTGTTGGCTGGCAGGCCCTCAGGGGAGGGCCTTCTCTGTGGCGGCTCCGGCTCTCTGGAACCAACTACCTCCCAAGATCTGTACCATCCCCACCTTATTGGCCTTCCATAAAGCCGTTAAGACCTGGCTTTTCTGACAGGCCTGGGGCCATTGACCTCTGGTGATGAGAGATGAGGTCGGCCCATGAATGCTGGATGAATGTAATTTTAATGTATTTTTAATCTGTTTTTAAATTTTTATATTTTCTATTTATGTTTCTTTCTGTTGTGAGCTGCCCAGAGTTCCTTCGGGAATTGGGCGGCATAGAAATGTAATAAATAAATAAATAAATAAATAAATAAATAAATAAATAAATAAATAAATAAATAAATAAATAAATAAATAAATACATACATACATACATACATACATACATACATAAATACATAAATACATAAATACATAAATACATAAATAAAAAATAAATACATAAATAAAAAATAAATACATAAATAAATAAATCTATATCATACCCCTCTCTCTCTCATATATATATAATAAAAAGAGAGAAACATTTCATTTAACTCAAGATTATTTTTTAAGTTATAATTATTGTTCTGGACTCTGCTACTGAGAATCAGACATGACTGAATGGAAGGGTGAAAAACTCTGCATATTGTTTGTTAGCTATGCAGAATCTTTTTTTTGTTCCAATTTTGTTTATAAGAATTTGCTGTATGGATGAAAACTCTATTGGATGGAATTCAATTTTATTTTATACATAATGAGGTTAATTCTAAGTTTCTAGCATATGGTTCTGCTTTGACCTTACTTAGATGTCATTGTTCAGCCTGACATCTGTGAATTTTTCAGGAACAGCCACAAGACAAAGGCACAGCTTTCATTCACACTTTTATCATCAAATGCAGTGTTCGTTCCAATTCCATGCCATCTGTCTCCTGTCGTATTCAACATAACACAATATTTTTAGGAGTGACATGAGATAGAAAAGCTCAGGCTCAAAATAAGAAACATTTGCCCAACTATGGTGTTTGTTTTTTTCGGAATCCAAAAGGAGTACATTATATCTTCTGAAATGTTTATTGCTGCTGCTGTTCAGTTGTTCAGTCACTTCTGACTTTTTGCAACCGCCTGTCAATAACTGCTTCTTTGAATAACTCGTACTTGTGCCATCAATGACAGCAGCTAGCACCTTTGTCTTCTTCACGTTCCCTTTGATTTTTCCAAACAGGAGGGCCTTTTTTCATGACTTCTGCCTTTGCATTGGGCATCTAAAATATTTGAACTCTAGCTTTTTTTTTTTTTTTAGCTCTTCTGGTTTGCAGCCTGATTTTACTTTCTCTCCTCTTGGATGATTAGCTCTTTGTGGGAAAGTTTCAAGGTATTATCATTTTTCTCCAGCATCACAGTTCAAAGGCACCCTTTTTTCATTATCAATCTTTCTGCTGGTCCAGCTTTTACAGACACAAAACTGGAAAAAGCATGGCTGTTACAATATCTACCTTTGTTATCGATATGATATTTCTCTGCTTCAGAAATGTTTAAATCATATGTTGAGTCCTGATTAAAGATATGCTATTATAGCCCATCCTTCTTACGCACCAAAGTTGTCTGCAAATATCCATGTATTAATATATATTATATTAATATCTTAACGTAATGTACAATATAAACTTATATAATGAAATGCATAAAACTTGGGGGGGGGGTTATATCGAAGAGAGTGGTTTTAGAATTTGAAGCAGATTTTTGAAAGAATAGTTTTAATAAAATCTGCAGGAGGCAGAAAGGAAATTCCCATATAAGAATCTTATTACATGCAGTAATATCTGAGTGTACATTACAGATACTGGCACAGCAGCAGGGATGGATGGATGGATGGATGGATGGATGGATGGATGGAAGGAAGGAAGGAAGGAAGGAAGGAAGGAAGGAAGGAAGGAAGGAAGGAAGGAAGGAAGGAAGGAAGGAAGGAAGGAAGGAAGGAAGAATGCGCTACCTCCTTCCTGGGATTCCAAACTGAGATTATTTTGATTGCTCATACAAATGAGGGCCTGGAATATAAAAACAAGGACATTGGTTGTGGACTCTGGGATAGAAAGATGCATCTAACACGTGAGATTTCAGAAGAAATACAATTATTGTTGATTTTAGAGTAAGACAGTATTTTTTATTTATACTTGTACTACTGGAAGCCTTTGGTATAAGTATACAGTAAATAAACTTATTTATTATTATTATTTATACTTATACCAATGGAAGTAATTCTTTTTCTTCCTTTTTTACTTATCCCTTTCTTCTTTTCTTTATACTTTATCTTGCATATTGACTGATTCTTTTTTCTTCTTTTTCTTCATGCTTTTGAAATTTAATAAACTCATATATTTTTTAAAAAGATGCTTCTAACCCAGAACCTGTATCTTTATCCCTGTAGATAGAATCATATGTATTTCTACAACTATACCCAATATAAGCAAGATATCTAACTGATTGCACAGACAATATTAGCAAGTACCTAATTCCATAACTGCCCAAAACTGGGAAAAGGAAAAATAAGCAACATACTGTATATATTAGTTCATTATTTTGTGTCTTGTGTTAATTTTCTGAATGTTTTCCTTTGCTTCACTTTTAGCAGAAACTAGATAACCTGTGACCCATTGGGGCACTGTTTCAGAGATATTTCCTTACAGAAACAGAAACAGAATGACCACAGGTGGGCAAAAAAGCTATGGGAGCAGGGAAGACTTCTTCTTGATTTCCCCACTGAGTTTCCTCATGGGAAGCTAACAGGGAGGGTTGAAAGATCTTTCTCCCTCCCTTCTTCCCTTTTCCTTCCTTTCTCTTTTTTTCAGCAGGCATGGAGACCATGAATGGAGATGGAGCTGACCAAGTGGTCGGTTTCATTTATGTTGTTGCTGCCATAAGGAGGGCTGCAGGATTACGGGTTTTTGCGTTGTGAGTTTTTAATATTGTAAACATCTCAGAGTCATCCGCATGTGAGTTGGATGGCTATATAAATTGGTTTAATAAATAAATAATAAAAATATGGAAATTGGTTGGCCACTGACCTTTCAGAGATGCTTTAAAACTTTCCATATTGTCTAGCACTGGGATTTTCTGGTAGTCTCCTTTCTAAATAGGAATCAGGCCTGATCCTGCTTAGCTTTTCCAGATCAATCTAGGTCAGCTCAGAGCTGTTATTTAGCTAATATATATTGAACATGCATCCCAAAACACTTGCAGAAGATGTCAGCTGTTTCTTACACAGCTTTTCCCGTTTGCTGAGGTTTCATGGGCACAAGATACTTGGCTGCCAAAGGCAGAGCAAAACAAAGCCCCAAAATCATCTTGATGGCACCTTTCAAATTAGTGCTTCTCGTCCTACTGCACCAAACTTTAATAAATCTTCATTAGTGGCAACTGTTTATCTGTTTGTGAACCCACGATGTCCTGCAGAGAAAGTTAATAAGAACAGAAAAAGACAGAATGACAAATCCAATTTGAAAATATAGGTTTTTTTCTTTAAACTGTGACTACCTAGAAAGAAATATTGATCTCTGTCTCCATTGTCAATATTCATAATCGAAAAGTGTACACATGCCATCGTTTAATGTTTTCAAAGAGTAATTCATGTCATCCACTATAAATCCAGGACATCATTTTTCTCCATTTCTTTACTGTGTTTGATAAATCTATATTCTAAATGTTTTGCTGAATTAGTTCCATCAAAGGCATATAAAAATCTAATATTTTTAGACCATTGGCCATTAATTAGTTCATATTGGATATTCCAACACTTTATTGCAAAAGTTTTGCAAGTGATTCATACCCAGCATAATAATGCTGTTTAATTACCTTGTAATAAAAGGAGGAGATTTCATTCCAGGGGTACAGATACTGAAACTGTTAATGAAACTCTTACCTGGCACTCTGGGCAGATGATCAAATCTGGGAAAAACTAAAGAGACATTCAGGATCAATTTTTTGCCCCAGAGGTGGGCTTTTCAAAAGAAGAGTTGGGTTTCATTGTGCTTTTTGTCCTTCTTTCACTGGAGTATGCAGACCATTTTTCCTCTTAGGCTGGCTGAAAGCCGGATAAGAAAAGAAACCATAATCTAGAGAGACCTGGATTGGAGACAAGAGACTTCTGCAGCAAGCTAGATGTAGATCTCTTTATCTTGTGGGCTTTGATTTGAGATGTGGCATTTCCTTTTCTCTGTGTGTGATATTCTGGCCAAGGGAACAGTGGGTGAAACCACTCCTCCTTTCCTTCCTTTCTTTTTCTCTCTCTGTCTTTCTTCCTTTTATCTCCTTTAATTTCTTTCATCTTGGTATGCATAACAAAGACTTGAGTTCTCAATGACTAATTCCCATTCATTAGGGCAGGGGTCCGCAACCTTAAACACTCAAAGAGCCATTTGGACCCATTTCCCACAGAAAAGAAAACACCAGGAGCCACAAAACCCTTCCCGTGCCTGACTATTTTCTAAGTGGCCACAGAACTAGCATATGTAGTTGAATTAAACGTTCTGTTTTCTTCTGAAACTTTTCTTTTCTTGGATTTATCCATGGTTGGCAACCGGGGGGTTGAAAAGCTCAATAAATTGTGTGCCGGCGGGTATCACAAATTGGTGGTTGTGACGCATATTTTGAGCGACCGGGAGCCACAGCAGAGGGATGAAAGAGCCTCATGCAGCTCCAGAGCCGCGGGTTGCTGACCCCTGCATTAGGAGAAAGCAGCATACATCTGCCACTTGAACAGAGGAATATACTCCCTTACTTCCCAAGTAAACCAGGGCTGAAAAGGACTGATTGATTGATTGATTGATGGATGGATGGATGGATGGATGGATGGATGGATGGATGGATATGGCAGTATGACTTTTTGTAAGAATAGTAGGAAGGGTGCAGTAGAGTGCAGATAATTGTATTTCCTCATGGGAAATACAGGGGACCTATCCATTACATACTGTGCATCAGGGGTGAAATCCAGCAGGTTCTGACAGGTTCTGGAGAACCGGTAGCAGAAATTTTGAGTAGTTTGGAGAACCAGTAGCGGAAATTTTGAGTCGTTTGGAGAACTGGTAGCGGAAATTTTGAGTAGTTTGGAGAACTAGTAGCAGAAATTTTGAGGAATTCACAGAACTGGCAAATACCACCTCTGGCTGGCCCCTGGAGTGGGGAGAGAATGGGGATTTTGCAGTATCCTTCCCCTGCCACACCCCCAAGCCACACCACGCCCACCAAGCCACGCCCACAGAACTGGTAGTAAAAAATTTGGATTTCACCACTGCTGTGCATGTATATGTGCATCCCATTACACCTATCAAAAAGTACTGTGGAGCAATCTAAAATTGCTCAGAGTAAAGATCAAAATTTTACTTCCATTCCAGCATTGTCCTGAAATCTTTAATGGTGAACCTAGTCTGTAATTATGAGTAAAAGGGGAACCAAACTCTTATCAAAATATCAGAGGCGATCAACTGATTATTGCCTACACTGATAATGCTTTTTGGAATTGATTGTGTTCTATAGAGAAATAGAAGTCAAAATATAAATCCAAGTATAAAGCTGACTATCCAAAAGGTTGCTTACCATCAATCATATATGAATTGTCATTTAGTTAAAAAAATATTTAAGAGCTGACTTTCCCATTAAAACTTTCTTAATTACCTACCAGTTTGTTTGAAATTAGGTAAAGTTACATAGGAATGCCATTGAGTACATATCTCAATCTATATAAATAAAAATGTAACTGTTCGTTTGGGAATGATCTAAGATCTCCAAAAGTACTTCACCAATTGCTTTGAAATTTTGACACAATGTTGCATTCGAATACAAGAGTGTTTCTATATACCTATATTATATAGATGTCACACCTGTGACAGGTAAAACATGATTTTCTTGAAAAACAGGGGAAAGCATGATTTTGTTGAAAACCAGCGCCCTCTGCTGGACACAGGCTGTACTAATTGACTATTCCCTTCCAACGTTTTTGAGCCAAGCTGAGGAAAATTAGGGAATAGAGTAGCAGAGGCTTTTATGGGAAAACCATGACATGCCTGCTGAGAGAAGGCTGTCCCCCCATCGCGTGACCCTGGCAAGTACCTCAGAGAAATAAAGGGATAAGATAGCAGACATTTAAACACAATTTAAACCTTCAAAAATAAAGCGAAGAAAAATTAACATCAATGTTAACCATAATTATGAGATGTTAATGAGCATAAGGTTGCCTGAATAATACCACCCACCATGACATGCCTGCTGAGAGAAGGATGCCCACCCCCACCCCCCATCGTGTGACCCTGGCAAGTACCTCAGAGAAATAAAGGGATATGATAGCAGACATTTAAACACAATTTAAACCTCCAAAAATGAAGGGGAGAAAAAGCTGTCTCTTTTCTTTCTTTCCCATTTAAGCAGACTGAGCCACAGCAACGCATGGCCGGGTACGCTAGTTTTGAATGAAAATAAATCATCACAACTGTCTTACTACACAGAAGCGGAGTTCCTCACACATCCACAATCACATGTTTCAAGCAATGGGTGTGTATTCATACATTCCCTGAGAAGGTCAAAAAACCTATTGAAAACAAAATAATGGGCTATAAAGATGAAAATGTCTGCACAGTGCAGACGTTATTGCTAAAGTGTAAGGATGCCATCACTTTGAAGATTAGCTATCCCTTTGGAAACACTGCTTACCTGCTGAGTTTCTATCTGTATGGTTATATTTAATCAGGCCTCTCTCTCTTTTTAATTTCTCTTTCATTTTACTCTAATCACTTCTCTTCCTTGTACAATTACCCCTACATTTATAACATCTGTTCTTTACTTTATTTTGCCCTACTTTACTTCTTACTGTGCTTTTTATGCTAGGAGTGAGAAAAGAGTAGGAGAGAGTGGTTTTAATTGTATAAATGGGATCCTTTATATTACAAATCATTAATTTTAATTAGTAGAAATCCATTTGCTTAAGAGTTTTTGTCCTGGCTCTCACCTTTTGGGAATGTGACTTCTGGCACTTATAAATTGATTCAGACAAATATGCATGTAGAAGTATATCAAACGGTCATGCACATGCATTTATTGGGAAGGACAATTTCTCCTGGACTGATTTCAACTGGCATTAGCAACCCTAGGTTAACAAGATGCAAACGCTGGTTTTGTTGTATGTTTATATTGTTCTGTCTACTCTTTTGTGGCTTCGGTAAGGATACATCCATCTCAGGATTTTAAATGACTTTTTCCAAGCAATTCCCTAACCCTAAGTATAATTTTATGTATACTGAGAGCATATGCACCAAGACAAATTCCTTGTGCATCCAATCACACTTGGCCAATAAAAAAATTCTATTCTATAACCTGTAGGTCCCACTCATTTCAGCAAAATTTCATTCCTGGTAAAACTTCCTTCCTGATAAAACTTCCTTCCTAGTAAAGATTGCCAGATTATTCCTTTTCCTAGGAAGGAAAGAAAACAGAATGTAAGAGGACTACATATGCTAAATAATCTGTAATTCTAAAAAAAAAGGTTTTTGTGTAGACAAAGTCCTTTTTTATTTTTCTACATTTTCATTCATTGTGTGACAAAGAAAGTAATAGGAAAAAAGCAAAAAAAAACGAAGATGCTAATAGTCTAGTGGATATTCAAAACAAAAGTAATTATTTGCTCTTTCAGTTAAACACATGTATTTTCTTAATAGTCTTCTTTAGGGCCAAAACATATGTGTATATCTAATTCTGGAAATACTTCCTTTATCTAAAAGAAAACTTGAAAAATGCTTTTATCTTGTTTTAAACAGAAAGTATTTCTGAAGGAAAATAAGTATTCTGACAGTAATTCCTACATATATTTCAAGAGTTAAAATGCTTCAAGCATCATTTATTTTGCTTCTCGGCTATGGGGGAGCTAAATTGCACATTCCGGAAGTCATATATTGGGACTAGTGATCTGCTATAGTAAGAAACTATAGTAAGAACTCCTTATAATCTCTTTTTCTCTTTGAACCTCCGTTAGGTACTTTGCAAACTCTTAGAGAGGAAGAAGGTTGTTGAAGAATTGTTGTTCTTCACAGTGTTGCCTATGAGGCTTTACAAGACAAGCCTATGAGGCTGCAAGCAGAAGAGGAGCAATCACATTCAAGCATCAATGATACATATTTTCTGAAATGCACTGATATATACTACACAGTCTGTTGATGTATCTTTTATTATATGTGCAAGTAGCAGAGCAGACTTTGAAACATGGTCTCAAAAGGCTTGAGATAGTCTGCGCCATAATTATTCCTGAGAATTGGTTTGGATGGACCTTGTTTGGGCATGCAAGTTTAGCTTTCACATCATACTATGATTAATCTGGATCTTGTGACATATGCTTCTTCTCTCTGAATAGACCATGACGCTGATGTTCGGGGTCTGAGGAGAGCTATCATTTCGTTAATAGAAAGCTTTAATGAGTCACAGTGGTCTGGAAAGTCACCCTGGCACTAATCAGGTACCTGAAGAATACGGTAGGAAATGTGACATAATATGATAGGGAACATGACATTTTAGGCATGTTCAATTAAAATGCTGATTTCAAATTGTGCTATGTTTTGCTCTCTCATTCATGACATTCAAATGTCAGTCATGGCATTCAAATGAAACATTTACCTATCTATAAAAGGACAGGTTCCTGCATTGTTGCAGGGGGAAAAAAAGGAATAATTACTTGTCATACATCCTATGCTGCTAGAAACTGATTTTTCTATGCAATGATGCTGATTGGCTTCTGACCCTAAACCTAATCTGACAGGAAAAGTTTGCACAAGTTTTCATTTCCCCCAATCGCATAAATAATCTAACTTAAGTATTAACAGACATTAATTAACAATTAAGTAGCACACACATAGAGAGGTAAATGAGTTTGGGGACTTATATTTAAGGCTGCTTCCTTATCTCATCTCTCTACCACCTTATAGGAGGCTATATGAGAACTTTTGCTGGTGGGGGATTTCTGTCCTATGGATTAAGTGCAGCACACTGGGTCTGCCTATATGATTCATAGCTCCTCATTGCCTCCTTCATGCTTTTAATTTATTGATTTGTATCCCACCTTTATTATTTTTTTCTAATAACTCAAGATGGCAAACATATCCAACACATATGCTCTTATTTTCCCTACAACAACAACCATGTGAGGTGGATTAGGCTGAGAGAGAGCTACTGGCTCAAAGACACCCAGTTGACTTTCATGGTTAAGACAGGATTTGAACTCAAAGCCTCCTGCTTTCTAGCCTGCTGTCTTATCAATTAGACCAAACTGTTAGCACTATTTTTCTTAAACTGAATTGTTTAAGATGGAAAGTAGGAAAGTGATAATCCAGATTCTAGACGGAAGGCCCATGTTTTGTCCTGTGTAGTAAACTTTAAAAACAGTGTCCAACACAGTAAATTTAAGTAAAATAAAGTTTTGTATCATTTGTCGTTTTTCCTCCCCTGTCCTTTCCTCTGTTCTTTCTATTTTATTTTCTGTTTCCTGAGTTTCCTGTTTGTTGTTTAATGTCCTTTGGTCGTAGTTTTCTGGTCTCATACCTACATCATGTATCAATTCTTTTATCTCCCTATGATTCCTTGTCATCATTTTCTGCGTACCTTGGAGGGTCAATAATATTTCTTTTAGTAAGACATTTATTTCCCCTTGCAGTCCCATTTTACCTTGTTTTAATAAATTTAAAATTTTACTCAGTAATCTGTCAGAGTCCTAGTCCCAGAGTCCCAATGTCACATCAAGATAGCCAATATTCGAACACTTCAGACAGTCACTCCATTAATTAATCCCTTGAGAGTCTCCACATTTGTTTTAGAACTCCAAGCTGTTTCACGCTCACACACTGTCCAACATATTTATAATCCTCAAGGTTTCAACAAATGTCTTCACAGTCTGTCTCCAAGCACCAAGTCTAATTAGTTGCAGGTGTTTAGTGTATTCCAGCCAATCTACCCTGGTCATAATAACTTTCACTGCATCCACTTTTTCCAGCTCTATATTGCCTTCCTCGGCCAGTAGGTGTCACTGTAACTTTTTCCCCCTCCTCTTTCACTGCAAATAAAATGTCTCCGAATAAAGATATTTCCCAATAGTTTCCCAAAGTTCTTCAAGTCGAGGTGGTAGTAAGAATACAATCCAGAATTTTGAAACAATTTTTAAAATGCTAACCAATTTGCTCTGTCTCTTATTTTTAATATTACTTCTGACTACAATTTCTTTTCTTTCTTTACCAAATCTGGCAGTAGCTCCAGGTCTTTAGACGCCGCTATTTACCTCCATTGAGTCCCACTTTCCAAGGGGGTGCTTTAGGGATAATTCCACAACAAAAGTTAGAAGAATTCTTACCCAGACTGAGCACACTGTTACCAGATCTTTCCTTTCTTCACTTCCGTTTCAACTGTCTTCATGGCTTCGGTTCAGCCATTATGGCTGTCTTCTCTTCTGCCGGTTCAAGTGGTTTTCTTCGGGTCATTTGAGGAGACTGCGCTCTCCTTGCGACCATCAAAACATCCCCTCTACCTTCATCACCCCTACAGGGTGATTTTCGGCCCCAAAAGAGCCTCCGGGCTTGAAGAAATTGGCGGGACTTCGCAGAGTTGCCGCTCATCTGCACCGCTTCGCCACGAGGTCAGCTGGCTTTTCCAGTAAAATAAAGTTTTAATTACTTGAAGAGCCATGATGGTGCAGTGGTTAGAACACAGTATTGCAGGCTACTTCTGGTGACTGCCGGCTGCAGTTCAGCAGTTCAATTCTCACCAGCTCAAGAGTGAATCAGCGTTCCATCCTTCTGAGGTGGGTAAAACGAGGACCCAGATTGTTGGGGGAAATATGCTGACTCTGTAAACTGCTTAGACAGGGCTGTAAGGCACTGTGAAGTGTTATATAAGTCTAAGTGCTATTGCTATTTCATTTATTAAGACATTTTAAGTGGCTATGATTAGGAAAAATGGATAAGACAGAAAGAAATGTAAAAGCAAGATATAAATTAGTATTTAATCAAATATATAAATAAAAAAATGGCAAAAGATAATCAAATTTCCAGAAGAAGCTGTATTTCAAAGCTTTAAATGTACATTTGCCATTCTGGAGAATATATTTTCTTAAAGCTCAAAATATAATATACATAGCAACTATATAGTTTTTTGTCATCATACAAGTAACTTGTGTCATTAATGAAGTTATTTGAAAAATAAGAAAAACAGACAATTTAATATTGTACCGATCAACTTTGAATTATTTTATGAGATTCAGCTGAATATAAAATTTATCAATAAGACATAAATTGATTCTAGCTAGGATTTATTTGCTTGTTTATTCATTTTATGTCTGTTCTGTTCAGACTCCAAGACACCTCCTAGATCCGTGATGGCGAACCTATGGCACGGGTGCCACAAGTGGCACACGGAGCCATATCAGTGGGCACGCGAGCTCAGGTCCGGCGCGCATGTGCGCACCGGCAGGCTGATTTTCGGGCCTTCTGGGCCCACTGGGAGTCAGGAAACAGGCTGTTTCCAGCCTCCAGAGGGGGTGGGGAAGGCCGTTTTCGCCCTCCCCTGGCTCCTAGAAGCCTGGAGAGAGCAAAAAATGGGCGTGCCATTGCATGCTGGGAGTGGGGGGGTCATACGCGCATGCACGGGGGTGCATGGAATTATGGGTGTGGGCACGCACACACGTGATCCCACGCATCCCCCACCTTTTTGGCACGTGAACCAAAAAAGGTTCGCCATCACTGTCCTAGATATTTACATTAGAATAGAGCATAAAAGCATAAAATAAAATAAATAACCCAACAAGAAACACAGTAATACAATAGGGTTACATTTTTCATTTGACAATTTCTTTCATCTCATTCAAGCTCCAATCAAGGTTAAATTCTCATCTAAAGGTTCTGGTATTATATAAACTACTCAGCTATTACTATTGTCTACTCTGAGTTTGTTTCTTTTTTAAAAAAAACCTGTTAAATGTCAATTCTGTGAGCAATTTCATAGTTAAAGCAAGCAACTTTTCAGCACTTTATACATCTGGAAAAGGTCAGATTTAGCAAGGTAGCTGTTAACTTAGAGATACACAACAATATTTTTCTCCATTTCTATTGTTTGTTCAGAATATCTTTACAGAAGAGAAATAATTCTAGTGCCTTTGGACATTCATCCACAATGAAAATGGGGTTGGATTCAATGGCTTAGCTCACCCCTTCCTACTCTATGAACATAGTTGGGATGGATAATATATTTGTCATCAAATAAGCTCTGCTTCAAAAATCTTAGTGGTCTATTAAAGATGGCAGCATTCTGGATAATATAAGCAACTTTTCCCCCAAGCATAGCCTTGAAGGCTTAGGTATATATGGGAGATATAGCTTGGTGATTATTCCCTATAAATCAAATGATATCCTGAATAATTCCTGCCTTGGAATTTGAGCAATGGAAAGCTCCAATTTCATCCATCTATTCCTTTTCCCTTTGGAGACACAAATCCTGACAACTCACATTAGAGGGATCTTTCAAAGGTAGGCCACCATCATCATTTTCCATGAAAGATCCTGGGAGTGACAGTGTCAGCCACCTGGAATGTAAGGAAAAGAGGGAATGTCCTTGAAGGACAGGAGGAAAAGCCACTACCAGGGCAATGGTCAGATAAGAGGGGCCTGAGTTTGGGCCAAGAAAGTAACAAAGAAACATAAGGCAATCCTCTCCCCCAGTTCACATGAAAATAAGACGGAGGGGGAAACACATTCACATCTTTCAGCATTATTCTGTTATAATAACGAGTACAATAAAAGTTATATCAACCTGCGCATAGCATAGGTTTCTTGATCTATTTTACTTTGCAGGGTAATACTGAAGTTTCCCAGGACCCTGAACTATACTGCAGAAATTTAGTAGCAGAACTGCTGAATTTCATCAGCCCAACTTTTTCTGAAATCAGTAATAATAATAATAATAATAATAATAATAATAATAATAATAATAATAATAATAATAATAATAATAATAATAATGATGATGATAATAATAATAATAATAACAATAACAACAACAACAACAACAACAACAACAACAACAGAGTTGGAAGGGACCTTGGAGGTCTTCTAGTTCAACCCCCTGCCTAGGCAGGAAACCCTACACCACTTCAGACAAATGGTTGTCCAACTTCTTCTTAAAAACTTCCAGTGTTGGAGCATTCACAACTTCTGGAGGCAAGCTGTTCCACGGATTAATTGTTCTAACTGTCAGGAAATGTCTCCTTAGTTTTAAGTTGCTTCTCTCCTTGTTTAGTTTCCACCCGTTACTTCTTGTTCTACCTTCAGGTGCTTTGGAGAATAGTTTGACTCCCTCTTCTGTGTGGCAACCTCTGAGATATTGGAACACTGCTATCATGTCTCCCCTAGTCCTTCTTTTCATCAAACTAGACATACCCAGTTCCTGCAACTGTTCTTCATATGTTTTAGCCTCCAGTCCCCTAACCATCTTTGTTGCTCTTCTCTGCACTCTTTCTAGAGTCTCAACATCCTTTTTACATCGTGGCGACCAAAACTGGATGCAGTATTCCAAGTGTGGCCTTACCAAGGCATTATAAAGTGGTATTAATACTTCATGTGATCTTGATTCTATCCCTCTGTTAATGCAGCCTAGAACTGTGTTGGTTTTTTTTGGCAGCTGCTGCACACTGCTGGCTCATATTTAAATGGTTGTCCACTAGGACTTCAAAATCCTTTCTTGGAGTTAAATGGAGATAGAATCTATGAGCTTCTTGGAGGCCAATTATTCCCATTTCTATCCCCACATTTTGATAATCAGACCTGCAATTGGAAAAGTTTAAGACTGGGAAGAAGAAAATCATTGTCATACCCATTCTTAAATCTCTTCAACCCTATCCCTCCTTTATAAAGGTCAAAAATCAGCCTGAAAGGTTTTTTTAAAACTACGTTTTAAAGGTATGATTGGAGATTTACTTTTGCTTTCACTTCTTTTCCACCCATGAAACCCTAAAAATAGTGTGAAATGTTTCAGTTCCTCAACTTCTTATGACATAATTACTTCAACAGAAGGAGTGCCTTGCCACCTTGAAGATTGCTACGCTGAATTGCAATCCCCAAATTTGTAAAAAAATTGCTCAAGCTTTTTCTGGTTTTGACCGAGAAGATTTTAATTGCAACCGAAACAGCTATTCCTAATAGGTGGTTTAAAAATGTAAATCATGCCTATAAGATACTTATAAAAGGTCAGCTCCAATCTGCTAATTATAGTTGTGTTCCAAGAAAGAAGGAAAGAAAGAAAGAAAGAAAGAAAGGAAGGAAGGAAGGAAGGAAGGAAGGAAGGAAGGAAGGAAAGAAAGAAAGAAAGAAAGAAAGAAAGAAAGAAAGAAAGAAAGAAAGAAAGAAAGAAAGAAAGAAAGAAAGAAGGAAAGGAACCTGATGAAGTAGTTGTAGTCCAGGGGTGTCAAACTCAAGGCCCGGGGTCTTGATCCAGCCTGTGGGGTGCCTAGATCTGGCCCGCAGGGCCGCCCTGGAAACAGCAAAGGACTGGCCTGCGGTGCCTCTGCCTTGCTGGCAGTGGGTTGCAGGAGGCCGTCGCAGCCGAAAATGGAGCTCGGGAGCCTGTTTTTGCTGGCAGAGCGCTCGGGCCACCACAGGCGCCCCAGATACAAGTGACATCGAGCTCGCCATGCCCACCCTGGCCATGCCCCCCCATCCCCCCCCCGAAGTCAAACACAACACTGATGTGATCCTCAATGAAATTAAGTTTGACACCCATGTTGTAGTCCATGAAAATGACTTATTGATGTTGTTGTGAATGTGTTAGTCTTTGAGGTGCTAAGAAAGTATTTGTTTGTTATAGTAACTAATCCACTGTGTATCTCTGTAGGTAATATAGAAATGAGTTCATTATCACCACCTTCCCTTTTCAAGTAAAGAATATTGAAACTCCCCTCTTTGTGAATTGCTGGGGTCAATCCTAATTTATTTTTTTATATTTGCTATTTTGACTTTTTTAAAGTAATTTTAGTATATGTGCACTATCTAAGATCAATTTGCTGTCTTTTAAATTTGTTCCTGTTACATACCTGAGGACTATCCTGAATATTTCAGCACTAGTCCAGAGAAACGTGGACATGGTATATCTTGGATAGGACTGAGAAATCCACAGTGAAATCTATATAAATGTGACTGGTGTTGTGCTTAATAGTTATAGGTTTTGTGTTGGAGAGTTCTACAAATATGTAGGGGAAGTTCCTGCATTCTTCCCCACCCTAAGTTCTGATGGGAAACAGTAGCAATGCACCAAGATCAATTTTGTCAAAGGTCAGGAAAGCTAGAAATGATGAGAAAAATGAAAAATGATGAAAAAATTGGAACACCATCTCACCGCTGTGGCTAGGGGGGCCTTTGCACAGGTTCGCCTGGTGCACCAGTTGCGGCCATACTTGGAGAAGGAGGCTCTACTCACGGTCACTCATGCCCTTGTCACCTCCCGTTTGGACTACTGCAACGCGCTCTACATGGGGCTACCCTTGAAAAGTATCCGGAGACTCCAGTTGGTGCAAAATGCGGCTGCGCGTGCTGTGGTGGGTGTGCCAAGGTACACCCACGTGACACCTATACTCCGCCAGCTGCATTGGTTGCCCATTAGTCTCCGGGTCCAATTCAAGGTGTTGATCATCATCTTTAAAGCCCTTCATGGCTTAGGACCAGGTTATCTCCGGGACCGCATTCTGCCTCATACTTCCCTCCGACCGGTTAGGGCCCACAGAGTCGGCCTCCTCCAGCTCCCGTCAGCCAAGCAATGCCGGCTGGCGGGTCCTAGGGGGAGAGCCTTCTCTGTGGCCGGCCCCACGCTCTGGAACCAACTCCCCCCAGAGACCCGAACTATCCCCACCCTGCTGGCCTTCCGAAAAGCCGTTAAGACATGGCTCTTCCTGCAGGCAGGGGGAAGAGCTTAATTCCATCTACACTCTCCCCCGGGTATGTCTGGTGAGTGAATGGTGCTTTTATATTGTAATTTTTTAACTTTTAACTTTTATATTTTGATTTTAATTGAATTTATTGGTTTTCTTGTATTTTTTCTATGTTGTAAGCCGCCCTGAGTCCCTCGGGAGTGGGGCGGCATATAAGAAACCATAAATAAATAAATAAATAAATAAATAAATAAAAGCTAGAAATAGATGAGCTTAGAGGACACAACCTTGTAGACGACCCTCACTCTGTCAAGGACCTTGGAGTACTCATATCTAATGACCTAAGTGCCAGAGCCCACTGTAACAACATTGCCAAAAAGGCACTAAGAGTTATTAATCTAATGTTGTGTAGCTTCTTCTCTGGCAATATTACACTGCTAACCAGAGCATACAAAACATTTGCTAGACCAATTCTTGAATACAGCTCACCTGTCTGGAACCCGCACTGCATATCAGACATTAATACAATCGAGAGAGTACAAAAATATTTCACAAGAGTCCTCCACTCCTCTGCTCGCAACAGAATACCTTATTCCACCGGACTTGAAATTTTGGGCTTAGATAGCTTAGAACTTCATCGCCTTCGATCTGACCTAAATATAGTTCATAAAATTATCTGCCACAATGTCCTACCTGTCAATGACTACTTCAGCTTCAACCACAATACACGAGCACATAATAGATTCAAACTTAATGTAAACCGCTCCAAACTCGACTGCAGAAAATACAACTTCAGCAACAGAGTGATCAATGCCTGGAATGCACTACCTGACTCTGTGGTTTCTTCCCCAACCTCCAAAACTTTAACCTTAGACTGTCTACAGTAGACCTCTCCCCATTTCTAAGAGGTCTGTAAGGGACATGCATAAGCGCACCACTGTGCCTACCATCCCTGTCCTATTGCCTAATTTACCTGTACCTACTTTGCTAATGTTTATGTTTATACCAATACTCACTATCTTGTACATGTTTGACAAACAAATAAATAAATAAAATAAATAAATCTGAGAGGCAAATTGTAAAGCAGATATCATAAAAGGCAGGCTGAGATTTAAGATGCTGAGAAAACAGGAAAGGGAGTACCCATGACCTGGAGGAATTGATTAACAGTAAAGAGGGGCTCTGTTGCCTCTCATTTCCATCTGTTCTCTGTCCATGAACAGTTCTTACTTTTTTCTCCTTCAGGTCTTCTCTTTCTGGTCTCTAAGCTCATGAGCTCTTGAGTCTAACCAGTTTGCCATTTCCCTCCATTTAGTTCCTTCAATCTAAATGCACAGTTGCATTATCTATTGAGTGGTTGTCAACACAAAATCACCAATAATATGTTCAGAGGAAACCAGTTTACCAGAGAAGGAAAAAAACAACTTACTATCCTTCCTGGACATCCTGATTAGCAGAGACCGTAATGGCAAACTAGAAATACAAGTGTACACAAAAACTACCCCATGCCAACCAAGTGCTCAACTACCAAAGCAACAACCTAACCACCCACAAGAGAAGCTGTGCGAGAACTTTATTTAGATGAATGCAAACTCACTGCTGCAATCCTAAACAGCAGAAAAGGGAAACAGAGCATCTATTCAACATATTCCAACAAAATGGATATCCACACAACTTTATCAAAAAGTGCCTGACCGTTCAACCCGATACAGCACAACCAACACAAACCTTAAAAAGAATACACTGCCATACATCAAGAATATCTCAGAAACCACCAACAGATTATTACAACCGCATGGAATCAACGTAGCACACAAGCCAATTAAAGCTCTTCAAAACATCGTAAGCAAACCAAGAGCCCCAAAAGAAAAACAAGGAGTCATATATAACATACAATGTAATGACTGCAACAACTACATAGGACAAACAGACAGAAGACTGGCAGAACGCATTCATGAACACCATGATGAAAACTCTTTAATTTCACAACCTATGGATAGAGTGAACCATAGTTTCAACTGGGAAACTGTAACCACCCTAGAACAAGCCAAGTCCAACAATGCTAGAGAATTTCTAAGAAGCCTGGCACTCTGACAAATTAGACATGTTTATACATATAGGTATAAACAATATCTATAAGATATGCAAAAAAGACAATCAAGAAGCCAAAAAGGAAACAAAAAGACTGCCAGCAAACAGTACCAGCGGAGGGTTCCGGTTATTTTCGCTACCAGTGCGCATCACAAGCATGTGCAGAAGTGAACTCGCATTCCATCGGGTAATTTCACTTCCGCGCATGCTTAGGACGACATTACAAGCCAAAACACAGCTGAGGAGCTTCTCAGCTGTGTTTTGGAGGAAGAATAAAGGTCCGTATTGAAACGAGGGCGGGTGGGAGGGCTTTTTCCCGACAGCTCAGGACACGGAGAAGTGCCAGAAAATGACATCATTGGCGGGCTCCTACCGAAGCTGTGCTCCACACAGCACCGGTAGGAACCCACCACTGAGCAGCACCCATAGATTTACTCCAAGATCAACATCAGACCAACAATCAAGGAAACAGATCCCTATCAATAAATAAGTCAACCATAAACAGCCCAACCAAAGAAATTCTAAGACCACTCCCACCAATACTGATAGAGCAAGTCATTAGAATATAAACTGAGAGCAAAGCCCACCCCTTACTAACACTGATGATGTTACATAGTTTAGGCAATGAAACATCTGCAAGAAAGCAACCAATATCAGAGAGCACCAAAGACCCCTCAGGCTGAATCATGTGTGCATAGAATTATCTCCAATTTAAATCTAGATGTTTTTTCCCTGATAGAAAGCTGCTTAAAACTATTTATATAGAACTGTTGCTTGTTGTTTTACAAAACTGGGAGATCAGTTTCCTTAATGACAACTTCTTTCAGTAAAATCCTGTAAACTTTATCCTTTAGAACACAACTAATGGCATTAATAAAGATAGCACTTAGACTTATATACCGTTTCATAGTGCTTTACAGCCCTCTCTAAGCGGTTTACAGAGTTCAGCATATTGCCCCCAACAATCTGGGTCCTCATTTTACCCACCTCGGAAGGATGGAAGGCTGAGTCAACCTTGAGCCGGTGAGATTTGAACAGCTGAACTGCTGAACTGTAATGCTGCATTTTAACCACTGCGCTACCTCGGCTCTGTGTCTGCTAGCAGCATGAGGTCAAATTGGATCATATGATGGTTTAATTTGGCTCTAGTTTCACATTGAGGGTGCCCTGTTTATTGAAATAAATGAATAAAAATATTAAATAAGGTATTAAACAGCACACAGAAAAGGACTGTGGGATTTCACATAACAGTCTAGTATTACCATTGGTTCTAGATACAGCCTGAGTGAAGAGTTATAACAACTAGATTCCAGAAGACACAACCCCACCGGGCATATAATAATCAGATAATCAGGATCCACCAGATGGCATTAAAGTAAAAGACATGATTGTTTCATGAGATCCAACTATCTGAAACTATTGTTAAATGCAGATCATCTATAGTCCAATTATTATTGTTGGTACCACCATGGTGCTAAACATGCACCACGCAATAATAAAATTTGCACATACAGAAAAATACCCACTAAAACAAAAAGTATATACTCCACTTTAAATCCACTTTGTGATATAATTTATTGATGACTAACTTCTGAATTAAACTTTCCCTATTTGAGAATCAAGATAAACAAGTATACACTACAAATCTGTTATGTTTCTTACATAATCACAAAAGTAGTATCTGGAAATAGCATTGAGGTTCATGAACAGAAATATCCCTCCCTCCAGGGGTTGGTTCCTACCGCTGCGGTCCAGTGCGCAGCTCTGGTAGGGACCCACCAATTAGGCAATTTGCATGTGACTGCTCCGGTGCCATCTTCGCCGGACAGTCGAACGCATCGCCATCTTTTTTTAAGAATGTTTCGGCTTTTTGCTTCTGCTTCTGCCCAAAAGCAAAAACTCACTAAAATCTCGCAAGGGAACGCGCGCGAGAGAGTTAAGCGAGATTTTGCTTCCGCGCATGCGCAGAAGCAAAATCTCGCCAAAATCGCGCACGCACGTGTCCCCTTGCGAGATTTCTGTGAGATTTTGCTTCCACGCATGCACAGAAGCAAAATTTCACCAAAATCACACAAGGGAGCGCGCGCATGTAGCGACTGCGCACATGCATGAAATGTGGAGATGTGCGTGCAGCACACCGGTATCGGTAAGTAAGCAACCCGCCCCTCCCTCCCTCCTTCTCTCTCTCTCTCTCTCTCTCTCTCTCTCTCTCTCTCTCTCTCTCTCTCTCTCTCTCTCTCTCTCTCTCCCTCCCTCCCTCCCTCCCTCCCTCCCTCCTTCCCTCAAATAAAGATTCATTTTACACAGCAAGGCTTCATGACTGCTCAAAATATACAAAACATATTGAAAGTTTGGCAAGAAAGTCCATAGACAAAGTGAAGAATAAAGATAACATTACCCTCTGGGTCTGGTCCAGGTACAACTGGCAAATGTTTGGGAGATAAACTGCCCCAATTTGTAAGAAGAAATGTTGATTGCTATCATCTCAAGACCACAAATGAGAAGATTTACCATTTTGCAGTTACTAGTAGATAAATGCCCCATTTCTTTAAGTAGCCTGAAGTGGATCTTGAGAAGATTGGCTATATCTTAGCTGGCCACTTTATCTGTTATCTAGAAATCTGATTAACCAGACCCAGTAGAATATATGTCCTGTCATATATGCTCTATGAATACCACAACAGGGCTAACCAATGCAAACGGTCCAGAACATTTCTGGATCAAAGTGATAGCAATTATAAAGAAAATAGAAATTGCCAATTTCAATTGAAGTCATTTGTTGTAACCCACAAGTGTTTTGTTTTGTTTTTGCCCCAGACTCCTAGTCCCAGTGTTTTGCCTTCTTTGTGTTATGAAAAGGGGCACAAACCAGTGGATACCAAGCTGACTTTGGATTCCAATGTGATAAGTTTTTGCCAAAATCTTTAAAGAACTTTCTGATATTTCTATATTCTTTCTGATTTTCATCTGTTAGAGCAAGTCTCCTAGGAAGATTCTCTTGTAATGTTTTGATTTGAATGACCTTTTGTTCAACCATATTCCTGACCCTGCATTTCAACTCTGAGTCACAAACTCCAGTGAAGAAGAGTCAGCCATCTCCAGAGGCAGTTCCCCCCACCCACCCACCCACTTTCTGGCAGTTGCTATTTGGCTCCTCATCAAGGTTGTTGCCTTGCAAAGATGTTGAATTCCCGCTTCCATTAATCCTCACCAGCAGGGTCAATAGTGGGGGATGTGGGAAGTTGAAATTCAACAACATTTGGAGGGCTATACAGTTGCCTCAACTGTTCATAAATACGTTTATTTTTTATTTATTTCATTTATTTTATTTTGTCAAGCATGTACAGTATAGTTGTTGTTTGTATAAGTAAAAAGTATCGATAAAAGAGGACAATAGGACATGGACGGTAGACACAGTGGTGCGCTTATGCATGCTCCTTACAGACCTCTTAGAAATGGGGAGAGGTTTCTCTGAACTCTCCCCTCTAGTGGGTCTATGCTCCCATGAATGATGCCAGGCTGTTTTCCTTGGTGCAGATGGAATCCATGCATTCCTGGGAGCAGAGAGAGGGAAAGTGTCTTAGCACTCAAATGAAGCTGCTGGTCAAAGACCAGGTCATCAATTTCTTGTTTCAGAACATTAGTTGACAGGATAAAAGGAAAGAGCTAAAGAGTTGATAGGGCAAACAGGAACCTCTCAAGGCCAGACTAAATTGTGAGTCAGGGGCTTTCAAAGGACAATGGACAAGAAAATTGGTGGAAATACACAAAATAATCCATGCTGTTGACCTCCTGACTCAACCCCATCCAATGCTTGATGGAAGAGTCAGATCTTCAGAGCTTTCTCAAAAATTAAAAGGGTTAGGAAACCCTAAAATCAGAGTAGCAATAGCAATAGCAATAGCACTTAGACTTATATACCGCTTCATAGTACTTTCCAGCCCTCTCTAAGCGGTTTACAGAGTTCAGCATATTGCCCCCAACAATCTGGGTCTCATTTTACCGACCTCAGAAGGATGGAAGGCTGAGTCAACCTTGAGCCGGTGAGATTTGAACAGATTTGAACAGCTGAACTGCTGAACTAGCAGTAGCCTGCAGTGCTGCATTTAACCACTGCACCACCTCGGACTTAAAGAGTAAGTGCACTTCCAAGTTCCCCCACTGGTGATAACATTTGAGAGAAGGAACATGGAGTGTGCCCAAATCTAGTGAGACAGGTAGATACCCTCAGGAAAGGTGGTTCCACAAATAACCATGTAGGTCTTTTAAGAGTGATAACCACCACTGAAGGCAAGCTGTTTCACAGGTTATGGTAATTGTTCTCAAGGTTAGGAAATTTCTACTAAGTTTTAGGTTGCTTCTCTCCTTGATTAGTTTGCCAGGCCAAGCTCATGTGTCCATAATAGCCACCATCTATCTTTCACAAGATCATCTCCATAGTCCTCTGAAAGGACAGGCAGTTGTTTGGTTTCAATAGTATAAGACCAACTTGTGATTCTGGGATTTTGAGTTGCTTTGTGGACTTTCCTCTGCTAAATCTTTCATTACATCCACTGTGAATCTATTTTGATTCATGGCCATGTTCCTTATATTCCTTAAAAGCTCCAAATAATAAAAAAAAGAAAGGACTGTAGCTGAAATAAATGCATGGTTAAATATTTTAGTAGGGTAATTTCCAGACCCTTTTGGTCGGATGGAAATGTAGTTAGTTCGCATAATGGAAAACAAAGCAACTTTAGTTTAACAAATCAAATGAATGGCAGCTTGAAGAGCCAATTTATACAATTTAAACAACTAAAATTGCTGTTTTATCTCTCCTGAGATTCATTTGCAAAATGAATTTGGATTTGGTTTGTGAAAGTTTTGCAAGAATACTGGAGAAAGCTAAAATAGGACGATTAAAAGTGAAAAGAAGGAAGAAATGGAAGAAAAGAAAAAATTGAGTTCTCAGCTAGGAGAGGCTCTTTTGAAGGAGTTTGTTTGTTTTTAAGTCCTGGCAAATGCCTGGACAAGCTCCTGTGGTTTTCTTGGCAAGATTTCAGAAGATTTCAGGTAAGATTTATCTGCCCTTACCTGTTTCCTTGATCTGAGAGAGGCTGACTGCCCAAGGCCACCCAACTGGCTTTATGCCTAAAACAGGACTAGAACTCCCAGTCTCCCAGTTTCTAGGTTGGTACCTTAACAACTGCATCAAGCTGGCTATGTATGTATGTATGTATGTATGTATGTATGTATGTATGTATGTATGTATGTATGTATGTATGTATGTATGTAGCTATCTAGCTATGTATGTATGTATGCATCTAGCTATCTAGCTATCTATTTAGCTAGCTATCTGTGATCATATGTTACTCAGTTCCAAAAAATGTACATGTTACACTAAACAGTGATTTGTATGTTGTAAATATAAACAGACATTATGGCTTGGTATGTTCTTGGTGTGTTCTTGGTGTGTGAGGTCAGCCACATGACTTCATTAGATGTTTAGTATATTGTTGTGTTTTTTTCTGTTGTCTACTGGTGCAAAAGCTTAGCAAAGGTTTTCGAGCTTGTAGCCACATTTTGAGATCTTTCCAAGTGAGATGGGGAATTGATGGCCCCACCAGAGGTTATTGATGTATAACTTCCCTCAACATTAGTCGCTACTATAAATACTAGATCCGTTTCAATCAGATGACATGTCTAGACTTGAAAAAGTCATCTCTCCTGATGAGTTATACCCTGCAAGGATTGGATCAATGAAAGGGATGGAACCTTGCTGATCTCCAGGTCTTCTAGCAACTTTTGAAGCTTTTAGTCATAATATTCAGCAGAATTGGCTGTGTGAGAGCAGATTTCAGAAAATTCCCATCCTAACATCTATAAGAAACAGGCCTTTTAGCATTTATAAGAATAAGGTCTAGTTACGGCTAACCTTATAGGATAAGATAGCAATAGCAATAGCAATAGCACTTAGACTTATATACCACTTCACAGTGCTTTACAACCCTCTCTAAGCAGTTTACAGAGTCAGCATATTGCCCCCAACAATCTGGGTCCTCATTTTACCCACCTCGGAAGGATGGAAGGCTGAGTCAACCTTGAGCCTGGTGAGATTTGATCTGCCAAACTGCTCGCAGCCGGTGATCAGCAGAAGTAGCCTGCAGTACTGCACTCTAACCACTGCGCCACCACGGCTCATCATCCTAAATGCATCATCCTAAATCATTAGGATGCATCCTAAACAAAGGGATTTTTCAGTGGTAGATCTCTTTCAGCAAAATAACATCTCAGTTGTGGGACAGTTGTGTCTCCTTCCCACCTGACATTTCTTCATCTTAGCAACTTCCTTTGATGCTGGGTTTCTGGGGAGCAGTAGAGATACTGGGCATCCTGAGGTAAAAAAGAAAAAAAATGTTCTGGAATGAGGAAATTGGAAGAAGATGCCAGGAATGAAAAAAAAGAAAAGAATCCAATACAGTTGCCTCATGTGTAAAGAGACCCACTACAAAATATATTTGAAAAACCATACTAAAAAGCATGTTCCGCATTTGCTAAAACGGCCCAGTGGGTTTTAGCATATCGATTGTCCTCTTTTGGATTAAACCCTTAAAGAAATGATGTATAAAAACAGAAGTCAATGAGCCAAATTGTCTCACATCGACATATCATCATTTGTTCCAAAGAGAGTGGATTCAATGTGAAATGAAAACATTTTCCCCCTTGCCTAGCCATGACCCCCTGCCTGCCAAGAGTCAAGACCATCCATTCCCCATTGAGCTATTCAACTGCTATTATCCCAGAAATTCAAAAGGTTGTAGTAGAGCACAGTGGGAGGGGGGATGTCTATAGTGGCTGTAAATAAAAGTATATTTTCTATAAGTAGGACCAGAGATCGCTGGGACCTGCAGAGCAGGTTTGCTATAAAATGTTTTTTCAATAGGCAGACTATGTCTTCCACTTTAGAAGAAATGTTTGGTATTAGGTTGCTCAATAGATGGGCAAAAAAATCCAGGTCTTTGGAGTATAAGGCAAACCAGAAAGACTGTAAAAAAAACAAAAACCTTTCAGACACCATTAGTAAATTAAACCACACTATAAAAATATGTTGAGACTCTAGAAAAAGTGCAGAGGAGAGCAACCAGGATGATTAGAGGACTGGAAACTAAAACATATGAAGAACGGTTACAGGAAATGGACATGGCTAGTCTAGTGAAGAGAAGGACCAGGGGAGACATGATAGCAGTGTTCCAATATTTGAAGGGCTGCCACAGAGAGGAGGGGATCAAGCTATTTTCGAAAGCACCTGAAGGCCAGACAAGGAATAATGGATGGAAACTGATCAAGGAGAGATTCAACCTGGAAATAAGGAGGAACTTTCTGACAGTGAGAACAATAAATCAGTGGAACAGCTTGCCTTTGGAAGTTGTGGGAGCTTCATCACTTGAGACTTCCAAGAAGAGATTGGACTGTCAGAAATAGTGTAGAGTCTCCTGCATGAGCGGGGGGGAGGTTGGACTAGATGACCTACAAGGTCCCTTCCAACTCTGTTAATTTGTTAAAAGTATCTGTTAAATTCTTTAAGCTGATTCTAATTCTTCAACCCCAGGATATTTCATCAATGTAGTTCCCATCTTCAAAAAAGGAAAAAAAACAGATCCAGGAAACTACAGACCTATCAGCCTGACCTCAATACCAGGGAAGATTTTGGAAAAGATAATCAAGCAACGAATCAATGAACACCTAGAAGCAAACAAAGTAATAACCAAAAGCCAACATGGGTTTGTCAAAAACAGATCATGCCAGACTAATCTTATTGCATTCTTTGATAAAGTGACAAAATTAGTGGACCAGAGGAATGCTGTCGATGTGGTTTACTTGACTTCAGTAAAGCATTTGATAAAGTAGATCATAACCTACTACTAGATAAAGTAGAAAAATGTGGGTTAGACAGCATCACCACCAGATGGATTCGAAATTGGCTAACCAACCGCACTCAACGTGTAGTGCTCAATGGAACTGCATCTACATGGAGGGAAGTATGCAGTGGAGTACCCCAAGGCTCTGTTTTAGGCCCAGTACTCTTCAACATCTTCATCAATGACTTGGATGAGGGGATAGATGGGGAACTCATCAAATTTGCAGATGACACCAAACTGGCAGGAATAGCCAACTCCCCAGAAGATAGGCTCAAGATACAGAAGGATCTTGACAGACTTGAACATTGGGCGCTATCAAACAAAATGAAATTCAATGGTGAAAAAAGTAAGGTTCTACATTTAGGCAAGAAAAACAAAATGCACAGGTACAGTATATGTGGTACCTTGCTCAACAGTAGTAACTGTGAGAGGGATCTTGGAGTCCTAGTGGACAACCATTTAAATATGAGCCAGCAGTGTGCAGCAGCTGCCAAAAAAGCCAACACAGTTCTAGGCTGCATTAACAGAGGGATAGAATCAAGATCACGTGAAGTGTTAATACCACTTTATAATGCCTTGGTAAGGCCACACTTGGAATACTGCATACAGTTTTGGTCACCACGATGTAAAAAGGATGTTGAGACTCTAGAAAGAGTGCAGAGAAGAGCAACAAAAATGATTAGGGGACTGGAGGCTAAAACATATGAAGAACGGTTGCAGGAACTGGGTATGTCTAGTTTAATGAAAAGAAGGACCAGGGGTGACATGATAGCAGTGTTCCAATATCTCAGGGGTCACCACAAAGAAGAGGGAGTCAAACTTTTCTCCAAGGCACCTGGGGGTAGAACAAGAAGCAATGGGTGGAAACTAATCAAGGAGAGAAGCAACTTAGAACTAAGGAGAAATTTCCTGACAGTTAGAACAATTAATCAGTGGAACAGCTTGCCTCCAGATGTTGTGAATGCTCCAACACTAGACATTTTTAAGAAGATGTTGGATAACCATCTGTCTGAAGTAGTGTAGGGTTTCCTGCATAAGCAGGGGGTTGGACTAGAAGACCTCCAAGGTCCCTTCCAACTCTGTTGTTGTTGTTGTTGTTGTTGTTGTTGTTATTATTATTATTATTATTATTATTATTATTATTATTATTATTATTATTATTATTATTATTATTATTATTATTATTATTATTATTATTACTGATTTCAGAAAAAGTTGGGCTGATGAAATTCAGCAGTTCTGCTACTAAATTTCTGCAGTATAGTTCAGGGTCCTGGGAAACTTCAGTATTACCCTGCAAAGTAAAATAGATCAAGAAACCTATGCTATGTTGTTGTTGTTGTTGTTGTTATTATTATTATTATTATTATTATTATTATTATTATTATTATTATTATTATTATTATTATTATTATTATTATTATTATTATTATTATTATTATTATTATTATTATTATTATTATTATTATTATTATTATTATTATTATTATTATTATTATTATTATTATTATTATTATTATTATTATTATTATTATATGTCAATGCACTTTTTCTGGCCAAATTATCAAAGTAGATAGGAGGGCTCCCATCAAAGTCCTAGCCAGGCTTCACTCTACATAGCTTCTAATCTCAAAGTCAACCAGATACTACCAGCTGCTAAGGTTTTGTAAATTAGGAGATGCGTCTTGGATCGCATTTGATGCTCTTACATGCCAAAATCAGAACATTATAAAAATATTCTGTGAAACTACATATTTTAACTTATGACAGTTCATTTAGTGACCGTTTGAAGTTACAACATCACTGACAAAAAGTGACTTATGACCATTTTTCACACTTATGACCGTTGTAGCATCCCCATGGTCACGTGATCAAAATTCAGATGCTTGGCAACTGGTTCATATTTATGACCGTTGCAGTGTCCCAGGATCCATGTGATCACCTTTTACGACCTTCTGACAAGCAAAGTCAATGGGGGAGCTAGATTCACGTAACAATCGTGTTGCTAACCTAACAACTGCAGTGATTGACTTAACAACTCTGGCAAGAAATGTTGTAAAATGGAGCAAAATTCACTTAACAATTGTCTCACTTAGCAACAGAAATTATGGGCTCAATTGTGGTCGTGAGTCGAGGACTACCTGTAGTGGCTTTTCATTTGTACAAGGAGTGATTCAATTTGTCTCCTCACACAGTGGGTATTTTGTTCCCCCCAATCAAGCAACAGATTGTTGAAGGCTAGCTAAAGCATCTGGCAATTTCAGTGAAGCCCTGCCTCTCCCTACATCCCAGGGGTACATTCCACACAACAATATATGAAAAAGCTACTTTTTCCTCAGATCTAAACCTGAGACAGCTGCTTCATTCTGCCTCAGCAATAATTATAGTGAAGTAACAGGGCAGTTGACAATATGTGCCATTCTGGTAAATTTGGTGTTTCTAGACTGTTCCTTTACATAGGGCATAACTGAAATCCTATAGACTTTGATGCTATTAAATTCAAAAGAACAGTTTGTTCATGTCCAGATCTCTCATAATTTATCTTCCTGAACTAATTTTCATCTGTGCCTTGGTTCCTCCTTCTCTGAAACCCAGAATTAAATTTTGTTAAAACTATTCTCACATCTTGCTAACAAAATATAAGAGATCTCAGATGAAAACTCCAGAGGATATCTAGAAGTCAGCAAATAGTTGGAATTTTCAGTATCTCCTTTCTACCATCTTTCAACATCTGAATTTTTTTCAGCCCATGATACAGGCTATGATACTGTTAATTTATTTCCATTATAATGCTGTCTCTAATTCCTTGTGTCATTCCTTGTTTTATCTTCACTCACCCCCACCCAAAAAACCCAAAACAAATATAATTTGCATTCTCTGCTCCCTTCAAAAACCCTCAGACTTGATTTGTTTGTCAAAAATAAACAAGTCTTCTGCTTTCTTAATTCTTGGCCTTCTTTCCTTCCCCATCTGAAAAGGAAAAAAACAAACACAACCAGAATGAAAATCCCAATAAATTTGCAACGAATAGAAGAAAAAGAAATAATGATTTATTCATTTGTATTAAAAGCATTGCTCCACAGTTTTGACTCCTGGTGTTATTGCCTCTCCTTTTTTCAGATATACGGTTTTTAAAAGGTATCTTTCCTCACCACAACAAGCACAACAAACAACTTGATTGATTGATTTACATAAAGGTACTTCTTCTAACATTTTAGTTCCTGATTTTCCTTCTTCACAGCCATACAATCAACAGAAGAAAGGCTAAACCATTTGAGTTCCCTATTCTAGGACCTAAACTCTAAGCCCCAGTAAAAGTATTAGAAAATATTCTCCCTCGGTATGAGTTTAGCTGTCCCAAAGCAGCCACATCTGGCACATTTTGCAAAAGAGATGGAACTGTAATCTCTGGACAGAAGCTGCCAATCACAAGGTTGATCCACACAATGAAGCTGTCCTGGTGGGAGTACGGACCACAGACCTTTTCCTGATGGCAGGAATGCACATTGTGTTCTCTACCGGCACTCCACCCACTGGGAAGGCAACCTCTGACCATCTTTTTCTGCTACGTGTCAAAAGCAGTGTTTTTTTGGACTCCTGGCAGCACACACGGCAGATGTCTTGCTGTGATCCGTTTCATGTAGGCAAATCGGATACCATACAGTGTGGTAGGAATGTTGGCTACTGCCTTCTACCGCTGTTTTGTTTTTAAAAACATTTTCATTGAGGAACTATACAAGGTGGGCACCACACACCAACCATCCTTTCTCTTCTTTTAATCAGCTGAAGTAGACCAGAGTTCTGCCAAGAACTGAACTATTTAAAGAAGGACTAAGGATGACATGATGGCAGTCTTCCAACATTTGAAGGGATGCTACAAAAAAGAGGGGGTCAACCAATTCTTCAAAATACCCGAAGGTAGGACAAGAAGCGCAGGATGGAAACTAATCAAAGAGAGAACCAATATAGAGCTAAGGAGAAATTTCCTGATAGTTAGAATTAACCATTCCAGTTATTCAGTGGAATGGCTTGCCTCCAGAAGTGGGTGCTCCATCACTGGAGGTGTTTAAGAAGATATTGGATAGCAATTTATCTGAAATGCTATAGGCTTTAGATTTAGATTTTAGATTTATTATAAGAGTTGGAAGGGACCTTGTAGGTCATCTAGTTCAACCCCCTGCTCAAGCAGGAGTTCCTACACCCTTTGAGACAGATGGCAGTCCAGTCTCCCCTTGAAGGTCGCAAATGTTGGGGCTCTCACAACCTCCGTAGGCAAGCTGTTCCACTGGTTAATCGCTCTCACCATCAGAAAGTTTCTCTTCACTTCCAGGTTGAATCTCTCCTTGATCAGCTTCCATCCATTATTCCTTGTTTGGCTTTCTGGTGCCATAGAGAACAGCCTGACCCCCTCCTCTCTGTGGCATCCTCTCAAGTATTGGAACATTGCTATCATGTCACCCCAGGTCCTTCTCTTCGCCAGACTGGCCAAGCTCAGTTCCTGCAACCGCTCTTTGTATGTTTTATTTTCCAGACCCTTTATCATCCTGGTTGCTCTCTTCTGCACTTTCTCTAGAGTTTCAATGTGTTTTTTGTAGTGTGGTGACCAAAACTGGATGCAGTATTCCAGGTGTGGTCTGACCAAGGCTTTATAGAGTCTCCTGCTAGAGCAGGGGGTGTACACTAGAAGACTTCCAAAGCCCTCCCAGTTCTGTTATTCTGTCAAAATACAAATCAATCAATGCATTTAACCTTTTAGCCCATGTCACAGGAAGCCCATTTCATTGGAAAAGAGGGTATGTTGTTATTTTTACCCATCCATCAGTAAGTGCACCATAGGGAAAAGTGTTAAGTACAGCAGGCAGAAGACAATGGAGAAGGGTCATACAAATCTGTCCATAGAAACCACATGATCTCAAAGAGTAGTTCATGGGGGGGGGAATTGGAGCCAGATTTCCTGGTGTGGGTGAGGGAGGTAGAGAAGCAAAGGAATCCCCCCAGAAAGGAACCATGGTAAATACCATCTGGACAGAAGAGCAGGAGATCAGCATGGCCAAATCAGAAGAAGAAATGAAAGGCAGAAGAGGGTATCTTAAGCTGGCTTAGTTTCCAACCAGTATACTCTACGCTTGGGAGTGAAGCAGCTTAAGGGAGTAGTGTGGAAAAGCCCCCAATCATATTCAGAAGAGCAGAAGACTCTAAGCAGCTTGTTTGTCTGGATCATATCACTGCATTCTGAACTGCAGAACTTTGGACACTGTGAAGGAAGCTTGATTCCCGGGTCCTGTTAGAAGCCTGCAAATTTGCCTCTACCAAGGGGAGAGTAATTCACACCAAGGGTGTCATGCTACAGAAAATGTTTGCTGGGACCATCAAAACAATGACACTTTCACCATTTTTTTCAGGGAATAAGAGTGTCTCTGTCCAAAGACTCTCAGAAGGGAGAAAGCCAAGGCTCCATCATGAATAGACCACCAAGAAAGCTGATTCCCCCCCCTCTTGTCTTTATTTACTGGAGTCACCAAGCCATCATGCTGTCCACAATGAGTCCACCACACAAGAGGGGAAGGAGAAGAATGTGGTTGGGCCCCTACCTAAAAGAGGGCTTTATTTTGTCAGAAACAAAGAATTGCTTTTTCTCTTTTCCATCTTTCTCTCCCTCTCCCCAAGAAAACTATCATAAGGTGTTTTTTTTTTTAGAGTACAAAGGGATCAGAACAAGTCAGAGAAGTATTTTTCACAGAGAACTGTTTCCCATCATCAAAATGATAGCTCCTTTATAATATCCATAAGACTACACCATAAGTCTTCTGATCCATACAAATCTCAGCTGTTTTGAAGATTTAAATTCAGTGCAAAAACCTTTGTTGGTAAATTACTCCCCCCCTCTCCAGAAAAAAAAAATGCTTTGCTGACACTGTTTTTGTTCCCAAAGGGAATGCTATGAATAGAGAGATTTCCAGGCACCATTTAGGGAAAGGAGCCAGAGTATGGCTCCCCAGCTTCTTCTAGAGAGGAAGAAACAGCCCAGATCATTTCTGTGACTCGCCCTCTCTTGGGCCAGCAAGGACTCGGCAGCGGAGGGCTGCCTCCGATTTTTGAAATGTTGCTTCTCTTCAAAGTAACCTTACCTAGCGCTGTGCAAAGGCAGTTCCACAATGCTGAGCGTCATCGAGCAGCATAAATAGCAAGCACGAGTGAATGTGGAGATTGGGAGGGCACAGATTTCAAACATACTTGGCTCTCCCCGTCTCTTTTCCGCACACCCATTCCAAATGCCTTAAGCTTTTGGGTCCCAGGCTGCTTCTTTTTGTCTGCAAAGACCATTTAGTCACATTCTGGCCAAGTCTGCTGGGTTTTTTTCCCCCCTCACCCTTTATTTTATTTCATTGCCCAAGAAGAAACCCCATCAACTGGATTTCACTGAAGTCAGGTTTGAATCTAGATTTTATATGTTTACTTTGTTTGCTGTTTTCTCCCCTTATTTTGGGTAACCCCTTGAAATGTGAATCGTTTACCTGACTGACTGACTGAGATGAAAGAAAAATTTCTGTCTAAGTTGCTTGAAAAATGTGTGATGTGCTTGGGTTAATGCAAAATGTAACACTCAGCTGTATCCCGTGTCTGCTGAGGTGTTTCTCTAGACCTCCCCTGGCATGCTGAAAATTTGATTTGACAAACTGATTCAGTTGTAAAATCAGTTTAGCACCGTGAGTTGCTCTGCTCTTTTGGAGGGGGGGGGGAGGGGAATTGTCACTTGGGTGTTTTTAATCTTTTTCCAAACTGACCAAAGTGATACCGTAGACGTAGAAACGTTTTGGCAGAAAACCAGTGCTATAATACTTAACAGGAGCTTGAGGTCAAAAGAGTCATAAACTTAAATACATTTAACATACAGGAGGGTGAAGATGTGATTGCTGCTGTTGTCTGAAAAGCAAATAGAGCAGAACATACTGGCAGGGTGAGAATTGCTGGGCCTGAAAAAGGAATTAATTATTTCTTCCATAAATCTCTCCTCTGAAATTAATATTGCTTTGGGAATAGATCTTACAGTATTACCCACATCACCATCACCATTTATTTATTTATTTATATTACTCAGTTGTCTGCTTAAGAATACTATTCATTCATTCATTCATTCTCTCTCTCTCTCTCTCTCTCTCTCTCTCTCTCTCTCTCTCTCTCTCTCTCTCTCTCTCTCTGTGTGTGTGTGTGTGTGTGTGTGTGTGTGTGTGTGTGTGTGTGTGTGTGTGTGTGTGTGTGTGTTCCTATAAGTCAGCATTTGCAAGGTGGATTTTATTGGGCATTCACTCAAGTCCTTGCAAATTTGCATGGAAGCCATACAGCAAATAAATGAATGCCGTGAGGTAAGCTAGGCTGAGAGAGATTAACAGCCAATCAATTTCATGGAGCTGAAGCTTTCAGGTCTCAAGGTAACAAATTATTCAAATGAACTCCAGGCGGATTATCGGTAATTGTATGGAATTTACTGTCATAAAATTTACTGATAGCCTCTAGGTCAGTAGGTTTGAAAGGCTAAACGAATTTGTGGAAGGTCATTTCTAAGGGCTGATAGAGAGCAAACTGCAATTGTACCCCATTGCTACTGTAGCAGTGCTGAGGGGAATATGGATTTTAAACACAGTTATTATGATTTTGAATTGCTTTAAAAATAACAATAGGTTGCCCCAGACGTGCCATATTTTACAACATGCAGATATTATGAATTACTGATATTTATAATGTGCTGTCAATGTACATAGCATTTTATAAAGAGAAGATATGATAAGCCTGGCTGCCCAAGGAGCTTACACCCTAAAATAGATCTAAGGAAATGGAGGAAGAGAGAAACTGAGGAATGGATAAGCAAAGGAAAAATATTTCTAATGTATATATCTTGAGAGAGCTGCATACTAGAATATAGAACTATTTTAAAAGTTCCCTGAAAAGGTGGGTTTTGAAAAGGGGCTTAAAAGGAGATAAAAGGGGTGGTCACATGGCGGAATCCTGAGGGGAGAGTTGACATATCCATTTATCAAGCAGTAAAGGAAAAAGTGAGGAGTCACAGGAAGGACCAGGACATGTTTAGAGGAATGTAAGAGGTTAAAAAGGTAAGAATAAGGGCACAGGAGATTTTGAAGATAAAGACAAAATCCTTGTGAGATCCAAAAGAGAAAGCAAAACAAAGCAGGAGGAAGGTGTGTGGTCAGATCCGAATGATGTGGTTAATTCTAGCAGTGTCGTGCCAAAAGTGAGACCAGGGAAAACTAGAATAGTACCATATATAGTTATATGCTTAACCACAAAGAAACTCTATTCTCAGGTAATCCACTAATGAACTGAGTTAATGTTTACAAAAGGCCATTTAGGTTTCTTTTACTAAAATATAATGGTGGCTATAATTATTAGACTTGTTCATTCCAGTTACATAGATGTGGAGCAGTGGTTCTCCTCGCCAAATGCTTTAGAGCAACTGCACAGCAAAGCTGTCTTTTTTTTCCTATTACAGATAGTTGGTTGGCCAGAGCTGGACTAATAATAAGTTGAAAAGAAACAAATGTTGAAGCAGCCAAATATCCCATCCCCCACAAAAACCTGTCAACTACTAATAAGCCTGGGAAATAAAGAAAGCCAAAGAAACAAAAAAGCTACAGCATTATATTATTCTGCCTTACAGTGTTTTTTCTGCCCTTTCTCTAGAATAAATACAAGGCTGAAGATCACAGGTATTTCTGACATTTCAACAGAAATTAATCTCAGCTAAGCAGTATTTCCTTCTGTTCCCTCTTCTCTTCAAAGAGTCAAATATTGCCTGCTGCTGATTGCTCAAGGCATGTAAAGTTAGAACTTTAACAAGAATGGATGGCACTATCTCCTCCACCATTAGAGTGGCCACAGACACAGAAACTGGCAGCCCGCTCAGAAGCAACCCTAATATTTCTTCCAACAACACATGGGGTGAGGCCTTCTCTGCCAGCTCTTTGGAGGACATTGTAGCCACCTGCACCATCGGGACCATCCTGTCTCTTATGTGCATAATTGGAGTGACAGGCAATGTCTACACCTTGGTTGTGATGTGCCACTACATGAGGTCCTCTGCCTCCATGTACATCTACATCATCAACTTGGCCCTAGCAGACCTGCTCTACCTTCTCACTATCCCTTTCATTGTGGGGACTTATTTTATTCAGGAATGGTACTTTGGAGATACAGGTTGCCGGATCCTTTTCAGCTTGGATTTCCTCACCATGCACGCTAGCATTTTCACCTTGATGGTGATGAGCACAGAGAGATACTTTGCGGTGCTGAAGCCTTTGGACACTGTGAAGAGATCGAAGAGTTATCGGAAAGCAATTGCCCTCATTATCTGGGTAGCATCTCTGCTTCTCACCCTGCCAATGCTGATCATGATCCAGCTGGTGCATGGGGAAAAGGATATCTGTCTCCCCACCTGGAGCAAGTTGTCTTACAAGATCTACATCACCATTCTCTTCTGCACCAGCATTGTTGGCCCTGGTGTCATCATTGGGTATCTCTACGTTAGATTAGCAAGAACCTACTGGGTGTCCCAGACCACTTCCTTGAAAGAGACCAAGCGGCTGCCCAATCAAAAAGTCCTCTACTTAATCTTCACTATTGTGCTGGTCTTCTGGGCCTGCTTCTTGCCGTTCTGGATCTGGCAGCTGCTCTTCCAGTACTACGAGCCTCTTCCCATGTCTCCTAAAGCCACTAGGAACGTCAACTACCTGACCACCTGCCTGACCTACAGCAACAGTTGCATCAACCCTTTCCTCTACACCTTGCTGACCAAGAACTACAAAGAATATTTGAGGAACAGGCAGCGTTCTTTTCACAGCAGCCGCAACTACTTCCAGAGAAGGAACCGATTTCAAAGGATTTCCGGGAGATCTTTGTCAACAACCAGCCAGCACTGCACAGAGACTTTTATGCTCCCACCCATTCCAGGGGGAAGTAATAGCCCATGATGAAAGAAGCACACTTCCAAAATCAACTGTCATCAAAGTCAGAAGAAGAAGAAAGAAAGCATTACATTCGAGACGGAGGGATTGTAGAAGAGGTACATGCTGGGTTTAGAGTTTTGATGATATTTGTCATCATAGTAAATCAGGAAAAAAAACTTATGTATTTCATACAACCCATGGTATGTCACTGTAAGTTTTGCTTCTTGAAATTTTATTATTCCTATTGTGAACAGTATTCATTCAAGCAGAATTATTTGGGAGATAAGGGTATGAATAAAAAACATGTTAATTTGTTTTATGTTTAAGCTGGAAGAATAGGTGGCACTTTTGTGGAAATTGAATTTGAGGGAAATGCTTGACTTTCTACTGAATTCGTATCAGCTAAATTCAGATATTAGGGACTAAAAACCTGGGTACGTGTTGTCCGGCAGATTTCTCAGGACTGACAGTTGTGAGTCTTGTGGATAAAACCACTTTATGCGCACTTACACATTCAAATCTGTTTGCCTTTTACCCCTAGCACATTCTTCACTGATCATCTCAAGTGGGGCTCTCTGTGCTTCAAAAATAATTCCAAATACATAATTTGGATCTGAGGAAAAAGTGCTGTGACTGCTTTATGGAGCTCACTCATTAATGTTAATACGAATCTTAAAGTGGTCCCTGTTTAGGATTTTTTTTCCCCACAAAGAAGTTTCATCTTCCCTCTCAGGGGTTACTTTAATAAATAGTAGAACAGTCCAAAACACTTTTTCCAAAGCATGTTTTTTTTAAAGCATGCACAGCTCTAGTGCCAAATATTATGTGACAATATTATAAATACAGGTATTTAGTCCTCGACATACAACCACAACCACAATTGAGCCCAAGATTTCTGTTGCTAAGCAAGACATTTGTTAAGTGAATTTTGCCCCCATTTTATGACCTTTCTTGCCACAGTTGTTAAGGGAAATCACTGCAGTTGTTAAGTTAGCAACACAGTTGTTAAGTGAATCTGGATTCCCCATTGACTTTGCTTGTCAGATGGTCACAAAAGATTATCACATGACCCTGGGACACCGCAACCATCATAGATATGAGTCACTTGCCAAGCATCTGAGTTTCGATCATGTGACCATGGGAATGCTGCAATGGTCATAAGTGTAAAAAATGGTCATAAGTCACTTTTTTCAGTGCCATTGTGGGTTCAGGGGTGGGTTCTAACTTACCTCGCTGCCAGTTCACTTCCTCCCACACCACACACACACACACACACACACACACACACACACACACACACACACAGTGAGGAAAAATCCAACCCCCCCCAAAAAAAGCCGAAAACAAGATGGTGACGCATGCGCAGTGCCAGAAACTCATCTTCTGCGCATGCGCAGAAAAAAAAAACCCGGAAAAAATAATTTTTTTTAAAAAAGATGGCGGCGTCCACGGACCGACACTGACAGAACCGGTTCTGTGACGTCATCACCGTGACGTCACCAGCGGTTTGCTACAGAACCGGTACGAACCAGTACGAATCCACCTCTGATTGTAACCTCAACAGTCACTAAATGAACTGTTGTAAGTTGAGGACTACCTGAACATAAGACATACACAAGAAATAAAGATTGTTCAATGAAAACAAATAAAAGAGAATATAATTTAGCGCCTCTGCAGTTATAACAGCTACTGTGTAGTATTTGTTGGTTAACATAAACAAGAATTAAAGCAGGTTGTTCTTTAAGAGCCATTCTTCATGGCTGGACAGAAAGTTTCAGTAACAAGTGTCTGTACAAACCCCATTCATTTCTTTTAGAAGGGGATCCAGTATTTCCGTGTACAAACATTTTACAAAGCAACCTGTAATATTGTCATTAACTCATAAATAGTGGGGGGGGGTTACTTTTTGCTCTTAGGACCACTTACTACTTTTAAAAGTTATGGAGGACCTCCAAAAGAGCTTTGGTTTATATGGGTAATATTTATATTTTCCATATATTAGAAATCGAAATTGATGCATTCATGGAATATTTATTTATTAAATCACATAAAAATAATAATATTAAATTCATGAGATATTAACATAAATAAAATATTGATCATAAAAAGCCCTATATTTTAACAAATTTTTAAAAATGAGAAGTGTGCCATTGTTTTAAATGTTTGCAAGTATCTTCAATAGCTTGCAAATAATTTTGATTTCAAGGACCCTTGAGGGGTGAGTTGGGGGACCTCCATAGATTCTAGAATCCCCTTTTAAAAAACACAGCCATAAGCACTTTAATACTTGTATTCTTATGCTGTGATTTTTTTTTAAAAAAAAAACCCAGTTTCCTAAGAAATCTGTAGCACAATGCTGCTAGAGAATTGTGGCATTTTGAAATTGTGACATTTCTGCAATGTTTCCCATGTAACTGAAGGTGTGCTTTGAATCTTTTTTTTTTTAGTGGGAGTTTGGTTCCAATACTTTTACCTTGCCAGGTTCTACATGTCAATGCACAGTGTGGCCATTATTATTTTTTTTACTTCATACGAAATATAGATATTCCCTCATTAGGAACAACGGTCATCTCCAATATGACATGGAAAATGGTTTTCTATGTTTTTCTCCATGCACTAGGAAAAACTTGAGATTTTTCTGGTCATGAAGCAAGGAATGCATTTGCTGGTGTTCAATATTATAAAAGTTGGTGGTGGAGGGGGGAGAGAACGATTATCCCATTACTAATAAATAGAGAATCTCCAGCCAGTATAATACATGGCTTTACCAACCATAAAAGGGCTGCACAAGTTCTTTGGAAGAAAAAATAATAATAATACTTCCTTCCCTTCCTCTTTTTCCCTTTATGTTAGTTTTGTATTTAAATGTTTGTTTCTGAAATTTAATAAAGATATTTAAAATAAAAAGATGCTACTCCCTGTTAAAACCTCTATTACCTCTTCCACAGTCAAGTTCAAAAGAAAACTAATGTGGCTGCGAATGTACCCACATGTGAAGAAAAGTGGAGAGTCCAAATCAGCCGTGTGAAGCTAGACAAAAATACAGCTGCTTTCATCATTTAAACACGGACCTTCTATGCAATCCCACACATTGCAAAGCTTCACCCCACCCACTGGATTTGCACAGCGCTGTAACAGAGGAAACTCGTTATTTTCTTAGAGTTTATGAGAACTATCCAGCTCCTCCCAATGGCAAAGAATCCTAATTTACATTCATGCATACTTATTAGATGCTTGTCAACTGCACATAAACATGCAGAATATCGTGGTGTCCAGCCAAAAGAAAAAGAAGGGAAATCTGATACTATAAAGACTACACAGTATAACCACAATTTTGGGGGGGGAATGTTGTTTTTTTTCTTTTTGTTTTCAGTAAGGGTAAGTTGAAGGAATTAATTCCAAATGGTATTTTTCTAAATCAGGGAATTATAGAAAAGAGAACAGTTAGGATAAGGTGACCAGACGTCCCGCTTTTGGCGGGACAGACACGCTTTTCAAGCGTGTGTCCCGCGTCCCGCATTCTTTCCAAAAAGTCACGCTTTTTTGAAAGAATGCCCGACGAAACAGCGGGACGTCTGGTCACCTTAGCAGTGCTCCCCAACCGGTGTGCCGCGGCACACTGGTGTGCCTTGAGGCCATGCCAAGTGTGCCGCGGCAAAAGGGGCGGGGCAGGGCGGGGCGCGCGTCCTACCTGGGACTTTTCCTGGTAGCTCCAATCGCGTTCCTTGCTAATAGCGCCCAGAGCAGAGCAGCCCCTTCCAAAAGATCGTGAGACGTTATCTTTTGGAAGGGGCTGCTCTGCTCTGGGCGCTATTAGCAAGGACCGCGATTGGAGCTACTGGGGAAAGTCCAGGTAGGACGCGCGTCTCTTGCTGGGGGTTGGGCGGGTGGGGCAGGACTGGCGGGCGGGACGGGGCGCGCGTCCTACCTGGGACTTTTCCCAGTAGTTCCAGTCGCGTTCCTTGCTAAGCGCCCAGAGCAGAGCAGCCCCTTCCAAAAGATCGCGAGACGTTATCTTTTGGAAGGGGCTGCTCTGCTCTGGGCGCTTAGCAAGGAATGCGACTGGAGCTACTGGGGAAAGTCCAGGTAGGACGCGCGTCTCTTGCTGGGGGTTGGGCGGGCGGGGCAGGACTGGCGGGCGGGACGGGGCACGCGTCCTACCTGGGACTTTTCCCAGTAGTTCCAGTCGCGTTCCTTGCTAAGCGCCCAGAGCAGAGTAGCCCCTTCCAAAAGATCGCCAGAATGATGGGATTTGCAAATGCCAGAGATCACCATGGCAACCACAAACGGTTGGGGGCGACGCACCCCTTCTAAAGGGCTGGCCCGGGCATCATCTCCGAAGCCTCCCTCCTTCCCACCCCCCACCCCCAACTACCTGAGCGATGGAGGCCCGGCGGCCGGTTTGGGGCTCGGGGCGGACCCTGGAGGCCCCACCACCCCCGCCGGATCGCACAGAGCGGACATGCAGGCACCGGCCGAGATGCCTAGAAACGGCTAAAAACCCCTTTCCGCCCCCCCCACCACTTGTTTTCCTCTTTTGTGCCTGCGCACGCTGGGCCCGAGCATGGGGGAAGAATTAAAACAGCGCACCGAGAGCGTCACCTGACGGTTGTAAGGATCTTGCCTGCCAGCCAGCCCAAGCCATTGCCGCCTCCCCCCCCATCTGGACGCCAACATTTGCCTTCTTTTGCCCTCTGCGCATGCGCAGAGGGCAAAACTCAAATGGAGAAACCCACCCCTGTCAATGGTGTCCCGCTTGAAGAAAAAAAAATCTGGTCACTTTAAGTTAGGAGCAAAACCAAAATTAGCCTAGCCTAAGAGAGAGGAGGGGGACATGGAGAGGAGCTAGGCTTAGACTGATTAAAAGGAACAACTCCTAAAGCAAGAGCATCCATTGTTGGTATCAGTTAGCCTAGATTGGTTGGTTTCTGAAACAAAACAGGGTCAACTCTAATTAGCACTTGAGTAGAGACCACCTGGGACTCCCAAGTTCGGGAACCTAGTTTCGATCCCACCAAAAGAATGTAACAGAAGTCTATTTCAAGTCTAGAATGAGTCATCAAGAATTGAATCTGATTTGAGAGCATCTTTACATAAATTTGCTTGAAGGGAAAATGTTGGTTATGAGTTTCAGGTTGGTAGATGTGGTGATAGGAGAAAAAAGTATAAAATAAATTAATTGGCTTGTGTACCAGTTAGGGGGGAAAGCATGCAAAAATCTACCTGTTCTTGCCTGCTGAAAAAAATAAAATGGAAGCTGGCTGAGAAAGAAGTGAGGAGAACCATCTGACTGGCAAATAATATAGAAGAAATATCCTTCCTCAAACCCTGAACTTCTGAATCTTTACTCCGGGAGGGAATTTAGTAAATTAAAATAAACAAAACCAAGTGGCACAGTGGTTAGAATGCAGTTTTGCAGGCTTACTTTGCCCACAGTCTAGAGTTCAATCCTGATGGGCTTAAGATTGACTCAGCCTTCCATCTTCCAAGGTTGGTAAAATAAGGACTGTTGGGGGCAATATACTAACATTGTAAACTGCTTAGAGAGTGCTGTGGAGCCAGAGATGGGTTTCAGCAGGTTCTGACCAGTTCTGGAGAACCGGTAGCTGAAATTTTGTGAGCCGCCCAGAGTCTCTGTGGAGTGGGCAGCATACAAATGCAACTAATAAATAAATAAATAAATAAATTTTGAGTAGTTCGGAGAACCGGTAAATACCACCTCTGACTGGCCCCGCCCCATCTATTCTCTGCCTCCCGAGTCCCAGCTGATAGGGAGGAAATGGGGAATTTGCAGTAACCTTCCCCTGGATTGGGAAGGGAATGGAGA
The DNA here is from genome assembly GCA_023053685.1 of Diadophis punctatus similis. Lineage (NCBI taxonomy): Eukaryota > Metazoa > Chordata > Lepidosauria > Squamata > Dipsadidae > Diadophis > Diadophis punctatus. Next base: position 146,262,794 of record JALIGW010000002.1, read on the forward strand.
TTTTGCAGTATCCTTCCCCTGGAGTGGGGAGGGAATGGGAATTTTACAGTATCATTCCCCTGCCATGCCCACCAAGCCACACCCACCAAGCCATGCCACACCCATCAAACCACGCCCACAAAACCAACAGCAAAAAAATTTGAAACCCACCACTATGTGGAACGGTATAGAAGTCTAAGTGCTATTGTTATTTATTGCCTTTGTTTGGTTAGCTGCAGAATTGGGGTGATCCAATTAAGTTTCGGCAGGGTATATAAAGCAAAGTGATCAGTTTAATCATGTGTAGCCATGCTGCCATCTCCACTTCTCACACTCAGCAGCCCACCAATCATAAAAAGGAGGCAGAAAGAGGGCAGAGTTGGCTGTCCAGTATCTGATGTCTTTGTGATGGTTTATCATCAACTTTCCCCAGTCTGATCCCTTTCGAACCCTCTTGATAACTAATCCATTTAACTTCTTCTGATGCTTGCCATAAAGGACACAGGCTGACATTTAAAAGATTACCACAAATAATCACTTAAGCTCCTCAATTGAAAGCAATATCCAGGCTGATTTGACCTGGATGTTCGCTGGAAGATTCTGACTCTGATAGTCAGAATATGTAGATGTGAGGGCAAAGACATGAATGGATTGGCGGGATGAAGTATTGTCTATTTAAATATATGCAACATGTAACTGAAATGCCACTCAATAGTATTACAGCCAACGTGTTTAGGTACACATAGAGAAACTAAGTCTCCTTGCAACTAGTCCTTATTAACCATTAAAATGAAACCTTTAGATGTACTGAAGTTTAGCTCCCTTCGCCTACAACCAGCACTGTACTGGTTTTCAAGGGGAAAAGAGGACAGAAGGATTCTTACTTTCCTGCCTTTTGTAGGTTCTCATCTTATTTCCAAGTAAGTATCTTCCCAGTTGCCAAGGATCTTGGGAAACAAGCCATCCCCTTATCATAACTTGGCACTGTGGTGGGGCTGTCACTGTGTTCAGCAGATGTGTGAGGTTTTGAGGGACTGCTAGAGCCATGTTCAAAAGGAGAAGAGGGGGTCTATTGGTCGCTCAAAAGACTGCATCTCCTCAAAACTACTGAATTCAGGAGCAACTCTGCCTAAGTTTCAGTAATGGAGGGCTTCTCTTGTGCCTTTGGAATGGATTTCAATTGCATAAAATTCTCTTTAACACATAGCACAAAAGTTGTGGGAGATTCCCAAGAACCAGAAACAATATTTTAATTTTAAAAAAAACAGCCAACCACTTTTTTATGAAAGCATCCCGAGTGAACTCATTCCATTAAATTATTCCATTTGAAGGAAACAAAGAGCTTCAAGGCTTTTCAATCCTTTGTTGGTCTAACACAAATTATAATTTCATGAATTGCTTCTTTCTATCACAAAGCTATACTTATTAGACCTTCAGTGGTGACACTAAGAGCCAAAGGACTGTGCTGAGGGTTTTCTGGGTCTTGAGCCAAGTGCAATCCTATACCCTCTTAACTAGCTTCCCTTCCTTTCCATTTTCTCTTCAGTTCCCTAGGTGTGGTTTTTTTAAAGCATTTTTCTTAGATTAGTTGGATGTAAAACTCTCTATTACACATTCCTTCCTTGCAACATCACTGCTTGGATCAGGGGCCCTTAATAATGGTTTAGACAGCCATTCAGTGTCCTCTTATTACCTATCATGTAATATATTAGGTCTTTTGGTAGTCCCTGCTTTTCAAAATTATTCAAAAAACTTCTATTCTTTTGTATTGGTGACCAAAAAGCTATTTCTTATCTTTGCAGGTCCCACACACCAACATTCCTTATTTGAAAGTCTGTAGAGATTCTCAGTCATCCAGGTCATGGTTGTCCCAAAGGTGCTTTTTCAGGAGGCAACTGGACTTTCTTGTTTTTTTCTTTGAAGATGTTTCACTTCTCATCCAAGAAGCTTCTTCAGCTTTGACTAGATCAGGGGTGGGTTGCTGCCGGTCTGGACCAGTTCTTTAGAACCAGTAGCGGAAATTTACCGCTCCTCGCCGAACCGGCAGCAATGACTGGCGGTCCACGCTCCCAAACTGGTCCTCTAGTCACCGTGGCTTTCAAAAAAAACCCTCTGCGCATGCGCAAAGGCTTCTGCGCTTGTACAGATCGTCATTTCCAGGTGTTTGGTGCGATGTGACGGGGACGCACGTGAGCTAAGCAAGCTCGGGTAAACAAAACGTGCACTTCCATCGCAATGCAAACCTGTAGGGAAGGTAAGTGGAACCCACCCCTGGACTAGATGATGGGGAATGGAAGGACTTATATTCCTTGCAGACAGCTGTTCAATTGCATCCTTTTTGAGGATCGTTGAAGCACTTGGATGTGTATCTGAGTCCTCAGGGTCACGTGAATAGTGCTAATGGCTCCTGTAGTTTGCAATTTTTCTGGAAATCCATTCATACTCCCACACCATTCGAAGGGTATTCATCTCAAATTGCATAGCTGAAAATCTGTAGCAATTCTCAGTCATCCAGGTCATGGTTGTCCCAAAGGTGTTTTTTCAGGAGTCACTGGACTTTCTTATTTTTTCTTTCAAACTTCTTGTTTCTTTCTTTCATTTCCTCCTTTCTGCTCTCCCTGCCTCAAAAATTTCATGTTCAATATTTCAAAAATCTATTCTAGTGAAACTGTTGGAGGTACTGTATCTAGTTGAAATGAGGCAGATATAATGTCCTCTAAAAGGTCTATTATCCTTGCTATGGAGGAGGAGGAGGAGGCCATTCAATGTTTTCCCATTATAGATTTTTTTTCCTAAAGAGAACTTCAAATTAGCTCATACCAAATCAGTTTTGTTTCAAAAATGACAAACCCAAACCCAACAATATCCATTTCCAATAGAATAAAATATATGTAGCTCCAGGTTGAACTGTGGAGTCCTAGGTGGTCTCTAAGCATGGTGGTTCACTCAGAGTTCCGATGATGTTACCTAGTTGGGTAATGAAATGTCCACAAACAAACAAATGCAGAAAGCACCAAAGACTCCACAATATCCAGTCCAGAATGAATCCAAACTATATTGTGCAGGTATAGTTATTTTCTCAGTGGCTAATGTGAAGCATGATTCCATTTCAATCTAAGCTGAAGTTTCTGATTTTGTCTGAGAGAAGTAGACTATTTTCTGAATCTTAGAGCTTCTATATTCTTCTAGAAAAAAAAACCCAACAATCACCAAAGAGAAAATCTTTAGTAATGTACTCTTGAGTATCTGCAGCACAAGGAGGTATGAAAAGTTCCAAAAAATCCAATCCAGAATCGGATTGTTGCAAGTGTTACCTATGGATGTACGTGACCAGAATTTGCATGCAAGCCCCTGATTGGTTTAACTGATGACAGGAAAAATAAACTGCTGTCAGTGGCCGGCTAGCCTGCCTGAGTTCATTAGATAGCGAGCTGCGGCAGCCTGCCGGCAGTTGGTATTGCTAACAGCTAAGGAAATAAAAGGTGCTGAAAGACTCCTGCGTCTGTTTCCTTCTTCCTGTGCCCACATCTAACACTGGTAACAAAGGTGGGATCCTGAAGAAGAACAGGAGAACAAAGGCACCTCATGGCATCCAAGGCCATCTTACAGCAAGGATCGTCCTGCTCCGGCCAACCTGAGGATGGCTACACAAAGCTCCCCCGCACCAGCGATCTTTGATCCAAAGACAGAGAAATGGCACACATATATGAGCTGATTCCAAATGTTTCTGGAAGCCAACAATTGCCAGGACCTACCAGACAACCGCAAGAGAGCCCTCTTCCTCACATACTGCGGCACAAAAATTTACAAGATGGCACAGACCCTTGTAGTACCTGCAGACATAGAATCCATTTCATGGATGATGCTACAAAACACCTTGAAGGACCACTACGCTCCAACTGCAACCCCCATGGTGAGCCAAAATTAGTTTTACCATTGGCGCCAAAGAGAGGAGGAAACCATAAATGATTTTGTTGCCAAGCTGAGGGAGATCGCAATGAAATGCGAGTTCATCAATCCCAAAGAGATGATGAAGGACCGAATCATCTTAGGGATGAGAGACCTCACTTTACAAAAGAAACTGCTGGTGAGGCGAGGAATCACTTTTAAGGATGCAGTGGAAGAAGTGAGGACAGCAGAATCCTCAGACAACTCTGCAGCTGACATCCGAAAGACAAGCGGAGTACATTGTGCCCACTGAGAGCCTGACTGGATGACCGAGGTCCATGAGTATGAGGACGAGTCCGAAGAGGAGGAAGCCATACACCGCATCCACCTTGACAAGTGGGTAAGCACCAGAGATTATGATTTTAAGCAACCTCATTGTTCGGGTTGCCTGGGGACTCATGCAAGAACGGCTTGCCATTTTAAAGACGCCATCTGCTGCCAATGCCAGCACAAGGGCACATAGCCAAGGCCTGCAGAGCCACCCAGCCAACCCCATACCAACCCAAGCCATCCATGAGGCCAGGGAGACAATGGCAAGCCAGACCCGGGTTCCAACGGAACAAACGCCGGGAAGAGCAATACTCTGACAACCGGGGAATCTACCACACAACCGTGGGCCACTCTGATGTGGTCGATGGGGACAAATTTCATGCTATGGTCCCCATCACAGGAACCCCATGCAAAATGGAGCTAGACACCAGGTCAGTCTTCACCATCATGTCTTGGGACACCCTGCAACGCATCCAACCAATGCCATCAAGGAGTCAACTCAAGCCGCAACCCATAAGGTTGAATGATTTCCAAGGGAACCCAATTCAAGTTCTGGGCCGAGCCAAAGTCCATATACAATTCAAGGACTTCTCAGGCTAACTACCCCTGACTGTCATCACCGGGAACAGGCCCACACTGCTGGGCATTGAGTGGCTCAAGCCTTTAGGAATAAGCATCACTGGCATCAACCAAATCAAGGGGGATGAACTAGACCAACTACTGGAGAATTTTGAGGACATGTTCGATGGGAGCTTAGGTAAATATACAGGCAAGCCCATTTCATTTAACCTAGACCCCAGCGTCACCCCAATATGGCTCAAGCCCCGGAGGGTTCCATTTGCTCTGCGGCCCAAGGTAGATGAGCAACTGGATAAACTTATTGCCCAAGGGGTCCTAGAGCCAGTTGATCATGCCAAGTGGGAGACTCCAATAATCACCCCAATTAAGCCAGATGGATCTATCCGCATCTGTGTGGATTATAAATGCACAATCAATAAAGCGCTGTAACAAAGTGGATATCCAGTATCAGTAGTGCAACATCTGCTGCATTCGTTGGGGAATGGCCAAATTTTTGCAAAATTGGACTTGGCCCAGGCCTATCAGCAATTACCAGTGGACACTGCCACTGCAGAGGCCCAAACTATTGTGACTCACAAGGGGGCATTCAAATGTAAACGCCTACAGTTTGGAGTAAGAGTGGCCCCGGGGCTGTTCCAAAGCATGATGGAATGCCTCCTACAGGGTCTTCTGGGAGTCTTCCTTACTTTGATGATGTTATCATCTCGGGATAATCCAAGGAACAACTCATGGGCCGATTAAGAGAAATCCAAAGTTTTGAACTGGGTGTTAAGGGGGTGGCCACAGGAGAAGATGGGGGACGAGTTCAAAGGATTCCAAAATAAGCAACTAGAACTGTCAGTACTCAAGGGATGTCTACTATGGAGGGAGAGAGTCATCGTACCCCAGAGCTTGTGAAAACAAGTTCTTGAAACATTACATGTGGGGCACCCCAGGATTGTTCACATGAAAGCGCTAGCCAGAAGTTACATTTGGTAGCCCAACCTAGACCAGGACATTACAGAATGGGTGGTGACCTGCATGCCATGTCAAGAGACGCGACCGGCTCCTCCCCGCACACCACCCCAAGAGTGGGAAGTACCCAAAGGCCCCTGGTCAAGGATACATATTGATTTCACTGGGCCTGTGGTGGGACAAACATTCCTAATAATGGTGGACACATACTCAAAGTGGCTGGAGGTGGTGACGATGCCCACACTAACAACAAAGGCAACCATCCGAGCATTATGGAGAATATTTGCAATGCACGGTCTACCCGACGTCCTCGTCTCGGACAATGGTCCACAACTCACTGCCAAGAATATGGAGTTTTTTCTGGCCGAACTGGGCATAAGACATGCCCTTGTGTTGCCATTCAGTCCGGCTAGCAATGGTCAAGCGGAGAGAATGGTGAGACTGACCAAGGAGATGCTCACCAGAATAGGACCAGGGAACTGGCAAGAAAGAATCGACCAGTTCCTGCTTGCCCAACACATTACACCAAGTGTAGCCACCAACAGAAGCCCAGCCAAATTATTAATGGGATGAAAATTGAGGTCCTGACTGGACAGGCTGAACCCAAACTACCACCCAGAGACACCCTTGGATTCAACCAGATCACTCGTAATAGATGATCTGGTGTTCACCCACAACTATGCGAGGAACCCCAAATGGGTGAGAGCTAAGGTCGTGACAGTCATCGGTCCTAACTCATATCGAGTTGAGTTAGACGATGGCCAAATGTGGTGGAAGCACATAGATCAATTCCGCCGAAGGCTAGGAGAATCATGGCTATGCCAACCAGACGAACCGCAACCTCAAGCAATTCCCAGACGGAACCGGGACCAACTCGGGTCTCTGCTCCGAGGAGCATACACAACAGGTGAGCGGGAGGATGACACTGGAAATCCAGCCCTGACAACAAGAACACAAGAGGCCCTGCTCTCAAACCCGGGTGAGGAGCATGAACACTTACCTATAGGTGGAGTCCAGCGAAGTCATCCGGGACCAGAGGACAGAGGCACCAGGCCAGAGACTGTCATGCCTAGCGGAAGCTTCCAGGTGGTTCCACCGATAGATCCAGGAGCGGCAACAGGCATGACCACACCAACCAAAGTTCCAGGAACAACTGAAGCGCACAGGCCAGGTAGGACAGTTAGATGCCTCACCTACCTGCGTGAATACATAACATGTATCAACAACCGATTGGACAATTCTCAATCTAGGAGGAGAGGGGTGTTATGTACCGATGTATGTGACCGGAATTTGCATGCAAGCCCCTGATTGGTTTAACTGACGGCAGGAAAAATAAACCACTGTCAGTGGCCGGCTAGCCTGCCTGAGTTCATTAGATAGCGAGCTGCGGCAGCCTGCCGGCAGTTGGTATTGCTAACAGCTAGGGAAATAAAAGGTGCTGAAAGACTCCTGCATCTGTCTCCTTCTTCCCATGCCCACATCTAACAGCAAGCCATTTTAAATAAGGACACATGATCTTTTTGCTATGTAAGATCTTCAGAACTTGGAAAGACTAGGTTGATAATCTACAATTTAGTAGTATTCGGATGATTACTTCAATTCCCTAGGGTAGAAAACAAGGCCTACAAACATTCATATGCTTTTGCTTTGTCACTATTTTAAATATATATAAAAGCTCCTTTGTGTCTAAAAGAACTCATTTTATCATAAATAATTAATATAGACTGTATTTTTACAAAATATTTCACTGAACTGCTAGCAGCTTTCATAATCTCATTCACTGGAGAATATTAAAATGTCATCTGTATAAGTAAACTCATTCTTCAATAACACTTGCATAGACTTTACAATTTTGCTCTACCTCCTACTCATACCCCAGTGGATTCAGTCTACTTCTGAATGATATTTTGATGTGGACTTAAAAATGCTTCTACCCTTTTCCTTAGGCAATGGACATTTGCTTTATGTAGGATCAAAAATAATCAGTAAAATAAATTAACCAAAAATACAATGCAGTGGTCAAACCAGTACATAAGTTGATTTGTGTACTACAGTTGTTCCCTGAGGTTGTGATAGGGTACTGGTTGTTTTGAGATGTTTTTGATGTATAGTAGTGTTATCCTTTATATTGCTTGGGTTGGTTGGGCTGTAGTAGGTTGAATTTTTTAAATAAAGTTGTGTAGGATATCCATTTTGTTGGAAGCTGTTGTTTAGGCAATATGTTCCTTTTTCTGATGATTTGGGTTGCTGTAGTGTGTTTGTACTTGTCTGAATAATTTTCTTACACAGCTCCTCTTGTGGGAGGTTGGATTGTTACTTTGGTAATGGAGCACTTAGTTAATATGAGTTGTTTTTCAATACACTTGCATTTCCAGTTTGCCCTCAGTTCCCATGCTGATGAGGATAGCCAAGAAGAGTAGTGTGTTGTTGTTTCCTTCTTCTCTTGTGAATTTTATTCCTTTGAAGAATCTCTTGTGTTGTAATGATTTGAGACAGATGATAAGTGAACTCCACTCTGAGCATGCTACTCTCAGAGCTGCATGTAATTATCTTTGGCACCACTCTCAGGAGCAGAAATGATATTTATAAGCACTCTCTTTTAAATGAAAGAAAAATAAGTTCAAGCCTTAAGTTGAATTACACGAAAGTTACTCCTTATATCAAAGGAAGGTAATAAATGCAGAATAGGACTTCACCAGAGATGACCAGGTCTTAGCAAGTCCTTTCTTCCTGAATTCACAGATCTTCCTCAATACATACAATTGAACATTTATGGGGTTTTAGATTAGACAAGCCCTAAACTTGATCATTGCTCTTAGGACTAATTTAGGTAGATCTTTATGTTTTTCCCCATTTTTAATTGGAAAAAGCTATTGGCTTTGTTAAAGCACAGAAAGGTCATAGATTTCACTTAATAACATGAAAACTTTATCTCCCAAATGATAACAGAAGATCAAGAAGTATGTCTTTTCATACATCGGATGGCTGCATCTTTGCTCCCATCATACAGTTGAAGTCCATGGGACCAAGAAACCCACAAATCCTACTTATACAAACCAAGAATTGGCATCATGGAGTAAAGAAGAGAAAGGGGAAAAAGTTTATGAAAACCAAGCTGAGTGAAATGACAAAAAGTCTGTATGCACAATGGAGATACATTTGCTTTGTTTGCTTGCTTAATATAGCTTCCCAACTTGTGAGCTGCAACTTTGTCCTATGTAGGATCAAAAACAAAAACAGAATAATCAGTGAAATATATTAACCTAAAACACAATGTAATAAAGGCCAAACCATTGTTATAAACTCAACCATTATACATGACTTATCCAACATGCTGCCCTATATTACTGAACATAGTGTTTGTAATTTATTTATTTATTTTATTAGTGACATTTATATACTGCCTCACAGTGCAAGCACTCTCTAAGCAGTTTACATCAGTAAGCAATGTATATTTATATTGCCCCCAACAATCTGGGTCCTCATTTTACCTACCTCGGAAGGATGGAAGGCTGAGTCAACCTTGAGCCAGTGAGATTTGAACCGCTGACCTGCGGATCACAGTCAGCTGAAGTGGCCTGCAGTACCCCACTCTAACCGCTGCACCACCTCGGCTCTTGCCATATAAATCTCTCTTTGCATGTATATTAAAACAGCAAACTCTAATGTGGGCCTGATCTGAAAGAATATCAAATATATTTGTTCAAGCCATTTATCTTTGAATTGGGATGTTGATTGCAAATATTTTACTCCCAAGAATGTCTGCAGGGGAATCATAAAGGCCAAGATGGTACACACAACCATTTGATTGCAGGCCTATCTCATGTAATTGAAGCCTGGTTGTGATGCATGTAAAAAGGATGGAGCTTTTTACTAAACAGTTTTCTGTTTATAATTTATAAGGAAGTTATGATCACATAAATCTATTACAGTGAGGCAGAAATTTGCAGAAGCTGAATTATGATAGCCTGATTCCCCCCCCCCTTTATTAGACCTAGAAACTTTCATAAACAGAGGTTCATCTGGTTTTTATTTTAAAATAGGTGAATATACTATACTTTTTGTTCTGGAGCACTGCCACTCTTAACGTTAGCTTACTTTGTAAGCTAGAGGTGAGTTTACTGTGAATAAGCCCACAGTCAGTTTAAATCTGAAGTTGTAAGCTCCAATTACCCTGAGGTTCTCCCTTAATCATGTAACTCGTCTTATCTAGCTTCCAGCCCAATATTTAACCTGTCTTCGATTCTTCAGTATTTAAGGTTGTTCTCCTGCTTAAAGTGGCATGTGCCTGCCACAACAACAAGCAGTATAAAATATATGTCATCCTGCAGTTTCTTTTCAGATGTTAGAATATTTTAAAAAACCGACACCATTTCAGAATGGGAGTAGAAACACCATTTGGATGAGGCCAGAAGAGCTTTGAGCAGACATAAGATAAAGAAGCAAAGTAGTCAGCTAGAAAGAAGACAAGTACATTCCTAAACAGTATGCATCTAACTATCATGAGCATGATAAAGAGATACAAAGTAAAATACAAAGGGGTGAATTTGGCAGTGGTTCTGCATGGCCACCACCCAACTCTTCATATTTGCTATAGTTCGGCTCTTTTAATAAGGAAAAACCTGATTCTTCACAAATGTCCCTGGGATCTTCTTTCCTGGCTTGAAAACTAACATAAAGAGTTATTTTTCCAACACAGAAAAAAATCAGGTTGACCTGCTTCTGAGTGTTGCTTACAAGTCAGAATGTTCATAGTGATTACTGGTTGGGTAATGAAATATCTCCAAATGAACAACCGTTCTTGGAGAGCACCAAGAACTCCACGGTCAACCTTGAGCTACATATATTTTCTTCTGTTGAAGATTGGATAAAGCAAGTATAGATGTGGTGGTTTTTCCTTACCATCAACTGGCTTTCTCTTGCCATTTTCATCCTAAATACTGAAACATTTATAATCTTCCAGAACATGTACCAAAAATCAAATCATTTCCTTCTGGTAACTTTAATCGGGGTATTATTCCTTTATTGATAAGTGGTCCACATCGGTCTGGTTCACAGAGCTTTGGAGTACAGCAGTTTGTAGATTACAGTTAAAGTTCTCTTGTAATGTGCTGAAAATAAGTCTGCTCAAACTTCACCAGCCTATTCAGTTGTGAAATTAAAGGTCAGCAGCCCGAGTCAAAATAGAAATAAAATAAATAGGAGGTTGCACAGAACTGGTTTCCTGTTCTCTCTCTGCCTCTGAAGTTACTTTGAAGGGGCAAAAGTGATTTTCTAAAGCATGTCAGAGAAAGATTAATGGTAGGGTAGAAATGCTTTTTTCCCATCATTTATGGCTGTTCTTCCCATTAATTAATGTCAATTGACAGTATAGTTTGTATACAGATATGAATTCTGGAGATGCATAATAAAGCCAAGTCATGGTGTTTATTATTTTTTTCATAGCAAGACTGTTTAGCTAATATTTTCATAGAACTGTGATTTCTTGCTGCAATTTTATAAAGAATGCATTTAAAAATACATTTAAAAATATTGGCAACTGAACTGCAAAACACTGATTGTTGTACTGGCCTATTCTCATTTATTCAATGGCTACATGCCATGGCAGAGACCCAGAACTCATGGTCTCCTGATTTCTAGCTTGGTGCCTTTAACCACTACACCAATTGGTTGTCAATCAAGAGTAATATCCTCCAAAATCTATGTGCCAGAGTTGCTGTCAATATTTTGCATCCACATTTAAGGAAATTGGTAATAGTTTGCATAGTTAGCATAATTCCTTCCATCCCTCCAATTCATTTATATAAGCTCATTGAAAGAGATTAGGAAAATCATATTTTAAAAGACATTACTACAGGCCTCTGGTAGTACTGGGTCAAAAAACTTAATATATGTCTTATATTCCTAAATGGGATAAAAACCTAGGCTAGGAGCTCTTCCTCATTTCATAGATTGACTGTTGTCATTTCTTGCACAGATTACGTTGCAGCTAAATACAGTAGACAGCCTGATAATTTCTTGGAAAGAACTAAATTACATAAAATGTATTAATTTACTCTTCCTTTACAGTTGACTCAGTATTGTACAACTGACTCAGTATTGTACTGTTGAGAGTACACATTAAAATTGTTGACTTGAGTCAGAGTATAATAATAATTGAGTTATTGCAATTGTATCAGCCTAGAGGCTGGTACTTTGCCAAATCTTTTACCTCCTCCCAGTATCTTTGTTTCATATGAATGGATGAATGTTCAGTTTCAATTTAAAGAATTAAGTTCCTATTTCAGGTGGGGGGGGGGAAATAAGTATTTCTTTGTTTCCAAGTTTCTAAATGTAATAGATTTTGTCCCAAAGGTGCTTTTTCAAGAGCAACTGGACTTTCTGGTTTTCCTTTGAAGACGTTTTGCTTCTCAAGGATGAGAAATGAAACGTTTTCAAAGAAAAACCAGAAAGTCCAGTTGCCTCTTGAAAAAGCACTTTTGGGACAACCATGACCTGGATTACTGAGAATATCCATAGATGTAATAGATTTTGCTTTCCGGATAGATCTGAGAATTCAGTAGCATTTTGTTTACTGAGTACTGTATATTTACAGTAGTAGAGCTAAGCTCATAAAGTTGTTGGGAGACTCTCCCTGCTCTCCCAGAAGGCTCCAAGATTTGCTGCAATTCTATCTTCTCCCTTTGAGATAGTGGCTTTGCAGTGGTTGCTGCCATTACCTGTCTTCCACAGGGTTTACTTCAGAGGTGGGTTCCTGCCGGTTTGGACCGGTTCTATAGAACTGTTAGTAACTTGGCAGCCTGGGTCGCTGGAACCAGCAGCGACCCAGACATGCCACGCCCCCTAACCCTAATGCTAACCCTAGCTCTAACCCTAGCTCTAACCCTAATGCTAACACACCAAGGATGAGAAACGAAATGTTTTCAAAGAAAAACCAGAAAGTCCAGTTGCCTCTTGAAAAAGCACCTTTGGGACAACCATGACCCTAACCCTAACCCTAACCCTAACCCTAACCCTAACCCTAACCCTAACCCTAACCCTAACCCTAACCCTAACCCTAACCCTAACCCTAACTACGCCCCCCAACCCTAACGCTAACCTTAGCTCTAACCCTAGCTCTAACCCTAATGCTAATGCTAACGCTAACCATAACCATAACCATAACCATAACCATAACCATAACCATAACCATAACCATAACCATAATTACATTTATCCTAAACTATCCTAAACTAAAAAGGAGCTCTTATTGATTCCAAGCTGCATGAAAGCTCATACTTTATTCAGAATGGTATAGAGAACAACATTAGTGATAATAATTATCTGACACAAGAAGGAAGGGAGGGAGGGAGGGGAGACAAGAAAGAAAGAAAGGAAGGAAGGAAGGAAGGAAGGAAGGAAGGAAGGAAGGAAGGAAGGAAGGAAGAAGAAAGAAAGAAAGAAGGAAAGACAGAAAGAAAGAAAGAAGGAAAGAAGGAAAGAAAGAGGGAGGGAGGGAGAGAGGGAGGAAATATTTTTAGCTAAAAACATTTTTACAGACATATATTTCCTGAAATATTTTCCTTCTTTCTCAACTCCTCCTGTATCTCTCTCCATATCTCTGAGAATTGACCTCACCCGGTTCCTAAGAGATCAGTAAGGGTTCCTCACCCGATTCCTAAGAGACCAGCGTGCCTACCATCCCTGTCCTAATGTTCCCTCTTATCAGTACCCATCTTATGTATATAAACAATGTTATATCTATGTATATTACTAACACGCACTTGACAAAATAAAAATAAATAAATAAATAAAATAAAAATAAATTCCAGTAAGTGAATTCTGAGGCTTCTGGGGAGATGGAAGGCGCCCGGTTTCTCTTCTCCTCTTTTGTTTTCAAAAGCAAACCATTTTTTTCCCTCTTTAGCAGAAGGGGAAGGATTTGGGTGTTCTCACTTTGTACCCAGCCCAAAGCATATAATTGTTCTTCAGACAGATGTTGATTCCTGGTAGATGATTATGACTGAAATGTGTTTATTGGGGGTGCCTGAGCTCTGGTGGCAAGGAGCCTGCAGTCTTGTGAAAATAGGCTAGCTACTCACCATTCATCTTCACATTCATTTCAAAATGCAATAAAGTTTCTCAGAAAACCACGTGAATCACAGCGGGGTGTGTGTGTGTGTGTGTGTGTGTGTGTGGAAGCATTTGCACCACATGTTCCTGCTAACTCTGCTAAAGGACTTGCCCAGCAAACTCCCTACCTTCATTTCATTTCTTGACCATTCCATTGTGCTTGCCAATCATTACAACAACATTGTCTGAGACAAAAATTACAGAGTGCTTTTGGCAGAAGCCTCAATCAAAGAGGCTTTGATTCAAAGGTTGTTACAATTATTTTCATCATCATCTTGGTTTATTGTGAACATGGCCAGAAAGTTAACTCCTAACTGGGGGGTGGGGGGAATTTTCAAAGGTGATAGCTTCTGGAAAAAAATGTTGTCAGAACTGCCATCTGAAAAAAATACACTAAAACCTTGTGTGATAATTGGTTTTAGATAGCAACTATGTTTTATTTTCCAAGCAATGACTAACTCATTGGCACTTTTTTTTTTTTTTGGAACTCTTATAAAATTTCCTAACTATTTCACTATCTGGAAACTTCTGCCTAAAGGTTTACTGGAACTGCATTCTCCAGAAATGACAAATTGTGGCTCCGGGGAGAGAAAAAAAGGTGTCTTTAAACAATAGTTTAAAGTTATAAACTTTATAAATATAAAATTATGTTTTCATTCCTCTGTCACTAGATAAAGACTCACCAGCACTCAAGGTTTTAAATAAACATTTTAAATGTTTTCTCACATTTGTCCTGAATTTGACAGTAGCAATCCCTTTATATCATAAATGCCACCATGAGATATTGAGAAACTGGAGAGACACACTTCATGAAAGGTATTCATTGTGTAGCATGTGAGGAAGTGAATGTAATTTCATAATATGTTTGCTTGGATTTTTAGGGGAAGGCACATCATGGGATATTTAAAGTGTTCAAAATGGTAAGCAAGGACATGAACTATTAAGCAATTGTTTTTAAAAAAACCCATCAAAATATTGTTTTAATGCTACATGTATGTGCATGAAACTTAATGGTCCAAATCAGTTTGCATTAAGGGAATTAGCTGGAATCAATTAAAATATTAAAATCTAATTGGATCTATTTTCTGAATTGGTTTGAATATAAAATGAATTTGAACTGCTGAACTGAATCAGACTTGACTTTCAAAACCTATTTTATGACATGTTTATATTTGATTTTACAGATAATGTTTAGTGATCACAATTGAGACCAGCAACTCAGTTGTTAAGCGAAGCAGTCACTAAGTGAAACCGTGACTGTGTTTATCTTCTTACTTCAGCTTTCTTTTTTTTTACAGACCTGCAAAGGTCGTAAAGATGAGAATTGATCATAAAGTTACTTTTTCATCACTATCGTAACTGCAAATGATCACAAATGAGAGCCACTTGTATAATAAAAGATTATAAATTAAAAGATGACCAACATGCTCAGAATTAGCTGGATTTAAAACGTATCATTTCAATATTGGAAGAAGAGAAAATTGATAATCTTTCTTTGTGTGAGAAGTGGATTTAATAAGAACAATGGAAGTACTTTTGCACCCTTAGAACCAACAGGCATACAGTAGATTTTTCTAAGTACTATTTCAATATCTAGAGTAAATCAAATGAAAATTAATCTGCCCAATGCCTTTTTCACTGTGTTCCACCTTGTAGATGGCATTTGTATATTAGAAGTAAAAAGCACAAGCTCCATAAATTCGGCTCTCTACATCAACCTAAACAATTGAGAATTACATTGACCATTCTGTCTTTATAAAGCCTGCCTGGCTTTTATAAGTCTTGTGTTTCACAAGATTCATAAAAACAATGTTTGTTTCATCCAGGCTATAAAACTGTGAAGTTCCCTCCCTCTGAAATAGCTATGAGAGCAAGAAAATTATCTCTCAACACGCCATTTGTGGGTCTTCATCCTTGTTGAGATTCTGTAGGAAGTATTTCACCTTAATCTAGATGAACATGTATAGCCATCATGATATTTGATGTAGAATACCGGTATATTTTCTATTTAGCAAATAACTTTCAAACCTGAATTGCTTCAAATTATCAGTCTTTTATCTAACTCCACTTGATTCTATTGTATACATTTATTATCAGGATTTTCATTTCAATAAAAGGAAATTGTCAGCATTTCTTGTTTTAAAATTGGAAAATGCATAATCTTCCAATAGCTAAAGAGAAGAAATTTCTAACACTAGTTGTATAATAATCTGCCTAGGAAGAAATCAGATGTATGTACAGTATGTCTTCAAATCAGTGTGGGTTACTGGTGACTACCTGAACATATCACAGCAGTTTACTTGACAATATTTTTTTTCAGAAGTAATTTGCCATTGCATCTTTCTTAGGGATGAGAGACACTGACTGATTCAAACTGACCCAAACTCATCCTGGTCTCTAGGTTTCTGGTACTGGAGAGAGAGAGAGAGAGAGAGAGAGAAAGAGAGAGGGAGGGAGGGAGGGAGGGAGAGAGAGAGGGGGGAGAGGGAGAGGGAGAGGGAGAGGGAGAGGGAGAGGGAGAGGGAGAGGGAGAGGGAGGGAGGGAGGGAGGGAGGGAGAGGGAGAGAGAGAGAGAGAGAGAGAGAGAGAGAGAGAGAGAGAGAGAGAGAGAGAGAGAGAGAGAGAGAGAGATTGTATTTATTTGTTTAAAATATTTATTTAGACTGTTTCACTATTTAAAAATCCCCTAACTAAAATTAAAAATAATCCAGTACAAACAAGAAAACCCAAGGCAATAAATTATAATTCACAATGAACACACACATAATGAGCTCCCCTAACATTTTGACATTAACACCTGAGGGAAAAAGCAGGCTGCAAGAATCTTCCGGAAAGCCAAGGGGGTCAGTGCCCTCCAAGTCTCAGGAGGAAGGCTGTTATACAGAGCAGGCAGAGCGACAGAGAAGGCATGCTTCTGTAGTCCTGAAAGACAGCCTTTTTAATAAATGGGACTGGAGTTTCCCACCTTGTCAGATATAGGGCAACAGTCAGAGAGATAATCCTGCAAGTAACCTGGTTCTGTGCTATCCAGGACTTTAAAAGCACCCTGAATAATGCCCGAAAGCATCCTGAAAGCCAATGCAGTTTGTACAGCATTTACACTCTTATGTAATTTAGTTTACCAATCCATTTGTCA
Organism: Diadophis punctatus similis; assembly: GCA_023053685.1. Classification (NCBI taxonomy): domain Eukaryota; kingdom Metazoa; phylum Chordata; class Lepidosauria; order Squamata; family Dipsadidae; genus Diadophis; species Diadophis punctatus. Next base: position 146,279,772 of record JALIGW010000002.1, read on the forward strand.
TTGGTGTCAGTTTTATCACAAACCCATTCTATTCTTTTTCTTTTCTTTTTTTGTAAAAATGAAAGTTTGCACACAAATCAAATATATTTCCCTTTCTAAATATACAAGTTGTATGCATCTTTAAATTAAGAATTATGTTTCAAAATTCAAATGAGTGTGTACACTCCGTACCGCAGTCGTTAAAAGCTGCGATGGTGAGACCCCTCCTGAAGAAGCCTTCCCTGGATCCAGCTGATTTGAAGAACTATCGTCCGGTCTCCAACTTACCTTTTCTAGGGAAAGTTGTGGAGAAGGTGGTGGCTACTCAACTTCTGCGACTTCTGGATGAAACAGATCATCTAGATCCTTATCAGTTGGGTTTCAGGCGCGGCTACAGTACAGAAACTGCCTTGGTTGCTCTGATGGATGATCTCTGGTGAGCCCGGGATGGGGGGAATTCCTCCATCCTGGTGCTACTTGACCTCTCAGCGGCTTTCGATACCATCGACCATGGTATCCTTCTGCATCGTCTCGGCGAGTTGGGAGTGGGAGGCACCGTTCTGCGGTGGTTCTCCTCTTATCTCGCCGATAGGATTCAGTCGGTGTTAACAGGAGGGCAGAGATCGTCCCCTAGGCCCCTGTTATGCGGGGTGCCCCAGGGGTCGGTTCTCTCGCCCATCCTGTTCAACATTTACATGAAACCGCTGGGGGAGATCATCCGCAGACATGGGGTGTGTTTTCACCAGTACGCTGATGACGCCCAGCTGTACATCACCACCCCGTCTGATTTCAGTGAGGCAGTTGATGTAATGTGCCGGTGCCTAGACAACATTAGGATCTGGATGGGGAGGAACAGACTCAGACTTAATTCCGACAAGACTGAGTGGCTTTGGATATTGCCTCCTAAGGACTATGACAACTGTCCCTCCTTGGCTTTCGAGGGAGCGAAACTGACCCACTCGGCTCAGGTCCACAACTTGGGGGTCCTCCTAGATCCACAGCTAAAATTGGATCATCACCTTTCTGCTGTGGCTAGGGGGGGCTTTGCACAGGTTCGCCTGGTGCACCAGTTGCGGCCATACTTGGAGAAGGAGGCTCTACTCACGGTCACTCATGCCCTTGTCACCTCCCGTTTGGACTACTGCAATGCGCTCTACATGGGGCTACCCTTGAAGAATATCCGGAGACTTCAGTTGGTGCAAAATGCGGCTGCGCGTGCTGTGGTGGGTGTGCCAAGGTACACCCACGTGACACCCATACTCTGCCAGCTGCATTGGTTGCCCATCGGTCTCCGGGTCCAATTCAAGGTGTTGATCACCATCTTTAAAGCCCTTCATGGCTTAGGACCAGGTTATCTCCGGGACCGCATTCTGCCTCACACTTCTCTTTGACCGGTTAGGGCCCACAGAGTTGGCCTCCTCCAGGTCCCATCGGCCAAGCAATGCCAGCTGGCGGGCCCTAGGGGGAGAGCCTTCTCTGTGGCTGGCCCCGCGCTCTGGAACCAACTTCCCCCAGAGACCCGAACTATCCCCACCCTGCTGGCCTTCCGAAAAGCCGTTAAGACATGGCTTTTCCTGCAGGCTGGGGGTAGAGCCTAATTCCATCTGAGCTCACCCCCAAGTATGTACCGTTGTTGTATGGTTTTCGGATGGTTTTAATACTGTGTTTTTAATTTTTATATTTGATTTTAAGTAATATTTATAGTTGGTTATTCTTGTATTTTTCTCTGCTGTACGCCGCCCTGAGTCCTCCGGGAGTTGGGCGGCATATAAGAAAACCAAAATAAATAAATAAATAAATACACTAGGGAAAAAAATAACTTTGTTCAATCTACAGTATATAATAGTTTGATGAAAGGTAATTCTATCTCTCCACTACCTGTTTATTCTGTTGTAACATTGTGCAAATGAATGTCAAATATAATTTTATTGCACCTTAGATTGTAAAAAAGATGATCTCTACAGACTCAATGTTTTAATTTTCCTCTTTGAGGTTGAATATGCTGATTCACAAATGGAAGCAATTAATAGACTCTGTGAAACATAACACAACAGGGCCCCAGACTTTCAAACTCAGTGGCTACTAATTACAGGACATCTTGTTCTGTCTCACATAAATACATCTTACATAATCTGTCATGATTAGCTGCCTTTATGACAAACATGCCAGGAATTGCACAGAGAAGAGGGCTTGATAAAGTAGTTTAGCCCACTTGTGGCAAGTGATGATAATAAAATAAGGCAAACCATAAAGTTTCTTAATAATGTCTTAAAAATAAAATATTATTTCTTCCAATCAATACTACCACTTGTGGAAATCTTTGAATACCAAATACTGAAGTGAGAAAGCAGATGGCAAGAAAAATGAAGTTCATACCTCTTCGTTCCAAAAGTTTATGTCATCGTCTGTAAGCCCTGGAAAGTATTTGAGCTCTACCCAGAGACTGGACAGTCAGCCAAATCGATTTCCCTGTCCTCTTTGTTCTCAAGAACTCCGTATTGGTCCAGACATCTGTCTCAGTCCATCTTCTTTTCATCTCTGCATTTCTACATTTTTAACGTGTCATCATCTACAGTTAGTTTGTCCAAACCCAACTCAAAACAAACTGCAAACATAGCTATTTGCTTTTTAAATATCCTCCTTCATATATATATATTTTAAAACTCTTTTAAAACTGTTTCTTGAAGGACTAGTGGGTTAAAAAAATACTGTGTTGTTTGAAAAAGGGATTCTAGAAGCAGAAGCATTTTTCAGAAAGATACGGCAGAGCTGAAATGCATGACGTGATTGGAATTTGTACTCATGGTATGTGCTACTACAATACATCTGCTGGTTTTTCTTGCATGTGAACTTTGGCACTTAACGTTATGTTCCATGATGGGAATATGATATAGCAGCCTGAAGAATGTATTGGATATTTTTTTGGTAAGCCCATCTTTTCCAGAAATTTAACGGGTTTGAAAAAGGGGCCCTCATGATGGGAATCCAGGCTCGCTTCTTTTGCCACATTTTTATGCCTGTCAAAAAAGCACCTTGTTGTAGTAAGTGACAATAAATAAAACGTTCAGAAACAAAATTTATTGGATTATAAAATGCCTAGTTAATCAAGCAAATCCAGCTGGGCAAATGATGTCTGTTATGGAACATGTTAATCTTAGCATAAAACTAACAAGTAAAATTCTTTGGCTGCCTTTGGGTGCTAGACAATACGCATTCATTTGTAAATTAGTCATGCATTCTGAATAATCCAATATTATATATAGAAAATGTAAAGAACACATTAAGCATTATTTGCATCTTTTTCAGCAAAGGAACTCCATAGTATTGTTGCTCAAGCAAAATTGTCATTGTTTAACAAATAAAATTACAGGTGATTTTTTTAAAACAAAATGTTAGATTATGGTGTATTCCCAAATCAGGAAGTCTCTGTGTAAACATCATATGGAGACACTGATTGCTTCAAGATAGAGAAAGGATTGTGGCAAGGCTGCATTCTTTCACCTTTCTTATTCAACCTGCATGTCAAAATGATCATGAGGAAGCTGGAACTTGAAGAATAAAAAACTAGAGTAAAGACTGGAAGAAGGAACGTCAACAATCTTTGTTATACTGACAACACAATTCTCCTCTCAGAAACCAAAGAAAGCCTTAAACTTCTGATCAAAAGGATTAAAGAATGGAATGAGGAATTTGTCCTCTTCCTGAACATCAAAAACCCCAAGTTCATGACCACTTTGAGCAATGTCAAAATAATAATTGAGAGTGAAGAGATCAAATGTGTACAAGAATTTGCCTTCCTAGTATCGCAGATTGATCAAAGCATTGAATGCCACCTAGAAATAAAGCATCAAATTGCACAGGATTGCATAGAAATTATGAGCTGAATCAAGTAGAACCTCTGGTCATGAACGCTTCTGACCACAACCAAATCAGGTTCTGACCAAAAAATTCACAATTTTTTTCCCCACGGCCGATTTTGCCTTCCGTGCCACTTTTTTTTTGTAAGCGCCAAATTTCCAAAATTAGGTTTGGATCACGACCAAATCGGGTTGCAACCAAAGTTATGGAACGAATTATGGTCGTGACCAGAGGTTCTACTGTATAGAAAACAAGGACATCAACCTGCCAACTAAATGCAACTAAATGCAGATTAATCCATGCTATTGTGTTTCCCATAGCTATTTATGATTGTAAAAGTTGGACTATGAAAAAACTAGACCAGAGAAAAATAAATTTGTTCAAGCTGAGGTATTGGAGAAGACTTCTGCGCATTCGTTTGACAGCAAAAATGACAAACAAGCAAGTACTGGAGCATATTAAACCAGGTAAATTGTTAGAGAAAGCAAAATTGCAAAATTCTGCCTTACTTATTTTGGCCATGTCATGCAATCACACTCACTGGAAAAGGCAGTTATGCTTGGGATGGTCAGCAGCAAAAGGAAACGAGGTCACCAAAAAGCAGGGTGATTAGACACCATCAAAGCTGACATAACCATAACATAAAACAACTGAAAGAAGTTGTACAAGATTGGAGAAGATGGAGAAAGCTGGTCCATAGAATGACCATGAATAGGACACAAATGAATGGATAGCATCCTCATGGTGTGACTGTACATTCTTACATATTCTTAAAGTTAATGCCAAATCTTTCTTGGTTAAATAATTACCATCTATTTCTTTTTAAGAAATAAGACAGAGAAATAGAGACATACTGTAAGCTAATGGTTTTAAAATAAGTACAACATATACATCAGCTTATGATTAAGAATATTAAAATATTTATGGTAACCAATGTAGTTCAGGCAAAATATGGTTTCATTATTTAGGAAGAACGGAAATAAAATTGTTATTTTGATATAGCAAAATGGATATAAGTAATGAAATCGTCCTTTCTCTGGAGATTTTAAATCAGAGCTATAGGAAAAAGGGAACTGAATCAGACAGATGGAGAGCTAGAGAAAAGTGAAGATCTTTACCTACACCAGGTAAATTGCTGTAAAAAATAACATGTCTTATCTAAGCAAAATAGACTAAGAGCATGAATGTATCTGATTTCCCCAATGATGCTGGATTATGAAAAAGAGAGATATTTTTGGGTAATTTTATGTGAAATGCAACTTTCATATTATGGTTTGCCTTGAATAAAACAGGAGTCTTGGACACAAATAGGAATTTGGAAGAGAAAGAGAAGCTTTGCTCATTGCCTATGGAGCAAAAAACGCAGCAGATTACAAAATTCCAATAATTTCCAAAGAGAGAGCCATTATTATTATTTTTTCCATTAACAGATTATTAGTGTTTTATTTGAATCCATTCTTAAAATTGTACCTGCGGGTTTAAACACTTTTATTGCTGAAATGACAAAATGGGGATAATTTGTTTTACTTTCATTTTAAATAAATACTGTTCTTGACTGCCTAAGAGCCTTCCAATAATATAAAAAGCTAATAAAAATTGCATATGACAGCACTACATCCTGAAACTGTATTACACAGAAATAATTGAAAAACAGTGCACCTACTAAATGTGCACCTACTAAATTAACTTTTTAGCAGATGGGTCAATGGGCAACAATTCATTCATTTTAAAATATTCCCATCTGGAATTCCATAAATGTGTTTTTCATATATTTCTGGATTGGATATTGAGTTTGCTACAATTATCTAAAACTACCAATTTAAATTACAGAAAATGTATACAAAATTTCTGATTAGCCAACTGAAAGAAAGAAAATTAAAACCATATGACATACGTTATATATACAGTATGTAGTACACACACACACACACACACACACACACATGTACACACATTAATAAATAAGATCCACTAGCACGATTGTTGGTTTTACCAGGGGCCACATGATTGCAAGGACCTCATTTCTTCTTAAGTAATCTTCCAATCTGAACAGTTGCATCTCAGGGAAGATGTCAAAAGTTGATAGCTACAGCATGGAAATCGAAGTCCACTACTTTCTACGTGCGTCAATGTTGCATACATATACAGAAAAATTGATTATAATATGAAATATAAAATGTGAAACGAAACCACAAAATTAATACAGTTAAAATCAAATTCAAAAGTTAAAATCAATGTACCGTATTTTTTGGAGTATAAGACGCACCTTTTTCCTCCCTAAAAGTGGCTGAAAATTTGGGTGCGTCTTATACTCCGAATGTAGCTTTTCCAAAGCTTTTTTTCCCAGCCCTAACTAGGTGCTAACGATCTTCCCAGCTCTTACCTTGCAGGCTTTTTCATTGTTACTCTCTCAGAAGAATGTTTTTCCAGCCCTAAGTCTTTGCAGGGTTTTTTTTCATTGCTCTACTTGCTCCAAAGAAGTTTTTTTCCAGCCCTAACCAGGTGCTAACAATCTTCCCAGCTCTTCCCGGCTTGCAGGCTCTTTCATTGTTACTCTCTCAGAAGAATGTTTTTCCAGCCCTAAGTCTTTGCAGGTTTTTTTTCATTGCTCTACTTGCTCCAAAGAAGTTTTTTTCCAGCCCTAACCAGGTGCTAATGATCTTCCCAGCTCTTACTGGCTTGCAGGCTCTTTCATTGTTACTCTCTCAGAAGAAGGTTTTTTTAAGTCCTAACCAGGGGATAAAATAATGTGCTGAAGCTGACCAGACTAAGGACGCTAGCCAGATGAATACCTGGTAGGCAGATTTCCCCCCCCCTATTTTCCTCCCCCAAAACTAAGGTGCGTCTTATACTCCGGTGCGTCTTATATTCTGAAAAATACGGTAAGTAAAGTATTATTAAAATTATGCCTTAGATATCAATGCTGAACTACCGTATTTTTCGGAGTATAAGACGCACCTTTTTCCTCCCTAAAAGAGGCTGAAATTAGGGTGCGTCTTATACTTCGAATGTAGCTTTTCCGAAGCTTTTTTCCCCAGTCCTAACGAGGTGCTAACGATCTTCCCGGCTTCCTATTCCCTCTGAACAAGGTTTTTTCCTGCCCTAAGTCTTTGCAGGCTTGCTTTCATTCCTACTCCCTCTGAAAAAGGCTTTTTCAGTCCTAACGCGGTGCTAATGATCTTCCTGGCTTGCAGCATTTTTTTTTTATTCCTACTCCCTCCGAAGCAGTTTTTCCTGCCCTAAGTCTTTGCAGGCTTGTTTTCATTCCTACTCCCTCTGAAAAAGGCTTTTTCAGCCCTAACCAGGGGATAAAATAATGTGCTGAAGCTGAACAGACTAAGGACGCTAGCCAGATGAATACCTGGTAGGTAGATTTCCCTATTTTCCTCCCCCAAAACTAAGGTGCGTCTTATACTCCGAAAAATACGGTAACCGCAAAGGTCTTGGTCTATCTTTTAGTTATGTTATAAAAACACAAACATCTATACACATTAAAAATTATGACTTAGATTCTTAAGCCTTTAGTTAACAGGTAAAGTCAAATGCACATTTACAGCACTGAAAAAAGTTTATCCAGTTTTCTTTTAAGACTGTATAATTTCCCATAATTTCATGCTCCAGGTAATCCTCCACTGTTCTACTATGAATTTCCAGACAAGACTTTAATCTCATTCTCTCCTTAATTAAATGAGGATCTTAACAGTTTTTAAATCAATTCTACCCCATGGGAATGAATGAGACTATTGAAAAAAACAAGCACATGATGTGCTTGAGGTCAAACATCATGCCAGATTGTTCCAAAATGTTTTAGGTATTCCTCGTGCCACAAAGGAGCATAGAGATATCAGAATATTAAGACAATGTTCATACATCTTTGTGTTTGAGCGTATGTATGTTTGTGAGAAGTTATTCTAGGCTTTAATCTTTAGATTCCCTGCCATCATTTTCTATATTCTAATTTTTTTTCTCCATAGTCTTACCATACAGGTGGTCTTCGACTTACAACTACAATTGAGCCCAACATTTCTGTTGTTAAATAAGACATTTGTTAAGTGAATTTTGTCCCATTTTACAACATTTCTTGTCACAGTTGTTAAGTGACTCACTGCAGTTGATAAGTTAGTAACACGGTTGTTAAGTGAATCTGGCTTCCCCATTGACTTTGCTTGTCAGAAGGTTGCAAAAGGGGATCACATGACCCTGGGACACTGCAACCATCATAAGTATGAACCAGTTGGCAAGCATCTGAATTCTGATCACATGATCATGGGGATGCTGCAAAGGTTGCAACTGTGAAAAACGGTATTGAGTCACTTTTTTTCAGTGCTGTTGTAACTTTGAACGGTCAATAAATGAACTATTGTGAGTCGAGGACTACCTGTAATACCATTAATGTTCAATTTAGCCAATACTGTAGATTTTAGTGATTTAGTGATTTTACATTCTGTTAGCCATTTGCATTATGGTGGTTTAGCCATTTTTAGCACTACGGTTTTATACCAGTATGTCAATCACATAGATTTATATCCATAGTTGATTTTGTAATGCAAATTCATTTATAAAACTTGATAGAATATGGTAGTTAAAGCTTAACCATTGGTCAAAAGAAACAGAAGCATTGAAAGTGAGGAGATGCACTATTTGTCAAAATATTCATTAGAGTGATGGGAGACTTTCATCACATCAACCCTTGATGACAAATACTCTGCCAAACCTGATGTTTGTAGGAAAACCCTGTTCTATTCTGAAGGCAACTTTTCCCCCATCAATGGTAGAAGTCATGTGAAGATCAAGTTCCTTGACCTGATGTTACAGAGGGAAGTTTTGGTTGAAGTTTTGGTTGAAATAGTAGGAAACTACGCATAAAACTGAATATTTCCTTTAAGAGAAATTAAGACTAGGCACAGTCAAATTACTATCTTGGACTTTAAAAATGGATTTTAATAAACTCGGCACAATAATAAGTACTGTCTTAGGCCAAGAGAAGCTATAATAGAATGCTGGAAATGCACTTTCAGCCTGAATCAAGAGATGAATATTTTCCAAATCTTTGGGAAGCTTTTTATTTTATTTTATTTTGTTTGGTCAGACTCTCCTTTGGTAATAGTAATATTCGGTTCTAGTCTGAAATCTATGAGAGACTGATTCCCAAAAAAAAGGCTATGGGGAAAACTTGGCTAATTAAACTGGCTTTAAAAAACACTAACAGCGGAATCCAGTCCTAAGGTTTCTTTTGGACAGCCTCTACCCATTAAGGTTTGAAAATTCCAAGATTGTCCTTATGCAGCATAAGGTTAGAAACTAATCTAACCACAGACGTACTATTTCAGCTTCGCTATTACAGACATGAGGTCATAACGTCCTCAGTAGCAAAAAGACAGTCGATGTTTCATGATTGGATCTAAAAATTGATGTATAGAGCAGTAAACCAAAAAATTTATTGATCTCTATCAAAGCCACATCACGCAGGTCACTTTTTGTTTCTCCATCCTTGAACTTCAATCTCTAATTTTTACATTGATCCACTGAATGATGGCACTAATAATTTATTTAGAAAATAATAATTTCCAAATCTCTAGGGGAGTAAGTGAATTTCCGAGATTTCTAGCTGCTGGCCGTAGTCCAGGTAATTGCATAACAATATTGTGACTAGTGGTTCTGGATCTATTGATCCAGAAGTGCAGAAGACCATTTGAAATTGTTCTTGCCATATAAATTATTGCACGACGTAGATTGTACCTGGTCATCAATTTCATTGGGAGCTTCATCATCGCTGATGTCAGAATCGGCGGTGGCGGCGGGTTCCTCATCGTCCATTACAAAATTTTCATCACAATCCGATTCCACTTCACTCAGATCAGTCTCTGCTTCTCCATACCATTTTAGAACAGTTTCTTCAAAGTTTGGATCACAATATCATACTCTTTTTGGCAGAAAACTTGGCCCCGACACTGATGCAAGCGCGATGCTGCATACATTCTTATTGGTGGGGAAACAAAAGCTATTCTCAACCGGAATGGTCCATTTCTAAAAATAGGATGTTCCGAACATTTTGGAAAACTGTTGCGGTCACTATGACCGCAGGTCTGTGGTTATGGGCTAAGCCTGGTATTTAATCCCATCATCTATGGATTTGTTTTTTCAAATGGGCATTTGCCATCTGCCTCTTTTTCCTCCTTTCCAGTTCTGAAATTTTGCCTTCATCTTGGCAGATTGGAGACACGACATTCCTGTGGGTCATTATAAAAACACTCCCCTACATCAGTACACATGCCTGTGAGGGGACAGCTCTGTATAGCCCCTCTGACACATGCTGCTCTGCTTCTTTCTTTACAGGGAATCTCAGATGACAATTGTCTTTCCCTTGCTGAAAAACTATTGGCAGATAGGATGATGCTTATTTGTCAAATCTTCTGTATGACCAAGACTCTGATGTATCGCCCAGGCTGCTTGATTTTGTGCTTCTATTTGTTCTGTTTGTGAATGAAGACAAGTATTTATTATTTTTAATATTCTTTTATTGTATTGTATGAATAATTTTATTTACAGCTACAGCTTTTATACATATTTAATGCATAGTGTGCCTGTTTTCTATAAGGCTGTAAGAAACAATACACACATACCGTATTTTTCGGATTATAAGACGCACCGGAGTATAAGACGCACCTTATTTTTGGGGGAGGAAAACAAGGAAAAAAGGCCTCTGCCTCCAAGCAATTTGCCAAACACCAAACAACACAGATGATATACACTGTTTGCTGTGTATTTCTGTGCATGTGTGCCTGACCCATAGAAATAGCAAAGCATTGGAGAAATGTACATTATGGCAGTATATTAATCCCAGAAAGTTTTCTTAAATGTAATCACACTAACTCCTCCCAATTATTTAAATAGAACTACTCCAAAAATGACTAAGTCAGGGTTTAATTCAGCTGCCTTATTTTAATACTAATACTTAATACTAATACTTAATACTTAATACTAAAAAAGGACATTTCAGATTATACTTTCACAGATCTTTAAAATTGATGTGGCTTTCTGGAAGTATTCTCTGCTATTAAGAAGATACAATAGCACTGGACCTCTTCAGATCAAGCATTTATTTTAAAAAGCTTCTTCATTTTGTTAAGTTGTCTAGAACAATAATAAAACAGTCTTTAAAAATAAGTGTAATAATTTGAACATTCTATAGGCATGTATAATTATTGACTTACCTTCTTGCAGCAAAAAACAGCCAGTTTCAGCACAAGAAAATGTGTCTGGTTAGCACAAGAAAATAAAATCTGTCTTTGCCTCTCCCTCCAGCAATTTGCCTCCATGCAGCATTAGTTTCACTTTCATTTTAGCACGTGGTCTTGCTGGCAACTTCAATCAATCAGCTGGGTGTCGGGAGGCAGATAATCAGTGGATTGTGCTAATCAGGCTCTGCTGCTGTTTGCTGCAAAGAGGTAAATTGCTGGCAGGCAAAGATCAAAGAGTGGGGGTGGCTGGGTGGGGCTACATTCGGTGTAGAAGACGCACCCAAGTTTTCACCCTTTTTGGGGGGGGGTAAAAAGGTGCATCTTATACTCTGAAAAATATGGTATCTTATCGTTTGTCCGTCCATCCATCCATTCATCCATCTGAAAGAAACAGGAAGCTTAATATAAATCAGCCTGGGAATTTACTCCTACTGTATACTTTTCAAGATTGTTTTCAAGCCCTACATTGCTGGCAAATCAACTCTAGTAATTCTACATCATAATTCTGAAGGATGTTTTATCATAGATTATGACGCCTCCCAAAAGAAAGAAAAGGAAGTTTTCCAATCAGAAATGACAAACCTTATGTATATCTACAAACCAGCAAATACAAACAAGTGATTGGGGATTTATTTTTTAAAAAAGAACATAGCAATTAAGGAACAATTTATGACATGTTTTTTAAATAGCAATGCAATTATAGTCTACCTCATGTTTCCTGTGTAATAATACTTTCAACAGCATTTTGTGATTCATAGACTTATAATGCATGCAACAGAGATATTTTGCTTTGGTTTTGTTTTTAACTTGGAGGCTTAGTGGATTACAAAGACAGTAGCTGATGGCCACTTTATAAATAAAACTATGGAGCAGGAGTTCAGTTCTTAACTACCCTTTGTGTTTAAGCTTATCTTCAAACTGCATTAAGAAAAGATCCCAAATTACTCTCTTGCCTGAAGCCCAGGCTTCATTTCATGATTTCTAAAAACAACAAACAGAAACCAATTAGATGCAATGGGTGGACAACCATTTTGTTCCCTGGGATGCGTATGCCTGAATACAAGGACTGAAGGCTACTTACTACTAATTGGGCAGAGCCTGTAATGGCCAGGGCTGGATTCTGGGAGGTAGGTTGGGCTGAGAGAGAGAGAGAGAGAATGACTGGCCCAAAGTCACCCAGCTAACTTTTATGGCTAAGGTGAAACTTGAACCTACAGTAGAAGTAAGGAGAAATTTCCTGACAGTGAGAACAATAAATCAATGGAATACCATGTTTCTCCAAAAAGACAACTCACCTTGAAAAGAAGCCATATCACGTTTTTGAGCTCATGCGATCAAATTAAGCCCCACCCACAAAATTAGCCCTAATTAAGACCTCACCCACCCCGGGGTGCAGAGGGTGGGGCGAGGCACACAGGTAAAAATAAGCTAGGGTGGGGATGGGGGGGAGTGAAGCTGCCCTAGTTACCAGGCCTCGCACACTCCAACACCTGCCTCGCCTTCTTCTGTGGCCACTTCTTCTACAGCCATTTGCCTCCACTCACACGCATGCCCCTGGCCTCCGTTTCGCTTTTAGATGCCTGCCGGAAGGCATCTGCAGCCAATAACAGAGCTCTGGATTGATTTTGGAGCTCTGTTATCGGCTGCAGATGCCTTCCGGCAGGCATCTAAAGGTGAAACGGAGGCCAGGGCGATGCTTGTGAGTGGCGGCAAGTGGCTGCAGAAGAAGTGGGCCAACAGCCCCTGCTGGGCAGGGCTGTCGATGCCACTGACATGAGGTGTGTCAATAATAAGAACCCTCCAAAAAGAAGGCCTAGCCATTGGGGGAGGGTCAAAAGAAAATAAGACCCGGCCTTCTTTTTGGAGAAACACGGTAGTTTGTCTCCCAGAGTTGTGGGTATTCCATCATTGGAGGTTTTCAAAAATAAACTGGACAACCATTTAACTGGGATGATATAAAAACTCCTGCCTTGAGCAGGGGATTGGACTAGAAGACCTCTGAGGTCTCTTCCAGCCCTATGATAGCAATAGCAATAGCACTTAGACTTATATACCGCTTCATAGTGCTTTACAGCCCTCTCTAAGCAGTTTACAGAGTTCAGCATATTGCTCCCAACAATCTGGGTCCTCATTTTACCCACCTTGGAAGGATGGAAGGCTGAGTCAACCTTGAGCCAGTGAGATTTGAACTGCTGAACTGCTGAACTAGCAGTAGCCTGCAGTGCTGCATTTAACCACTGCACCATCTCGGCTCTAGAACATGATTCCATGTTCTATATTCTAAAAGAACAGAGAAATGAAAATAATAACAATTTGCCTAATATCATAAATATAATTGTCATTTCTTTTTACCTAGTAAATTTCAATTATGCAGTTAGTAGGAAAAATAAATGTGTTTGCATGTCAGCATTATTACCACTATACATCAATCTGACTTAAAGCAGAAGATTAGATGAATGGCCCTAAACGTATCCGTTCAGGAGTAAGATTAGAAGAACCAGCACAGCTAACACAATAATTATTCCAAATCTACGCTAAAATTACATCTCCGATTTGTTTTCAGTTTCTATATTGTTCAATACCATGGCTAGCAAAGCGGTTCCTCGTCTTATATTCTAATGCTGTATCTATTTACTGATTATTAGATTTTATCCCATCTTTATTATGTTATAAGTAACTCAAGGCAGCAAACATACTGAATAATCCTTCCTCCTTCTATTTTCCCCACAACGAAACCCCCTGAGATGGATTCGGATGAGAGAGACTGAAGGGCCTAAAGACCCCCAGCTAGCTTTCATGACTAAAATGGCACTAGAACTCACAGTCTCCTGGCTAACATCTTAACCCTCTACCACAAACTGGCTCTTTTGACTTAGTTCACTTTTAATAAAGACACTACACATTTCTAGGAGCTGATTTTGCCCTTTCTCTTAGGCTACACATGTCTCTATCAACCATTCAACGCCTGCAAACTAGCACTGATTTGATAAAATTGCCAAAGCCCTATTTCCCATTCTTCACCATTCTCACAAAATTGACTTTTCTCTTCTTCACCTCAGAGATGGATAAAACTTGCAATCCAATGAATTCCTTCTGTATTAATGGTTTTTTCCCCATGAAGAAGGTGAACTGTCATGTCCCACTTCCTTGTTCTAAGTTGTCATTTCATATAGCACAACTAATGAAAAACCCAAATATTCACTAGCATTGATGGTGTTACCTAGTTTGGTAATGAAATGTCTGCAAGAAAACCACCAAGATCAGAGAGTACCAAGGTCCCCAGAGACCTAAATACTACTTGGGTGGCTTCCTGTTCTTATAAAGTTTGTTGAGATAAAGGACATCACAATGAAAAGAAGGGTGAAAGGTTATCTGGTCATTCATAGAACATTAGAAACTCAGATCCTCTCTAATTGGTCAATTTGAAGCAGAAAGTGTGAATTGATTGGCTAGTGTTCACAATGCTGAGCTATTTGCTAGCTCAGACTGAGTTAATGAATGACCCAAAGAGTTTTCTGCAAGTTCCAGCCTATAGCATATAAATAGCGCTACGCTTGAAGTATTTGAGATATACAGATGGCGAGGACAAATGGGAGAAATCATCACTTGGTTTTAAAGTACCTTGCAAAGAGTGCTTCTGTGGAAGACTTCATTGTTATGTTACACTATTTCCCATAAATTACAATTTTAAAAAATGAATGCTCAATTGCTGTTCAGCTCAAATTGGCCCAGTTCCAGATGGAATAATGGGTTCAACATTTTCAGTGGAATGTTTACTACTTCAGACAAGTTTACAATTTCAAAGATAGAAGATATTTGCTTTTTCAGGTGATTGTTCTAAAATACTGAGAGGCAGGATCTCATAATTCTCCCTCTCTCCCATCAGATATTATAGCCTAAATACTTGTGCGTCTGCATACTGAAGTAATATGCTAATTGGAATCTTACTTATTTGTATAGGAAAATTTACCAAGTCATATTTTGGGGGGAAATCCACATCTTTGGTTCAGAAGTGATGGGAGCTGTAACTTAAAAGATTGGGAGGTCTATTTTACAACAGCAACATGACAATTAAGTATGCAATCATATTCACCAATATACTATACAATATACACAGAGCAGAGGTGGGTTCCTCCTGGTTCGGACCGATTCGCCCAAACCGGTAACAACCCGCTGATGATGTCATGATGACATCACAGAACTGGTTAGTGCTGGTCTGTGGGCATCGCCATTTTTAAAAAAAAATGGATATATTTTTTTTTAATTTTCGGGGGGAGGGGAATTTTTTTCGGAGTTTTTTTTCTTCTACGCAAAAGTTTCCGGCACTGCGCATGCATCGCCATCTTGTTTTCGGCTCTTTTTTTTGAATTTTTTTTTATTTTGGGGGGCATTGCACATGCGCACATGCCCACATGGCGCAGCAGGAAGTGAACCGGCAGCAAGGTAAGTTAGAACCCACCCCTGACACAGAGGTGGAATTCAGTGAACCGGTTGTTACATTTTTGCGCAGTTCAGAAAACCGGCTAATTGCACCACTGGCTGGCCCCACCCATTATGTCCCGCCCACCACGCCATGCCCCTTCCAGTCACTCCTTATCTCGCCTTGCCTGCCTAGGCTGCTCACCTAGAGTCACGCCTGCAGCATAGCTGCTGCTGCTCTCTGGTTCCCTCGCTTGCCTCGACTATGTGTCCCAGCTGATCTCTGCCTGGTGAGCCCTTTTTCGCTCCTTGCCCTGCTGCCTCCCACACAGCCCACATGGCCCAGCCCACTTGCCTGCCTTCCCCGCGGCCTCCCACATGGCGCCCGGCCTTGGAAAAGCTCATCCTCCACCTCATGCCCACCACAATCAGACTCCCTTTCTTCCAGCGCTCGTGCAGGGAACCCAGGAGTTTAGCGGCAGCACATTGCATGTCTTAACAAGCCCGCTGGTGGCCAAGGTTCTGGATGGTCAGCTGCAGCCAGAGCCAGGCTTGGAGAAGCAGCAGACAGACTTCAGGGCACACAATCTACCCCTCAAACTCCTGATGCCCGAACCGGCGAGCTGGAAGAGAGATTCACTGTTGTGCTGGTGAGTAAGGATTGAGTGGGCTTTTTTCTTTCCCCCCCACCTCCCCATCCCAATCCAACATGGCGAGGACAGCCCAATGGAGGTGGAAAATGGGGCATTTCCATCGGCCCTTCTCTTTTTTTTCCCCTAGCCTCCTTTTGCCAGCATGCGCCAGGCAGGCTCAGCAGGCAGTCGCGATCTCTAGATGGGCTTGTATTTTGTCAGCCCAAGAGGGGGGAAAGGGGCTCAGAATAGTATATAGGAAATTGCCCTTTCTCTGCAGCATTGGCCCATCTGCGCCTCTCCACCTTGCCATGAGTGACGTCAAGTTGGCCATGCCCACTCAGTCACATGACCCCCAAAGCCACGCCCACCCAACTGGTCACTAGGAAGAACCAGTTGTTAAATTACTTGAATCCCACCACTGAATATACACCTCTATCTCTTTTAATTTTGTTATGAAGGAGTTATAGAGATCAATTATATATGAAGAAAGAAAGCTAACTGGGATGCAGCCAGCAGTGGGTTGCTCCCAGTTCAGCCCGGATCTAAGAACCCGCGTCGGACGCTTCACATGCGCGCATGAGCGAACCGGTAGCAACGGGATTTACAACCCATTACTGGATGCAGCCCTCACCGAATCTTATTTCTTCTTTGTATTTTACTCTTTTTTAAAAAAATCAGGACTATTTTTTTAATTGTCTGCAACAGATGGCAGAACCTGACCAATGGCTGATATCAGAAACACAGCCTGGGTTGGGCCTGGCTAGTACTTGGATAAGGGACCACCAGGAAATCCCACAAGTGTAGGCTAAACTGAGAAGTTGGGAAGAAAAAAAATCCCAGAAGCAATAAAGGCAAATCTTAGAGTGCAGTTGCCCAGAAAATGTGTGTCATGTGTGCTCAAATTGACTTTGTTCTTAGTTATAAAATGAAATCAAGCATGTAAGTTGGCAAATCCAGAAATAATTTTGATTAGCCACATGATTGAAAGCTATTAGCCACGGTTAATTGAATTCTTAAATGTGCATGCTGACGATTGATTCAGAGTATTTATCATCAAAACTTGGTCCTCAAAGAATGACACAGTCATGCTAAACCTATACTGTCATAGTATTTCTTTCTGTCTCTTGAGAAACTCTTTTCCATCTTGAAGCATTTTTCCTAGACAGTTGCCTTCTATGATCATTTATTTCTTTTTCTTTTTTTCCCTTAAATACTGTGCTAGAAATGTCAAGGTCTCTTCTTTTGCTTCTTGAAAATAACTGCTTCCTGAAAGTGGAAAAGAATCAAGAAATGTCTTGTTTCCTCATCCAACCTCTTTTTGCTTCAGTTCTTGCAGTACTCTTGTGGATTTTGCATCTAGCATTTATCCACTTCAAATATTCACTTCACAAGTAGGGGGCATTTCTGTAATGGAGTTTCTGGCCACAAGTAAGCTAAGCACCTTTTTCTAGCATCTCCTGACCATCTTCCTTATATGTGCACCACTTAGCTGATAGACCAAATAGATGTTGAGCTTGTGGTAAGCACATCATTTTAGACCTCTCAAAACAAAAAGTACTTTTATTGATATAAATAAAGAGGAACATAAGCAATTGTTAAGATGAAATCAAAGTGAGAACTAAAGTTAATTTCTGAATACAAGTTGGTTTCTTCCTGATGAGACATTTATTGGGCCATTATCTTCAGCCCTGCCTTTAACAATGTTTTATTTTATTTATTTATTTATTTGTCAAACATGTATAGGATAGTAGTAGTTTGTATAAACATAAGTAAAAGGTAACGATAAAAGAGGACAATAGGACAGTAGGACAGGGACGGTAGGCACATTGGTGCGCTTATGCATGCCCCTTACAGACCTCTTAGAAACGGGGAGAGGTCGACTGTAGACAGTCTAAGGTTAAAGTTTTTGGGGTTTGGGGAAGAAACCACAGAGTCAGGTAGTGCATTCCAGGCATTGATCACTCTGTTGCTGAAGTCGTATTTTCTGGAGTCGAGTTTGGAGCGGTTTACATTTAGTTTGAATCTATTACGTGCTCGTGTATTGCTGCGGTTGAAGCTGAAGTAGTCATTAACAGGAAGGACATTTTGGTATATGATTTTATGAACTACATTTAGATCAGATCGAAGGCAACGTAGTTGTAAATTGTCTAATCCCAGTATTTCAAGTCTGGTGGAATAAAGTATTTTGTTGTGAGCGGAGGAGTGAAAGACTCTTCTTGTGAAACATTTCTGTACTCTCTCGATTGTATTTATGTGTTTATAATTATGTGTTTATAATTTTAACTGCTTGTACTTTAGATTTATATTTCATTTTAAGTTGCTAATTATTTTGATTGCCCTATGGGAAAAAAGGCACTGAAATCACTTTGTGTACAACATTTTACAGAGTGTCCAGTGATATCTTGATCTTTGGTAATCCTTCTGCTTTTTCTAGTATCCTATTCTGAGTAGGATAGTAGCAGCTACTAGTGCTTCCATTTCTGTCCTATCATTGGGAGAGGAGAGGTTCACCCTCTGGAAAGAGCCATCGACAATGAAGAAAGTAGATTAAGGAGAATAATTCTGGCATTCTTTTGATAGCTGTGAAACTGTCCAAAACCAAAAACCAAAAAATGAATTAAACAGTGACTAGGAAAAAGAAATGAACAACCTTTCTAGCGAGTATGTGAACTTGGTACTCTCTCTCTCCTCTCTGTATATATATGGTACTTCATATCAGTATGCTGATGCATTATATCTAGTGCATCAGCTTTGTCCTGTCCAAATAAATTAACTTTGGCAATAGTGATCCACTATTACATCCTGTCCTGTGTATTGCATGGTACACTATAGGATACTATAGTGACAAGTGTTTGGAAGTTACAATTGTGGAAATTTGGCCCCTTCGCTGCTAATTATTTCAAGATACAGAATCATTCACTGGTTGCCAATTGATTACCAAGCATAATTTAAGGTATTAGTTTGGAGGCCTTGACAGCTCAAGCCCTGTTTCCCTAATGATTCATCTTTCCTAATATAAATCTATGCCATTATTTAACTGTGCAAGAATGGGCCTTTTAAAGGGGCCAATCTCGGAGTCTCATCTTGTGAAACACAGGAGGGGGGACTTTTCTTGGGTTACTCTCAAGCCATGGGATATACTTCCTTGGCCTTACAATATTCTGCTGGTTTTGTTAGGCACAAGGAACAAGGCCCACACCATGAGTTGAACAAAGGTTTTTTTTAAAATTGTTCCAATGCCTATTTGCAAGAATCTTGCCGGACTGACTGCATTCTCTTGGGAACTGTCAGATAAGGCTTCATGGGTGCTGGGCAAAGTTGGTAATGCAGTCACATTTTTTGCTATGCAAGGACTCTGTTTGGTCCCCCCTCTTCACATCTTTTGTCATTCTACATGGAAATTCTACTACAGATGTTTAGGAAACCTATAAAGATGCAGCTCTTACACTAGGCTTTTATTTGTAAGGTGAGTTTAGTGTTTCTTTTACCTTTAATTGTATGTGTGAATGTGTATTCTGTCGTTTAAGATTTTGTTAGCTGCCTTGAGCAGTTGCTACAGCAGAATGTTGGAGTGTAAATCAAACAATCAATATGTCAGTCAATCAAACAGATCATCAGTAAGAAATCTGGTTTTAGCTTAAGGCAGAACACCAATGTTTGAAAATGCTAGGCAACTTCATTCTAGAGGTATCCAAGTTTACATGGGCATTAGTTACAAGCTAGTTCAACCATCTCACCAAATATACTAACTTGTGAGACAGTTGTACTCTTTCTAACAACTTTCTATCAGAAGTAAAACCACTTATTTTCTATGGTACAATATAGTTTAGCTTTGGGTGCTATATAATCAAAACAGCACCCAGAAGTGCTGAATTTACCTACTTAATTTTCAAAGTAAAAATAAGTGAGCTGAAGTGGTGCAGTGGTTAAATGCAGCCATTGCAGGCTGACTGCTAGTTCAACAGTTCAGCTGTTCAAATCTCACTAGGCTCAAGGTTGACTCAGCCTTCCATCCTTCCGAGGTCGGTAAAATGAGGACCCAGATTGTTGGGGGCAATATGCTGAACTCTGTAAACCGCTTAGAGAGGGCTGTAAAGCACTATGAAGCGGTATATAAGAAAAGTGCTATTGCTATTTTGCTATTTTAGAAACCTCCCCATTGGGGTTTAATTTTATCTGTTTCTATCTTGTGCAATTATATTCTGCCTTAAGATGTAACATTGGTTTATAGTTTATCAGTAATCTGACTCCAGAGCAACAGTGGCAAATGTGTGTATCTTTGCAGGGGGAAGAGAGAAGAGAGGAATACCCGCCCAGCAGAAAGAAAGTATCTTCATTGTAGAGTTCAGCGTAATCTCCTTCCTCTTTTACCAACTTTCAACTCCATGAGAGTGAAAAATGATTGCATGCTATTCTGAATTATAGTCTGGTGATCCATATTTATTAGCATCTGGTGGTTCCGAACCTTGAGTTAATATACGTGTCTTCTGATTCATTGAATTTTATTTATTAACATATCTGAGAAAGGTTATCTAGTATTTTTTAAAGGTTTTTATTGTATTTTTTCCATTTAACAAGTTTCTATACTTTATACATAACTGTGCTCATTTACCTATTATTTACATTTATTTATTTATTTATTTATTTTGTTATTCTTATATGCCGCCCAACTCCCAAGGGACTCAGGGCGGCGTACAACAGGGAAAAATACAAGAATAATCAAAATACATGTAATTAAAAAGAAACAAATACAAATTTTTAAAAAAGCTATATTAAAAACAACAACATCCATTCAACATCATACATACTTGGGGGGTAATCTCAGGTGGATTAAGCTGTCCCCCCCACCTGCAGGAAAAGCCATGTTTTGACGGCTTTTCGGAAGGCCAGCAGAGTGGGGATGGTCCGGGTCTCTGGGGGTAGTTGGTTCCAGAGCACGGGGCCGGCCACAGAGAAGGCTCTCCCCCTAGGGCCCGCCAGCCGGCATTGCTTGGCCGACGGGACCTGGAGGAGGCCAACTCTGTGGGCCCTAACCGGTCGGAGGGAAGTATGAGGCAGAATGCGGTCCCGAAGATATCCTGGTCCTAAGCCATGAAGGGCTTTAAAGATGGTGATCAACACCTTGAATTGGACCCGGAGACCGATGGGCAACCAATGCAGCTGGCGGAGTATTGGTGTCACGTGGGTGTACCTTGGCACACCCACCACAGCACGCGCAGCCGCATTTTGCACCAGCTGAAGTCTCCGGATACTCTTCAAGGGTAGCCCCATGTAGAGCGCATTGCAGTAGTCCAAGCGCGAGGTGACAAGGGCATGAGTGACCGTGAGTAGAGCCTCCTTCTCCAAATATGGCCGCAACTGGTGCACCAGGCGGACCTGTGCAAAGGCCCCCCTAGCCACAGCAGAAAGATGGTGGTCCAATTTTAGCTGTGGATCTAGGAGGACCCCCAAGTTGCGGACCAGGTCTGAGGGAGTCAGTTTCGCACCCTCAAAGACCAAGGAGGGGTAGTTGTCATGATCCTTAGGAGGCAATATCCACAGCCACTCAGTCTTGTCAGGATTGAGTCTGAGTCTGTTCCTCCCCATCCAGATCTTAACGTCGTCCAGGCAACGGCACATTACATCAACTGCCTGCCTGAAGTCAGACGGGGTGGTGATGTACAGCTGGGTGTCATCAGCGTACTGATGGAAACACACCCCATGTCTGCGAATGATCTCACCCAACGGTTTCATGTAGATATTAAACAGGATGGGCGAGAGAACCGACCCCTGAGGCACCCCACATGATAGGGGCCTAGGGGACGATCTCTGCCCTCCTGCCAACACCGACTGCATCCGATCGGCAAGATAAGAGGAGAACCACCGTAAAACGGTGCCTCCCACTCCCAACTCGCCGAGCCGATGCAGAAGGATACCATGGTCGATGGTATCGAAAGCCGCTGAGAGGTCAAGTAGCACCAGGATGGAGGAGTTTCCTCCATCCCGGGCCCGCCAGAGATCATCCATCAGGGCGACCAAGGCAGTTTCTGTACTGTAGCCGCGCCTGAAGCCCGACTGGTAAGGATCTAGATGGTCTGTTTCATCCAGGAGCTGCAGAAGCTGAGTCACCACCACCTTCTCCAGAACTTTCCCTAAAAAAGGTAAGTTGGAGACTGGACGATAGTTCTTCAAATCAGCTGGATCCAGGGAAGGCTTCTTCAGGAGGGGTCGCACCACCGCAGCTTTTAACGACTGCGGTACGGATCCCTCCCTCAAAGAAGCGGTGATCACCGCCTGGATCCAGCCGCGTGCCACCGACCTGCTGGCCGAGACCAGCCAGGAGGGGCATGGGTCCAATAAACAGGTGGAGGTACCCATCGCTCCCATAGCCCTGTCCACATCCTCGGGAGAAACAGGCCCAAACTCTTCCCATAATGATGGACTAAGACTAGCCCCCGTCAACTCTATGGACTCTGCCCTGCCAGAGTCCAAGTTTGACCGAATCTGAGCGACTTTATCCGACAGAAACTCAGCAAATTCCTCAGCTCTGCCTTGTAAGTGTTCCTCGCTCCCCCCTTTTCCAAGGAGGGAGCGAGTCACCCTAAACAAGGCGGCTGGACGAGAATCTGCGGACGCAATAAGAGCGGAAAGATAGGAACGTCTTGCCGCCCCTATCGCCACTAAATAAGATCTGATGTAAATTCTTAATAGTGTTCGGTCAGATTCGGCCCTCTTGGTCCTCCAGCGGCGCTCCAGACGTGTCTTTTGGCGTTTCATCTCCCGGAGCTCCTCGGTGAACCAGGGAGCTTTCCGGGATCCACTGCCACGGAGAGGTCGCTTAGGCGCAATTCGGTCTAGAGCCCCTGATGCTGCGGTGTTCCAAGCAGCCACCAGGGAGTCAGCCGAATTGTGTACCAGGGTTTCAGGTATTTCCCCAAGTTCCCTCTGGAATCCATCCGGCTCCATTAGGTGCCTGGGGCGGAACCACCTAGTCGGTCCCGCCTCCCTGCGGGGGAGGAATGGGGTTGTGAAATCCAACCTCAGTAGGAAATGATCTGACCATGACAGTGGGGTGATGACTATATCCCTTATCTTCAGATCATCTCTCCACTGCCCCGAAAGAAACACTAGGTCAAGCGTGTGACCACCCTCATGAGTCGGACCCTGAATTACTTGGGTCAGGTCCATGGTTGTCATGGAATCCATGAACTCCTGAGCTATCCCAGAGGTTTCGCCAGCAGATGGCAAGTTGAAGTCCCCCAGCACCATAAGCCTGGGGAACTCAACCGCCAAGCCGGCTACTGCCTCGAGCAGCTCAGGCAGGGCCTTACTTACGCAGCTGGGAGGCAGGTACGTTAAGAAAAGGCCCACCTGAACCCCTAAGTCCAACTTCAGAAGGAGCGTCTCACACCCAACAATCTCCGGGGCAGGGATCCTACGAGGATGCAGATTTCCACGCGTTATAATTGCCACTCCTCCCCCCCTTCCCTGGGGTCGAGAATGGTGCTGCACCGAGAAACCGGCTGGGCATATCTCGGAGAGGGCTACTCCCCCCTCCTGCCCTAGCCAGGTCTCGGTAACACATACCAGGTCTGCCCCCTCCTCTGTGATTAAATCACGTATCAGGGGGGCTTTGTTGATAATTGACCTGGCGTTAAGCAGCAGCATCCTGAGCCCAGGGCCCTGAGAACCCTGGTTGCCAGGTATCCGGGTTGAGCAAGATGGAACCAAATCAGAGGGGCCGGAACAAGGGATCGCTTGTAAACAGCGAGGTCTTATTCCCCGAGAGCGGCCCTCCCCTCTGCTCCCGCCATATCTGCCTCTTCCCATTATGACCGAGATGTTCCGGCTCTCCTCCCCACCAGAGACCCCCTCCCCCTCCCAGCTGGTCCTCCTCCTTTCCTGCAGGTCATACATACCATTCTCACAGGCTGGGGTCACTGCGCCCCCGCCCCCCCCGCTTCTGCTTCTACATTCAGCGAGGGGGGTCGGGATCGCAGCCCCCGGCTTTTCCATTTCTTTTTTGTACACACATTCGTTAACCGTCAAACACTCATCTCACTCACCTCACTCGTCCCCATACTCAATCACACCCATACCACGTCTCAGAGGAGGAGAACAAATTAAAAAGTTTTAAAATGAAGGCAAGTTCGTCCAGGTAAGGGTATGTTGGGGAGGCAGGTTCCCTGGGTCCGCTTAGCCTCCCTATTGTTCTATAATCCCAGGATGACGGAGAGCCTCCCTTACTCCGATGACATTGGGAGTGTATAGTCCTATCCCCCTTGGTATATAATCGATTTCTGTCCGAGGGGGGATTCAGCATCTTCTCCCTGCGTGTAATGGTCTTTAAAATGGGCAGGGACATCCGTGGGAACAGGGGTAAAATTAAGCACAGCGTCCAGGAAAATAAAATCTCCATAGATGAAAAAGTCTATTGATATAAGCTAGGAACAACAGGGGGGGGGTTGAAGCACTGAGTGGCAATTTTGGCGCTGGTTGTCATCAATCAGTACCAGTTCCAAAGTTCTTTCACAGGCTCACCGAACAGATGGTAATAAAGGGCTTCTCCTGATCTTTTCTGTTTCTTCGGGCTTCTCCGAATGACACTGGTGCCCGGAAACGTGTCCACCCCTCTCCTAATAATGGCGGCGGGAGTCTCAGGGCTAAAGATTTTCTAAACCGCCAGACGGCCACAGAGCACACCCCAAACAGTTCTGATCCATCCACTCCAGGAGGGGACTCCTCGCCGCTTCGCCCACGATCTTCTTGGCGGCGGTTGGTAAAAATTAGCGGTTAGCGAGCGAAGGTCGAAATCTCCCTCCCAGCTGGTCTCTCCCAGAGGAATACTGAACGGCGAAAGCTCTCCGCTGCCGGTGACTGGGCAAGCTCCGAGCTCGTCGTCTCTCCCCCAGCAATATTAAATCCCTCACCTCAGTCTCAAGTAATCCTCCGAAACCTCCGAAAAAGCCTTCTGAGTATATACTCAGTGTCCGCGATCAGTTTAAAAGTTTTTATATTCAGGCCTCGCAGAGATAATACGGCCCTCACGGCGTCTTACTGCTCCAAAATGGGCTCTAAGATGGACGGCCGTCTCCGCAGATGGAAACCAGAAGGAGAACTTTGTAGTGCTATCTGTAGGTGGCAGATGTTTCAACCACCGTCTTCGGGTGCCTGCTGAAGTTCCGTCTCACCCAGAGAGAGGAAAACTCCGGGGGGTGATCCCCTTCAGGTGCGGCAGCCGAAAAAGCTCAGTTCTCCTACGGAGTGCGATCTTTTCGCCGCCATCTCCGCCGTGGCTCCTCCTCCTCCCATGTCTATTCTTTACATATCATTACATTAAAATTTAAGAATACTTCATACATATGGTAATATTTACACCTCCTTTGATTCAAATCCATATATTCCATACTTTTCAAATATACATTTTACTTTCTTTTATATTTTACCTCTTTTTTTCTCGTTTTTTATACTCAATCCATTCGTACCATTTCTTCCATATTGTATAAAATTCCAAATTCATTTGTCCTTTCAGTTCAATTGTTAGCTTGTCCATTTCAGCACAATCATATATTTTTCTTATTACCAAACTTTCCGAGGGTGTGTTCTTTTGTCTCCAACATTGCGCAAATGCTATTCTTGCTGCTGTTACTAATGTGTAAAATAATGTATGTGGTAGTTTTATATAGTCCCCTTTGGTAATCCTTAACAAGAATAATTCTGGTGCATATTCTAATTGAAGGCCTGTTATTTCCTGGACCCATCTATGAGTTTTTACCCAATATTTCTTTGTTTCTGTACATAACCACCATATATGATAAAAGGTGCCTTGTTTTTGGCCACATTTCCAACAGTTTGGTTCCAGGTTTGGATAGATTTTTGCCAGTCTTGCTGGTGCCATGTACCATCTATAAAACATTTTACATTGGTTCTCTTTGTATTTTGCCGATTTAGTTATTTTATAATTTCTATTCCATACTTTCCCCAGTCTTCTAATTCTATGTTATGTCCAATACTTTTTGCCCATGCTATTGTAACTCCTTTCACTATATCTTCTGCTCTATCAAATTCTAGTAGATAACTATAAATTTTTGTTATTTGTTTTTCTTCCGGGCCCGTCAATATTTTATCTAATTGATGTGGAACTGTCTCAAATCCATATTCTTCTTTATATTTTTTATATCGTGATTGGATTTGTATATATGGCCACCAATCTATTGTTATGCCCTGGTCTTCCAATTGTTGTCTATTTTTAAGATTCCCTTGTCTGTCTAGAAGTTGTTGATAGTTAAACATCTTATTTGCATCTAAGGTATTTGGGTGAATTATCGTTTCCATTGAGGATACCCACCTAGGGATTTTCATGTAATGTTTTCTTTTAATCTCTTGCCATACTTGCATCAAGGCTTCTCTTATTTTGTGTCTCCTAAAATATGTATGTTGTTTATTTTCTTTATCCCATAGGAAGGCATGCCACCCTTTTGATAGGTCACGTCCCTCTAACATTAATAATCTTTTATTTCTTAAATTGATCCACTCTTTGACCCATACCAAAGTTGCTGCTTTATAGTACAGTCGCCAGTCCGGGAGCCCCATCCCACCTCTGCGTCTCTCATCCTAGATGTCTATTAATTTTATTCTTGCCTTTTTCCCTGCCTAAATAAATTTTGTTGCAATTTTATTCAATTCTGTAAAGAATTTTTTATCTAATTTTATGGATATGGTTTGAAAGAAGTAGAGCAGTTTTGGCAGAATGTTCATTTTAATCATTGCAATACGACCTAGTATGGATAATTGTAATGTTCCCCATCTTTCCAAATCCGTTTTTATTTCTTGTATTAATTTCTTGTAATTATTGTCTTTGAGTGAAGAGCATCTCGCTGTTAGCCAAATACCCCAAGTATTTAATTTTCTTTGTACATTTTAGTCCCAATTTCCCTCTAATTTTCTTTCCTGTTTTAGAGTCATGTTTTTCACTATCATTTTGGTTTTGGATTTATTAATTTTAAGGCCTGCTATTTCTCCATATTTCTCTATTTTCCTTAATAAAATTTGTCCTGTCTCATTTGGCTCTTCCATAAAAAATACCATGTGGTCTGCAAACGCTTGAATTTTGTACTCTTCCTTCTTAATTCTAGTTCCTTTAATTTCTTTATTTGCTCTAATCTTCCTTAATAAAAATTCTAGTGTAAAAATAAATAGCAGAGCTGATAAAGGGCATCCCTGATGGACTCCTTTTGTTATTTCAAATGGTCTTGTGATGTCTCCGTTTATTATTATGTTTGCTTTTTGGGTAGACTATACAGTCTCTATCATTTGTTCAAATCTCTTTCCAAATTTCATTTCTTTGATCTGTCTAATCATATATTCCCAATTTAAATTGTCAAAAGCTTTTTGCGCATCCAGAAAAACAAGTGCAACTTGTTTCTCTGGATGCGCTTCATAATATTTTAATATGTTTCTCTGGATGCGCTTCATAATATTCTAATATGTCTAATATGTTCTTGTATTATCTCTAATTTGTCTCATTGGGAGGAAACCATTTTGACTGGGGTGTATTATGTCATTTAAGATTTTCTTCATTCTTCCAGCCATGATATTTATAAAAAATTTATAGTCCATATTTAGAAGTGAAATTGGCTTATAGTTTTGGATTTGACTTTCATCCGTACCTGCTTTCTTAATTATTGTGATGTATGCTTCTCTCCATGACAGAGGCATTTTGGCTTCTAATAACACCTCATTGTAGAGTTCTATATGTACTGGTTCTATTAGTTCCAGTGTATTTTTATAGAACTCACCTGGTATACCATCTGGGCCCGGGGTTTTATTGTTTTTCTGTTTTTGGATTGCTTCCCTTAATTCATTTACCATTATCTCTTTATTTAACATCTCTCTTTTTTCTTCTTCCAATATTATCCTAGATTCTTCTTTTAAATAATCATTTTTTTTCTAAATCAATTTCCTCCTGCCTACATAAGTTCTCAAAGTAATTAATTACAATCTTCTGAATTTCCTCTTCCTTATTTTGCAAATTCCCTCCTTCGTCTTGCAGGTGGTGAATTATCCTATTTTCTTTTTACTTTTTTAATTTGTATGCCAGCCACCTTCCCGGCTTATTAGCATTTTCAAAAAGGTGTTGGTTCATGTATTTGATGCTATTTACATATTCTGCTTGTTCTATTAAGTTTAATTTGTGTGTACTCAATGACAACAATTCGACAATTTGCTCATCACCTGGTTTAATTTGAAGATTTTTTTCCCAGTTTTTTTCCTATTTCTTTCATTAAGGTATTCTGTTGTTTCTGTTTTTCTTTCCTCTTTTTTAACATGTAAGCTATTGTTACTCCTCTTGTATAAGCTTTTAGGGTATCCGACAAATTTTGTAAAGAGGTATGCAAAGGAAATGTATAAACAATTAGTGGGGACAGAGGAGGAATCAACTAGTAGAGAGAGGTTGGAAATAGAGAGTCTAGAACAGGGGTCTGCAACCTTAAACACTCAAAGAGCCACTTGGGCCCATTTCCCACAGAAAACAAAACAACAGGAGCCACAAAACCTGGGTGGCCGTGGCCAATTCGATGTCAGTCACTCCCGCTCGGTCACATGAACCCCCCCAGCCACACCTACCCAGGTTTTGCGGCTTCCCGTGTTTTGTTTTCTATGGGAAATAGGTATCTCCCTCCCTCTGTCTCTCTCTCTCCCTCTCTCATCTCTCTCTCTTCCTCCTTCCCTCTCATCTCTCTCTCTCACACACACACATACACACACAGCCGGCCAGGGGGTCACAAGAGGAGGAGGAGGAGGAGGAGGAGGAGGAGGAGGAGGAGGAGGAGGAGGAAGAGGAGGAGGAGGAGGAGGAGGAAAGCATCCGCCATGGGTTGCACTCATTCTTCAGCCAGCCCAGATTTCCAAAAGGAAGAAAGAAAAATGGGTAGCGAAGAGCCTGAGTGCACGCAGGGCTTTCCGAGAGAGTGAGAAGAGACACAGAGCAGGGAGCAAGATACAGAGAGATAGAGAGATACACACACACAGAGAGATACAGAGATACAGAGAGAGGGGGGGGAGAGAACCCTAATCACCTCCACGGCCCAGACATCACTGCCCAGGGAAGGAACAGGAAACAGAAAGTGGCGTGTTTCAAAGGTGGCAAACAGTGTTCCGCTGTGAGAGCTGGGCCAGGTCTCTCTGCCATCCAACTCGCCAATGGGGCCACTTCTGCTGGGCCATCTCCCCCACCCTCCACTGGGCTGTTTTGCTCAGTGCTTGGTGGGGGAAGGGAGCACTTCCCCACGCCACCACCTTCTTTCTCTTGGCTCCACCGACAATGGAGGAGGAAGGCCAGGCTTGGGGGATGGCCCCTACCCTGCAAGATCCACCCCCGCCATTCTCTCCCAGCCCTCTTTGCTGGCAGCAACAGCAAATGTACTGCAATGAAGGTGGAATGCTGTTGCCGTGCACAGGCAAGTAGAGGGGCACTTCGCTCCTGCACTAAGGCTCCGGCCATGCCACTGCCATGACAGGATGATGGCTCTTTCATCCATCTGCCATGACAGGGTGACAGGGAGCCACAGCAGAGGGCTCAAAGAGCCGCATGCGGCTCCGGAGCCGCAGGTTGCAGACCCCTGGTCTAGAAGATCAGAGTCAAGAAGAGGGAGTTGAAGAAGAAGAAGAAGAAAGAGGTAAAGTAACAACAGAGAGACAACAAGAACAGAGAGGTAGAGTAAGGATACTAAGAGTTACCAGAACAAGGAAAATTTAAGAACCCTCCGATAATTAGCCAAGGTGCGCAGTGGTTAAAAGCAGCACTGCAACTACTTCAGTGACTGCTAGTTCAGCAGTTCAGCTGTTCAAATCTCACCAGGCTCAAGGTTGACTCAGCCTTCCATCCTTCTGAGGTCGGTAAAATGAGGACCCAGGTTGTTGGGGGCAATATGCTGAACTCTGTAAACCACTTAGAGAGGGCTGTAAAGCACTATGAAGCGGTATATAAGTCTAAGTGCTATTGCTATTGCTATTGCTATTAGAAATAATAGAAAGGAAGATTCAACTATTGTCTATAAATGTAAATGGGTTGAATGATTTGGTAAAAAGAAAAAAAACATATACAAAATCGATTAAACAAAACATGGATATTATATGTCTCCAGGAGGTTCATATTAAAAAACAAGATCAAAAATATTTGGAACACAAAAAATTAGGGGAATTGTTTGTGGCATTGGCCGAAAAGAAAAAGAGACGAGTGGTGACATATATGAAAAATGGAATAAAAGTGAAATTAATTTATACAGATTTGAAAGGAAGGGTATTAATGCTGAAATTAACAATAGGGGGAATAAACAATAGGGGGAAAAAACAAAATGAGTTTTACAAAAAAATCCATGAAAAAATTATTGAAATAAATTGTAAGAATATATGTATTGTAGGAGAATACAATGGGATTCAAAAAAGATTATATGAGCAATAAAAAAAGCAAAAGAAAAGAAATGTATTACCGAATTTTTTTTTTTTGACATGGCTGAAGAATTGAATTTAATGGATGTGTGGAGGGCATTAAATCCCAATGGGAAAAAGAACACTTTTTATTCAAACCCCCATAATTTTTTTTCGAGAATAGATATGATACGGGCCAATAAAGAACTAAGTAAAATGGTAGATAAAGTAGAGATCAATCCAAACATATGTGCAGATCACAGTCCCCTAAAGATAATATGGAAAGGTAAAAAAAAGAAACATGGAAGGTGGACTATGAATCCGCAGATACTACAGGAAGATGAGTATCTTCAGAGAATTAAAAAGGAATTGACTTTATTTCTTGATATAAATAAAAAACAAAAAATATCTAGTATTTAATATATATTAAAATCTTCTCTGAGATGCACTAACATATTTGGATTTCTAAGGAGGTAAGTTACTCACTGGTGACCTGCTGCCCTTCACAGTTCATTATATACATGCCTCTTGATCTCAAACAGATGTGTTTTCTGTTTGTTCACTGAATGTCAGCAGTATCTCTCATTCCATAGCTCATG
Source organism: Diadophis punctatus similis (assembly GCA_023053685.1). NCBI lineage: Eukaryota > Metazoa > Chordata > Lepidosauria > Squamata > Dipsadidae > Diadophis > Diadophis punctatus. Next base: position 146,310,912 of record JALIGW010000002.1, read on the forward strand.
GTTCCCATGGAGACCACTGCATTTTTTTTTAATATGAATGGATCAGCATGGTGGGTGGAAAGGTCTGGGTAGAAATACCTTGATTGCACATCACTGATGAATGTTCAGCAAGCAAATGAAAGCAACTCAGAAACTTCTTGGAAAGGGTAAGACACTAGGGCAAGTTAATAAGAAAATTTATGGTATTATATGTACCTCCATAAAATAAAAGGACAATGCAATTCTTCCTAATTAATTTGAATTTGTAAGTATTTTATAACATTGAAATTTTGTTTAATCCTTTGCTAGGCTTAGCCAAAAGGTAAATAATAATTATCTTGGAGACATAAGCTAAAGACCAATTAAAAGGAACATAGAAGAAAAACCTTCCACAAACAGCTTCACAGCAGCAGATCTAAGAATTCATCGTAACATTCAGCAACCCAGAATTGGCCTTCTGTTATTACCTGAAGTTCTGAAATAAGAATCTTTGGGATTCTTTAGTGTGCCAGCTGAAGAGCTTGCAATGTCTTCTTCCAACCGCAAGCAAAGAAACTGGCTTTAATTTGCAGCATGTTTGTATGAAGCGGGAAACCTATTCTTTCGTCAGCGCCACTCAAATCAATGTGCATCACTGAGGGTTACAAGCAGACCCCAGGAACACGATAAGGAAAAAAATTAGGGAAGAGGAAAATGAAGATGAAAAATAAAGCCTGATCTTGTATATTGCTAACTTCTACATAGCCTTTTATAACTTTGGAAGAGGAGAGGGGGGGATGGAGGGAGGGATGGAGGGAGGGAGAGAGAGAGAGAGGGGGAGGGAGGGAGAGGGGGAGGGAGAGAGAGGGAGGGAGAGAGGGAGGGAGAGAGGGAGGAGAGGGAGAGAGAGGGAGGGAGGGAGGGAGAGAGAGAGAGAGAGAGAGAGAGAGAGAGAGAGAGAGAGAGAGAGAGAGAGAGAGAGAGAGAGAGTTTTTTTAAGTAAATCAAATCCTTTTCGTCATCCAAGGAGCTTCATCCGTGCATGATTCTCTGTCCCCAATTTTAACTATGAAATAGTTTAGCTGAACAATAGAGGGCATAACATCAGATTGAAACTTGAACATAGATGTTCAAGCCATTATAGCATGCAAAGCAAGGATCCAGCTTTCTCTTCTTACTCATTTTCCTTTACCTTGTGAAAGTAAAGTAAAAAATAATAATCCTTGATTGCCTTATAATAGTGACCAGATCTGAATGCCCAAAAGTCATTCAGTCATTTTCTTTATGTATCTTTTCGCTCCCACATAGTAGTTGTCTGAATTTTTCCAGGCCAAACCTGGCCTCAATATTTTACCACAATTTTGCTTTGCCTAATCTAACGGAGAACCTTTGCTCCATCTTCCAGGTTTGGTTTGTGAACCACACTGCATATTTCTGCTCATTTCTCTTGAACTTCCCATGCTTCAGCTTCATCAAACAACACTAATTTCCAATTTAAGGTATGGGGGATTTATTTTTACTTTTTTAAAGGTAGGCATAATTCTGTAGACTTCTATCATATCCACTCTTACTGAATTTTTCTGTAAGCCGGAATAAGACAATTGTTCCAGCCTCTTCATCATCTGGATTGTCTCTGCTGCACCTTTTTCAATTCTGTAATAACATTGAGTTTTTTTGAACTGCAGTAATTTGAAAATAACAGATATATAGGCATTACAATACTAGTAATTTTATATTAAACACTTCGAATAATGTGGCATTAAATGCATACAGAGAGACACCTAAGATTACAAACATAAAGGAACCACATATTTCTGTGATACTTTTATTGAGGTGCATAGCCATTTAAAAATTCAGAATAGACAATTTTTGGAGTGTTGCTTCAAACTTCAGCCTTCTCAGGAAAGAATACTAGTAAATAAGTTATTGGTGTTGAACCTACAATCTTTTATTACATTGATTTACTTCTTTTATTCAAAATAAGATACATTCATACCAAATGCCTTTTAAAATTATACCCCATAGGCTTTTTTAAAAATGTAGAATAAAAATTTATGCTATTCTGAAGATTTAGAATGAATAATTATCCGATTCTGAAGTTTTATAATTAGTTAAAATAAAACCAGACAGTAAATAAAGATTACTTGGATGAAATATCGGTGTTCAATATAAAATGGAGATCATAGACATAATACCATCAAAACTATAACTGAATAATGTACCACTTTATGGAACTTTCTTTTCTTCTGAGTAACAGTTCTATCCATCCATTTTTATATAGCAAAAAACTCTCTCAGTGTGAACTTTGCTTTCCTTTGTCGCTGATACTTATCTTACTACCTTTTCAAGTTACAATGATATCACTCCCAATTTAAACACCGGCTCCCAAATAAATAAAAGCCCAGTTTTGTGATCAGACCTAAAGGTTGTGCAAGTCTGCTACAAATATAATTATCTGGCAAAGTCTGGAATTTAATGGGCTATGAGAATAACCTTGGAAACCAGGAGAAGGAAGAACCACAGCCTAGACAATAGACAGACAAAAGATAAATCAGCCCACAGAAGGAAGTGGCCAGTGGAACAGCTTGCCTTCAGAAGTTGTAAGTGCTTCACTGGAGGATTTTCAGAAGAGACTGGACAGTCACTTGTCTGAAATGGTATAGATTCTCCTGCTTGAGCTAGAAGTCCTCTAAGATCCCTTCCAACTCTATTCTGGTTGGTTGGTTTGTTGATTGATTGATTGATTGATTGATTGATTGATTGATTGATTGATTGATTGATTGATTGATTGATTGATTGATTGATAGCATTCAGGCTGCCTGAAACAGTATTGCAGCTTCAGTATCTAGACCCAGCATCTGGTATCCTTTAGAAACAAGACTAAGAAGGGTTGGAAAAAACAACAACTGGCCTGGACCAAACTGGCTAGATAACATCCCTGGGGGAAAGTAATATCATAAGACAGGATAGGGGGGAAAAAATCTAGAGCATGTTGGTGCTATAATTAAATGTACTGTATTTTTCAGAGTATAAGATGCACCTTTTCCCCTCCAAAAAGAGGGTGAAAATCTAGGTGTGTCTTATACTCTGAATGTAGCCCCGCCCACCTGCTCCGCGTGTTGCATTTTCGGGTGGTTCCAGGCGGCAGGGAACCTCACTTCCACATGGAGCCTGATTCCCAAAGCATCCCAGGAAAGTGCATTGAAAGCCGGACTTTCTCTCAGAAAGGCCCAATAGAGAGGCAGCACATCAGTCCTCCTGGACCTGCCATTTCGTAAACATGCTACCAGGCTTCCCAGCAACCCCCTGCGTCTTTGCTGCCTCGGTCAGAGCCTGATTCCTGAAGCAGCCCAGGAACTGCGTTGAAAGCCTTTTAAAGGCGAAAGTGTTTTCTGGTGGCAGATCTCCATCCCCGATTGCAAAAAGGGTGCCTGAAATGTGAGGATTGTGGAGGAAAGAGTTTCCAGGTGGCAGATCCCCGCTCCCCAAAAACGGAGGGTAATCTGCCACCTGGAAACTTTTTCCTCCACGTTCCTCGCATTTCAGGCACCAGGAGACTACTCAGCTGGGCCTCCACTTGTGCCTAATTATAGGACCGACATGACTTGAGAATCAGTTTGGTCTAGTAGTGGTTCAGGTACCAGGCTAGAAACCAGGAGAATGTGAATTCTAGTCCTGCCTTAGGCATGACAGCCAGCTGGGTGATTTTGGGCCAGTCCAAAACGTCAGGCTTGGGCAACAAGCTGGTCCATCTATTTCTGATGCAACCAATGGATCAACACTTAGTTGATCTGAAAAAAAGCATACCCTGTACCTGTAGGGAAATGTTAGGAAGGGGGGAAAATGACTTACCATATTTTTCGGAGTATAAGATGCACCTTAATTTTGGGGGAGGAAAACAAGAAAAAAAGAATTCTGCCTCTGCCTACCAGCATCAGGATTAGCGGGGTCCTCACTTCCACTCGGATTTTGATAACGAGCAGCACAGATCTTTTTATCTGTTCTAACAATAAAAATGAATTTTGCTTTCTAAGATTACAAAGGATAGATTTTTCACTTTCAAAATATGTTCATTCCATGTCAAAGTTTAGATGCTCTCAGTTCTTTTCCATCTCATAGTGATAGTTGTTTCTATAACTTAATTTTTATTCACTAAGCATCAACAATGCCCAGAAGGTCAGGGTAACATAGTGGAATAACAACTAGGAACAATGACGCCTTACTAGTTTACATTTCAATACCTAACAAATAAGCTCCTGATAATAGGTTTGATCTGCCCCATTTTAAGCGACTACCAAGTGAAATGTTTATATGTGGGACAATTATAATCCCATCTCCCATTTAAAATTTAAAAATATTGTTCTGAATTTTAGATCTGCTGCTAGCAGACATGATCATTTACTTTGGCTAAAACTTTTACTGGAGCTCTGGGTTATCAAGGTTATTGTGGGTTTCTTACAAACTATGGATGTACTTTCTATTGTACAATATGAAAAAGACATTATTTGAATAAGTAGGAAACCCAAGAATTATAAAAAGAGTAATTTCAAAGTGGAAATCTTGTTCCCGAATTTCTGGCAATTCATATATTAAATTCACAAGGAGCCAAATCCATCAGGAATTTTAAAGTGTAGGTTCTAGGTATTAAAATCAATAATGATTTCTCTCAGGCCATTTCCCATAGGTGGGCTTTGTAATCAGCTCCAAATGTTCACGTACTCATGCTGCAGGTGTGGGTTCTACTTACCTTCCCTACCGGTTCTGATCGCGACGGAAGCCCATCACGATGTACAAAAGACCCGGAAATGACACTCTGCGCATGCGCAGAAGCCTTTGCACATGCACAGAGAGGGGTTTTTTTGCAAGCTGCAGCGACCGGAGGACTGGTTCGGGCATGTGAACCACCAGTCATCACTGTCAATTCGGCGAGCGGCGGTAAATTTCCACTACCGGTTCTAAAGAACTGGTCCAAACCAGCAGCAACCCACCTCTGTCATGCTGCCTCCTGTGTTTAGCAGTTGAGCTAATTTATTTCTATTTTAACTTCCATATATCGAAAATCTTATTTTTAAAGAACCTTTCCATATTCAACAATGAAGTTCTGCAGAGCATGCAGAGAAATAACTGCTTTCCCATTGGTAAGGATTCCTCATTTTGCCTCCCAGAATCTAGGCAACAGTTGACACTGTATTCTGTTCATTGAAAATTAAAGTTAATTGGAGGCTTCATAGGTTCTCCTCATTGCAATCATTAAGATTCCTTTTGCAGAAAACCAGATGCATGCTCAAAGTCATGGCTGAATCAGGAGAAAACTTGCATTCTTGTCTGTTAAACTGGAGACCGATTACAAAGTAACCTTTAACAAGTACTGTAAGTAGTGTCTGAATATATTACAGACAATTTACTATATGCATATCTATTCTTGATCAGACCAAAATTTTATCTAGGTTAGCAAATCATCACCAACAATGAACAGACAATGTGCCCAAAACTCAAACTGGTGATAAAGATGATAGACATTCCTTCATTATTCCCAAAACCTTGCATGAAGATATATTGATTAAAATCTTTCTGGGATAATGGAGAATGGAGGGCATTCATTTCTTTATATTAATTTTCAGTACAACTTGATTTAAAGTACTTGCCAAGGCCTGAAAGATCACCTTGTTAATCAGAGACACTTGGACAGTTTAAGGAAGAAACAGTAACAGAATCCAGGTCCTATCTTAGACACTCACCATTAAGTTATTTTGTTAACTTTTCAGTGGTAGAGGCACATTGCTGACTTCAGTGTGGAACTGAATGGAACTTCAGAAATTCTTTACATTCCTTCATGGTCTTCTCTACTTCATTCATATTATTTCCAGCTTCCTTCTGGGATTTTTCACATCAATAGTTCATCAGAAATGTAAAAGTTGGAATCTAAGCATCTAGGTCAAAAGCATCTAATCCAAACCTCTGTCCAGTCTTTAAAATCTAAAGCATCAAAGTATTAGGAGGCTAGGTTGTACAATAACCTTCCCTAAACTGTTGTCCTCCATATGTATTAGTCTCTAACTCCCAGAAAGCTCAGAAAAGCTGGCTTGGGATGGGAAAAAGCAACAGATTAGGAAAGCCTGTCTAAACCTAACAGACTATCAAATGCTACCAAATATTTGGCAGTCTGCCTTGTGCCTTCTTTTCACTCTCTCACTCTTCCTTTTTCTACTATACCATTGAGAAAAATATGGGGAATATGACCATAATCACCATGCACCATTCTACTATACTGGAGCTGTTCATACACTATGCTGTGCCTAAACTGGAACTCATAATCCAGTCATTGCTTTCTTCAATTTAGGCATTTTTAAACAAACCTTTATTGGGCAATCACCTTGCATGGAATTTAATGGGTTTCAGAGAACAGCTAATTCATCTAAGGCTTTCTTCAGAAACAGTATCTTTCTGTGAGCTATCAGATAATTCAGTACATTTCCAGAAATCAAAGATTATATATTACATTAATCCAAGAATGGCTATTAATAATAGATAATTTATTGAATTAAAAAATGCATCACATAAATGAGTCATTGGTTAGTTGTCCAACATAGCATTCTCATTTGGTCTAATTATGGATTTGAGTTTTCTTATAAATCAACCTAGTTTACTTTACCTTACAGTAAGTCTTTAACGTGCCATATAATCTGTTGTTTATATTGCAATAGACTGATAGAGTTGATTCACTGAAGTTTGTTTTATGTGACTACTGTAGATCACAAAATAAACTTTTGCCTACTTTTACCAAACTTAGACAATATCTCAATAACAGATCCTCAAACCTGCTTCTGAGGCCCACATATTGACTTAACACTGTGAACTGTGCCTCCCAATTTTTTTTAAAAAAATTACTTGCCTCCCTTCTCCTAGAATAAAATACATGCAAATGAAATGCTCTGTCAGAGTGTGCACAGTGTGACTATGTGAGACAACCCAGGAGCAAATACAGTAAACAGAGGTTTGTATTTCAATAGTGGTTTTATTTACAAAGACTATATACATGTACTTCAGTTAGACCTCAAAACAAATAGCAATCAGCAATTATAGCATGGAAGCACACAGAGAGAGAGAGGTATGGGGCCCAACAGGGCCTTTTCTTATTACAGGCTCTTAAAGTGATATCAGCCCAAAACCTTGCAGGTGATGTAATGCTCATTCCCAGCATTACATCATCGTAGCAGCTGATCAGCTCTTATTTATTTATTTATTTTATTTATCTTAAATCATTATCCTGGCATGCTCCAACAGAACTAATTTGATCACCTTACTGTACCATCTATATCGATATGCTAATGATAGGTAGAGGCTTTGTGTGATCGGGTGTAGCTGACTGTTTGACTGGTGATAACATTTTATTCCAGCCCCAGTTACTTCATTTGTGATAATATCCATATCCCCTATCCGTGCCCCTAGGCCAGTACTAAAAGCATCTTGAGGAATATATGTTTTTCAATCAGAAATTTTATAACCTGACTAGTGCATGCACTGTGTGAGCAGTTGGTTGTAAGTCAGCATTTTCCCCAGAATGAAACAAAAATGCCTCTTTGAGAAATGGAATGCCCATCTTGAAGGCCCTAGTTACTTCTGCAGCAAAAGTACAGTATGCTGTAGATATTACTGTAGTGTTCAAAAATTCCTGCCAGTAATAGCTCCAAATGGAGTAGAAAGGGAATATATAATGCAGATTCAATTGGATTCCATTTTTGTTCATTTTCCAGCATAACCTAACTAACCTAAATAACAGACCCAACCAAAAGCAATTCGGTGGGGAATAAGAAGTTAAAGAACTACATGGGATAAGGAATAAGCATATTACAGTCTCTTGTTCTAGCTGGATATCCAGGAAAAAGCAAATACATACACATATGCCCACGCACATTCACACAGACATACACACACAAACCTGCACTCAGATTGCTTAGATTGCGTCGTTATATTCTACTAAAGATTCATAAAGTCTGACTGAAGCTTTTGAAAGAACTGGAAGAATTTGTGCTGTCTTGTTGGCCGTTCTTTGCTGTTTAGGGAAAACATTTTAAAATGAAGAGATTTTCATTCCTAAATCTTGAAATGCACTTAAAAATGATACTGCCAACCTCACAAATAAACATATGCCCCAGATCTGATAGTCCAAATATGCAAGACTCAAATTAAAGGAGGTGGCTTTCCCCCTCCCCCTTAAACAACAATGCAAATTTATTCTCTCATAATTAAGATGTGCTTTACCAGTCATCCTAGCAAGCAACATTAATTACTTATGGCTTAATATGTACCCATGATAATTAAGCCACTCCACCATCTTCAGTAAAGTGATAATATTTTATTTCCTCTTCTGTCTCCTCAATGAATAGTTTTAATATTCCATCATCCTGAGAGGGGATGCTGTCATTACAGTAATAGAGAATCCTCCAGTTTTGTGGGATTTTTAAAGGAGATTTTAAAGTACCACAAGCTAGTACCTTAAGGATGAATTTCAGGCAGGTGCCATATGAGATGTGCATTCACAGACCTTAGTTTTAAAACTTCAGATAGACACAGATAAACAGAGTTGGAAGGGATCTTGCAGGTCATCTAGTCCAACCCCCTGCCCAAGCAGGAGACCCTACATCTGCCTCTGCCTAGGATCGAACGCACAACCTCCTGATTGTGAGGCAAGAGGTCCACCTCTAGGCCACAGCAGCTGGGCAGTTACTTCAGGGCACTTATCCCAATCCTGCTTAAGGATACTATGAACAAGATCTTAAGCTTCAGCAAGCAAACTCCTTCTGTCTTCCACCTTCTTCTGCTTCTTTCCTACTTTCTCAGTCAAAACATTTTGCATTTAATTGCTCTTCAGCACAATAGATTTTATTGATAGGTCAATTTCTTTAGCATTTTTCCCCCCTGAAAGAAAGGAAGCTATTTTGATCACACATACATGCACATCACAATTTGATTTTACAATTTCCTGAGGAATACAGAAATCACTATTGTATGAGATTATGTCATGTTTCACTTCCAAATGAAAAGGAACTTGACTCACCATGTTGTTAAAACAGCAAAATTAGAACATGCAGCCTCTGGACCAGGGGAATGGGGGCTTCCCAACAAGGCTTGGATGTAGACACTTGCCTCAGGACCACTTCAAAAGTTGTGATTAATCTGACAGACTGAGAAAGTAATTAAATAGATGGGGAGTAATTATGGCTAGCTGTAAGTAAAATATTTAAATCAGAAGAAAATTAAATCAACACCAGTTATTCTTTTGATCCCAGTCAGTAGGAATGTCACTTGAAACCTAAGTACCCTCAGCCTGAAAATAGTCCTGCCTTCCTGAAGCAGCACATTTAGCTCTAGGTTCAACAAAGATCATTTTGAATTATGTGCTATAAATTCTTATGTAGAAGAGAGTGTAATGAGAAAGGCATGTTATAGAGAAGGAAAACAATCCAAGTTCATTTAAATTAACCCAACAGAGTATTAGGAATGAGCATAAAGTTTATAATAAATCATTTACATGTATAATTTTTAAAGTGGTGTCTGCCTACCATTCAGAGTTCCTAGGAGACTGAATATAACATTTCAAAAACAAATGCCATGTATTGTTACAGCAATAACACTGAGATAATAAGAGAGATGAGAACTGCTTGGTCAGAAAGAGGCCATCAATTAAACATATTAAAATATAGAATAGATAGAATAGAATAGAATTTTTTATTGGCCAAGTGTGATTGGACACACAAGGAATTTGTCTTTGGGTTGGTGCATATGCTCTCAGTGTACATAAAAGAAAAGATACATTTGTGAAGAATCATGAGGTACAACACTTAATGATTGTCATAGTACATAAAGGAAAAGATACATTTGTCAAGAATCATGAGGTACAACACTTAATATCTGTGGATGTGATGCCTCAGAGAAAGCAAGATGGTCTCTCCTGAAGGAATTCCAAATTCTGGGTGCTTGGCAGGGTGAGATGCCATGATCGAGGCTCAGTTGTCTCACGGTTAGAGCCTCTGTTTACCAGCCTTATGAAAAGGACCATCTAGACGTCTAGAAAGTTCTTGAATTAATTAAGTTGTTGTCTTGCCACATTCCTGCTTCTGGAGATTTATAGGAAGCACATTTGTCAGGCAATGGGATTATTGTGTTTGGGATGAACATGTATCAAACATGAAGGATTGGAGGTGCTGGGGAAAAGTAGGGAACATGGTCCTAGAGAGGGGATTCCCAGAGAAAGGAGGAATTGAGGGCCCTGGAGGAACAAGCAGAATAAGAAAAGGACATTTACTAAGTGGCTTGGCTGCTGAAAGGATGAGAGCTGCACTGAAAATGCAGACCAGGAATAACAAAACAAAGTTGCTGGCTTGCCACCAGGGTCGGGTGAGAGTTATTTTTCCCTCCTTCCCTCAGGCTCTCTAAGGAATATAACAGCAGAATGTAAAAGCCCTTCTAAGTTCCCTAAATGAGGAGTTAGCCTCAACAAATTGTGCTTAAATTGGACATCTGTGTAAATAAGGAAGGGGGAAACAGAAGCAGTTGTGGAACTGCAAGAAGCTATGTAGATACCGGTATATATGTAACAGTTCATTATTTATATTAATAATATAAGTTCAAATTGAGAGCCAGTTTGGTGTAGTGGTTAAGACATCAAGATAGAAACCTGGAGCCTGTGAGTTCCAGCCCCAGGTTAGGCACACAGCCAGCTGAGTGACCTTGGACCAGTCACTCTCTCTCAGCTGTATGAAGGAGGCAATGACAAACCATTTCTGAAATCTTGCCAAGGAAAATGCAGGAAGACAATCACAGGGCAACAAGAATGACTCAAAGGCATAAATAAATAAATAAATAAATAAATAAATAAATAAATAAATAAATAAATAAATAAATAAATAAATAAATAAATAAATAAATAAATAAATAAATACATACATACACACACACATACATACATACACACACATACATACATACATACATACATACATACTTTTAGTTGCACTGTAAGAATAAACATTGAGCCATGGTGGTGCAGTGGTTAGACTGCAATATTGCAGGCTAATTCTGCCAACTGCAGAAATTTGATTCTCACCAGCTCAAGGTTGATTCAGCCTTCCATTCTTTCGAAGTCGGTAAAATTCTCTCTCTCTCTCTCTCTCTCTCTCTCTCTCTCTCTCTCTCTCTCTCTCTCTCTCTCTCTCTCTCTCTCTCTCTCTCTCTCTCTCTCTCTCTCCCTCCCTCCCTCCCTCCCTCCCTCCCTCCCTCCCTCCCTCTCTTGGAGGGATTCCCCTTTCCTTTTCCCACCTTCCCAAACACTGTCACCACAGCATATGTATGCTTCCTTTTGTACTTTGAAAAGATTTTTTTCCAGAAACATTTATACATAAGCAAAATAACAAGGGAATAGGTTACCTTCTACAAAAGGGGGATTTTATTAAGATTTTGTTTTGCCAAAACAATGCACTGAAAATTTACAGAAATTTTCGAATGTTCTCTCACACATGCACATACTTTGACAGGATCTGCCTTTCCACTTGGTTCTATGAGACATACATGTAGGAAGCAAAAACTGGCAAAGGAACGAATATTCAGTTTTAAACTACATTTTCCAATGCAGAGAAACATGAGTGAATCCTTTTACCAGTTTCCCTTAATCTACATCAGACGATCCTTAAGGGCTTTTACTTGAGCAATTGGCCAATTTTTCTAAAGAAAGAAAGAATGAATGAATGGCAATTTTCTTGCAGGTACTGTGTGACAGAAAGGTTACAGCTGCAGAGCTTGGAAAAATACAGCTTGATGATGAATGAGGGGAACTCTAAACAAAAGGCTCAACATCAGCTACCAAGGGAAGAAGATGAACAAGTTGCATACACATCAGTCTCAACCTCTATTATGAAAAACAATCCTGACCTATGTTCAAAGACTCAGAAATTCTTGTATGGTTATAAAGTCTTCGTAAATGTTGGTAAATGGTTGAAAGTGCAAAGAGCAAAACCACAAGCTTGGGCCCAGAATGATGTAAGTGCACTTCAGCCAAATCAAGTACTTTTCTTTCAAAAAAATTAACCCACCAAGTTACAAAGAGAGGTATAAAACTGATGTTAAATAGTTCATGTGACAATACCTTTAACACCATCGTACATCAACATCTGCCTAACCCATGTCCTTGGGAAGGACTTGATGGATGGATAAAAATGCCAAAACTGGTTTAAACGTTTGAAATATGTAGGACCTGAGTAAATGGTTAATAGTATATTTCATGTTCAACTATATCAAATAATTGATGAATCTGATAATAGATTTACAGTTGTTTTTATTGTCATTATGACAATAAATGACAAGCCGTTTAATTGTTGCAAAGAAAATAGAATACTCCAAGAAGATGGATGGATAAAAATGCCAAAACCAGTTTAAACATTTGAAGTGCATTGAAATATGCAGAACCTGAGTAAATGATTAATAGTATATTTCATGTTCAATTATATCAAATAATAGATTTACAGTTGTTTTTATTGTCAACAAATGACAAGCTGTTTAACTGTTCCAAAGAAAATAGAATATTAGAATAGAATATTCCAAGAAGATACTAATTCAGATATAAATATGTGTCAAGATAGCATAAATATATGTGCTATTTGCACCCTGAAAATGTTCTGGTTTTCTTTAGCCATATTGTACAATTACCGTATACATCTACTGTTCATTCTACAGATCATGCACATTTAAATATTTTAAAACACTAATGTAAAAGTTTTGGGTTTTCTAGCCTGAGTTTATAAGATTTAAGTTAAACAGGCATAAGTTTATTGTTCTTTTTCATGTCTGAGCTGAATGAAAATTGATTAAATTTCTTCAACAATCAAGTACTTCTCTTTAAAAAAAATTAACCCACCAGAAAGAGACAAAGAGGTATAAAACTGATGCTAAATAGTTCCCACTTTATAAAAATAGGTTTTTAAGTTTTTTCCCTTAAATATACCTCATTAGTATTCCCAGTGTTCTCCTGACATACCAACTATTTAGATTTATAAGAGAATAGCTTTAAAAAATGCTGACTGCATAAAATATGCTCGTTACCTATGCATGTAAGGAACTTTTTTTTAATTTGACAACTACAGTGACATTACTATAAGCTCAAAAGTGGAAAGGTTCAACTACCCACAATGGAGGAATGGTTGGAGAAGATGATAAAGCTTGCAGAGATGGCTAAATTAGCTTTTTTGATTAGAGAAAAAAAACAATACATTTATGATTCATTGGAAACCCTTTGCAGACTTTTGCCATGAAACAGAAAAAAAATGCTCTTATGATTGTGGTTTTGAGGATTAGGGGGAAAAAACCTGGATAATAGAAAAAAGTGAGGGTTTTTTTTGTAATCATAGAATAAGAGTTAGACGTTTCTTTCTTTTAAGCCTTTTTCTGCATGTTTACTTTTTTCTTTCTTCTTTTATTGCTTCTTTTACTCCTTATTGGTTGTTTTTTTAGTTTTTATGTTCTTTCTAGAAGTTTTAATGGTAAATATTTAAATGTCTAGGCATTCAGTCGAAGAAGCATATCACTTACAATAGGTTTGGATCATTTAGAATATGTGATAACTCAAAAAGTATTTTTTTCCAGAATTTAATCCCAACTTCAAATATGCCCCTATTCCTTTTTTAAAAGGCTATGAAATTATATACAATAAATATAGGGATGTGTTCTTTCCTTTCCAAAGCAGTCCATTTCTAAACATATTAACAGGGGGAGGGATAGGCCTTGACTTTAGAGATCATTTTTGTATCCTATCCTTTGCCAAGCAAAGACTGATAGACTTATTTTATTTGTCCATTTGATTTCCACAAAAATGATACCTATTGTTAAATATCTTATGCTGTAAGAGTCTGAGTAGGGTCTTCCTACAAACTTCACTGCCTGGGAAGATTTGCACTCTTAGTTTGTTAATTCCAGGATATATAGCAGAGCTCCCACTTCACTCAAATTTTTCTGGTATCATTTCCCCCCCCCCCCCAAATACTGACCTTAATGCTCTTGGCTGTATACTGTAATTTGTTTGAAAATTTTTGAACCACTGCCACTATGAAATCTTTGACAGAATGCACAATTTCATTCTAGAGATGTTCTCTCTCTCTCTTTCACTCAAGAGAGAGGGGGGGAGGGGGAATGAGTGAAAGAAAGAGAGAGAGAGAGAGAGAGAGAGAGAGAGAGAGAGAGAGAGAGAGAGAGAGAGAGAGAGAGAGAGAGAGAGAGAGAGAGAGAGAGAGAGAGAGAGAGAGAGAGAGCACTCTTTATTTTCCTGTGAAAGTTGGAAAATATTTTCAAATATTTTTTCAAGCAAAACCCTCAGTCGCCCACCCACGTATTATTTTAAGAATGTCTACACAGCCTATGCTAAAGTCTACAGTATTATGGGTTTTTATTTTTTTCATTTTCTTCTCCACATAATTAATCTAAACAATTAAACCAAGCAAGACAAAAAATCTGTTAGGCACCATCTATCACTGTCTGCTTCTTACTGAGTCTTTCTCAGCAGCAGCTCTGCAGGATCACCATTTGAGAGCATCCACTGAGTCATTGAGGAGGCAAGCTGTCTGGTGGGAAAAGTGAACAAAAGATGGGCCCCCAGCATCTGGAATGGACTTTCCTCATCTCTCTAGCCACTTTACAATGCATTGGGCTGAATGTTCCTCAGGACAACTTCATCTCCTGAGTAGCAAGCACTCAGCTGAAAGCACAATAAACACGATATTCTGGCTAGTGCATCAGGAGTTAGGAGCTTGTCCATGGGTGAAATTCAAAAAATTTCCCTACCGGTTTTTAGATTTTTTAGATTTATTATTAGAGTTGGAAGGGACCTTGTAGGTCATCTAGTCCAACCCCCTGCTCAAGCAGGAGTTCCTACACCATTTGAGACAGATGGCAGTCCAGTCTCTCCTTGAAGGTTGCAAGTGTTGGGGCTCTCACAACCTCCGCTGGCAAGCTGTTCCACTGGTTGATCGCTCTCACCGTCAGAAAGTTTCTCCTCACTTCCAGGTTGAATCTCTCCTTGGTTCTGTGGGTGTGGCTTGGTGGGTATGGCAGGGGAATGATACTGCAAAATCTCCATTCCCACCCCACTCGGGGGCCAGCCAGAGGTGGTATTTGCTGGTTCTCCGAACTACTCAACATTTCCGCTACCGGTTCTCCAGAACCTGTCAGAACCTACTGAATTTCACCCCTGAGCTTGTCCCAATCTGCTGCCTGTTTTTAACTACTGCTTAAAGCAGCTGCTTTATTCTACCTGAGTTATCCATGACCATGCTCAGTTCAGATATGCTGCAGTTATATTCTCACTGGAAGAAGTGAGAAACTTTTCCTTATGGAAAAAAAAAGCACAAGTTCAATGGTCTTTTTCCTGTATCTTCCTTTTCTGATCACCTCCAATCAAGACATTTAAGAAATTACACCAAGATCTCCAAATTAGAAAAAAAAAACACCCCCCCAAAAAAACACATGAAAGTGTGTTCTCCTCCCCATCATCCCAAATCCAGCATTCTGTTGACCTAGCAATGCAGCGAAGGAACCAGCACTCTGTTGATCTAGCAGTACAGTGAAAGAAAGTACTTGCCCTTGGGCTATTTGTCAGATTCAAATCCAAGCAAAATAGCTTTCTAAGACAATATGTTTAGGCTTCAAGAAACACATGTGAATAATACTGTATTTCCTACTGTAAATCCCAGTTCAAAAGGGAGATGGCTCAGCTTATCATCATCATCATCATCATCTTTCCAACAGCTTCTATCTTTCCAAATCAACTTTCAAAAGATTACTTACTTGGTCTCACAAAGTCTCATCTACCATTTATAGCACTTCATTAAGTTGTCCTGTTAATTACAAAAAGCATTACAACAACTAACAGAATAACAGAATAAAAGAGTTGGAAGGCACCTTGTAGGTCATCTAGTCCAAACCCCCATGCAAGTAGGAGATCCTACACCATTTCTGACAGATGGCAGTCCAGTATCTTCTTGAAAGCTTCTAGTGATGAAGCTTCCACAACTTCTGAAAGCAAGCTGTTCCATTGGTTTATTGTTCTCACTTTCAGAAAATTCCTCCTTGTTTCTAGATTGAATCTCTCCTTGATCTG
The DNA here is from genome assembly GCA_023053685.1 of Diadophis punctatus similis. Classification (NCBI taxonomy): domain Eukaryota; kingdom Metazoa; phylum Chordata; class Lepidosauria; order Squamata; family Dipsadidae; genus Diadophis; species Diadophis punctatus. Next base: position 146,327,011 of record JALIGW010000002.1, read on the forward strand.
TTTCCATCCATTATTCCTTGTCTGGCCTTCAGGTGCTTTGGAAAATAGCTTGACCCCCTCCTCTATGTGGCATCCCCTCAAATATTGGAACACTGCTATCATGTCTTCCCTGGTCCTTCTCTTCACTAATCTAGCCTAGAGTACTTGCAACCATATGTTTTAGCCTCCAGCCCCCTAATCATTTGGTTGCTCTTCTCTGCACTTTTTCTAGAATCTCAACATCTTTTTTATAGTGTGGTGACTAAAACTGGATGCAGTATTCTAGGTGTGGTCTTACTAAGGCTTTCAACTAGGTTGAATACATAGACTTTAAGACCCTAACAAGCTGTTTTCAAGGCAATGAACTATTCATTCACATCAGTGAAGAAGTACTGGGTTAGAAAGTCATTCAATGTTTTAGAAACAAGGAGGAAAAGTTGTCAATTTCAGGTTTCTTTACTTGCCCACCAATAGATATACCAGCCTTGGGCAAGATTTGCCATGAATGTCAATATTGTAAACTACCTAGTTCACAGGGATATTTGGCAAAGGTATTTTATTTCCCCAGTTTTTCAGAACAGAAGAAGGCATACACTGACTTAAACAAAAATCAAAGCAATCTTCCAAAGGCACCTGAAAATCCAGAGAAACATCCACCCCCATAGCTAGAATGCAAATGTTATGTAAATGCTATGCCTCTATGCACAAACAGATTTTTCAGATTAGCAGCTGCCTTTTACCAGAACGATACAATATCAGTTTGGCCTTCCATTAAGCCACATTGACATATCAACCTCTCTAATAATGGCCTTTCCATCTGTCTTATATAATGACTTTTGATATTTCAATTCATTCCACTGTGTGCAGAGCTACTTCATACAGCAACTGCTGTCTCTTTATTTTGCCAACAAAGAGAGTTTTCTAACGGGGACATGGAACAACAGCAGTTCAGCTCTTTCACATACTGCTTGGAGAGTACTCAAAGTCCTACAATGTGTGGGAGAACCCAGTGATTCCTTTCCATAAAACAACATTGTTCTTTCTGAACCTACAACTGATCTAAGGATAAGATCCTTCTCCTTTAGCTAGAGCAGAGGTCTTCAAACTTGGCAACTTTAAGACTTGTGGACTTCAACTCCCAGAATTTTCCAGCCAGTATAACTTAGACCAATGGTGAAATCCTATCAGTACACCCTGGTTCGGGCATACCGGTAGTGGCGGCCGCCGGTGGTTCGGAGAACCGGTAGCGGCGGCAGTGCAAGTCTCCACCCATCCACCTGGACGTCACCATTTTCTTGTTTTTAACCCTCTGCACATGTGCAAAGCCTTCTGCGCATGCACAGAGGGTGAAAAGGCATGTGTGATGGTAGCGTGTGCGCAAAGCACATGCTTCCGTACCAGTAGGGTGGGTAAGTAGATTTCACTGCTGGCTTGGGTAAGTAGATTTCACCTACAATGTGTGGGGGAACCCAGTAATTCCTTTCCATAAAACAACATCATTCTTTCTGAACCTACAACTGATCTAAGGATAAGATCCTTCTCCTTTACCTAGAGCTTCTCACATCACACAGCAGGGTGGGATCAATGTGCTTCCTTATAGCTCACCAGACAACTTATCAAAGGTTTTCCATTGTTAAAAAATTACCTTTTTTATTGGGAGTAAAGAAGGTCACCACAACTACTATGCATTTATTTATTTATTTAAATGGATTTTACATATGAGATACATTTAGATATTTTAAAACACGCCTGTAAAAGTTTTGAGTTTTGTAGCCCAAGTTTATAAGATTTAGGTTAAACAAGCATAATCTTATTGTTCTTTTTCAGGTCTGAGCTGAATGAAAATTGATTAAATTGCTTCAACACAGAACTAAGCAAAAACATCTCTAACTACAGAAACGGGATTTTTAAAATGTATTTATTTTAAAAGTCTATATTTACATGTACAAACCATTATTTTCAAATTATGGGGAGTAACATAAAATCCAGCCCCAGCTATTTTGGTAAAATTTAATAAATGACAAATGCTTCTATTATCTAAATATAGTATTCCACAATTTGGAAATCCTGCCATTTAGAACAATTTTTAAAGAAGAATTATGTAGAAGAAACTCAGACAATGAAGAAACCGGCGAGTTTTCTTTTCTCTTAATTGCAAACAATGGTGGTTTGAAATCAAATGGCCTTGAAAGAAAATAGGAAGTTTTGAAAGCTGACCCAGATGTGTAGGGATTAAATTATTATTATATCAAGTGTTTTAAATAAATAATATCATCTCTGCTCCGGGTTGAGTAATAGTCTGCTTGACATGTTTTTAGTCAAGTTCATCAATAAATATCCACCTACTTTCTGCACAATTCAGTTCAGTTCAGTCTAATCTTCATCCCGTAGTCAAGTCATATCAGTTGGTCATTTTCTGAGTAATTTGACTTAGCATCTTAGTTAGCGTTGGATAATGGATATTAAATCGCTCCCATTTATGGCTGTTTTCTGGCAAAATTCAGTGCAAACAACATTCCTACGCAGGGCACTGAAGTCTTAGCTTGGCAATCAACGGCAGCTATTTGGACATCTGGTTAGTGCTATTAACAGCCATTTGCCTAACACAGAATAATGTTCAGAGGCTACTTTGTTCAAATTTATTGCAAGATGCCAAGAAATGTATTCATTTTTTTAATATTCTCCAAACAGAAATGCTTGGAATAAAAGGTAAAAAAGCCAAACCTATAAAAAGAATTCCTCTGATATAAGAATTGTTATGAAGCTGACTGTGTCTCATTAAGTTAGTGAGTGACCATATTATGGTCACAATTGAACTAAATTGAAATAATTAATCTGAATTATTTAATCTCAATGACTTTCAGTAAGTGAGTGGACCTGAAACATCATTAAAAATTAACCCATTTGAAATTCAACAGGAATTAATCATTAATCAGTGAAGAGTGAATATGATTGTGGTTGTTTTGTTAATGAGATGAAGCAGAATAAACCCAACTGCTTTAGTTTCAAGAGCTCAGATTGAAAAGTTGGAACGTATTTTACTGTGCTGAAGCAAAGCGCTTGGGTCTGACTCTCTTATAGCAAGCAGAAGCAGGAGATTAGCTTTTTCATATCATACATTCTAGACAATGCTCATAAGTGTTCCACATTTTTGATTTGTTATGAATGCCAATGAGATTCCCCCCCCCAATGCAAATAATATCCACAAACAAACAGGTTTTGGAAGGAGCACAGCTGGAGAAGAAAGAATGTGATGACATCTGCTATGATCCTGATTAATATCAGGTTCTCCACCCCTCCATTAGATACAACTATCCTCATTTTTACAATGTGCACCTAGTGTCCCATCTCATTTGGCTTTTAGCTTAATGCTTTTGGAACACTTCAAAGCAAAATCAGCTGAAGGTTTAAATGGGAAATAATTTCACTCACTCTTTTTAATGTGCCTTTTCAAAAAGCAAACATGTCAGCTTGCATAAATGTCTTTCAGACCTTAAGCTTTCAAACTCTTTTCAGTCTTTAGATGACATTCCTTGGTCATGAATGAGGAGTTGTATCTTGGCTGTTGCTGAAGAACCTTGGTCAAGAAAGGGAGATGTCACTGCATAGACAGCAACTGCTGTATTAAATCTGTGATCAAACTTGGTAGGACATCATGGTAGAAAATTAGAGGGGCAGCACTGGCTTCCTTTTGAAGGAGAGAAGATGAGAGGGGGAAGTATCCCAAGCACCATATGATCAATCTGAAGTCCTTTTAAGCTAGGGAGAAAGTGATCAATAGTTCTATGAGGGAGATGGGTGGTTTCTAAATGATATAGTGATAGATAGATAGATGATAGATAGCAATAGCAAAAGCACTTAGACTTATATACTGCTTTACAGTGCTTTTCAGCCCTCTCTAAGTGGTTTACAGAATCAGCATATTTCCCCCAACAATCTGGGTCCTCACTTTACCCACCTCGGAAGGATGGAAGGTTGAGTCAACCTTGAGCCTGGTGAGATTTGAACTGCCAAATTGCAGGCAGCCGGCAGTCAGCAGAAGTAGCCTGCAGTACTGCACTCTAACCACTGCACCACAGTGGCTCAAGATGATAGATAGGATAGATAAGATAGATAAGATAGATAAGATAGATAAGATAGATAAGGAGAGGGGGGGAGAGGGAGAGGGAGAGAGGGAGAGAGAGAGACAGAGACAGAGACAGAGAGAGGGGGGGGCGCAGGCAGGCAAGTAGCTTTCTTTCAAAACCATCTGGAATGAGGTCATGAGGTGCTGTTTGTCCCAGCATCTTGTCTCTGTTTAGGGGGGGAGGGTGGAATGCTTCTACTCATTTCAAAGAAATAGACCTCCATCAAGAAGATATTTCATTTTTCTTCAACTTTGTTTTTCTCCTAGTTGGAACATGACAAGGAGATTTTTGCATTAGGAAACTATCTTTCAACTATCAGCAAAAAAAGGCATTCACTGAATGTTAAGGGATGTCAGTCAGGCCATCACATGACACATCACTCAAACAATGGCCGGAGAGTGGGAGAAAAATACTGTGTTGCGCAACATCTGGATTTTCCAGCCTGGTGCCCTTCAGATGCTTGGGCTCCATCTTAAAATCCAATGCAACTGAAAAACATCAAGCAGCCTGTACTAGAAACCATGTTTGAATGGTTGGCCCCTCAAAAACCACAAATATTCTTGGAGTAGGTGAAAATCATGGTATATACCACAGGAAAGAATTTGCGAGCTTCTCTGTTTGGTCTAAAAACAACAGACTTCTATTTCTAAAGGGCCTTTCTCCATTATTCCATTGATAATCCCATGATATAGTCAAGCTAAACATTTTTTTTTAATTTTTGTGAGGCGTTTGCTTGCAATTGTGTGTGTGTGTGTGTATGTGTGTGTGTGTGTGTGTGTGTGTTTATATCTATCTATCCATCCATCCATCCATCTATACTATAGCAATAGCACTTAGACTTATATACCGCTTCATAGTGCTTTACAGCCCTCTCTAAGTGGTTTACAGAGTTCAGCATATTTCCCCCAACAATCTGGGTCCTCATTTTACCAACCTCAGAAGGATGGAAGGCTGAGTCAACCTTGAGCCTAGTGAGATTTGAACAGCTGAACTGCTGAACTAGCAGTCAGCTGGAGTAGCCTGCAGTAGCTGCATTTAACCACTGCGCCACCTCGGCTCCTTATATTAAATATATAGATACTCCTTATATATATATAGATACTGTATATCTATATACAGTATTGTGTATATGTCTGTGTATATATGCATACAATACATATACAACAAATAAACATGCATCCGGGCAAAATGACAAAATTGTCACTTGTTCCCTTACCCACCCAGCATCTTTTCAAGGGTTTTTCCCCCCCTAAGCATCTTTTCAAAGCTTATAATCAGTATGATTCTTGCTTTTCTCCCTCCCTTACATTTTCCATCTCAGCGTTTCTCTCTTCCCAAGGTACAAGATGGGTAATTACTGCCCAAAATACCAATTCTTGCCCTGCAATTATCATTAGAGATAATGAATACCTCAAGGCAGCAGGCAGCTGGGAGATTCCTGTTTATACTCTCAGACTGTCAGGACCGTCTACTCAGACTCTCAATAGGCTGTCAGGAACAAGGCACCTATCGCACTGAACAGGTTTCTTTTTATGCAAAGTTAGGTCTCCCCCAAGTCACTGAGACAGTCAGAAAATAGCTACTGGAGAACCTTTGCCCTTAAATACAGGCATTCAGTCCAGTTTCTTTCTTTACTTTAGAGAAGCAAGAGTGCAGCTGCCCAAAGAAGAATGAGCAGCCCTCACTGACCTTTGCCTCGCTGTTTTATCCCTGGCATCCCTATCACCTTGTGAAAAACGCTTACAAAGAAAAGCAGGCTATATCTGTATAGTTTTCTCATGATTGGAATCAAAATCATGTACCATACATTAGACTTCTTTTCATTTTCATCAATCTGTGGACAGTAGAGGAGGAGGAGGATCAAGAAAGTACTTGGGGGGTCCATGAAATGGATGTCATTTTATATTATGCCGTATTCGAAGGCTGCCATTGATTTCTTATCGAAAAGCTCTCTGATGTGAATATGTGGACGTGGAGTTGCAGCTCCCTAGTTCTCACAAAGATAAAGGTGAAAGAGAGGGAGGAATGAAGCACATTCAGATTTGCAAGAGTCTTTTCTATGACTTTACAATAAAAGTAGTTCTGACCTCTATGACATGGATTTTCTAGTTTAATCTACTTTGAACGGCTAACATAATACCTGTTATACCAATGGGTCTTAAATGGGGGGGGGCTTGTTAGCAAGTTGAGGATGCAGTCTGGGACTGCTGCTGCTGAGACACTTGTGTGGAACAATAAAGTCCTTTTGGGGAGGGGGTTAATGGCATCATTTGAGTTTGATAATTGGGGAGGGGGTAATACACAAGAGCCGCTGTGTTGGTTGTCTGACTCAGCAATTCTAGTTAACTCTCATCTTCTATCATAACAGAACTCATGGCTATGTATGGGGTTATAAGGGCCGAGTAGACCTTCAGGTTCATGGCAGGACAAGAAGCAATGGATGGAAACTAATCAAGGAGATAACCAACCTAGAACTAAAGAGAAATTTCCTGACAGTTAGAACAATTAATCCATGGAATGACTTGCCTTCAGAAGTTGTGGGTGCTTCAACACTGGAAGTTTTTTTAGAAGAGATTGGACAAGCATTTTTCTGAAATGGTATAGGGCTTCCTGCCTGAGCAGGGGGTTGGACTGGAAGACCTCCAAGGTCCCTTCCAACTCTGTTGTTCTGTTCTGTTCAGGTGTTCAGTTTCAGGAGGATGCCTGCATAAAATATCCTCAGCAGAGTGGAACATGACATAAACATCTTTTCAGATGTTATGGTAAAGCAAGGCTCCAGGACCTTTTAAAATGCAGATAATCCTGAATCTATGGCTGTTTAATGATAGTTCAAAGTTATGATGGCCTTGGAAAAAGCAATTTATGATCTGTCCTCAAAGTTACAACTGCTGCACCACCCCCATAATCTCATGATCACAAGTCAGGTCCTTGGCAACTGCCTTGCATTTACAACTGTTGCAATGTCTTGCAGACATGTGATTGAAATTTCCAACTTCCCAGCCAGCTTTCAACAAACAGAATCAATTGGGGAAACTGAATTTGCTTAATGGTCACTTGATCCACTTAACAACTGTGTGATCCACTTAACAACCACAGCGATTTGATTAACAACTGCAATAAAAAACCCGATAGTAAAATCAGGTTCAGTCACTCTACAACCACTCTGGCTTACAATCCCAATTGGGATTGTACCTGTATATACATATACATATACAGTATGTTGGTCTTTCCTTGTCTTAAAATAACACTAGAATTGTGGAGAATGCCAGGTTCCATTACATTCAAGGTATCTAGAGTTTCCTGAGTGAAATGTGTTCTCTATAGACATAATTAATTCACTTCCACCTCTGTTTTACCCAATACTGGTGAAGGAGAGAAAGGGCACCAGGTCTGTCATGGATATGCGATAATTGGCTGTACAATTCTTGCTGGTCTCTCCCACACTTTCTCCTCCCACAACAGGTAAAGGAAAGATAGGTTTCCATGGTAGCAACAGTTCTTACTAAAGACCTACATTAAAAACTTGTCCCTGAGTTATATATAAGAACTTCATTTTATAATGGATAAAGAGGTTAGGAACCCTATTAGTAGACACAACCTGCATCTGTCAGACCACTAGTCTTTAATGGCAACTTTAAAGGTGTTACTCTCTAATTAGGGGTAACAAATCTGCATTATCAAAATAATAATGCAGATTTGTTACGATGTTAATTGGTTGTATTTATGTTATTCCTTAATGTGGTGGAGTTTAGTTTCGATTCTCAGGAGGAGGGGTGCATTCTAGAGGACCAAGAGACAGTGAAGTTTAGATACCAGTAGTTTGAATGGTAGAAGGAGAGTTAAGGTGCGTCCCTAGCAATTCTCAGAATATACTTTTAATGATGCAAGTAGTTGCTTTAGTTTGGCAAGATGTATATCTATAGGTGAGGAACCTGCTTAGAAGTAACTCTCCATGCTTTTCTTGCTGCCTGACAATTCATTAGCAATTATATTTGAATGAAATAGGCAAAATATTAACTTTGTTCAGTTAGATATTCCCATTACTTAGCCCAACAGAAGAGAATATAGGCAGCTAGGGGTCAAACTAGCTGCCTATAGTTTGGGTGTCCTCCTAGATCCACAGCTAAAATTGGAGCAACATCTTTCAGCTGTGGCTAGGGGGACCTTTGCACAGATCCGTCTTGTGCACCAATTGCGACCCTTCTTGGAGAGGGAGGCTTTGCTCACAGTCACTCATGCCCTTGTCACCTCACGGCTAGACTACTGTAACGCGCTCTACATGGGGCTACCCTTGAGGAGCATCCAGAGATTGCAATTGGTACAGAATGCAGCTGCGCGAGCTGTGGTGGGTGTACCGAGATACACCCACATAACACCTATTCTCCGCCAGCTGCATTGGTTGCCTATTAATCTCCGGTCGCAATTTAAGGTGTTGGTTTTGACCTTTAAAGCCCTACATGGCTCAGGGCCAGGTTACCTTCGGGACTGCATCCTACCACATACCTCCCTACGACCAGTTAGATCCCACAGAGAGGGCCTCCTCCGGGTCCCATTGGCCAAACAATGTCAGTTGGCGGGGCCGCGGGGGAGGGCCTTCTCTGTGGGAGCCCTGTCCCTCTGGAACCAACTTCCACCAGAGATCCGGACCATCCCCACCCTGCTGGCCTTCCGTAAAGCCATAAAAACATGGCTCTTCCGGCAGGCGGGGGAATAAGAAGATCAGATTCCCCCATGAATGGTGTTTTTTAACAATGTTTGATGTGGGATTAATTTGGGAACAAAGTACTTTACTTCAGTCTGTATAATGGTTACTTCATTAACTAGTAGGACAATGGCACTAACCAGGACAGGAAAAGCATGATGTGACTCATCTCATCTGAAATCTGCTGACCCCAGTGCCTACGTGACCCGAATGCATAAGTTACCTGAAAGATGTGTACTCAGGAGTAGACTAACAATATGACCATATATGGTATATACCCACCCCTTACTAACATTGTCATAAGAATGTAACTGGATATGAACTAAACTATAATAAAAGAGGGTTACACAGAAGATTCTGTGCTCCCATCCCAAGACACCTGCCTGCGTGTCTCATTTCTCATGGGAGACCACCACATTTGGTGACCCCCAGGCGTGATTCCTCATGGGAATACGTCCCTGCCGACCCTCTACTTATCGCCTGGAATAGGCACGGTGCACCCGACGACGTCGCTGGCGACTGACTCTTCTCGTAAGTATGGGGGGTGGAACGTCTACAGCTCAAACCGTGGAAGAGCTGAGACAATTGGGCAGGAAAAAATACCTTTCCCCTCAAGAACAAAAATTTACCCCATCCTTTTCTAAAAGTGAGGCTTACATCATGACTCAGACTCATGCTGATCCGCCTCGCCAGCTTTTATTAGATCCCCCACCTTATCAGATTCCCTCAGTCATGTTGACTACCCCATTACCTTCAGTCGTGCGTTCTTTTTCACCCACGGCTCCCGAAACCCCTGTTTTTTCTGCTTCAAACCCTGCTCCTGTTTTGCAATCTGGCCTTATTTGCGGGGCATACCAAAAGGCTTTAAAATCTGGCTCTTTGGATGCTGTTGCTTCCTTATCTATTGTTCCTCCACAGGAGGCATTCAGCGTAGACAGGGCAGAATTTAAGGAACAGCAAAAAGGAATGAAACTTGCAAAGAGTCTCCAAATTTCATCTCATGAGTCTTTTCCAGTAGTAAAAAATACTGGTCTGATTCAAAAAATGCAAGAAGAAAGATTAGAAAAGAATCATGAAATTGTTCAAATGCTTGCTGATTGTCCAGTAGATGTTAAAATTGACCTTCCTACACCAAATCTGCAAGTTTTTTCTGAATGTGCCTTTGAGGATTTTCAGAAACCTGATAAGCCAGCACACACCTTTTCAAACATTCAGCAGAAACCTAATCAAGAATACACTGATTGCGTTAATGAAAAAGCTGCTTCTGAATGCAGGAACATCTTAGCATTAGGAAAAAATCCTGAAATGGCTGAAATGGTTAAAATTTGGCAAGCTATACGTTCATCTAGCCATCAAAATAATTTGTTAATTGCAGCCATGAGACAAAATAACAAAGCCCAAGGAAATTGTGGTAACCAGAAATGTTTTAAGGAAAAGTGCAGAGCGCCTGGCAAAGGTGTTGATTCTCATACAGGTTTCATGCTGGGAATAACTTAAATTGGATGTTTTATCTGTATAGTCTTCTCTCCTATGGATTAAACGTTGCCAGAGAGAGAAAAATTTAGCTACAAGAAAATTTTTGAATCTAGGACATAAGATATCTTAATCTTATGCTGCATCAGATATCCCACAATTATTATTTTAATTCAGTTACAATTGCTGGGAACTATTAATTGGCTAGTCCTTTTTTTTAAATTATCCACTTTTTTGTTAAGTTCATTATTTACATTATTAACTAAAGTTAAACATTCTATGATCTTATCTCATCCTTCAGAAAGCTAGTCAAAGTTCAAACTGCTACTGCAGCTGATGGGATTACATTTCAAATTACCTATTAACTTTGCTTTCCTTTTGCAACAGTAAGTTTACTTCTGTTTGCAGATTTTAATTTTTGTGATTTTTTTCCATGAAATTATGTTCCTTTATTTTTCCTCATAAATATTTTCATAGATATTTTCCAAAAATGCAAGGTTTTACACAACACTGTGTGGTGTTGTAGGTGCTGTGTTTGCCAGCACCTACAGGAAGTATTGGCTGTGTTGTCCTTGCAACAAATTTATTTTGTAGGATGGCTATATTTATCCTATGTTTTTCAACAAAAAATTTATTTTTAGACTTTAGCTGAGCTCTGTGCATGAGCAACTTGCAAGAGTTTGATAGGATATTTTTAAAATCATTTTTTCCTATTTTTAAATTTAAATTTGAATTTCAGAGAGTTTTTGTTTTTTCAAATAGTCATAGAGTGGAATGGAATAACAGAGTTGGAAGGAACCTTAAAGGTCTTCTAGTCCAACCCCCTGTGCCTAGACAGGAATGCCTAAAGCACTTCAGGCAAATTGAAATCCATTCAGACAAATGGTTGTCTTCTTGAAAAATTTCAGTGTTGGAGCATTCACACCTTTTGAAGACAAACTTTTTTACTGATTGACTGATTTAACTGTGAGGTAATTTTTTTTTAGTTTTAAGTTGCTTCTCTCCTTGATTAGTTTCCACCCATTGCTTTTGTCCTCAGATGCTTTGGAGAATAGTTTGTCTCCTTCTCTTTTTTTTTATAGCAACTCCAGAGATATTGGAAAACTGCTATCATGTGTCCCCTAGTCCTTCTTTTCATCGAACTGCATATGCCCAGTTCCTGCAACTGTTCTATATATGTTTTAGCTTCCAGTTCACTAATTATCTTTGTTGCTCTTCTCTGCATTTTTTCTAGTTTCTCAACATTTTTTTTTTGCATCGTAGCAACTGAAACTGACTGCAGTGTTTCAGGTGTGGCTTATTAAGGCATTGTACACTGGTATTGATATTTCAAGTGATCTTGATTCTCTCCCTCTGTAAATGCAGCCTAGAACTGTGTTAATTTTTTGGCAGCTGCTGCACACAGCTGGCTCATATTTAAGTGGTTGTCCACTAAAATTCCAAGATTCATCTCACAGCTACTGTTGAGCAAGATACCACATGTACTGTACCTGTGCATTTTGTTTTTTTTTTCCTTGCCTAAATATACAACTTTGCTTTTTTCACTATTGAATTTTATTTTGATTAAAAAGCTTCAGATTTTGTAGGGAAATTTACTTTTAATCTTCTTAAAGATCTTTGTCTTACTTTAACTGTTTCTGCACCTTTGCAATTATTTCTGATTTTCATAATGTCTGTAAATTAGTTCATGATTCTCCCTGGAAGTTTACTTAGCATCTGGGATTAATGCTAATCTTATAGATGTTTACTAGGCTCTCCCATTCCTCTCGACTCAAGTTTCCCCATCTTTTGATGCTAATCTTCTCAGCTTATTTTTTAACCTTACAAATCTCTCCTTCATGCTAGGACTTTACTCTTTTTTCTGGCCCATATCAGAAGTCATCAACCATTTCCTGGTATTATCCAGGAGGGGAATTTTCGGGCAGCTGCTGCTGCCCTTGCCCCCCCCCCATCTTTCTATTTTTTCTTTGTCACTCATTACTCCGTGGACTAGCCACTCTTATTTTTTTCATCAAAACCGAAAGGCCTTGATGAAACAATTTTCTCTTTTTGCAGCGGAAGCTTCTGCTATTATTCAGCAATGTCCCACTTGCAGTCTGCAAGCTCACTCTGTCCCTCTTGGGGTTAACCCCCGGGGTACGGACAGTTGTCCATTATGGCATCCCCCCGGAGGGGCGAAGCCACCAACCATGTTATTAATCATTGTATTCGGACTTTCTGTATTCTAGGCAATCCCAAACAATAAAAACAGAAAGGGGAAAACCACCCCGGCTTGCCTGGAATACAAAATACCTTGAACCTTGTCTTGTTTACCCTCAATTTTCTCAATGTTTCTGGAACCCCTGATTCAACCGCCGCAAGTCGGCAAAATTTTCTGCTTCTCCTATAGACTCCCCGCGACCGCAAGTCTATTATCGCCGTCTTCCTGATCCTACGTGGAAAGGCCCGGCCTCCCTTGTCACTTGGGGTCGAGGCTACGCTGTCATCAATGACAATGGTAATATCACCTGGACTCCTGCTCGCTGCGTTCGCCCTTATTTTGTCACCCCATCAACACGTTAAGACCAGTGATCCAGGAGCCTGGAAAACCAATGCGTTCGTAAGAGACTTGAATAAGGAGGCTCAGCTGTTGAATAAAACTGATTGTTGGATTTGTATGCACATTCCATCAGACAGCAAGTCAGGACTGGCACTTCATGCTGTACCTTTTAATGGAAGCAGAAATGGAACTCCAGTCATGTTGAACTATACACATGCAGTTTCTACCAGAATTTTAGAACCTGCTCGCTTTTGTTTCCAAAGCACAGGCTTGTTAGCCAATGCCTTGGAAATGGGCAATTACACTACTTGCCAACAAACCATTGTATGGGATTCAGCAAAACGATGTGCACATATAAAACGCAATCTTACAACTGTAAACGGTATCAGCACATCTAATCAGTGGACAAACGTTTCCACGTATGCAGTATGTTCAGACATGGAGACTATGATTATGTTTGCTAATTCTTCTGATTCAGGACATTATGAGCTAACACAATTTTGGCTTCTTTGTGGCCGGCGAGCCTATCGGTTGGTCCCAAGGGATTGGAAGGGTATTTGCACCCTGGGTCTCTTGGTGCCTGCTACTCATCCTGTTTCAACATTACCAACAGGTCGTTTGCGGAACAAAAGAGCTGGCATTGAAGATCAACCCTTAACTTGGGGGGTTCCCTGACTACTCAAATATCTCAGGGAATTCTCCCTAATCTTGGGGTTGCGATGAACTATAGAGACTTACATTTACTTAATAGCTGGACTGTGGTTATGTTTAATGACACTATAAAAGCTATGAAATTCATTAACAAAGAATTAGGAGAAATTCAAGAAGTGGTCTTATAGAATAGATATGCTTTAGATATTGTATTGACTGTTAAAGGATGTGTTTGTACTTTAATTCATTAACATTGTTATGCTTATGTATCTGTCTATAAATATAACATCATGCACACAATTGAGCATATGGAGAAGATGGTCAACCCCCTGGCCAGAGACGGAAGTGGCATCATTGACATTTGGGATGCCTTATGGTCCTGGCTACCTGATGGGAGTTGGCTGAGGTCACTCATACTAACAGTTATAATTATTGTTGTATTATTGATATTGTTGTGTTGTTGTATGCAATGTCTCCCCTCTCTCCTGCAGATGTGCAAAAACTTGCTTTTCTCCAACAGGAAGGACGTTCTAATCAGCGAAACCAAAGCCCTTCTGGAATTGGAGGATGGACCGTTTCATAAAACAAAAAAGGAGGAGATGTGGGATTAATTTGGGAACAAAGTACTTTACTTCAGTCTGTATAATGGTTACTTCATTAACTAGTAGGACAATGGCACTAACCAGGACAGGAAAAGCATGATGTGACTCATCTCATCTGAAATCTGCTGACCCCAGTGCCTACGTGACCCGAATGCATAAGTTACCTGAAAGATGTGTACTCAGGAGTAGACTAACAATATGACCATATATGGTATATACCCACCCCTTACTAACATTGTCATAAGAATGTAACTGGATATGAACTAAACTATAATAAAAGAGGGTTACACAGAAGATTCTGTGCTCCCATCCCAAGACACCTGCCTGCGTGTCTCATTTCTCATGGGAGACCACCACAGTTTGAATAATGTTTTTAATTTTTAAATTGTTTCTTATTGTTTTTACTATACGTTCTTATCCATGTTGTACGCCGCCCTGAGTCCTGCGGGATTGGGCAGCCTATAAGAGCGCTTATAAAATAAATAAAATAAAAATAAATAAAACTGTGGAGTCCTTGGAATTAATATTAATGTCTCTATCTCTGTTTTATGATGTTGTAAGCAACCCAGAATCACTTGGCATGGAGATGGGCATCATATAAATTTAATAAATAAATTATAAAATGCTGCATGCTATAGAAAGCACAATGGTAGTTCCAGATTCTTGATAGGAATACTGCCAAAGAATACCACATTACGTTCAATTTTATTCTATTTCCTTTTTGCTCAGAGTATGGTGAGGAAATTATATTTAATTTGGAACTTGGGGTAATAAAGGTTTGTGTGTATATCTGGGTTTCATTATTTATTCTTCGTAGTTGGCAGAAGAAAACAACAACAACCACAATTCATTTTCCAACTGCATTTGAGGGTCTAGGGAGTAGAAATTGTGTTGAAATAAAGGTATATTTACTACCTGCTTTACCCCAGCAAGTATCTTCTTCCAGCCCAAATTCAACATCCAAATTAGATATGATACTTTACTTTTAAAAAAATTAGCATGGAACTTTATTTTTTATTATTATTAAAAAATAAAGGTCCAATGCACATAAAGAGACTGTATAATGTGTTAGTGGAATTAGATTCGGAAACAGAGCTAGTTAAGGACTGTATGATAAAATGGGCCCAAAATATTGGAGAACCTATAATGATGGAAACATGGGAAAAAATATGGGTTAGAAACGTAAAATTTACATAAGCTCAAAACTTAAGAGAAAACTTTTACAAAATGTTTTATAGATGGCACTTAGATCCAAACAAACTAGCTCATATGTATCCAAATTTACAACCTAAATGTTGGAGATGTGAATGTGAAGATGCTACGTATTTTCATATATGGTGGACTTGTAAAAAAATTAAGGCTTTTTGGATAAAAATTTGGTGGATTATTCAAAATATTTTAAAGAAAAAGATTAAGTTTACACCACAGGTTTTTTTGGGGGGGGGGGAATAATTATGGACTGTACTGTAATAGAGACTAAATTGGTTTTGAATTTGATAACAGCTGCCAGGTTGCTGGTAGCACAGTATTGGAAGAAAGAAGATATACCTACCATTGAGGAATGGACATTAAAAGTTGTACATCTGGCCGAAATGGCAAAAATCTCATCATATCTTAAAGATCATTCAAATGAGAGATATATATTGGAATGGAGTAGATGGACTGATTATATTCAAAAAAAGTATCAGATTAAGAAGATATAAATAGTTTAATAATGATATATGTTACATTTTTAGAATGTGTTTAAAAGGTTTTAAATAACAAGGAGTGAAAGAACTAGAGAAATTTTGAATCTATAATTTGTTAGTATATTTTAATTTTATGTTTATTGAATACTATACCCTGTGCTTTTTCTGGGAAGTCGGGGGGGGGGGAGGATGGGGGGAAAGAGAGGGGGTTGGGGGGAAGGGGGGAGAAAAAGATATAAATGTTTGTACTTTGTACTAATAAAACTTTTTGAATAAAAAAAATTAGCATGGAGTAATAAATAGATGGGGAGAGTTATGTCATCAATAGGATATGTCATTCTCCCCACTCATTTTAGTCTATCGCCATCTTATAAAATAATCTTAGCTAAGAGCTGGTGAGTGGCTGAAAATCACTCAGCTTAGATTCACACATTGTACTAAGCCAAAATACTGTTTGTTAGCATACATACATGTTTCAAAGGTATTTGAATTATAGCTTCAACCTACATTAATACCCTGAGATAACTGAATAGAATAGAATAGAATAGAATAGAATAGAATAGAATAGAATAGAATAGAATAGAATAGAATAGAATAGAATAGAATAGAATTCTTTATTGGCCAAGTGTGATTGGACACACAAGGAATTTGTCTTTGGTGCATATGCTCTCAGTGTACATAAAAGAAAAGATACTTTCGTCAAGAATCATGAGGTAAAACACTTAATGATTGTCATAGGGTACAAATAAGCAATCAGGAAACAATCAATTTTAATATAAGTCATAAGGATACAAGCAACAAGTTACAGTCATACAGTCATAAGTGGGAGGAGATGGGTGATAGGAACGATGAGACTATCTTCTTCTATCACAAGTAGGTCATGTATGTATGACAACACTAAAATATAAACTGCCCATCCACCTAATGTGCTATGCAAACCTGATATGTGTAGTTAGTTTATGGCTCAATATGTTGTTTGAAGTCAGAAAATTTGATCGCGTTCCAAAGGGTTAAGTTTTAGCTTCATTGAAATCTTTTATAAAATAAATTGGAAGTTACTTTCTTTTTATACTTTTGTTTCTTTATATAATTTTTTTCTGTATCCCTTTCACTTTTTTCTCTCTCTATCCTTCCCTCTTTCTGACTATTTACATTTATTAGTTTTTATCTTGATTTTTTATTTTAAAAAATTAATATAATTATTTTTTAAAACATTAAGTTTTATTGAGTAAATATGATTAATTGTGGATATACGTGACTAGGTGCAGCCACAGATTGTGTTCACCAATAATGCTAAGCCAGATATATAAATCCAGTTAACAAGAAGTTTCTATTCTTCTCCAGAGCAATCTCCATGAAGTATTCCATCCTGTAAATTCCAGCTCCCATACCAGAAGCCTGAGCTCAGAAGCTTGAAGCTGAGACCAAATGTCTAGCATGATCACTAAGAAGCTGGAATTCTTTAGACATCACAGAAGTATTTCTTGTATTCCTCTAACATCAAGAATAAACTGTTGTGGGACAAGTTGTTTCTTTACAACTTGAGCTTTAACTTTACAAGTTTTCAACTACTCATTTTTCTTTTTTGAAATTGTTTTATAAATGCATATCCTGAGAGAAAAATAACTCAAATGTTGATGCTACTGGTGGATCTCACAGACGCTGGAATAAAATTAGCAAGAATAAACAAATTCCATTTTTGCACATCAATCTTTTCTTGCCCCTTTGTTTAAATTCTGCATCAAAACAAACCACTCTGTCTCCATGGAAACTCTTCTCTTTCTAATTAAAAAGATTAGAAAGAAAATTGTCACTGATATGCTAAAGTCAAATATGTAACTAAAGTATATTTTATGACAGTGATGGCGAACCTTTTTTCCCTCAGGTGCTGAAAGTGCGTGTGGGCGTGCTATCACACACTTGTGAGTGCCCACACCCATAATTCAATGCCTGGGGAGGGCCCTCTGGAGGCCAGAAAAAAGCTGTTTCGCGACTTCCGGTGGGCCCGGTAGACCCGTTTTTCGCCCTCCCCAGGATCCAGAGGCTTCCCTGGAGCCCGGGGAGGATGAAAACACCCCCTGGAGGCCCTCCGGAAACCTAAAATGCCCTCCCAGAGCCTCTGTGCCAGCTGAAAATCAGCTGGCTGGCGCACAGATGCGCACTGGAGCTCAGCTAGGGCAACGGCTTGTGTGCCTGCAGATATGGCTCCGCGTGCCACCTGTGGCACGCGTACCATAGGTTTACCATCACTGTTTTATGACATTTTATTTAAAACTCAATATACAAGATACTTTTTAATTAGGAAAAAAACATTGTTTTCCAATCTGAATATTTCTCTTTAAATGAGAAAAATATTCTTTCTTTCCTCAGTTCTGCATGTCATAACAAAAAAAAAACCAACAAATATGGTGCAGAATTGAGCAGTAACAATTTACTGCATGACCGATGATGACATTTCAGTTGTTATATGGAAATTATTTCTGAAGATATGCATCTGACAGGCCTTGCCTACTGCTTGCTTTTTATAAAAAGTGAGATCAACTGAACTTTCTTTTTAAGTTGGTCCATCCATAAGTACAGGTACTACTTTAAAACTTGATCTGAATCTAAAAGAAATAATAAATTTATGAAAAGTTCGATCTTCAAACAAAAGTGACCCATGAGCAACAGTCTTTCAGATGTTAGACTATGCAGAAATTGCTTCTCCATGCCCAAATTTTTCAGATGCAGTCAAAAATGTTAATTATTATGTACTACATAATCGATAATCTACTGTTTTTTCATACCACACAAATATGTTGCTTTAGGCAGTCTTATCATTCTGCTTAAAGTGAGTTGACCTAATGTCACAAATAGGATACCTGCCATCTTTTTCCTCAGAACTAGATTTCTGAAACAAGACATCTCTTTTTTCTTTTTCTTATATTCTGTCAAATATTGGATTCACATTCACTAGATCTCCCTATGAATACCAAGTTTTGATTTTCACTACTGCTATTTTTTCTCAGATGTATTAACCTGGAAGTGAAATGATTGCTTAATGATGTGCCATCAAGTTGATATCAAATCTGATGACCTCATAGATAGATTTGCTTCAGGACAGTCTGTTGCCAATTTAGTCTTTCAGATCTTCCAATGGTGCATCCCCTGCCAATGTGATTGAGTTCATCCACCTTGCTGCTATTTGTCTTCCTTCCACCTTCCTAGCATTGCAGAATTCTCCAAAGAGCTAAGTCTTTACATTATATGTCCAAAATGCAGTAATTTGAACCTGATCATTGAGACCTGATCATGTCTCAAGTGATAAGCCTGGATCTGTATGCTTTCTTGGCAGTCCATGATATTGCTAAGAGATTTCTTCAGAACCAACATTCAAAAGAATCTTGCTTTCCATATATGGTTGTAATCTCCATTGGATAGCCTTAAACATTCTTTTGCTATCATGTGAAATGAAAGATTTGATATGATAGCTTTTTACAATTTGCTAAGTTGTAGACTGACCTCTTTGAATCTGTTGGCCATTATCCAGATTTGGTAACATAATTTGGTTGGAAACTTTTCATATTCTACTTGTCATATTTCTGTAAATATTCCTCTAATTACTGTAGCCTTCTGACTTGGTAATGATCACAGTAATTATCTAACTTCATCTTCTAATAGTAGTGGTTTTTGTAAAGAAAGACTGTTTTCTAAAGTATCTAGGACAGTTGTTGACAACTCTACTGTACTGAATTTCAGTATGCTCCTTCAATCTTTGTTTGATATCCTTTAAGTCAATTACTATCTGTCCATTGCCATCCTTAATATACCAGTTTGAGTTTGCAACCACCTTCTGAAACTGGATACTTTTTGGAAGATTTTCTTGGGGTTTGTTTGTTTCTATCTTTGTTTGTTTCTATCTTTGTCTTTACAGATGTCCTTGTAATACCGTAATATTTCTTCTGACAGTACTCTGAAAAGCTATGTTAAGTTTCTTCCTAAGATCTTTGCCTTTGCCTTCTTATAATTTCATTCTGTGGCTCCTCTAGTTCCCTATCAATGAGATTCTGGACTTCAAAGCAATTCCTTATCTTCTCATTGCAAATGGCGAGTATATGCTCAAGATCCTGACATGAAACTAGTTGGACTTAGAACAGGCACACGAGCAGTTCAAGATTTGTTTCACAGTTAGCCCCTGCCCATCTGTGCTTAGCTATATAGCTCAGCTATAACTGAATTTTTCTACCTCCTTATACCAATAGCAGAGTTAATTTGATTTATGTATGTTCTTTGTGATGATTTTCATGCATATAAACAGCATTTTGATTGTTTGAAGAAAGAATGATTATTGAAGAAATAATTAGGTTGGCAGTAACTGATATGTGATTCTTCTGGTTCCTTCTGGTTCCTAGGCCATGTAATGCAATTATGTTTACCTCAATGCTATAATAACTTTGGCATCCAATTCTCTGGCCACAAGAAATACATTTTGCTTGTATATTCTCTCAATTTTAGATTGAACTTGACTGTTCACTGTCTCCTTTTCTGCACCAGTTTTTGGAATATAAACTTGGATAACTGTCATCTTAAAAGGGTGTCCACATGTTTAATTGATATTATTCAGTCCACTGACTACATTATAGCCAAGTAATGTCTGTGCTATATTCTTCCTGACTATGAAAGCAAAACTATTCCTTCTTTGGTTTTCATGTTCTACATAGGAAAAAGTATGATCTTCGAACTGAAAGTTTTCAATTTCAGTCTTTTCAATTTTCTGATGCCTAAAATCTCAATTTGTAGTCCATTCATTTCATTTTTCATTGTGTTGAGTTTTTACCCCACTCATGTTTCCTTTTTTCCCTTTTTATTATATTGTTATAAATCTTGATAATTGTATTATTTCAAAGTGGTGTTTATGTAATACGATTACAGAATGTTAATATAGTGTTATTTAGAAAGCTTAAAGTATTGAAAATAATGTTTCTGGGATACCTATTCACAGGAGCTGAAGGTAAGTGATCCTGGTAAAAATAGCATACTAATCTGAATAGGCAACTTCCATTTAACTGTCATGACTAAGAAGTTATTAAACCCTGACAGAATCCTTGTAGCTTAGGGTTAAACTGTGTGGTCCCTGCTGATCTCTGAGTTTGGTGGTTTTCTTGCAGATATTTCATTATCAAACGAGGTAACATCATCAGTGTATGATGTTACCCAGTTCGGTAATGAAACATTTGCAAGAAAACCACCAAGTTCAGAAACCTCCAAGGACTAATTAAACCCCCTTTGAGACCATCTATAGCAGTGGTTCCCAACCTGGGGGTCGGGACCCCTTTGGGGGTCGAACGACCATTTCCCAGGGGTCGCCCCGGCATCCTCAGCTCCCCCCCCCCGCCACAAGCCTGGCCATATCGATTCAAATCGCCCGAGCCCTCCGATTGATCGGGAGAGGTGCCATTCCGTGAGAGGCGTTTGTGACGCCTGGTGGCCGAGCTTTGACAGCATCAGCTAAGGGGCCAGCTTTGCTTTGAATTCTGGGAGTTGAAGTCCAGGCACCTTAAAAGTTGCTGAGATTGAGAAATATTGCTGTACACTTGTTGGTTATCAAGTCTAAATACAGAAGTACACTTGTGGAAGATGATATTCCTTGTGCTCTTGCAAAGACTGGCCCGAGAATTTCTGATCTGGCATAATTACATATTGTTTTTGTGATTAATCTCTATGCTTTAATTATATTCAATTTGTAACAATGAAAATACATCCTGCATATTAGATATTTACATTACGATTCATAACAGTAGCAAAATTAGTTATGAAGTAGCAACGAAAATAATTTTATGGTTGGGGGTCACCACAACATGAGGAACTATATTAAGGGGTCGCGGCATTAGAAAGGTTGGGAACCACTGATCTATAGGATGTTTTCTACCTTTCTATTTAAGTCATAGCCTTCATCATGTAACAGAGTTTCTCAACTTTAGCAAATGTAAGATATATGGACTTCAACACCCCAAATTCTCCAGTCCACATGCCTGGAAGAAGAGAATGGTCTTAAGAGGACCAGCAAAGATGGGATACTCATATTGCTACCTATGTTATCAAGAAAAAATGCTTAAAGCAATCCATAGTACCAAACCAGTTCTATCTGTGGTGGTAGGGTAGGAGCAATGACTTTTGTAACTTTGTCTTATTTGCATGAATAATACACCACAATATCTTATTCTATGGGGTTCAAACCTTCTACCAGGAATTTAACTCGCAGTCAGTTTAGGTAAGTACAGAGCACTTTAACTTTAGGAGCTGTCCACGTCCTGGTGCTTAATGGTGATGCAGGAAGGGGTGTACTGTATGTATGCCATAATAATATATCCTATTCATCTTCTCTTAACCCCTTTAAGAGCATAAGAGAAAGTGGACTGTATATATACCATTCTGGTACACAGAGGTACGGCATTACAAAGAATTTTGAAAAGTAATGGGTATCTTGATAAATGCTTCTATAAGCATTAAGTGACAAAGCAAATTTCATAAGTAAATGAGGTGCCTCCATTGATCACTCTGTAAATATTATGACTGTCTTCATCCAAGCATGATGTTTACCAAATCTGCCATCTTTCTTTCCTAGCAAGACAATGGCAAACATAGCAAAACAATGTTTCATCTCAAGATAGCCAAACATTTTCTGGAACTATAGAAGCCCTTTTCATATATTGATGTAGAGCAGGGGTGTCAAACTCAAGGCCTGGGGTCTGGACCTGGCCTGTAGGGTGCTTAGAACTGGCCCGTGGGGCTTCCCTGGAAACAGTGAAGGACTGGCCCGCTGTGCATCTGCCAGCAAAAACGGAGCTTGGGAGCACCCCCAAACTCCGTTTTCACTGGCAGAGGGTTACAGGAGGCCATTGCAGCCAAAAACAGAGCTAGGGAACCCATTTTCTCTGGCAGAGTGCTGGGGCCACCACAGATGCCCCCGACACAAGTGACGTCGAGCTGGCCACACCCACTTTGGCCACGCCCATTCCAGCCCTCAGAGGTCAAACATAACTCTGATGCAGCCTTCAATGAAATCGAGTTCAACACCCCTGATATAGAGAATGAGCAACAAGAATCAACCTAAGCATTCTTGCTCCTCCACTCAGTGACATGCCTCTCCTATTGTAATATATCATGGTTTACTGACTAAGCCGCAATTGTCTGAATTCATATAACACTATTAACAATGATTTGGAAATAACAGTGATTGGATCTGTGTCACACCTTGTCATCCTGTCATTTGTTTAATTTGGGCTTTGTGTGATGTGTTAATCCAGCCAATCAGTTGAAAGTACAGTAATTCTCTCTATGTAGGAGCTCTTTTCAAACTCCCTAGCACTTTGCAAAAAACAGGGTTCCTTGTAATGTACATAGAGACTTCACACTGCTATATCTAAAGACTCTGTCCATACCTTCACCTCCAATGTGAGATCAGTCACTGGGGCAGCAAGCATGCCTCTACTTTCCCCTCCAAATGCCTTCAGTGAAGCTAAAGTTAAAGCTAAAGTTGGCTGTGGATACTGCCTCCTAAGGATTATGTCAACCGTCCGTCCTTGGTTCTGGGGGGAGAGAAATTAATCCCCTCAGAACAGGTTCGCAATTTGGGTGTCCTCCTAGACCCACAGCTGAAATTGGACCAACATCTTGCAGCTGTGGCTAGGGGGACCTTTGCACAGGTTTGCCTGGTACACCAATTGCGACCCTACTTGGATCAAGAGGCCTTACTCATGGTCACTCATGCCCTCATCACCTCCAGGGTTGACTATTGCAATGCGCTATACATGGGGCTACCCTTGAAGAGTGTTCGGAGACTTCAACTGGTCCAGAATGCAGCTGCGCGAGCTGTGGTGGGTGCCCCAAGGTACACCCACGTGACACCAATTCTCCGCCAGCTGCACTGGTTGCCGATCAGTCTCCGGGCACAATTCAAGGTGTTGGTTATTACCTTTAAAGCCCTACATGGCTCAGGACCAGGCTACCGCTTATTACCACATACCTCCCTACGACCGGTGAGATCCCACAGAGTTGGGCTTCTCCGGGTCCCGTCAGTTAGACAATGTAGGCTGGTGGGCCTGCGGGGGAGAGCCTTCTCTGTAGCAGCTATGGCTCTCTGGAACCAACTTCCCCCGGAGGTCCACACCATCCCCACCATGTTGGCCTTCCGGAAGGCCACCAAAACCTGGCTGTTCCAGCAGGCCTGGGGATAACTGATCTTATTACGTAAAAACTCTGAAGGTCTCCCCTTTTACGATA